>JBBGZY010002194.1:0-1200000 GCA_037952925.1 Lithobates clamitans | reverse complement strand
AACAATTAAAAGTTGTATTTACACATCCAATAAGAGATATATTTGCCAACTGTACAGTCTTGCCGGCAAAACGATACACCCACACTTCCGGGATCAGTGTAAACGTGAAGACGTCAGCATGCAAGACCGCCCTACATGTTTCGTCATAGATTACGTCTTCTGGTGCACCTTTGTGTCAGAGCCTTTAGCAAGCAGAACAGTAGTGACATCACCAAATATCACTCCAAATCTCCTGAGACAAGTAATCAGAGGCAACGGTGCCTTAGATCCCACACTACTGATATAAAGTTATGAGACTGTAGATACAGGTGTGCCTAGGCACAGTCACATACTGGGAATAACACTGCTAATTTATTTTATTTTTTAAAGAAATTCAAGACTAAAGGAATATGGATGAACTGTGTCTTTAATTGGGATTATTTAGCATTTAGATAGCATGCTATTATGTATTGCGAGGCACTGGCTGACAGGATTTTTTCAGTGTGAAGGAGAGGTGTAGCATTGCACATCCAGCGTCGTATTTCACACTCCAATGACAATGAACGCAGCGGTGCTGCTCTCATATATATAATAAAACTAAACTCAGTATTAAGTACCCCAGTCAGCACATTCCAGACTCCCCATAGAACAGAAGTAGCTCCAATCACTCATTGGCAGAGTATCCTCATCTTCCACACTAACTCCCTCTTCACAATAAAAGCATGTCAAGTACACCACACCTGGCACAGGGAATTGTCGTTGGACATCCTACCATATGCCCTATGCTTAAAGCAGAACTAAAGTTTTTTGTTTCCATTTTGGATAGAGAAAGTGCGGGTTATAACTGCTGTCAGTTTTTTATTGCCGACTGTGTCCCATTGGAACGGTTTCCCTTCACTTCCTGTCCCATAGCTACAACAGGAAGTGAGGGTAAAGCCATCCAGAGTGGGGAGTCCCTGGCTGTCACCAGGACTAGTGTCCCCATTGGAAGATTTCCCCTCTATTACTGTCTTGGGGACAACCCGAATTTGTCATCTTCTTTAACCACTTAATGGCCGCCCTCCGCACATATACTGAGGCAGGGCAGCCGGTCTGCACCAGATCACATACCTAGTATGTAATCAGACACTTCTCAGGTCTGGGGCACATACCCACGTGCTGCCGGCAACCCGCTCCCGCTGTGCTTCTACACAGCGGGAGCCCAGCAGTGGGTACCGGGGACTTGATGTCCGCCGGCGCAAACCGATTACACAGGCGGAACGACAATCTGCCTATGTAAACAAAGCAGATTGTCCTTCTGTCAGAAGGGATGGCACTGATACTGTGTTTCTTTGCCTTACCTTAGTCAAAGCACCTCCCCCACAGTGAATAAGCACAACCTAGGCACACAGTTAACCCGTTGCTGGCCCCTGATGTTATCCCCTTCTCAGCCAGTGTCATCTTTAAATGTAATGGCTGGTCGTCGCCATTACTAGTAAAAAAAAATCCCATAGTTTGTAGACTCTATAACTTTTGCGCAAACCAATCAATATAGTCTTAGTGGTCAGTGCCAGAATTCACTCCCTGATTCATAGTTCGTGTTTCATGCAGTGTAATCAATGAAATAACTTTTCTCAGTGAAGTAGGAGAAGGGAGGTGGCGTGTCTCCGTTGGACAATCTGTACTGCTGTTCTGCTTGAAAATCTGAAGCAGTTAAAGTGTGGCTAAAACCCAGTAATATGAAAAACGTTCAGCTGCAGGGTCTGCCTGAGTGCTGAGTGTCCGGGTAGGAGGAGATTTCCACTACAGCCTGTGTCCTAATGCTGTTATGGGAGGCGGCTCATCCATCAATCAAGATGTGACATTCCACCCACTGTGTTCTTTATCAGTTATTGGGCATGGAGTATATGTATCTGTATACATGCCCAAGTGTGTGATGTCAATACCATGTGGCCTGAAAAGCTCAGCTCAACAAGGAAATGTTCTCTCCAGCAATAGAGACCAAACTGAGCATGTGCAGATTTACTACAGATTTACTACTCTGACTGAGTCTTATCTGGCCTTGCCAAGAGTGATCCTGCAGGAGGGGGAGGATCTGTCCATACAGGATCAAACAGCTTTTTTTTTTTACACAGTACAGAGGATTAACCCCTTAAGTTCCACAGTGAGTATAAAAAGCATGCTATTCTGCATATACAGACTGATTTTACTGTTGTGGGTTTAGTAACACTTTAATCACTGCAGCACTGGAAGTCTAGAGACAGGAAGAAGACAAGACATCCCTGCAGTGAAGATTTCTCCAGGATCCAGCTGCTTGCACAACGTGGGGCATAATTCATTACAAGTGAGTGATGTGACTAAAGCTGTATGAATTTTTTTTTCTAGCAAAACTGAAAGAAGTACAGCCAAAGCTCATTTGGCTGTACTCCTCCTATGAATCACAGGAGTGCAGTTCGTTCTGCGCTCCTGTGACCAGTTTTCAGCTTCAGCCCGCTGTCAGCTGACGTCACAGGGCCGATCCAGGCTGGTGCAAGGTCAAGAAAATGAAGTCAGGATGAAGTCCACATGCCTGGATCAGTACCCGGTTCAACCTCTCAGCAAGCTAATGAGAACCTGAGCCAGCCGCTCCCACCCCCACCACAGCCCAGCACTCCAGGAAGCATGGGGGGGCAGAGCAGACAGCGATGACTGACAGTCACCAGCTCTTTGCTCATGGAGCTCTAAGAACAGAGTGATCTGCGGTGTTTGATCACTCATTTCTCAGTTTTATAGCCAGCAGGGGACAGATGCATCATCGGATGATGGTGCATTTAGTTAGGTAAGTATGATCATTAAAGCGGTTGTATACCCGCTGTCTTTTTTTTTTTTTTTTCCACACCTGCAAGGGAAAAGGCATAATGAGCTAGTATGCACCGCATACTAGCTCATTATGAGATACTTACCTTAGAACGAGGCGCCGGCATCTCACCTGGTCCACGCCGAGGGAGCTGACATCTCCCCTCGGCGTGTCTTCCGGGTATCGCGGCTCCGGCGCTGTGAGTGGCCGGAGCCGCGATGTCGTCACTCCCGCGCATGCGCGCGGGAGACTTCTGCCCGGCAAGCTCCGGAGTTTGCCGGGCTGTCAGCCGAGAATCCCCTGTGCGCATGCGCCGCTGCAGTCAGCGGCTCATTGCGAGGGGAATATCTGCTAAACCTTACAGGTTTAGGAGATATTTTTTTTACCTACAGGTAAGCCTTATTATAGGCTTACCTGTAGGTAAAAGTTAAAAATAATGGTATACAACCGCTTTAAAAAAAAAAAACATACTTCTCTTTTAAGCTTCTAAGGTCTCTCTATTCCCTACCTGAGCTCATAGATGATAATAGGCACATTATTATATGATAACAAAGGATTTCTTGATAAGCAGTTTTACCGCCCAACAACCCAGAGAAATGGGTCAGTACTTCCATAGAGGCCTTTCAGCCGGAAACTGAGCTGACATTTGTACTTCAACAGGGAGGAATACAAACGAGTAACAGCACAAACAGCCATCCCTGAGAAGTAAGGATAATTATTTAGGTGACATTATAGAGTTGTTTAGAAAGCACTCATGGATTCCAGCATCTGCCATACCCAACCTCTTTCACTGCACTCTTTTTATTGTTTGGCAGCCATTGGTAAAGTGAGCAGAACCCTAACACTAAGGCTTGATTCAGACTTTTATTGTGGTGTTTTAATGCATAATACAGCACACATTAACATTTTCTGCATTAAGGCCGCCTATTCATTTTGAAATGCACCAGACACTATAATCAATCAATAAATGCACATGACCTATTTTTAAGCAAAGCAGCACATGAAATGGTATATGCATTGTGCTGCGCTGCAGAGTTGGCCTCATTAGAGAGCCATTCAACAAATATACACACAAATCACATATACTGTATATACAAGTAAGTATCATTGCATAAACACACACCAATACACCATTACACACACACCATTGCACATTCACACACATACCAATACATGATTGTGCACACACACACACCAGTACACTATTGCTTACACACACACACACACGAGTACATCATTGCACATACACACACCAGTATGAATCCCATACTGTTATGGGGTTCTGTGATACGCCCCATCACCATACTATGTAGCGGCACAGAATGGGTTAAAATCTGCCTGGCAGACATTTAGTTCTGTACTGCATGTAAGATTCTTACTGGAAATCAGCCAATTATGCCATTTGCATATTTAATTTTCTGCAGATGTCTCAGCTTTGGGTAATTGACGATGGCCTACAGCACTTTGTATGCAAACTCAATATTGGGAGCTGCGAATCACAACTTACTGACAGGAGGAGCAGGAAAGCAGTATTTTCAAAAACAAGTTTCAGTTTAGGGTTGGAGTTAAAAAAAAAAATTAATTAATTAATTAATTATTAAATACGTAAACTGTTGGCGCTATATAAATCCTGTATAATAATAATAATAATAACAATAATTAAATGTATAGATAGTCAATATTGTTGCCCTTGCTTAAAAACGGAAAAATCTGTGGATATGTTGCAAATATTTATTACAGGTACTTATATAGCGTCATCAATTTACACAGCACTTTACATATTTTATTATACATACACATCAGTCTCTGCCCTCAAGGGGCTTACAATCTAAGGTCCCTAACTCACATTCATACATACATACACATATTAGGGCCAACTTAGACAGGAGCTAAATAACCTACCAGCATGTCTTTGGAGTGTGGGAGAAAACCGGAGTACCCGGAGGAAACCGACGCAGGCAGAAAACTCCAGGCAGGTAGTGCTGTGGTTGGGATTCAAGCCAATGACCCTAGTGCTGCCAGGCAGAAGCACTAACCACTTAGTCACCATGCTGCCCAAATATCAAAATTATATTGAAAGCTAAGCTCCTGGCAAACAGCTAAATGCGAAAATGTCTTATCTGACAAAGTTTTGTAATTCTGTCTAAGCTCATACCAGCACAGTCAGTGGGGTGACACCACTTTCTCTTTTGTAGTTAAGAAATACAGTGGGGTCACCTCTCCAACTACAGCCTGATGGTTAAACCGTAATGAAGCAGCAAAATTCTGTTAAAGAGGCTCTAAAGTGTGGTTTTATTTCCCTTAATGCATTCCCTACATTATGGTAAAAAACACCCCATTAACTGTCCCCCCACCATCCCCAAACACTTACCTGACTCCTCTCACCGATCCAGTGCAGTCTTGGCTGCAGCACCATTCTCCTTTCTTCCTGAGACACTGAGAACAATGGGAGGCAGAGGTTCCTGCTGCTGTCAGTCAAACTCCTGTGAGGGGGGAGCATAGGGGGCGTGGCTTACTGATGCTGTAAGTGTCTATGGAGAGCGCACCCCCACTAGTTCCCCCATAGTACACGGCTTGCTATGGGGGCACCGGGAGGAAGAAGGTGCGGACAATGCCAGCGTGGGACCTCCAAAGAAGAGATAAGGGATCACTCTGTGCAACAATATAAGTAAAACCTCTTTTTTATCTTATTTATAAAAATGATCGTTTAATTTTAACTTTAGGTCGTAAACTCTGCCCATCCTGCTCTCTATTCCTGCCAGTTGGTTTCCTGTCAGCACATGCCGCCCAGATCACTGTGCGTTACAGGTCTCCTCAGACCACCCAGAGCACTGTGTGCATTACAGGTCTCCTAAGACTTTCCAGAGCACTGTGTGCATTATAGGTCTTCTCAGACTTTCCAGAGCACTGTGCATTACAGGCTTCCTTAGTCCATCCAGATCACTGTGCGTTACAGGTCTCCTCAGTCCATCCAGAGCACTGTGCGTTACAGGTCTCCTCAGTCCATCCAGAGCACTGTGCATTACAGGTCTCCTCAGACCACCCAGAGCACTGTGCATTACAGGTCTTCTCAGAATTTCAAGAGCACTGTGCATTACAGGTCTCTTCAGACCATCAAGAGCACTGTGCATTACAAGTCTCCTCAGACTACCGTTCAGAGCACTGTGTGCATTAATGCAGCTTGCCATTCATTAAAATATCAGTAAATAGTTTTTTTTTTTTTAATGCAAGCAGTGTAAATACCTGAATTTGGTTGGCATCAGCCTCTTGTAGTCCCTGTAAAGCAGAGCTCAAACTGAGATAGGGTAAAGCAGCCCAATGAGCCAATCTGCTGTGTTTCAATGCTCATTTGCTAAGAAGTAGCTGAGAACAAAGCAACAGAGAGCTGAGCTCATCGGTGTACTGCTTCTCCTTTTACTGTCCATTCGCAGGGTGGGGGAGATGTCCCCATGGGAGAGATATCTCCTAACTTCCTGCTTCAGTGACATGTTCACAGGAATGGGAAGTGAGGTGAAATATCCTCAAAGCAGATAGAAATGGCAAAGCCTAATTTAGTTGAATGTAGAAGGATTGGCACACCTTGGTGTTTTTTTACACTTTTCTCTGCACTAGCAAACTCGTATGCCTCTTCAGAAAGCCATCAGCTGACAACTTGTGACTAACTTAACATATTTTTAGCTTAAGTGCAAGATGCAAATAGCAGATAGAAAAGAATAGAAAAGCATAACAGGGACTATGTAGATCAAACTGAATAGTGCTATGTATATGTCATCCAAGGTTCAGGGGTGGCTTTACAGCAAAAACCTTCTTGTGTCACCTACACCACGGCAGAACTGGACTTTCATTGCAGATGCTTTTCTGTAGGCATCTTTAACTGCAGATAGAGTTCTCAAACTGCAGGGCCACACTTTCTTAAATTACTGTGCCTGACTATGCGATTCCTACTTTTTTCTGGGACAGGACCTCCCACAGGCTCTACCTGTACCTCTCCCACACACACACACCACAGTATCTGATTCTCTTTTCCACCTCTCTAATGATTCCCAATGAATTCCCTGGTGGGTATTCCTTCCTTTCTTCTTCCCTGCAAAGTATAGGCATAATGTGCTAGTATGCACACTGTACCCAAATGCTACACTGTACCCAAATTACATTTTTATAATTTTTTTCACACAAATAGAGCTTTATTTTGGTGGTATTTATTCACTACTGGGATTTTTATTTTTTGCTAAACAAACAAAAAAAGACCAAAATCTAATAGTTTTCATATTTTGTTATAAAATTTTGTAAACAGGTAATATTTCTCCTTCATTGATGTGTGCTGATGAGGCTGCACTGATAGGCTGCACTGATGGGCACTGATAGGCTGTACTGATGGGCACTGATAAGGCGACACTGATGGCCACTGATAAGGCGGCACTGATGGGTCGCTGGTGAGGCAGCGCTAATAAGTGGCACTGAAGGGCACTGATAGATGGCACTGAGAGCCACTAATAGGTAGCACTGATGGGCACTGATAGGCACTGGTAGGTGACACTGCACTGATAAGCAGCACTGATAATGAGGCACTGATGGGCACTAATTGGCAGCATTGATTGTCACTGATAAGTGGCACTGGTGGGCATTGATAGGTGGCACTGGAGGGCACTGATAGGCAGCACTGATTTGCACTGGTAGGTGGCACTGGTGGGCACAGATGAGGCGAGGGTGGCTCTCTGTGTTCCGGACCGATGTCCCGATTGCCAGCTCTGTTTACATCGCGTGATCAGCTGTCATTTGCTGACAGCTGATCACGTAGTAAGGGGTCGGGATCAGCCCCTTACTCCGATCTATGATCAGCTGTCTCATTGACTCGCTGATCACAGGGCGCGCAGGCAGCTCATGCAATTAAGGCCCACGCTGTAGCCGTCTTTCGACTAAAGTGCAGGCGCACAGGGGTTAAAGTGTCACTAAACCCCCATCATAAAAAACTAGCAGTAAATGGTGTATTACATGCTCACTCAGTCACTATGAAATGCGTTTTCTGTATTCTGCAAATAACCTGGTTGATCCTGCTGCTCTCTATCTCCCCCTTCTGTACATGTCCCTAATGCAGTTGGAGATTTTGCAGAGCAGTGTTGGCAGTTCTGCACATGCTCAGTTTTCAGTGAGTTTCTATGCGGAGCATTTCCTCCCTATCACATCTGAGCAAGCCCAAGTGACTATAGAGTCACACATGTGGGTGTATACACAGTGGTATATGACAGCCCGCTCCCTCCCTCCTCCTCCATGACAACTAACCAGCTAAACACAATGGGGTTGGGATATTACATGTAGATAGATGGAGGCTTCACCTCCCTGTTATTCTAAGACACAGGAGAATGGGGCTTGTCAGAAATCCACCCACACCATGTTATTGCCAAAAAAGAAAGATTTGATTCCAAATATATATTTTTATGATGACTTAAAACAGTTTACTGATATTAATTTTTTATTTCTCCTCTGTATTCCAAAAGTTGTTTTTTTTATTTAGAACATGTGACCAGTAGCAGAGGACTAGAAGCTCCTTCTGCTTATGTTTCCCTGCCAACAGACTGGGAAAGAGCTGGGAGCTGTATATTGATTAGGAAAAAGGTACTTAGATGTTTTTTTCTTAATAAAATAATTACAGTGCCATCGTCCACTTACAAGAGAAAGGATAATGTAAAATAAGCAGTGTGTGTTTAGTATCACTTTGAAAAAGAACTATCATTACAACGTTTTACACTGTTCTGCCCCTCACGGGACAAAGTACACATAGCACTTTGTACCATGTTGCTATGTGCTTCCTAACCCTAGCTGTAAAGCCTAACCTGCCTCCTTCCCCTCCTACCGTGGCCAATCCGACAACAGCTAGGAAGGAGACAGCTGCTTCATAATGGCAGCTTGTCTCTGCTCAAAGCATTTTCCTGAGACAAGAGGAATGCATGTAGACGGGAAGCTGACATGTCCCCCCTCCCTCTGCATTCCTCTTCCCTCTCCTGGGAACGTGCTCCAAGCCAGAATAAGCTGCAGTTATGATGAGTCCATCTCCTTCCTAGCTGTTGTCAGATTTACTTCAGGAGGAAGGTTATGGGGCAGGTCAGACCCCATAACTAGACTTGGGAAGCATATAGCAACATGTATATGTATATGTAAATGTACATTGTCCCATGATGGGCAAAACAGTCTGAAATAAATTGTGATTGCCTTCAGACAGCTACTTATTTATGGTGCACATGGAGCGATTAAAGTTCACAGACACAAGAAATTAATGTTCCTTCTCAGCAGCATACGTTATTTATATTCCTGTCCAAGTTACCAGTGACAAACTATCATCATTTTCACACATGCAGACTGTTTGTCTCATCAGTTCAGTCACTTTTTTTATAAGAAAAAATGGATGAAGTTTAGATCAGTTTTTCATCAGTTTTGTATCTGTTTTTACATCAGTTTTTTACATCGTCCAGCTTGAGTCCCGGAGCCATTTTTTCATGCAAGAATAGACTGTTTGTCCGTTTACATCCGTATTCCCCCGGACATGTATATTTAACGGAAGAAAACAGGGCTTTGATCCGTTCCAAAAACCAGATGTTGACAGAAGCAGATGTAAATGAATCATCCATTTACATCTGATTTTCAATAGAGATGCATTGGTGTCCGCTTTTTATCCATCAAAGGATGGATGAAAAACAGACAAAACTGTCTGCATGTGTGAAATGGACCTAAGTGTTGCCAACAAGAGCACTTTAGGCTAAAGCCTCCTACACAGGATCAGATTGTTGGCAGACAAAGCGTCAGACTTTTGTCCGAAGGGCGTGTGCCGTGAACTTGTCTTGCATACAAACGGTACAATTGTCGGCCAACAAACATGAACAAAGTGACATACTACGTGGAATTTCAGCTCTTGAGCGCCACCCTTTGGGCACCTTCTGCTGATGTCGTGTTTGGTGAGCATTGATTCTGAGCATGCGTCTTTGTACTTTCAACTTTTGTGTGACGGACTTGTGTACAGACGATTGGAAAATATGATAACAGGCTGTTGTCCACCGAAAAAATTTACTAGCCTGCCATCCAACATTTGTGTTGCCATCCAACACAAATGGCAGAAAATTGGACAACAATTGTCTGATGGAGCATACTAACGGTCGGATTTTAGGCCAACAGTCTGTCATCACACAATTCCCTGCCGAAAATCTGATCGTGTGTACGAGGCTTTACTCTGTATGGAGGACTAGGAACTGTAACCCATTCCCTCAACAGGGGAATACTCTTAAGACCATCAGGGAAGCACCCCCAACAATGCAATACCCCCCTGGATTGGGAGAATCTGAACACCGATAACATGGTGGCTTCTCATCCTCTGGCTCTCTGTTTAACCCAAACCTCACAACCTTTAGGCTTCTACAAAACTGGGCCAAGCTATGCATACTCTCTTAACCAGAAGAATCCACCAGTCACAGGGCCATGCAGAGCACTTCTTAAGGAATAACAACACCACTCCCTTAGGAACCCCTAACATATCCTTACATAAACACTATTGCCTTGGCACCATATCTCTTACCTTCTAACCTTTAAAAACAGAAAAGAGATACTTCATATCACAAAACAATTAAAAGAGTATGTTAGAGCTCAATAGAGAGGCTGCATAACTGGGGTAATGAATTTGGACATGGAAGATATAAAAGCCCAACTCCTGGTTTTGCTTAGAGTGGAGAAAAGTCAGAACCATGAACATGTGTTTATTGCTGTGTAGAGGGTGGTATATCAGATAAGAGGACGCCCTGACTTCAAAATAATATTGATATGGGACTTTTCAAAATAAATTTTAAAGGGAGACTAAACCCATCGATTTCAAAACAGTAATGTTCCTGGCATGCCGGGAATGCTAGCTGTCACATTTGCTTGTGCTCTCATCCAAACTGTCAAACCATCATATGGCTGGTGTCATAACTGATCACATGTGCAGCACTATGGCAGTTGCAGATCAAACAGAGGCTAAAGCCTAGTACACATTGGCCAAATGTTGGGTGGCATCGGCTGGTTCAATAGAAACCGGCCGACATTCGGCCCGTGTGTACTGCAGCCAGGCCGACAGAAGCCGGCTTTTTGGATGGCTTCTGTCGAAGAGGCATGACCAAAAAGGTCTGCCAACCAACTCTCGATTAGCGCTGACCGGAGTGTTCTGGTAGGGCGTGAGGGGGGGGGGGGGGGGGAGGTCCTGTCAGAACACAAAAGCACAGCAGGGAGATCCGACTTGAACTGTCATTTTATTTTCCTTTCAAAAATAATAGTGTGAACTAGGCTTAGGATAGCAGATTCCTTGGCTGAAAAGGATGAGAGGGTTTAGTTCCTCTTTAAGGCATTGCAGCTATTGTATATATAAAGAAAGGAATATACAAAAAAACTTTATTTCTTGTTACAAAAAATCAAATCTATTAGCCAGAAAAAAAGAAACAATATACAAGTGGCGCATGGAGTATATGTGGAAACAGCTCAAGAGGGTGTACAACAGGTTGAGCTGTAGCTGTCTGTAAAGTCCAAGGTTAATACTACTATAAAAGTCCATACACAAGGTGCATGTGTTGTGGTGCACTGGTGGCTGCTGTCCTTAGAGCTGAGCCAGCTCTGTGTAAATGCAAAAAGAAAAAAAGGGGGAAGCGCTACCTAAGTGCAGCATCAAACATTAGGGTTTATTATCACAGGTTAAAAACACTCACAGAAGATAAGGAGACAGGCTTATCTTATAGTGTAGTGTCTGCCACTCCTCTATGTCCTGCAGGGGCCACCTGGGTCCTGGGATAAGGAATGGACACCCTGTTGGAAACCAGGAAGTCCACACCGACCAGCGTGGAATGCACCGGTGGACGTGGCGTCACTAGGAGGGGAAGAGGTGGCTGGGAAGGTCAGGCTACGTGCTCGGCGCTCCCTGATCCTTCTAAAGGCCTCTAGAAGGAGTAGAAGGAGTGGTGGACAATACACTATACTATAAGTCTGTTTACTTATTATCTCCTGTGAATGTTTATGTGAATAAAGCCTTATGTTTGGTGCTGCACTTAGGTGGCGCTTCCCTCTTTCTTTCCTTTAGCCAGAAAAAAGATCCCTTTCATAGGTCATAGTAGTCCATATAAACTTGCATATCTAGCTTATGTCCTATATCTTTGTCACAAGGATGTTACCGAACAATTATAGGTTGGTATGTATAATTAAATAAGGTGAACTTCCTTGGAGGAGTCTCAAAGAAATATGGATAATTCCCAACTATAATATCCAAAAGCAAGCAAACATTTTATATATTAAGTTAGTTCCAATATTGCGTATTTCAGCAAACGGAGCAAGCCTATCTTCACCCATTACATTCAGTATCAATAATGCATCACTGTTATTTATAACAGAACATAGAGGAAGCTGAAAGAGGAAGTCCTCAGTTATTCCCCATGATGGCTGATGTGTAAATAAATATGTTAGATATACTGTATATTTTTCTTCTCATAGTTGGATGGTACAGATATCCAGCATAAAACTCATTCACACATAAAGTTGAGCTGTGTGTGTGTTAATTATCACAGACTGTAGTTGGCAAATGTGAACGCCTGACCATATGGTGCACTGATTATGAATCACCATAATACTGAATGAATGAACAGAATGCAGTAAATGTATTAAACAGGCCTCTTTGTGGTGCAGGCATTGCCATCTTAATAGCATCATGGGCTCCTGGGCAAAGTAATGCACTGGGGCCCCTACCAGCCTGCATCAGGTGTCCCCAAATATCAGGTTCCCCTATCACAATGTCTCCATACATCAAGTGTCCCCAACCAATAGGATTCCACATCACAGTGTCCCAATACATCAGGTTCCTCCATCACAGCGTCTCCATATATCAGGTTCCCCCATCACAGTGTCCCCTTACATCAGGTCTCCCCATTACAGTGCCCATATACATCAGGTGTCCCCATTACAGAGCCCATATACATCAGGTGTCCCCATTACAGTGCCCATATACATCAGGTGTCCCTATCACATTGTCCCTATCACAGTGCCCATATACATCAGGTGTGCTCATCAGAGTGTCCCCTTATATCAGATATCCCCATCAAAGTGTCCCCATACATCAGATGTCCCTATCCATCTTATGTCCCCATCACAGTGTCCATAAACATCAGGTGTTCCCATCACAGTGTCCCCTTACATCAGGTATCCCCATTACAGTGCCCATATACATCAGGTGTCCCCATTATAGAGCCCATATACATCAGGTGTCCCCATTACAGTGCCCATATACATCAGGTGTCCCTATCACATTGTCCCTATCACAGTGCCCGTATACATCAGGTGTCCTCATCAGAGTGTCCCCTTATATCAGATATCCCCATCAAAGTGTCCCCATACATCAGATGTCCCTATCCATCTTATGTCCCCAACACAGTGTCCATGAACATCAGGTGTTCCCATTACAGTGTCCCCATACATCAGGTTCCCCCATTACAGTGCCCCCTTGCATTAGTGCCACCCCTCCTCCCTTGTACTCAGAGATTACAAATGTTGTTCCCACCTGCATGCAATGAAGGCAGCTACCCCCTCCACCCCCCCACACTGAGACTGAGGTTAGTTCTCAGTACTGGCTCTCTTCTGCTCCCTGCAGGAGGGGGGAGAAAGCTGAACCATCTCTCTAGCAGAAGCCAGCGACTGCTCCTTCTGACAGGAGTGACATTGCAGTTAATCCTGTCAAAGAAGAGCAGGACAAGCAGCCAAATCGTCAGTGCACCTCCCTCCCTATCAGAGTGCCTGCCACCCCCTTGTCCTGGCCCTGATTATGGGGCCACATGCAGTGCCCAGGTGTGCCCAATCATTAAGACAGCCCTGGGTGCGGGAGAGACTTATTATACAGAAGTACACCCAATGAGTCCTTAATCACAGTCCTCTTCATAAAATGAGAAAAATTCATGGTATACCCAAATAGTCCCAGTACACAACAGAAGAGAGCAAAAATGCCACACACATAAGAACATATTAATGTCCTGTGTAATATTGCAAATCAAGCACGGTACATCATCCAGCATCAGTTCCAAAGTAATAAATCACAGCATAACCTAAGGTTTAGATCCAAATATGTATCCTCAGATTTTCACACATGTGCCATCTTGGAAAACAAAAGATCACCATTTCTATAGTACAAAGGTCATCCAAGGAGGGTAACTACAATGAAACGCATCACATATGAAGTGATACCCTGTCACAATTGAAGCCCCTTAGGATGCTACCTCCAGGTGCAGGGCATAGCGATGAAGACATGATTTGCTATGCCCCACGCCCAGGGCTTTTTTTTCAGCACTAAATGCATGCAATGGCAAGGGGTGCTTGGGGTCTACTTATGCTGGCTGTTGGGGTATTTATTGTTGCTGGAAAGGATCTATTTTTGAATGGCAATCTATTGTTGCTGGAGGAGGATCCTTTGTTACGGGGGGGGGGGGGGTCAATTGTTGCTGGAAGGGATCTACTGTTTAGGGAGGGGTCTAGTGTTTCTGGCTGCTGGAGAGTCTATTGATGCTGGGAGATCTGTTGCTGCTGGGGGTCTATTGTTGCTGGCTGTGGGGGATCTATTTTATTGCTTTTCTTGTTATCATTACTAAATTCCATACAAATTACTTAGCACTACAAAATGATACTTGGCTCTATATTCTCTAAAAGGGGCTGTACTGGAAGCTGGGTAGGGGATGGAACTAAGAGTCAGTGCTCAGAGGTGGGTAGGGGATGGAACCAAGAGTCAGTGCTCAGAGGTGGGTAGGGGCGGAACCAAGGGTCAGTGCTCAGAGGTGGGTAGGGGCGGAACCAAGGGTCAGTGCTCAGAGGTCGGTAGGGGGCAAAGACACAAAGTGACTTAGGAGGGGGAGTTCCTGCACCTATTCTTTGAGAAAAAAAGCACTGTCTATGCCAATCTATTCCTGGGGAGATGGAAGCATCATCTTATCTCAGATGAACCTTGTCTCTGTACCTGTGCCAAATTCTGTTATGGTACAGTTACATAGATGACTAGTTTATTGTCTGGGATGGTAAACGGGAAGAACTGGATGAGTTCATGACATGTCTGAACAATTTTAATTTGCTTTTTACAATCATATGTGATAAAAGAAATACGAGAAGACAATAAATTAGCGTGCACACTCTACTCTAAACCAACTGCTTACTAGTAGGTCGCACCCAGTTTTATTGGGTAAATGCATTCCATATGGTAAATATTTACTCATCAGGAGAAACTGTTTAGGTGAGGATAATTCTTTTTAAAGAGTCAGATTTAGTCCCGGTTCACACTGGTGCGCCATGCACCGCAAATCACATGCGATGTCTTTGCGATTTCAGCCATACAGATTGTATGGCTGAATTTGCATCGCATTCGTACCAAAGTCATGCAGGACCTTTTTTTGGTCCGTGCCAGAATTGAATCGATTGGGTGTGAACCCATGTCACTGTTGTGCCATATTTTCTCCACTTGATGATGACTGTCCCAATCCCTCTCCTGATAAGAGAGAGTCTTTGGAGACAATCTGCACATGATCAGTTTGGTTTGTATTGCTAGAGAGTTTTTTTTTTCTTGGGAAGGTGCATGTGATCAGCACGGGGCCAATCAGCACTGTCCAGACAGAGGGTCAGGGGTGCTGCAGCCTCATAGGACAGTCAGTGGAGAATGAAAACTCCTCCTACAAGCTTTAACCAGACACTGATATAAGTCACAAGACTGCTATATACCACTGAAAAGAAAAGGTATTTAGCAGTTTATATTTACTAAAATAATTGCATTTTCAAGTTCTGTGTACTGTGGGAGACCAGATATAGTGAATGCAGGGTCCTGGGTTAAGTGACACTTTAACTTTTTTTGCTTAAAATGGTGAGGTGGGGGTAGCTGTTGGATAGGCGTTGGGGAATGGAAGAAGAAACGGATAATGAGGAAGGTAGGCTGCCTATAGATTAGTCTTTTCATATAGATAAGTCTTCGATTAGCCTGACTCCAACAGTCCTGTTCAACAGAAGCCAATCATCAGATTGACTTCTGTTGTGTGGGAATGGCCAAAGATGATTGAAATTCAATACCTGCTGAAACAGCTGAATTTGCTTCCATCTATTGGCAGTTTATGATTCTGGGGTGCAAGACCAAGTAATGTTGGGGAGGATGGGTTGGTAGATGGAATTGGGCGTTTTCTTGGATTTTGATAGCACCCTTTTTCTTTAAAATTGTGATTGTGGATAATTGGGGATGGTGGAGAGTTACAACATTTCCCGTTATTTCTTTGTATATACAATTGTGTATTGGGCTGGATTTACCAAAACTGGGGAGTGCAAGATCTGGTGAAGCTCTGCATAGAAACCAATCATCTTCCAGGTTTTATTGTCAAAGCTTAATTGAACACTCTGAAGTTAGAAGCTGATTGGCTACCATGCACAGCTGCACCAGATTTTGCACTCCCCGGTTTTAGCAAATCAACCCCATTGTATTTAATTCCCTATAAAAAAAAACAGGCAAGTCCTTGCTGTGCCCTCATTGACTTTATCAATGTTTCTTACTGATCAGATTGGCAGAGCAAGTTCCAAAATGCTGTGAAAAGTACATATTTATTAGGGGAGTGCATTCACCAAATGACATTATTACCCAATATAAACTGAAATAAATGCAATGTATAAAATACATTTGTAACAATAAAGTAACAACAGCAAAAGTAAGAAAAAAAAAGAACAAAATAACCAAATCCCAAAAATGGTGGTGTGTATAAATGAAATTAAATATCTCATATATGAGTATTAAATACAATATCCAACGTTTCTGCTTCTGTATTGCCTTCTTCTCTGCACAATAAAACGCTGTGTTCTTGTGAATCATCATCATCATTCTTTACTACCCAAGAAAGTTACTTGTGTGAATCCCAACACCTTGGGCATACAGCACAAAATGATCCCTTTTTAAAGAGTCTATCAGTGCTTGTGTTTATCACTCCACAGCTCTGATCTTATGAGTTCTGATCTTCCTGTCACAGTCACGCCACCAAGATGTAAAGACTCTGATAGTGGCAAACCTTCTTAAAATATCAATAAAGAGAAATACACAAAGAGAAATACACTCACTTGTACATGTGCTGAAAAACCGCACTAGTTTGCAAACAAATATTTGCACCCTGCCAGGTAAACCAGGATAACTCATTCTGAATGGCCAGGGGAAGAATAAAATAGCGTGCATGATGCAGCCTCTCCTTCCGACGCATTTCGTCATCAACAGACTTTGTCAAGGGACAGGATGCTGCACCTACAGCCTGATTTCAGTCCTGACACTCAGCTCTGACGATTAGAGAATTTTGGTAAATAAGGAAAAAATAAGTAATTCCTGATCGGTAAGGCTGAGCTGTTAGACCAATTAAATAGTTGAGATTCGCATTGTTACAGATATCCATTGATGGCTGAGTCTCATTAATTCTTGCAAATTGAGGCTTGATTTGACTGTCATGGCTGTTTAAAGAAATCAGATGTCTTGCATACCATGTGCCAAATTAAAATGTTTACAATGCAAAATGAGAACCAAGCTAGGTTTAGGTTCTCTATTTCGATGGCTAGACTTCTCCTTTATTTGTTGCACTGTGAATCTTGTAAACAGTTCACTTTTATGTCTTTTTCTGGGGAAAACAGTACTTTCATTCTGAGCTGTTGTGGTAAATCTGTCCTGTTTTTGATTTGATTTTAATGCTTTTTATTTCACTGCTGTGCCATTATCTTATAATTATGTTTCTTGTCTGCTATATGGTGTGGGGACACCTGACTATCACACCTATATGAGCTTGCAGGGGAAATCTTTACTGAGAATTACACCCAGCATACAGAACAAGAGAAGTGGTACTGTGCAGAGTTCATACATACAGAATAAGAACAGATACCGGGAATTACACCCTGCATACAGGACAAGAGAAGTGGTACTGTGCAGAGTTCATACATACAGAATAAGAACAGATACTGGGAATTACACCCAGCATACAGAACAAGAGAAGTGGTACTGTGCAGAGTTCATACATACAGAATAAGAACAGATACCAGGAATTACACCCTGCATACAGGACAAGAGAAGTGGTACTGTGCAGAGTCCATACATACAGAAGAAGAACAGATAATGAGAATTACACCCAGCATACAGGACAAGGGAAGTGGTACTGTGCAGAGTTTATACATACAGAATAAGAACAGATACCGGGAATTACACCCAGCATATAGGACAAGAGAAGTAGTACTGTGCAGAGGGTGTGGCTGCTTGTGGAGCAGCTGAAGTCTGTGTGGTGCTGATCTCTTCTGATGTGTGGTACAAGCCCAGGGTTGGGCTCCCCTGGGCGGGGATCTCTCTCAGGAGAGTCCCAGGCTTTCCGGCCTACACAAGCACTGTCTGGTGAAGTTGTGGTTGGTGGTGAACCTGGAGGACAGAGTTCTGGGAATGGGAAGACACTTGCAGAGACTGTAAGTAGATGTGGAAATGTTTGTATGAAAAGTACCGATAATACTGATAAGAGGAAGTCTGGTGATGTTATTCAGCAAAAGAGTTCTCAATCCAGCCAGCCATTGCAGGCCCAGCAAGCCCAGCACAGTGCAGCTCAGTCTGTTCAGAGACATGTTATTATCGCTCAGCACAGTGCAAACCCTGAAAGTGCAACTCAAAGAACCCTGCAGAGTGGGGCTCATTCAGTCCAGGAACATACTAATACCACCCAGTACAGTCCAAGTTCTGGAAGCGTGATCAAATCCAGCCAGCCATTGCAAGTCCAGCACAGTGCAGCTCAGTCTGTTCAGAGACATGTTATTATCGCTCAGCACAGTCCAAACTCTGGAAGTGCAACTCAAAGAACCCCGCAGAGTGGGGCTCATTCAGTCCGGCAACATACTAATACCACCCAGTACAGTCCAAGTTCTGGAAGCGTGGTCCAAGGCAGTCAGCCATTACAACGACAGCAAGCTCAGCAGAGTGCAGCTCATAGAGCTCAGAGTGGACCAGAGACATCGGTTTCTCCCAGTACTCCTCGCAAATACACCAGAACTTCCTTAGAACAGAAAACCATTAAAGAGAACTTACAACAGTGTGTAATGGTGGACAGCGGCCAGGGACGTTCATCGCGCTCTAAGCTGCAGCAGAATAAAGAGGGTGGTAATAATTCTCCACAATCCGCCCCAGTGAAACCATCTACACCCAGCAGAGACCCTAGGACCAGTACTGGTAATGGGAAGGTGGATCAGGATTTCAAGCGTCCTGCAGCCGCAAAGCAGAAGGGGTTAAAGTCTGAACCTGCGCTGCACCTGGCTGACAAGATTCCTTTCCTTGTAAAAAGAATGGAGTCCCTGAGAAAAGCCAAGGCTAGAATCCAGAAGCAGATTGATTCTGTATAAAGACTTAAAGCTGCCAACCCCAAGAAGGAAATTTTATATGACAGCAAACTAAACTCCCTGGGCATTGAACTGGCCGGTGTGTCAAAGGACATTGATACTGATCTGGAAGAACTGGGACCAGTGGTGGAGGTGTACCACAATCGTGATTGATTTGAGGCGGGATTGAGTGGAAGGATTGAGTCTTCTACAGAGTCAGACTCTGGGGAACCGGTCCAACACATGCAGCCACCACATGTGTCTCCTGAAGGGAAGACTGTACAGCCTCTGGAGGACAGTGAGGTTGGAGCAGATCCTCCTGCTGGATTTCCAGCTCTGGAGGATAGTGGGAACATCAGTATAACCCAGCAGACATTCACAGTACAGGAGACTCAGAGGAGTGACATGGTGGACTTTCAGCACATGGATTGTGAGAACAGTGCTGCTGCCACTAGTACTCCTGGTGGGAGCCATGCTGGGGGGACTGGTGTTCATGGGGGGAGTAACACTGGGGTAACTAGTAATGATGCTGCTAGTAATGATGATATGAGGTGCAGTGATGATGTGGTGAATAATTCTGATGTTATCAATGCTGGTATATCTGAATGGGGTCATCAGCAGTCTGAGGGCTCTGAGAATGTAGCGATGGAGGAGTCAGTTCAGAATAACTCTCAGGACTCCCCCCCTTTGGTGGACCCACCACCTGCTCCACAAGGGAATGCTGGTCCATCTGGTCATGTTCCTCCTCGGAATGCCTGGAGCCGTGGGGCCCCTTCTTTTTCCACCATTAACAGTTATACTGGTCAGGCCTTTAAGAGGAGAAATGTGGTCAGATTGAAGCATAGGGGTTCCAGAGAGGAGCACCCTGATAGGAGGTTTGTAGTAAGGGAGTTGCTGTGTCATCAGATGGGGTTTGCGCCTGCAGACATACTGGCAGTCATCAATCTCCCTGACAGACAAGGTTATGATGTCAGCTTTAGGCCCCTTTCACACTGGGGAGGTAGGGGGCGTCGGCGGTAAAACAGCGCTATTTTTAGTGCTGTTTTACCACGGTATTGGGCCACTAGCGGTGCGGTTTTAACCCCCCGCTGGCGGCCGAAAAAGGGTTAAAACCACTCGTATAGCGCGGCTATAGCCGCGGTATTGCCGCGGTATGGCCGCGCTGTCCCATTGATTTCAGTGGGCAGGAGCGATCTAGGAGCGGTGAATACACCGCTCCTTCACCGCTCTAAAAATGCGGCTGACAGGAGATTTTTTCTTCTCCTGCCAGCGCACCGCTTCAGTGTGAAAGCCCTCGGGCTTTCACACTGAACAAACAGCGGAGGCTGTTTTGGGGCGGTTTGCAGGCGGTATTTTTAGCGCAATAACGCCTGCAAACCGCCCCAGTGTGAAAGGGGCCTTAAGCTTAGGTCTGACCTAGACAGGTTCTGGGCCAGTTTCAGTGGTTTGCGGGATAAAGAGGGTTGGAGGAATTTCATCTTTATTCCCATCTCCAAACCTGACACAGCAAATGTTACCATCATTTTCTGGAATGAGTCTGTGCCCCCCCAGGATATTGTCATCTGGCTTAGAAGACATTGTGAAATGGTTTCTGAGTTGACAAAAACTAAAGACAGTGATGGGATCTGGACGGGTGGTTGGAGGGTTCTTGTTAAGTTGAGGCAAAGTAACAATGTTACCCATCACCTACCAAACTCCTTTTTCATTGGGCGGGAGAGAGGAGTTTGTTTCTATGCAGGTCAGCCCAGGTTATGTTATAAATGTGGTAAATCTGGCCATGTGGCAAATGTTTGTACGATCCTCAAGTGTAATCTTTGTGGGGAGGTTGGCCACATCAGTTCTACCTGTGAGAAGGTTAGGTGCAATCTATGTGGTGGGCTTGGCCATTTCCACAGGGATTGCCTGGAGGCCTTCCATAATAAGGATGGGGAATCTGCAGACAATGAATTGTTGGCTGCAGCAGAACAGCTAGAGGAGGAAGCCTTAATGAATGGGGCTGTATTGACTAGGGAGGAGGTGGTCCCGGAGGTCCAGGAGACTACTCCTGGGCGGACGGACATTGTTCAGCAGGCTGAGGAGCAGCCGGCCCCACACTCCTTTTCTGTTCCAGTTCCTGTCTCTGTGAAGATCACTGGTCAGAAGAGGAGGAATAAAAAAAAAGATAAGTCTACCCCTAAACCCGAAAGTGACTGGACATTAGTGCAGAAGCCAGCTAAAAAAGTGAAAGGGGCACCAGAAGTGGGTACAGCAGTTTCCACCAATAGGTATGATGCTTATCAGATTCGGATGTGGACTCCTATTCTCTGGAGGCCCAGGAACTGGAGCAAGAATTAAAAAGAGTGGAAAAAGAGTATGTGACTGGCTCAGAGGATGACCCGCCCACTAAAAGGCGTCCGCCCCCTGATCCTGGATCCGCAGAATCTGATATGGAAACTGGTAGTCAGCAGAGTGACTCCGATTCTGACTTATAATGAAATGTTGGAGAAGTATAGACTTATGGAAAGGAGTCTTATTGTCACATGACATTTATTTTCCCTTTTAATGCCCTTTAACTGCTAAGTGACCAAAACAACATGTCATATTTGTTGTATTTATGTTATTTTCAGTCAGTTAGTTTGTTATTATGTATCTTGTTTGTTTTTTACAAATAAAAATCTCCATACATACAGAATAAGAACAGATAATGAGAATTACACCCAGCATACAGGACAAGAGAAGTGGTGCTGTGCAGAGTTCATACATACAGAATAAGAGAAGTGGCACTGTGCAGGGTTCATAGATACAGTTTAAGAACAGATACTGAGAATTACACCCAGCATACAGGATAAGAGAAGTGGTACTGTGCAGGGTTCATAGATACAGTTTAAGAACAGATACTGAGAATTACACCCAGCATACAGGATAAGAGAAGTGGTACTGTGCAGAGTTCATAGATACAGTTTAAGAACAGATACTGAGAATTACACCCAGCATACAGGACAAGAGAAGTGGTACTGTGCAGAGTTCATACATACAGAATAAGAACAGATACTGAGAATTACACCCAGCATACAGGACAAGAGAAGTGGTACTGTGCAGAGTCCATACATACAGAATAAGATCAGATACTGAGAATTACACCCAGCATACAGGACAAGAGAAGTAGTACTGTGCAGAGGGTGTGGCTGCTTGTGGAGCAGCTGAAGTCTGTGTGGTGCTGAGCTCCTCTGATGTCTGGTACAAGCCCAGGGTTGGGCTCCCCTGGGCGGGGATCTCTCTCAGGAGAGTCCCAGGCTTTCCGGCCTACACAAGGACTGTCAGGTGAAGCTGTGGTTGGTGGTGAAGCCGGAGGACGGAGCTCTGGGAATGGGAAGCAATCTGCAGAGACTGTAAGTAGACGTGGAAATGGTTGTATGAAAAGTACCGATAATACTGATAAGAGGAAGTCTGGTGATGTTATTCAGCAAAAGAGTTCTCAGTCCAGCCAGTCATTGCAGGCCCAGCAAGCCCAGCACAGTGCAGCTCAGTCTACACAGAGACATGTTATTATCGCTCAGCACAGCCCAAACACTGGAAGTCCAACTCAAAGAACCCCGCAGAGTGGGGCTCATTCAGTCCAGGAACATACTAATACCACCCAGTACAGTCCAAGTTCTGGAAGCATGATCCAATCCAGTCAGCCATTACAACCACAGCAAGCTCAGCAGAGTGCAGCTCATAGAGCTCAGAGTGGAGCAGAGACATCGGTTTCTCCCAGTACTCCTCGCAAATACACCAGAACTTCCTTAGAACAGAAAACCATTAAAGAGAACTTACAACAGTGTGTAATGGTGGGCAGCAGCCAGGGACGTTCATCGCGCTCCAAGCTGCAGCAGAATAAAGAGGAGGGTGGTAATAATTTTCCACAATCCGCCCCAGTGAAACCATCTACACCCAGCAGAGACCCTCAGACCAGCACTGGTAATAGGAAGGTGGATCAGAATTTCAAGCGTCCTGCAGCCGCGAAGCAGAAAGTGTTAAAGTCTGAACCTGCGCTGCACCTGGCTGACAAGATTCCTTTCCTTGTAAAAAGAATGGCGTCCCTGAGAAAAACCAAGACTAAGATCCAGAAGCAGATTGAATGTGTTTATCGACTTAAAGCTGCCAACCCCAAGAAGGAATTTTTATATGACAGCAAACTGAACTCCCTGGGCATTGAACTGGCCGGTGTGTCAAAGGACATTGATGCTGTTCTGGAAGAACTGGGACCAGTGGCAGAGGTGTACTACAATTGTGATCGATTTGAGGCGGGATTGAGTGGAAGGATTGAGTCTTCTACAGAGTCAGACTCTGGGGATTCGGTCCAACGCACGCAGCCACCACATGTGTCTCCTGAAGGGAAGTCTGTGCAGCCTCTGGAGGACAGTGAGGTTGGAGCAGATCCTCCTGCTGGACTTCCAGCTCTGGAGGGTGGTGGGAACTTCAGTATAACCCAGCAGACATTCACAGTACAGGAGACTCAGAGGAGTGACATGGTGGACTCCCAGCACATGGATTGTGAGAACAGTGCTGCTGCCACTAGTACTCCTGGTGGAAGCCATGCTGGGGTGACTGGTGTTCATGGTGGGAGCCATTCTGGGGTGACTGGTGTTCATGTGGGGAGCCATGCTGGGGGGACTGGTGTTCATAGTGGGAGTAACACTGGGGTAACTAGTAATGATGCTGCTAGTAATGATGATATGAGGTGCAGTGATGATGTCACTAATATTGATGGGGTGAATAATTCTGATGTTATCAATGCTGGTATATCTGAATGGGGTCATCAGCAGTCTGAGGGCTCTGAGAATGTAGCGATGGAGGAGTCAGTTCAGAATAACTCTCAGGATTTCCCCCCTTTGGTGGATCCTCCACCTGCTCCGCAAGGGAATGCTGGTCCATCTGGTCATGTCCCTCCTCGGAATGCCTGGAGCCGTGGGGCCCCTTCTTTTTCCACCAGTAACAGTTCTACTGGTCAGGCCTTTAAGAGAAGGAATGTGGTCAGATTGAAGCATAGGGGTTCCAGAGAGGAGCTCCCTGATAGGAGGTTTGTAGTAAGGGAGTTGCTGTGTCATCAGATGGGGTTTGCTCCTGCAGACATACTGGCAGTCATCAATCTCCCTGACAGACAAGGTTATGATGTCAGCTTTAAGCTCATGTCTGACTTAGACAGGTTCTGGGCCAGTTTCAGTGGTTTGCGGGACAAAGAGGGTTGGAGGAATTTCATCTTTATTCCCATCTCCAAACCTGACACAGCAAATGTTACCATCATGTTCTGGAATGAGTCTGTGCCCCCCCAGGATGTTGTCATCTGGCTTAGAAGACATTGTGAAATGGTTTCTGAGTTGACAAAAACTAAAGACAGTGATGAGATCTGGACGGGTGGTTGGAGGGTTCTTGTTAAGTTGAGGCAAAGTAACAATATTACCCATCACCTACCAAACTCTTTTTTCATTGGGCGGGAGAGAGGAGTTTGCTTCTATGCAGGTCAGCCCAGGTTATGTTATAAATGTGGTAAATCTGGCCATGTGGCGAATGTTTGTACGATCCTGAAGTGTAATCTTTGTGGGGAGGTTGGCCACATCAGTTCTACCTGTGAGAAGGTTAAGTGCAATCTATGTGGTGGGCTTGGCCATTTCCATAGGGATTGCCCGGAGGCCTTCCATAATAAGGATGGGGAATCTGCAGACAATGAATTGTTGGATGCAGCAGAACAACTAGAGGAGGAAGCTTTAATGAATGGGGCTGTATTGACTAGGGAGGAGGTGGTCCCGGAGGTCCAGGAGACTACTCCCGGGCGGACGGACAGTGTTCAGCAGGCTGAGGAGCAGCCGGCCCCACATTCCTCTTCTGTTCCAGTTCCTGTCTCTGTGAAGATCACTGGTCAGAAGAGGAGGAATAGGAAAAAAGATAAATCTACCCGTAAACCCGAAAGTGACTGGACATTAGTGCAGAAGTCATCTAAAAAAGTGAAAGGGCCACCAGAAGTGGGTACGGCACTTTCCACCAATAGGTATGAAGCGTTATCAGATTCGGAGGCTGACTCCTATTCTCTGGGGGCCCAGGAACTGGAGCAGGAATTAAAAAGAGTGGAAAAGGAGTATGTGATTGGCTCAGAGGATGACCCGCCCACTAAAAGGCGTCCGCCCCCTCATCCTGGATCCGCAGAATCTGGTATGGAAACTGGTAGTCAGCAGAGTGACTCCGATTCTGACTTATAATGAAATGTTGAAGTATAGCTTTATGGAAAGGAGTCTTATTGTCACATGACATTTATTTCCTATTGATGACCTTTAACTGCTAAGTTTTTGACGTAAACAACATGTCAGTAATTGTTGTATTTCTGTTATTTTCAGTCAGTTAGTTTGTTATTATGTATCTTGTTTGTTTTTTACAAATAAAAATCTCCATACATAAAGAATAAGAATAGATACCAAGAATTTCACCCAGTATACAGGACAAGAGAAGTGGTACTGTGCAGAGTCCATACATACAGAATAAGAACAGATACTGAGAATTACACCCAGCTTTTAGACTACGTGAACTATACACAGCCAGGCCACTCCTCTGTTTTGGAGATAGTAGGTGAAATTTTGGACTTGTTTCCATTATTCATAGGTATAGGTTGCCTTGGGAGTTCAATGTCACTATGTCTCTAGAGCAGGGGTCTGCAAACTTTCTGAACAACCGGGCCAATTTACTGGCCTTGCGGCTTTAGAGGGGCCAGGCTTATTTTTATCACTACTTCATATTTGCTAGGCTAAAACAAAAAATAAATTATTCTTATTAATACTTCATGTTTGTCTAGCTAAAAAAAAATAAAAATAAAAAATGTGAATTATTCTCATCATTATTTTATTTTTGCCAGCTAAAACAAAAATAATATCAATTAATCTTATAGATACTCCTTATTTGACTAGCATTAAAAAAATGCAATATTTTATATGTGTCTATCTAAAATAAATAAATAATAATTACTGTATTTTTTTAAGTCCTTAATAAAAATAAAATAAAAAAATATATAAAAGCTATACGCTCCCTATAAAGCTCTATTGTGGCACTGTTTAGGCAGCGAATTACATACTCAGCGTGTAGCTTCTTTTCATAAAGCTCCTTTCAGCTTCTAAAAATAGCTAACTTCATTAAAATAATATCCACCCAAGGTACGAGAGATCCATGCTAAATATATATCAAATGCAAATGCAAAAAAAAAAAAAAAAAATCACAGCTCCTGCTATAACGGGGAATCAAGCAGCTGTACTCTCTTCCTTTTTGTAGGATTAGATCATTGTATCCATCCATCTCCCTAGCTGTAAAATGTGGCATCCCCATTGCCGGCATCCCTCCACCAATCACAGCACAGCTTTATTGACATTGCTGATGTCACGCTGACACACCGCAATCCGTGATGCTGTTTCCAGGAAGAGTGAGGTCTATTGTCTGACAGGAGAGCCCTGCCTCTCCACTATATCAATACAGCCCTATAAATGACACTGGAGAGTAAAGAAAATCCCATTGTTCCAGCATCAAGGCTTTTCTATTCTTTTTTTCAATGGCTAAAATGCAACGCTTGAGCGAATAATACGCAAGGGCGAAGCAAAAAATAAATAAAAAAAAATTAAAACATTTAAGCTTTTTTTTTTTTTCTATAAATATAAAAACACCGCAGACAGACGTCATCCGGTCATTTTCCTTTTTAATGACATTGAAATGACCTTGTAGTTTAAAAGGCAGTGCAGTGACGCCTTTCAGTACTGTCGTTGTGGGTTTCATTCCCACTTAGGTAATAGGATCATTCCATTTATTGGAAGAACGGAGATTACCACCTTATAGGCTGCTGTGCTTTTCTTCCAATAAACGTTTACTCACTGACTCACTTCAATCTGAATTTTATTATTGACATTCAAGTAGTTGAACGGCATGTCACGGTGACGTTGTCTGCTTCTTGCTCGTCTGTGTTAATTCAATGGAGCAAAACTCTCTCGTAGCAAAATCAGTTCCCCATAGTGACACTAAGGACCCGTTTACATGGGTGCGATAATGTGCGTTAGGTCGCAGGTTAATGCGCGTTGTATTAAAGCAGCCTATTGAAATCAATGGGCTTCCAATGCACCAAAACACCCCAAAAACCAGACATGTCAAAAATTGCAGAACAACACACTATGGAACATTGCCATGCATTGCCGTACCTTGCAACATGTTTTGCCTGCGAATGAGAATCATTGGATATAGCTGGGATCCTATAGTCACTGAGGAACTATAAGTTTCAGCATGTCCAAGATGCCAATGTAGCACCCACTAGTGTGTAGTCTAGTTGTAAAGAAAATTTATTTTGACGCACAGTAGTCTGTGTGATTCTGGGTAATTGATCGGGGTTACTGTAGGTCAGGCTGGAGGGCTCTTCATGTACCTCTCCCTGGTTCTAGAAGCAGCTAGAAGTTTCTAGAAGTTAGTGGGTGGAGGCAAAGAGGCTGAGATCTGCATATTCATCGGAATCTGGCCAATCCCCAGGTAGGGTGCCTTGCAGGGTGGTTAGGTCAGCCCATAAATATGGTGGAGCCTGGCCAGCTGGGATTTTTTTTTTTTTTTTGTCGGGTGGAAGATGGAGTGCTGAGGCTGTGTCGTGGAGCTTGGGAGGAAACCCCGAGGCTGAGGGGGCTCCGCCTCCAGGCTGGGAGCTGAGGAAGGAGAGAAGCTGATGAGAGGGATCTCGACTACCCTTCAGTCTCTTCTAGGAGACACCCTGGCTAGCATGAGAGGACCTGGACAGCAGGAGGCCTGAACAGTAGTCTTTTCCAAAGCAGCGGGATTCCAGGGACAGCATGAGTACCTCTACACCCCAGCAATCTTTCAAGGGACAGTATCACAGCTAAACCCAATCCCTTGTCCTGGGACACTTTACAAGTCAGCCAGGACGACTTTTTTTTCAAGAGAGGGGACATAGAGCTCCTGCAAGTTTTGAGATTTTGCTAAACTCCACTACGGGGACACAGAGCTCCTACAAGAGGAATTCTTACTGCCAATTGCATAGAGCCTGATATTGTTCCAGAGGAAATACAGTCCAGGATTTATCATTTTTTAGTGTTTATAGTGAAGGAAGTTGTCCTTAAGTTGTTCTATCAAGTTTTGGGCATCCCATAAACCCTTTCCACGTTGTCTTCCCCTATTAAAACAACAAAAACAAGGGGGACCTAAAAATCCAGCAGCCCTCTAGGGGGTACCTGTAGTGCTACACCAGCAAATGCCCTGATATTAATGGAGCATTCCAATTATAACTGGAAATTAGGCCTTGTATATCAAACAGTGAATACGGCCTCTCTGCTCAGGTAATTTACTTCCCTTACAAAGTACAAAGTTCTGATTTACAGTGCCATGACAGGCACCCGTGTGATAGAATCAATACATGCACCTTGACATAGCAAGAAACTGATTTATTGCAGTACACCGCATACACCATGTGGTGGTGCATTAAGGCGCCGGTGTGTTTGGGTTCCATTCAAAGTAAATTACGTGTTACCGCATCGCAGGAGGTGTAAATGCGCCCGTAGCTGAACTCTGTTCAATACAAAATCTGATCCTCTTGTATCAACCTCGGATTTCCAGACCAAATGCTTAGTCTTTTGGTCTCTATACCAGCTACCATGGTGGGATCCTAGAGCAGCAAAATTATTTCAGGGCCATGCTCATCTTGGGAGGGAGGATGGTTTCACTTAAAGTGGTTGTAAACTTCAGAAATGAAATATGAACAAAGCTTTTTTACGTGCCTGTTCAATGTCGCCCCTGCGTGGGCAAACCGTGGCTTGTTATTATACGCTCTTGAAACCTAATAAAATTATTGAACCAGAAATATGAACAAAGCATGTCCCTCTATAGTTTGTTCTTGTCTCGATTAGAAGCACTAAGTGTCATTTCTGTCTGATGCTTTGTTCCTCTGCTATCAGCATGAATTACGTCTGACAAGTTTTCCTGACACCAAGAGAAAAAATGGTGACAGGGGAGGGACCTCCAGCTGATTGACAGCCTAAGCTCTGTTCATGTGTGCTGTTTGAAGGGAGGTGTGTCCCTTCCCTCCAATCAGCTCTCAGAACTCTACTCACTGAGCTCTGCAGTGTGTAATTTCAGCTCTCCGCCCCCTTTATACTAAACTAAGACAAGCTGCATAAACTCAGCACTTTGAACGGATGTAGAGAAGAGAAGACTGAGATAAACAGGTACAACTTATGTAGGAGGATTTGTTTCATCTCTGTGTTTTACCTGAGACCAGTCACTTCACTGTGTATATATAAGGGTTTACAACCACTTTAATGATGGATATTCTTCACCTAATACTACAGGCCTCATCATGCCAGGGAAGACAACAAAACCTCATTATAAAACCTTATTATATTTCTCAAATACATTCTAATGTACCTCAGAGTTCTTTAAAATGGGAAAAAGGAACGCCGTTAGCACAAATGGCTTTAGACAAAAGATAACCATTTTTTGGTCACCTACTTCCATCATTTCAGACATAAAAGTAGCTTTGACTTCTGCCCAAGTTGAAATTAACAGCCACACCTCCCAGTTTTTAGTCCCGCCCCTGTCTATTGCAGCTTTGACATTTGAATGACAGAGGCGGGGCTTAGCCATCAAAAAGTGTCTTTAGTTGGCACCTCTCTCCCTGTGGGCTAGCTTGACAAAGGGGGTGGTCTCCCTGAAACACGTACGCCCACTCCCATGACATTGCTCAGTATTCTGTCCTAGAGCTACACAAGGCATGGCAATTGATGCTACTGGCTGGCTTCTCTGTCGGTGGCGCCACTGCACAGTGGCTTTCTTTATCTGCTAGTCCTGATCTATTTCTGGCATTGTACTTTCCATCTATTTGTTGCACTCTGGGCTGGACATGAGCAACTTAGATGTAAGTGTGGTATGTTTCAATAAAGTGATCATACATTGTTTTTACTAATTCCTGCACCCTGCTGCTTTGTTTCAGTTGCATGTGCTTTAAATGGATTCATCCTTCATTCTAACCTAGGAGCTTCAAAAATACCTTTCACCAGTTGTCCCCCATTTTGGACTCTATGGACTTTCATTTCAGTTACCTGGAATGTTGAGTGGTATTATGTACATACAGTTGCACATAGATTTGTGTTTGTTTTCCATCAGAAAGTAGCAAGGCTTTATCTCTACTTGGGCAGTGGTCATGATCCTATGTACGGCCTGGGCCTAGGGTCTTCGGAGTTCCACAGAGATCTGTCTGAAGACTAAAGCTGGCCATAGAAGGGCAGAATTCCAAACAAAAATTCTAATGTATAGAATTTTCTAAGAAAGTTTTTTTGTTTTTCAAATAATTAGTGGGTTAAACCAACATTCATTTTTGACTGACAATGAAATTTGAAGGAGCAGGATGGAAACTTTTTCTCAAAAAAATGGATTTCTAACAGTGAATGTGGTTTTCTTTCGGTGAAGTCTATTTATTCCAAAATCAAATGTTAAAAGCAAATTAAATCTTTCAAATGACATTTGAATGTTCCAGAGATTGTTTTCTTAGAGAATAGGTGCAGGAACTCCCCATTTCCGAGTCACCCCTTTTTCTCTGCCCTTACCCACCTCCGGGCATCATTTCTTGGTTCCACCCCTACCCACCTCCGGGCATCATTTCTTGGTTCCACCCTCTACCCACCTCTGGGCATCATTTCTTGGTTCCACCCCTACCCACCTCTGAGGATCATTTCTTGGTTCCACCCCTACCCACCTCTGAGGATCATTTCTTGGTTCCACCCCTACCCACCTCTGAGGATCATTTCTTGGTTCCACCCCTACCCACCTCTGGGCATCATTTCTTGGTTTCACCCTCTACCCACCTCCGGGCATCATTTCTTGGTTCCACCCCTACCCACCTCCGGGCATCATTTCTTGGTTCCACCCCTACCCACCTCTGAGGATCATTTCTTGGTTCCACCCCTACCCGCCCCTGGGCATCCTTTCTTGGTTTCACCCTCTACCCACCTCCGGGCATCATTTCTTGGTTGCACCCCTACCCACCTCCGAGGATCATTTCTTGGTTCCACCCCTACCCACCTCCGGGCATCATTTCTTGTTTAACCCTCTACCCACCTCCGGGCATCATTTCTTGGTTCCACCCCTACCCACCTCTGAGGATCATTTCTTGGTTCCACCCCTACCCACCTCTGAGGATCATTTCTTGGTTCCACCCCTACCCACCTCTGGGCATCATTTCTTGGTTTCACCCTCTACCCACCTCCGGGCATCATTTCTTGGTTCCACCCCTACCCACCTCCGGGCATCATTTCTTGGTTCCACCCCTACCCACCTCTGAGGATTATTTCTTGGTTCCACCCCTACCCACCCCTGGGCATCCTTTCTTGGTTTCACCCTCTACCCACCTCCGGGCATCATTTCTTGGTTGCACCCCTACCCACCTCCGAGGATCATTTCTTGGTTCCACCCCTACCCACCTCCGGGCATCATTTCTTGTTTCACCCTCTACCCACCTCCGGGCATCATTTCTTGGTTCCACCCCTACCCACCTCCGAGGATCATTTCTTGGTTCCACCCCTACCCTCCTCCGGGCATCATTTCTTGGTTCCACCCTCTACCCACCTCCAAGTACTGCCTTTTTAGAGAATACAGAACCAATTATAATTTTTTGATGCAAATTAATTTGTATGGAATTTGGTAATGACAACATGAAAAGTAGTAAAATAGATCCCATGCAGCAAGTAACAATAGTGCCCCCCACCGCAACAAAATTTCCCCCCTAGCAACAACAGACTCCCGGCAGCAACAACAGATCTCCCCACAGCCACCATCAATAGACTCTTCATCAGCCAGCAACAATAGACCCCTCCCTCAACAGTAGATCTCTTCCAGCAACAACTGACCCCCTCAGCAAAATAGGACCCACCTCCCCACAACAGTAGTTCCCCTTCCAGCAACAATAGAGCTCCTCAACAACAATAGACCACCCTGCAAAAATAGATCCCCTGAATGCTAGAATAGATTACCCAGCAGCCAGCATCAATAGACCCTGCAGCACACCCCAGCACCCTTTGCCATTACATACAGTCATTGCTGGAGGGGTTGGAACTGCGTTCCCCTGCGTTCCCACTGAAAAAAGCCCTGGAATGTTCTGAGAATTTTCGTACAGATTTTCCTACGACTTTTCCTATTAATTTTTGTTTAAAATTCTATCCATCTATGGGCAGCTTAACACATATATGTGCAGGCCCACAAGGTGCAGCATTTAGCAGTGTTTTTTCCTTAAAAATATTTCAAGTGGTTGTAAACCCTTACATATACCCAGTGAAGTGACTGGCTTCAGGTGATACACAGAGGTGGAACAAATCCTCCTACATAAGTTGTACATGTTTATCTGCAGTGCTCTCTCCTCTACCTCCTGTTCAAAGTCCAGAATTCATAAAGCTTGTCTGAGTTGTCAGGAAAAAGGGGGTGGAGAGCTGAAGTCACATTCTGCAGAGCTCAGTGAGGAGAGGTCTGAGAGCTGATTGGAGGAAAGGGAAGGGACAGGCCCCCCCCCCCCCCTTGACACAGCACACAGGAAAAGAGCTGAAGCTGTCAATCAGCTGGAGCTCCCTCCCCTGTCACCATTTTTCTCTTGGTGTCAGGAAAACTTGTCAGAAGTGACTCATGCAGATAGCAGAGGAATGAAGCAGCAGATAGAAATTACACTTAGTGCTCTGGATTGGGACAAGAGAAGTGGTAGAGTGCTGTATATTTCTAGGAGTTTCCTGAAAAGCCCCCCGCTAGGAAGAGACCTGCAGGCAGTAACACTTCAGATGTTGAGGAGCTACAGATCCCAGTGTGTCCTCCTAAGCAGAGACCATCCATCTGTAGCATAGTGGCTTAGTAGTTAGCACTTCTGTCTGGCAGTCCTAGGGTCTTTGGTTCAAATCCCAACCAGGATGCTATCTGCATGGAGTTTGCATTTTCCCCCTGCTTGCCTGGGCTTTCTTTGGGTACTCCTGTTTCCTCCCTGAAGACATGCTGGAAGGTAATTCGGCTTTAGTATATGTATTTAGGATAGGGGCCTTAGATTCTAAGTACCTTGGGGGCAAGGACTGATGTGAATGTAAACTGTTGGGACTATATACAGTGCCTTGAAAAAGTATTCACACCCCTTGAAATTTTCCACATTTTGTCATGTTACAACCAAAAACGTAAATGTATTTTATTGGAATTTTATGTGATAGACCAACACAAAGTGGTACATAATTGTGAAGTGGAAGGAAAATGATAAACGGTTTTCAAATTTTTTTACAAATAAATATGTGAAAAGTGTGGGGTACATTTGTATTCAGCCCCCCTGAGTCAACACTTTGTAGAACCAACTTTTGCTGTAATTACAGCTGCAAGTCTTTTTGGGGATGTCTCCACCAGCTTTGCACATCTAGAGAGTGACATTTTTGCGAATTTCGGGCTGAATTCGGACCTGAAACGGACCAAAAGACGCACAGGACTAGTATGCAAATTCGCAGCGGAGCCGCATGGGAGATGTGTGAACTTGCTCCATAGAGAGCCGGTCACATTCTACAGCTATTGTGAATTGGATGTGGGGATCCCGCATCCAGTTCGCAATAGTGTGAACCCAGTCTAAGTGACAGAAAATAATGTAGCCCTGTACTCAATATTACTGCATTAAATACAAGTGGTATAAGTATCTGCATTTAACTTGGTATCAGCCTCTTGCACTCCACTGCACGGGGAGAAGCAGCATGCTGATAGATGAAGAGAGCAGAGTGACAGAGAGAAGAGTTCATCAGTATGCTGCTTCTCCTTTAACCACTTGCCAACCAGGCCACTTCTGATATTTCTCTCCTACATGTAAAAATCATAATTTTTTTGCTAGAAAATTACACAGAACCCCCAAACATTATATATGTTTTTTTTAGCAGAGACCCTAGAGAATACAATGGCGGTCATTGCAAATTTTTATTCCGCACAGTATTTGCGCAGCAATTTTTCAAACGTGTTTTTTTTTGGGAAAAAAAACAGTTTCATGCTTTAAAAAAAACAGTAAAGTTAGCCCAATTTTTTTGCATAATGTGAAATATGAAATTACGCCGAGTAAATAGATACCTAACATGTTACACTTCAAAACTGCACACGCTCGTGGAATGGCGCCAAACTTCGGTACTTAAAAATCCCCATAGGTTTCAAATTTTTTACTGGTTACATGTTTAGAGTTACAGAGGAGGTCTAGATCTAGAATTATTGCTCTCGCTCTAATGTTCGCGGCGATACCTCACATGTGTAGGTCGAACACCGTTTTCATATGTGAGCGGGACTTACGTGTGCGTTCGCTTCTGCGTGAGAGCACACGGGGACATTTTTTAGTTTAACACTTTAAAAAAAAAAAAATTTGATCACTTTCATTCCTATTACAAGGAATGTAAACATCCCTTGTAATAGGAATATGGCATGACAGGTCCTCTTTACAGTGAGATATGGGGTCAATAAGACCCCACATCTCACCTCTAGGCTGGGAAGCCTGAAATAAAAAAAAAAAAAAAAAACGATCCCGGCTTCCCAGCCGATGCGTCGTCGTTTGTTTGAATACAGAGGCCAGGCGTGACGTCATAACATCGCGCCCGGGCCTCCGAACGATCATGGAGACTCCGGCGATCAAATCTCTATGGTAAACATCCGGGGCCGGCGGATCTGTTCTCCGACTTACCGTCGCCATTGGTGAGTCGGTAGAAGCACCGGAGGGCGGCGGGAGAGGGGGCGTCTCCCCTCTCGCCGTCCGTAAGAATGATCAAGCGACTAGCATCATTCATGCAGGCATCATTCAGATATTCCCGCACAAAGTCAAGGACGTCGTATGACGGCCAGATGTCGGCAAGTGGTTAGGTGTCTAGTCACAGGCTGGGGATGGGGGAGAAGGAACCACTAAGGGAAAGTGAAACTGCAGCATAGAAAAATCTGGTTCCCTGCTAGATAGATCTGTGCTGTGGGGTCGAGCTGTTTAAATCTCAGGACTGGATGGACAGAAATACACATCTGCTGAAATGTACAACGGTTCTTATATATTTCTTTATTGTGTAGCTTTAAATCCAAACTCCATGCAGATATTGAAAAGCACAATTCCATGCATTTGTACATTAGTTAGAAAACTGTTACATGCATTTTTAAATGCAAAGAGTGTAACTACCTGAAATCGATTCGGTATCAGCACAAGGATGTTTTTCTATGATACTTGTGCGGAAGGATTTGTAAGAGTGAGCAGAAGGATGAGCTCATCAGTCTTCTTCTACTCCACTGACAACACTCCTCACTGTGTTCTCATAGAAACATAAAAAAAAGTGACGGCAGAAAAAAGACAAAGCAGTCTGTCAAGTCTACCTAATATTTATTTTTATGTTTTATACATTTTTTTTTCTCATGAACTTTTTTGTCTGAGTATAGATTTACAGTATGTTTGTCCTAAGCATGTTTGTCTGTCTCACAATCTCTGCTGGAAGTTTATTCCAAGCATCAACTATACATTCAGTAAAATAATACTTTCGAAGATTTTGAATTTAGTTTGTGGTCATGCAATATTTGTTCATTTATTAAACAATAACGTTGGAAACGAGTTATTCATTGGTCTTATGTAATGTGCCTCATTTAACTGGTTCAGCCCCGGAAGATTTTACCCCCTTCCTGACCGAAGCATTTTTTGCGAATCGGCACTGCGTCGCTTTAACTGACAATTGCGCGGTCGTGCGACGTTGTACCCAAACAAAATTGATGTCCTTTTTTTCCCACAAATAGAGCTTTCTTTTGGTGGTATTTGATCACCTCTGCGGTTTTTATTTTTTGCGCTATAAACAAAAAAAGAGCGACAATTAAAAAAAAAAAACGCATTATTTTTTACTATAATAAATATCGGCCAAAAATATATAAAAAAACATATTTTTTTCCTCAGTTTAGGCCGATATGTATTCTTCTACATATTTTTGGTAAAAAAAAATTTGCAATAAGCGTATATTGATTGGTTTGCGCAAAATTTATGTCTACAAAAAAGGGGATAGTTTTATGGCATTTTTATTTATTTTTTTTTATTAGTAATGGCGGCGATCTGCAATTTTTATTGGGACTGTGACATTATGACGGACAGATCGGACACTATTGACACTATTTTGGGACCATTGGCATTTATACAGCGATCAGTGCTATAAAAATGCACTGATTACTGTGTAAATGACACTGGCAGTGAATGGGGTTAACCACTAGGGGGCTGTCAAGGGGTTAAGTGTGTCCTAGGGAGTGATTCTAACTGTGTGGGGGGGGGGGGGCTACACCTCACATGACAGAGAGCTGTGATCACCACTTCAGCCCCGGAAGATTTTACCCCCTTCCTGACCGGAGCATTTTTTGCGATTCGGCACTGCGTCGCTTTAACTGACAATTGCGCGGTCGTGCGACGTTGTACCCAAACAAAATTGACGTCCTTTTTTTCCCACAAATAGAGCTTTTTTTTTGGTGGTATTTGATCACCTCTGCAGTTTTTATTTTTTGCGCTATAAACAAAAAAAGAGCGACAATTAAAAAAAAAAAAAACGCATTATTTTTTACTTTTTACTATAATAAATATCGGCCAAAAATATATAAAAAAACATTTTTTTTCCCTCAGTTTAGGCCGATATGTATTCTTCTACATGTTTTTGGTAAAAAAAAATTTGCAATAAGCGTATATTGATTGGTTTGCGCAAAATTTATGTCTACAAAAAAGGGGATAGTTTTATGGCATTTTTATTTATTTTTTTTTATTAGTAATGGCGGCGATCTGCAATTTTTATTGGGACTGTGACATTATGACGGACAGATCGGACACTATTGACACTATTTTGGGACCATTGGCATTTATACAGCGATCAGTGCTATAAAAATGCACTGATTACTGTGTAAATGACACTGGCAGTGAATGGGGTTAACCACTAGGGGGCTGTCAAGGGGTTAAGTGTGTCCTAGGGAGTGATTCTAACTGTGGGGGGGGGAGGGGCTACACCTCACATGACAGAGAGCTGTGATCACCACTTCAGCCCCGGAAGATTTTACCCCCTTCCTGACCGGAGCATTTTTTGCGATTCGGCACTGCGTCGCTTTAACTGACAATTGCGCGGTCGTGCGACGTTGCACCCAAACAAAATTGATGTCCTTTTTTTCCCACAAATAGAGCTTTCTTTTGGTGGTATTTGATCACCTCTGCGGTTTTTATTTTTTGCACTATAAACAAAAAAAGAGCGTAAATTTTGAACAAAAAAGCAATATTTTTTCCTTTTTGCTATAATAAATATCCCCAAAAAATATATAAAAAACAAATTTCTTCCGCAGTTTAGGCCGATATGTATTCTTCTACATATTTTTGGTAAAAAAAAAAACGTAATAACTATAAATTGATTGGTTTGAGCAAAAGTTATAGCGTCTACAAAATAGGGAATAGATTTATTGTATTTTTTTATTATTCATTTTTGTTTTTACTAGTAATGGCGGTGATCTGCGATTTTTATCGGGACCGCAACATTATGGCGGACACTTCGGACAATTTTGACACTATTTTGGGACCATTGTCATTTATACAGCGATCAGAGCTACAAATAGCCACTGATTACTGTATACATGACACTGGCAGGGAAGGTGTTAAACACTAGGGGGCGATCAAGGGGTTAAGTGTGTCCTAGGGAGGTGTTCTAACTGTACGGGGGGATGGGCTCACTACAACATGACAGAGATCACTGCTTCCAATGACAGGGAGCAGTGGATCTCTGTCATGTTGCTAGGCAGAACAGGAAAATGCCATCTCCCCATTCTGCCTCTCCTCACTGCAATCGCGGGCCGCCGGCAAACATTGAGTTCGCGGGACCCGCAGGCACGCTCCCGATAGGCACCAAATTAAAAGGGACGTACAGGTACGCCTATTTGCCTGCCTGTGCCAACGTACATCTGTGTGCGGTGGTCGGCAAGTGATTAAAATCCCAGGACAAATAAGTTGGTTGTAAGGCAAGCAAAAATGGCCATACTCCGCCCAGGGGCCATAGTTTTGAGACCACTGAGCTAGGCAAAAATTTCTATAGATATGCCAACTGTAGCCTGTCCAAATAAAGCTGGCTAAATTGTGCCTAATTAGTATAATGCAAATCTTATTAGGTCAGTCCACTCGGCAGCGATGTTTTATCTACCTGGCTGCTGGCTTCCTACATCCCTTGGTTTCTATTATGTACTGGATACTCCAACAATGAGATCTCCTTGCCACAGTTAACCGCTTGCCGACCGCCTCACGCCAATATACGTCGGCAGAAGGGCACATACAGGCATATTAACGTACCTGTACGTTGCCCTTTAAGAAGCAGCTTGCAGGCGCGCGCGCCGCGAGCTCTGTGAGTGTGATCGCGGGTCCCGCGGACTCGATGTCCGCGGGGATACCCGCGATCGTCTCACGGAGAGCAAGAACGGGGAAATGCTAATGTAAACAAGCATTTCCCCATTCTGCCTAGTGAGAGGACACTGATCACCACTCCTTGTAATCAGGAGCGGTGATCAGTGATGTGTCACACATAGCCCCTCCCCCACATAGTTAGAATCACTCCCTAGGACACACCTAACCCCTACAGCGCCCCCTAGTGGTTAACCCCTTCCCTGCCAGTCACATTTACACAGTAACCAATGCATTTTTAATCGCACTGATCGCTGTCTAAATGTGAATGGTCCCAAAATAGCGCCAAAAGTGTCCGATCTGTCTGCCATAATGTCGCAGTCACGATAAAAATCACTGATCGCCGTTAATACTAGTAAAAAAAAAAAATATGAATAAAAATGCCATAAAACTATCCCCTATTTTGTAGACGCTATAACTTTTGCGCAAACCAATCAATGAACGATTTTTTTTTACCAAAAATATGTAGAAGAATGCATATCGGCCTAAACTGAGAAAAAAAATGTTTTTTATATATTTTTTGGGGATATTTATTGTAGCAAAAAGTGAAAACTAATGCGTTTTTTTCAAAATTGTTGCTATTTTTTTGTTTATAGGGCAAAAAATAAAAACTGCAGAGGTGATCAAATACCACCAAAAGAAAGCTCTATTTGTGGGGAAAAAAAAAAAGACGTCAATTTTGTTTAGGAGCCACGTCGCACGACCGCGCAATTGTCAGTTAAAGCGACGCAGTGCCGAATCACAAAAAGTGCTCTGGTCTTTTGCCAGCCAAATGGTCCCGGGCTGAAGTGGTTAATTAAAGACTGTTCCTGTTCACCTGGGAGTGTTAGGTATCCCTGGCCACTTTTGTGGGTCTCAGCTCCTCCTCTTGCATTTTAATGTAAAATATAACTACCAGCAGGGAAATTAGGAGCCCCTACAATGGGCACAGCAGGTGTGCAGACCCTGGAACCAGGTTTTCAGATATCTGTAGGCCTCGTGCACACAGGCAATGTAAAACTCTCAGTACACGCTTTATAACAGAGTGTGCATACTCACAAAGCCACTAAAGCATTTGCTTTGTATAGAGTGATACCTGATTGATCCTGCCTTCGGCTGTCCCTCCCATCTTCTCTATGTCCCAACTGCGGGCTGAGATTGTGTAGACCAGCTGGTGTCCTCTACTGAGCATGCTCTAATTTAATTTCCCATCTAAGCTCTTCATTTTCTCCTTTTTCTTATGTGTGCAGCCCACATGACTATAGAGTAGGGTTGCCACCTGTCCGGGATTCACCCGGCCAGTCCAGGTTTTGAATCATGTGTCCAGGATTCAGGCAGATTAAAATCCAAACACATTCTTTAAACTGGCCTGTGGCTCCCCAAGTAACCAAGATAGTCACACATAAATCTGTTGCCGTCCAGGAGCTGCAGGCGGCTGTCTGGGGGCAGGTTCGGCATCACGGGGGGGTGCAGGGTGATGATGTCAGCAAGAGCAATTTGGCCGCAACCACTGTTCGCTGTGGCACGCTTTGTGTACTGCATTACTACTCTCCTTGGGCCACCCAAAGGTGTCCCAGGCCGCTAAACTGTTCGGGTTTGGATCAAAGAAAAGGTGGCAACCCTGTGGGCATATACACAGTGGTAAATGGCACTCCCTTTTATTTGAACTGCTCTTCTGAAACTTTTTGATTTTTAATCATGTGACTGGCACAGCACCAATCACGGCTGTGCAGACACAGACTCACATTGTAGAGAGCATACATCAGCAGTGTAATAGAAGCCTCTCCCAAAGATCTTTCCCTGCAGATGCCAAAGAACAGGGAGAGATCATGTGATCACACAACAGCGCTGCAGGAATAAGGTTTTAAGAGGAATGAAAAAAACAGTGCCATGGTATATATAATTTATGTGAACGAATTAATGCAATTAACACTTCTCTGTTTAGTATCACTTTAAAATATAGACCAATAGAAGTGAATATCCATACATAGCCGTACTCAGGTATATGCCAATGCTTTTATCATAGGTGTGCGCAGCCTATTGCACTACCTGGGTGGGCTCCAGACACATCCTCTGCAACCCAAGCCCACCCACCCTATTTTAAAGCCTATTAGAGCCTCTGGCTCTAATCAGGTGCTTAAAAAAAACCCTGGCTGCTGTAATTCATGCAACGGTGCCCTGAAAGGGGCCGGACGCATGAATAGGGGGTGGCCGCGGCGGCCATGGATAGATTCATGCTATATATATATATGCATATAGGGGGTGGCCTGGAAAGAGAGGGCGGTGCCTGGACGGCCCTAATGAAAATTGCCATGATTTTATGCTAGAGCATATTTTAAGCCTCAAACTACCCATCTGCATAAGGCTATAAAGTGGGGTCGGCCGCTTGCTAGGAAATCAGTTATACCTGTAAATGACTATTGCAATGCAGTACATGCATTGAGAAGTGAAAAAAGGTATTGCTTCACTTTAAGTACATTTTTGTTTTACATACAGTATCTCACAAAAGTGAGTACACCCCTCACATTTTTGTAATTATTTTATTATATCTTTTCATGTGACAACACTGAAGAAATGACACTTTGCTACAATATAAAGTAGTGAGTGTACAGCTTGTGTAACAGGGTATATTTGCTGTCCCCTCAAAATAACTCAACACACAGCCATTAATGTCTAAACCGCTGGCAACAAAAGTGAGTACACCCCTAAGTGAAAATGTCCAAATTGGGCCCAATTAGCCATTTTCCCTCCCCGGTGTCATGTGACTTGTTAGTGTTACAAGGTCTCAGGTGTGAATGGGGAGCAGGTGTGTTAAATTTGGTGTTATCGCTCTTACTCTCTCATACTGGTCACTGGAAGTTCAACTTGGCACCTCATGGCAAAGAACTCTCTGAGGATCTGAAAAAAAGAATTGTTGCTCTACATAAAGATGGCCTAGGCTATAAGAAGATTGCCAAGACCCTGAAACTGAGCTGCAGCACGGTGGCCAAGACCATACAGCGGTTTAACAGGACAGGTTCCACTCAGAACAAGCCTCGCCATGGTCGACCAAAGAAGTTGAGTACACGTGCTCAGTGTCATATCCAGAGGCTGTCTTTGGGAAATAGACATATAAGTGCTGCCAGCATTGCTGCAGAGGTTGAATGGGTGGTGGGTCAGCCTGTCAGTGCTCAGACCATATGCCGCACACTGCATCAAATTGGTCTGCATGGCTGTCGTCCCAGAAGGAAGCCCCTTCTAAAGATGATGCACAAGAAGCCCACAAACAGTTTGCTGAAGACAAGCAGACTAAGGACATGAATTACTGGAACCGTGTCCTGTGGTCTGATGAGACCAAGATAAACTTATTTGGTTCAGATGGTGTCAGGCGTGTGTGGTGGCAACCAGGTGAGGAGTACAAAGACAACTGTGTCTTGCCCTACAGACAAGCATGGTGGTGGGAGTGTCATGGTCTGGGGCTGCATGAGTGCTGCCAGCACTGGGGAGCTACAGTTCATTGAGGGAACCATGAATGACAACATGTACTGTGACATACTAAAGTAGAGCATGATCCCCTCCTTTCAGAGACTGGGCCGCAGGGCAGTATTCCAACTACCCAAAACACACCTCCAAGATGACCACTGCCTTGCTAAAGAAGCTGAGGGTAATGGTGATGGACTGGCCAAGCATGTCTCCAGACCTAAACCCTATTGATCATCTGTGGGGCATCTTCAAATGGAAGGTGGAGGAGCGCAAGGTCTCTAACATCCACCAGTTCTGTGATGTCATCATGGAGGAGTGGAAGAGGACTCCAGTGGCAACCTGTGAATCTCTGGTGAACTCCATGCCCAAGAGGGTTAAGGCAGTGCTGGAAAATAATGGTGGCCACACAAAATATTGACACTTTGGGCCCAATTTGGACATTTTCACTTAGGGGTGTACTCACTTTTGTTGCCAGCGGTTTAGACATTAATGGCTGTGTGTTGAGTTATTTTGAGGGGACAGCAAATTTACACTGTTATACAATCTGTACAATCACTACTTTACATTGTAACAAAGTGTCATTTCTTCAGTGTTCTCACATGAAAAGATAGAAGAAAATATTTCCAAATAGTGAGGGGTGTACTCACTTTTGTTTGATACCGTACATGTTCTGGTCCCACTGTGTACTTAAAAGTGGGGTATGCCTGTATATGTAGTGAATGATGTGTTTCTGCACCTGATCAATGCTAATCACCATAAGGGCACATAGAAAACAAATGTTTTCTATATGCTCCATTCATGCTGCATTTTTCCGCAACTCCGTAGAGTTCACGTGAAGTCACTGTCCATTTTTGGAAATTAAATGAATAAAATGTTACTTGTAACAATATAAGGCGGTGCCTTGTTATCTAAAATGATCAGCCACAGCATGTAAAGTATCCGTGTAACATCCATGATATATGATCAAGGTGCAAAGTATAAACCCAGCCCAATGACACAGCTGCTAGACGTTTCTACAAGGGACTTTCCTGCAGCTCTGCAATCCGGAAGCTAAAATCAATGGCAGACTTTATTCTTTTTACTTCCTTTATTTATTCACTCCTCTTCAAGTATTTGCCCTTCAATATCTAGAATCTTTCTGTAATGGAGTGTGGAGGAGTGTGCGATTTATGGGTTTCTCTCATTGGGATGCACACAGTGATCATATGTAAAGTGTAGCAACCCCGTGCAATCAGTTTACTGCAGTCACATGTGTGAATGAATGGTCAATTCTGATAGGCTACTGCACTTTGTATAGTGCCCTCAAATACCTTGTAATGGTGCCTCTTATGTTATATGTATAATGTCCAAAACAGAGGCCAAAGCTTATTTCTGGGCAAAATATCCCTTCTACCTACCCTGCTCCCACTGTTTTCTAAAAAAAAAAAAATGATGATGATTTTACTTAAAGTGGGGTTCCACCCAAAAAAAAAAAAATACATGAAAAATCCTAAAAAAAAAAAACATAAAAACATTTGGATATTTTTTTTTTTTAACTTACCTCTAAATGCCTGTTGCTAGGGGGTCCTTCATAGTCTGCCTCTTTCAGTGCCTGGGCTGGTGACATCACTTCCCCCTCGGCACAGGAAGGGCTCAGCTCTGCTCCCTCCCTCCTGTCAATCATCTGGGACCCATTACAGGTCCCAGGTGACTGAGCTGCCAATCACGACGCGTGGCGCCGCTCGCGCATGCGCAGTGGGTGCCAGGCTGTGAAGCCACAGCCCGGCGCCCACAGTTGCAATGCTGGCGCCGCTGAACGGAGGGGGACGGACGAGCGGGGCTTCGATCCCCCGCATCACTGGACCCTGGGACAGGTAAGTGTCCAATTAAAAGTCAGCAGCTGCAGTATTTGAGGCTGCTGACTTTTAATTTTTTTTTGACTGGACCTCGGGTGGAACTCCTTTTTAATATGTCTCATTTCTGTGGCCGATATAGTCCGTCATTGTAGGATAGTTTTACATGTACTGTTTGGATGAGGACAAGTCTATTGTCTCTCATTCCTGCTCCCACCCAATCACATTTATACCCTTAAATATACCCAGTGAAGTGACTAGCCTCAAATGAAACAAAAATCCTCCTACATGAGTTGTACCTGTTTATCTGCAGACTCTCTCCTCTACAGTCTTCCAAAGTACACAATTTACACAGCATTTCTAAACTCCTGAAGGCAGGGGGCTGGGCATCTGATCTAACACATTGCACAGCCCAGAGAGGAGAGCTGAGTGTAATCTGTGACCTGAGTGAATACTCCTCCCTCTACAATGTCTCATAGGAAAACATGCACAGCTGAGGCTTCTGTGTGCTGGAGGGGGTGGAGAGACCACCCCCCTGAGATTCTGTGGTGTTAGTATAACTTGTCAGAAGTGACTTTTGCAGATAGCAAAGGGAATAGAGAGCAGACAGAAATCCCTGTAGGTACTTTGGATTGAGGCAAATAAACACTATAGAAAGCTATGCTATGTTCATTTTTTATTTAGCCCCCTAGTTTTAACCACTTCCCTGCCAGTGACATTGAAACAGTAATCAGTGCATTTTTATAGCACTGATCGCTGTATAATTGTCAATGGTTTCAAAAATGTGTCAAAAGTGTCCGATGTGTCCGCCATAATGTCGCAGTCCCGATAAAAATTGCAGATCGCCGCCATTACTAGTAAAAAAAAAAATTAATAATAAAAATGCCATAAATCTATCCCCTATTTTGTAGACGCTATAACTTTTGCGCAAACCAATCAATATACGCTTGAATCAGAAAAGGGCTGGCGACTCGGATGCTCTTGAATAAAAGTCCTTTATTGGGTTACATGGATACACGGGTACAGGCTACGCTGACGCGTTTCGGCTAAGAATCCTTCATCAAAGCATATCATAATCAATATACGCTTATTGCGATTTTTTATTACCAAAAATATGTACAAGAATACGTATGGGGCTAAACTGAGGAAAAAAATATTTATTATAGCAAAAAGTAAAAGATGTTGGAGGTTATTTACGAAAGGCAAATTCATTTTGCACTACAAGTGCAAACTACAAGTGCAAAGTACACTTGAAATTGCACTGAAAGTGCACTTGGAAGTGCAGTTGCTGTAGATCCGAGGGGGACATGCAGGAAAAATAAAAAAACAGCATTTTAGCTTGCACATGATTGCGTCATAAAATCAGCAGAGCTTCCCCTCATTTCAGATCTACCCCTCAGATTTACAGTGACTGCACTTCCAAGTGCACTTTCAGTGCAATTTCAAGTGCACTTTGCACTTGTAGTTTGCACTTGTAGTGCAAAGTGGATTTGCCTTTCGTAAATCACCCCCATTGTGTTTTTTTCAAAATTGTCGCTCTTCTTTTGTTTATAGCGCAAAAAATAAAAACCGCAGAGGCGATCAAATACCACCAAAAGAAAGCTCTATTTGTGGGGAAAAAAGGACAATAATTTTGTTTGGGTACAGCATCGCAGGACAGCGCAATTGTCAGTTAAAGCGACGCAGTGCCGAATCGCAAAAAATGGCCTGGTCATTGAGCAGCCAAATCTTCCGGGGCTGAAGTGGTTAAAACAGTTTATTGATCTTATTTATTTTTACTCTGTATTCGAAAGGCTGTTTTTTTTTTTTTTAACATGTGACCAGCAGCAAGGGACTAGAAGCTCCTCCTGCTTATGTTTCCCTGCAGACAGGCTGGGAAAGAGCTGAGTCATGTGACAGCTGTATATCGATTAGGAGAAAGGTGTTTTTTTTTTTTTTTTAAATAAAATAATTACAGTGCCATCATCCACATACAGAAATAGACGGGAGAATGTAAATTAAACAGTGTGTGTTTAGTATCACTTTGAGGAAGAACTATCATTGAAATTTTTTACACTGTTCTGCTTTAACCGCTTCAGCCCCGGAAGAATTTACCCCCTTCCTGACCAGAGCACTTTTTGCAAAACAGCACTGCATCGCTTTAACTGACAATTGCGCGGTCGTGCGACGTGGCTCCGAAACAAAATTGACGTCCTTTTTTTCCCACAAATAGAGCTTTCTTTTGGTGGTATTTGATCACCTCTGCGATTTTTATTTTTTGCGCTATAAACAAAATAAGAGCGGCAATTTTGAAAAAAACGCATTATTTTTTTACATTTTGCTATAATAAATATCCCCAAAAAATATATAAAAAAACATTTTTTTTCCTCAGTTTAGGCCGGTACTTATTCTTCTACATATTTTTGGTAAAAACCAATCGCAATAAACGTTTATTGATTGGTTTGCGCAAAAGTTATAGCGTTTACAAAATAGGGGATAGTTTTATGGCATTTTTATTAATTTTTTTTTTTTACTAGTAATGGCGGCGAACAGCGATTTTTATTGTGACTGCGACGTTATGGCGGACATGTCGGACATTTTTGACAAATTTTTGGGACCATTGTCATTTATACAGCAATCAGTGCTATAAAAATGCACTGATTCCTGTGTAAATGACACTGGCAGTGAAGGGGTTAACCACTAGGGGGCGGGGAGGGGTTAAGTGTGTCCTAGGGGAGTAATTCTAACTGTAGGGGGGATGGGCTGTGTATGTGATGTCACTGATCTCTGCTCCGATGACAGGGAGCAGAGATCCAGTGACACTGTCACTAGGCAGAATTGGGAGATGCTGTTTACAACGGCATATCCCCGTTCGTCCTCTCCGTGAGGCGATCGCGGGTATGCCCACGGCGATCAAGTCCACGGGACCCGGGACCCGCGACCCGACTCACGGAGATGACGGCAGGCGGGCGCACACGGCAGCAAATTCAAAGTAACGTACAGGTACGTTACTTTGCGCAGCCGTGCCATTCTTCCGACATATATCTACAAGAGCCGGTCGGGAACCGGTTAAAGGAGAAGTACAGCCAAAGCTTGTGAAGTTCATTCTGCACTCCTGTGACCCGTTTTTAGCAGACAGCGGTCTGAAGCTCGCTGTCGGCTGATGTCACAGAGCCGGTCCAGGCTGGGGCAAGATCGTCACCATATGGTCAGGATCCGCCCACATGCCTGGACTGTCACCCAGCTCAGCCTGGGAGCTGCTAAGAGCCTAAGCCGGCCTCTCCCGCCCCCTCCACAGCCCAGCACGCCAGTGAGCGGGGCAGAGCAGACAGCGGTGACTGACAGTCACCAGCTTTCTGCTCAGGGAGCTCTGAGAACCAAGTGATCGGCATTGTTTGTTGTCTCGGTTCTAAGTCTTAAAGGGGTTGTAAAGGTTCATGTTTTTTCACCTTAATGCATCCTATGCATTAGGGTGAAAAAACACCTGTCAGTTACCAGCCCCCCAACCCCCCCAGTTTTACCTACCTGAACCCTCAAACTCGTCCCACAGGGACGCGCTTTCTCTCTGCAGGGGGTTCTCGGCTGTTGATTGGATAGATTGATAGCAGCGCAGCCATCGGCTCCCGCTGCTGTCAATCAAATCCAATGACGCGAGCGCCGGAGGGCGGGGCCGGGTCCTGCATTCAGCGTCTCGGGATCGCGCCCGCAAGGTAACCCCCACCCCTGGGAAAGCACTTCTCCGAGGGGGTTATCTGATGTGGGGAGGAGCCGAGAGAGACGCCGAGGGACCCCAGAAGAGGAGGATCAGGGCCACTCCGTGCAAAACGAGCTGCACAGTGGAGGTAAGTATGATATGTTTGTTGTTGTTTTTTTTAAAAACATGAACCTTTAGTGTTACTTTAAAGCCGGCAGGGGACAGCCAGGTATACATAGGGTGCCCAGGTGTCCCGGATTGCCCGGGACAATCCCGCAATTAGCAGGTCTGTCCCGGGTCCCGGGCACCCTCATTCCGGGACAATACAGTGTCCTGGAATTGCCCCCTGGCCCTGACCCGATCTGATGCCCTCTAAAATATCCCTCACATCGCTGCTGTCACTCACTGACAGCCTGTGGTGGACCCCTGGCTGGTGAGACCCCTTTTACATGAGCCGTTGGCTCAGTGCCCAAATGGTTGCTAGCTGCCGCTCAGCCTCGCATCTAGCAACCAGTGATATCATAAGGAGGAGAGAGGCAGAGCCCCAACATTCACAGCGGGGAAGATTTAACTTCCTGCTCCGCACCTGGGTGGAAAGTGGCACACTGCATCTGGTGGCAGGCTATGAGTGAAAAGTGGCACACTGCATCTGGCATCAGGCAACGGTGGCAAGTGAAACGCTGCATCTGGTGGCAGGCAATGGGTGGCAAGTGGCACACTGCATCTTGTGGCAAGTGACACGCTGCATCTGGTGGCAGGCAACAGTGGCAAGTGACAAGCTGCATCTGGGGGCAGGCATCGGTGGCAAGTGGCACACTGCATCAGGTGGTAAGTGACAAGCTCAGGGTCCCCACTGATTCTGCATTATGGTGAGTTGAACAATTTCATTATATATTACAATGTAGTACAACACCAGCCATTCGCCTGACAAATCACCCCTGCCACCGAATTCTCTGTCAACCGCGAGACTACATTCCCCCAAACCCCCATCTTTTCTTAGGAAGGGGGCAGGGGGGGTGTCCCTGAATGGCAGTTTGGAAATGTAGTCACCCTAGGTATACATCACCTAGGTAAGTGTGAATCTGAAAAAACAAACAACCCATACTTCTCTTTTAAATAGAGATTAATGCCATTGCCAAAGGATCAGTTCAGCCTCCAGTATGGCTGTCTCTGTTTTGCTTCTATTTTATGCATCAACAAATAAAACCTGTATAGGCGGTGTGTGATAAAATGTTGTCAGGTGGTTTTCTGTAAAGACTATAGGTCACACTGAAAATGAAAGTAGACTTTCGTTATCTGATACTGAGGCCAAACCATAAGCAAATATCTAAGAGGGAAATTTTTTTAAAGTGAACCTGTTCTCAAAATACGCACTATAAATCTTTTACATATTCTGAACAAGCAGAAAAAAGCACTTTAAATAAGCAGTCAATCAGCTTTGTAGCCTTAGACTTTGTGGAGAAATGAATCTTCAAAGTTAACAATGGCACTGGAATCACGTCTCTTTTCTGCTTTACTTGCTATGAGAAGTAGAATCTTGGAAGCCACTAAACCTTCTCATTTAAACATACAGCAAGGTGTTCCTGAGAAGCTAGCGAACCTCTAAAGCTGACTTTAGTCATTTGTTTTGATCTTTGAGAATGAATTATTTTACAGCACAAGCAGTTAGAGAGTTAGGGCTTGGGTTGAGATCTTGTTCTTTACCACTTCCCGACCGCCCCATAGCAAATTTACTGCGACAGGGCGGGCCGCGCTATGCAGAATCACATATATATACATGATTCTGTACTTTCGGGTTTTGGGCACAAGTGCGCGCCGGCGGCCAGGAGCTGATAAGTGGGTCCCGCAGACCTGCTGACAGAATGCCAGTCTGCCTATGTAAACAAGGCAGATTATTATTCTGTCAGTACAGAAGGCATGGATCCTGTGTTTCGGTAAAACAGAAACACTGATCCATGTCTTCCACTAGTAAAAGCACCTCCCCGACTGTAGTAAAACACTGGCTATGCACACAGTTAGCCCTTTGATCGCCTCTGATGTTAACCCCTTCCCTACCAGTGTCATTAGTACAGTGACAGTGCATATTTTTTAGCATGAGTGTCTCAGGTCCTCATTGGTTAGATTGATTGCAGCGGGAGCCATTGGCTCCTACTGCTGTCAATCAAATTCAGTGACATGGGAGCCGGGGCGCAGGGCCGAGTCCTGCTGTCTGTGTCAATGAAAGTAGCAGCAAGACTCAGGAGCGCGCCAGCACGAGTGCCCCCATGGAAACCGGCTCCCATGGAAACTAGATAGAGGGTTCATTTTAGGCCTAACATTACAGGAAGGGTTAGTGTTATGGTTAGTATTAGCGTTGGGGTTTTCCGGAAGTGCTAGTGTTGGGGCTATAGAATGGGTTTATGTTAGAGTTAGGATTATAGGAATGGTAAAAAAGTTTGAGGGTTGGCGTTAGATTTACGGTTACAGGGTGGGTTAGTGTTAGGTTTACAGTTACAGGATGAGTTAGTATTAGGTTTAGGGTTACAGTGTGGGTTAGTGTTAAGATTACAGGGAGGGTTAGTGTTAGGGTTAGAGGGTGGGATAGTGTTAAGATTACCATAAGAGTTAGTGCTAGGGTTAGAGGATGGGTTGGTGTTAGGATTACAATGAGAGTTAGCATCAGGGTCATAGGGTGGGTTGGTGATAGGATTACAAGGAGTTAGTGTTAGGGCTATAGGTTGGTGTTAGGATTACAAAGTGAGTTAGTGTCAGGGTCATAGGGTGGATTGGGGTTAGGATTACAAGGAGAGTTAGTGTTAGGGCTATAGGGTGAGTTGGTGTTAGGATTACAAGGAGAGTTAGTGTCAGGGTCATAGGGTGGGTTAGTGTTAGGATTACAAGGAGAGTTAGTGTTAGGGCTATAAAGGTTGGGTTGGTGTTAGGATTACAAGGAGTTAGTGTTAGGGCTATAGGGTGAGTTGGTGTTAGGATTACAAGGAGAATTAGTGTTAGGGTTTTAGGGTGGGTTGGTGTTAGGATTACAAGGAGAGGTAGTGTCAGGGTCAAAGGGTGGGTTGGTGTTAGGATTACAAGGAGAGATAGTGTCAGAGTCATAAGGTGGGTTGGTGTTAGGATTACAAGGAGAGCTAGTGTCAGGGTCATAGGGTGGGTTGGTGTTAGGATTACAAGGGGAGCTAGTGTCAGGGTCATAAGGTGGGTTGGTGTTAGGATTACAAGGAGAGCTAGTGTCAGGGTCATAGTGTGGGTTGGTGTTAAGATTACAAGGAGAGCTAGTGTCAGGGTCATAAGGTGGGTTGGTGTTAGGATTACAAGGAGAGCTAGTGTCAGGGTCATAGGGTGGGTTGGTGTTAGGATTACAAGGAGAGTTAGTGTTAGGGCTATAGGGTGGGTTGGTGTTAGGATTACAAGGAGTTAGTGTTAGGGTTTTAGGGTGGGTTGGTGTTAGGATTACAAGGAGAGCTAGTGTCAGGGTCATAAGATGGGTTGGTGTTAGGATTACAAGGAGAGTTAGTGTTAGGGTTATAGCGTGTTTTAGTTTAAGGATTAGAAGGAGAATTTGTTTTAGGGTTATAGGATGAATTAGTGTTAGGATCACAGGAAGAGTTACTGTTAGGGTTAAAGGGTGGGTTAGACCCTTTTTTCATGGGCATGGGAAGGTGGCAAAACCAGATGATTAAGCAACGTTTTCAACTCGCCCCAGCTGTATACCAAAACCAGCCATGATAAGGTTAGAGGGAGGGTTATTATTATGAGGAGAGCAATAGGGATGGATCAATGCGGGGGGCCTCAGGGAATGGCATGCTCTCTGTATCAGGAACTCGGAGCCAAAAACCACCAATACCAATCTCTCAGTATTGAAACTAAAGTACCAATCCAAATTACAACCTTACAGACAGTTTACTGAACTCTATGGTAGCCAATCATAATCCACCCAGAATGCTTTTTAGTGAGACGTCAACCAATCACAGTGCAGTTTGTGAAGGATCACTGCAAGTGGAAAGAAGACCAAGTGCATGCACATCCACAAATGGTCAGTACCCAAATCGCACAAAGCACACACATCCCTAGAGACAAGAGTGCCAGGGTGGGTTCCTTCTTCAAGTTCACTGGAAATCACTGAAAAGTAACCATTTTAAAAGCACACAAACCTCAATATAACTAATGTGGCCGTTAATTCCCTGAACCAATAGACTGAACCCTAAAAAAAAAAAAAAAGCCTGCCTTCACTGTACAGGATGACAGGTCCACTTTAAAGCTGCAGTAGAAAGGGAGAGATTCAGTTCAACTCTTTTATCAATAATGTTCGTTTTAATAATACATTGGGACTACAAAGCTTTGACATGATTACAAGGCTGTGCAGCCACAGGAGAGTGTGTGTGCATGGATGGTAATTATAACACGTAGCGCTGTGCGTGTGTTCTCACAATACTCACTGCATACAACCTTTGCATACAGAAGCCATCTCCTCCCTTATGGTCGGCGGTCCCATCTCCTGCAAATGAGCCAATGAAAGAAGACAGCGGAACATAATCATGTCTGTTTCACACCGTTTTCTTCCATGTCTTATTTTTTATTTTGTGATAATACCAGCTGCAAAATATCATCCCTGTTTTTTTTTTTATTATTTTATTACATGGCCAAAGTGGTCTGCATCTAGGGACATGTAAACCCTGGACTGTGCTGCCCATGTCACCGAGCCTTGGTGTGAGGGCACATCTCAATGCAGCTGGGATCATAAGCGATAGATAGATAGATAGATAGATAGATAGATAGATAGATAGATAGATAGATAGATAGATAGATAGATAGATAGATAGATAGATAGATAGATAGATAGATAGATAGATAGATAGAAAATATCACATCTGTGGATTATAAGATTGTCAACTCTGAGGTGTTGGCCCTTCATTATTATCCATAGATACAAAATATCACTTCTGTGAACTAAAGGATTGCCACCTCCAAGGTCCTGGCCCTTCATTAATGTCCTCATGTTCTGCTGGCACCTAAATGGTGGACATAGGTGCCCATATCACCGAGCCTAGGTGTGGGGCATATCTCAATGCAATTGGGATCATATTATATGATTGCCACCTCCAAGGTCCTGGCTCTTCATTAATATCCTCATGTTCTGCTGGCACCTAAATGGTGGACATTGGTGCCCATATCACCAAGCCTAGGTGTGGGGCATATCTCAAATGCAACTGTGATCATATTAAATGATTGTCACCTCCAAGGTACCGGCCCTTCATTATTGTCCCCATGTTCTGCTGGCAACGGTGGACATAGGTGCCTATATGTCACTAAGCCTAGGTGTGTGAGAACATCTCAATGCAACTGGGATCATATTATATGATTGCTCCCTTCAAGGGGCTGGCCCTCCATTAATGTCCTCATGTTATGGTGGCATTTAGCACGTGGACATAGGTGCCCAGGTCACCAAGCCTAGGTTTGTGGGAACATCTCATTGCAACTGGGATCATATTATATGGTTGCTCTCTTCAAGGGGCTGGCTCTCGTGTTATGCTGGCATCTAAACCGTGGACATAGGTGCCCATGTCACCGAGCCTAGGTTTGTGGGCACATCTCAAGGCAACTGGGATCATAAGCAAAATCTACAGAAAGCTCTAGCAAATTTAAAACATAGATAGATAGATAGATAGATAGATAGATAGATAGATAGATAGATAGATAGATAGATAGATAGATAGATAGATAGATAGATAGATAGATAGATAGATAGAAAACATCACCTCTGCGAAATATAAGATTGCCACCACCTAGGTACTGGTTCTTTGTTAATGGTCTACTGGCATCTAAACCATGAAACCAACCAGAAGCTCAGGTATGGGGCCATTCTCAAGCGTTGTCACCTAATAATAAACAGCAGCTAGAGATCTATCTTCATTTTCATTCTTCGCTGGTGACAATGTAGCTCAACTGTTAGAATCTCAAAAATTTAATCAGTGATACCCATTCTACCCCCCCCCCCCCTCCTTAAAGGATGGTCTGACCAAGAGCATCACTTACCCAAGATAATATCCTGACAATGGTCTGGGGCTGTTTGAGGAATTCTATAGGGTCAAAGCCCCCTCCTGCCCTTCCAGCTCCAAAAGAGGCTCCTTCCATGTCTGCAATGTCAGAGCTGAGCTGACCCCTCTGTGTCTCACTGTCTGCCTTCTCCTTTAGCTGTTGGCAGTGCGGCTGTCCTTCCCCCTGCGCTGTCCCTCTGTCCGTCTGCACCCTTCCCCACCTCCTCCTCCTGCTGCTGTCAGTCTGTGCACTCAGTCTCTGTCTGTGGTGCTGAGTGTATGAGCATTACAACCTCATCTCATGCTGCTCCTCCCTCATCTCCTCCAGTCCTTCTCTCCCTCTGCTCTCCTCTCCCCTCTTCTGCTTCCTCCTTATCATCCTTCACAGTTCTCCTCTCCTTATCTCCCCCCCCCCCCCCTCTTTACACCCTCCCTCCTCTCCTTTTGATGCTCTTCATTCTCTCCCTCTGGTAGTCAGGGTTAAGGTGGTTTTGGAAGGTAAGGCATTTCCTCCATGGATGAGGATTGCAGAATATACAAAGCAAAGCTCTTCTAATAAAGACCATCCTGGTCCCATCTATCTGCTTATTGCATCGCTGAGTGATATGGCTTTGTCTCTATAGTGAAAAATAATTGGCAATGCCCCCCAACGCGCCATCGTTTCAAATTTCACAATTTGTGCGCTTTTACATTTTTTTTTCTTTAATAAATCAGAAAGCAGTAAGATCGAAAAATGGCCATTTTTGCCACCAGCTGTATTGCAGATAATAAAATTGAGCTCATTTTTTCTTATTCGATCTTTTTTTCGATTGTAAAAAAAAAAAAAAAGTAAGTGGGATATATTGGAAAACGGTCACAATATTTAATTTGCATTGTGTCGAAAATACCAGCAATTGTCTGCGCAGGGTAATTGAAGGCGCACATACACATTCAAATACAAATGAAAATCCTGATTGAAAAAACAAAATGTGCGGTCATCCAGGGGATATGCTAAATCAAACTGCGGCTAATTTTAAGGAAATAATAAAAAACTGCATTTGCGCTTGGATTGTATTCCACCCCGATTGCTATTTTGATGACTGTGCGCATAACCTTGTTATTCAACATAAACTGTATGTACAGCATACTGTACTGTATATACTGTACTTGTATAGCACCGCCCTTGTGGGGAGTTTTATGATTAATGAATTTGTTTTCTTGTACTCCAATTGAAAACATAAAGGGGTTTTAAACATTTGTGCTTTTTCACCTTAAAAAACTTCTGGCAGTGACCAACCCCCCCCCCCCAACCCCGCCCCCCCTCCAGTTTTACTTACCTGAGCCCTCGAACTTGACCCACGGGGACACGCTGTCCCTCTGCCCGGGGTTCTTGGCTCTTGATTGGATAGATTGATAGCAGCGCAGCCATTGACTCCCGCTGCTGTCAATCAAATCCAATGCTGTGCTTCACAGCCACAACCAAATTTTAAGCAGCATTTCAGCAGGTAAAGCCACTGCCCAACAAGACTAATACAGTCCTATAGAGCTGTGCCGCAACCACACCGCAACTGTGTGCAATGCACATGATTGTGTTGCAGTAGCGCAGCAATTATAGGGTTAAAGTAGGTGGTGAGGAGGTTACATATCACTTCTTGCTGCCTGTCAAATGCCCTTTGAAAAGTGATCCACCACAGATGGCTCATCAGAGGGCACCATGAGCCTCAAGGAAAGTTGTCATGATTGAAATATGGGAGCTGCCATTCTTGCTCAAGGGAAACAACAACCGCACACTGATGGCATCACTTCACTGCTGAGTTATTCACCAGAAGACCACCCCTTACCGACGCATTTCACCCATACGGACTTAGCTGAGAGAAAACGGCCATTGTTGACTTGGAAATTGCCGTTGTTGTGAACAAAAAAATGCATATCAAGTAATCCAACATTTCACTGGCTACATGCTTGTTCCCGTAAGTAGTGAATAAAGTGTGAGAAGGGAGGTCCTGAAGCTCGTACATGAAAAAATAAATTAGCACTAGAAGCTTCTATTATTCCATACTATCAATTGTGACAGCAACCAATTAGATTTCAGCTTTTAATCATTTTAATCTATTTTATGCAGATATTAATCCCATCTTTTAAATTGCTAAATCTGATTAGATCTGGGAAAGATTAACCGCTTGCCGACCACCCACCGCAGTTATACTGCGGCAACATGGCTCGGCTGCGCAAATTGCCGTCATGTTACGTCGGTAACATAGACGGCCACTAGGGGCGCGTGTGCGCGCCGCTGGAGGCACGCTCGCGCGGCCCCTGCTCGCCCACGGAGCCGATGTGAGTGCCAAGTGGTCGCGATCACCGCCGGGCTCCCGCGATCGCTTGGGGCACACGGAGAACCGGGATCTGTGTGCGTAAACACATAGTTTCCGGTTCTCAGAGGGGAGAATAGACAGATCGTCTGTTCATATAGAGTATGAACAGCAATCTGTCATCTCCCCCTGCACAGTCCCACCCCCCCTTCAGAACACACACTAGGCCACACTTAACCCCATTCACGGCCCCCTAGTCGTTAACCCCTTCACTGCCAGTGACATTTTTACAGTAATCATCGCAATTTTATAGCATTGATCGCTGTAAAAATGCCAATGGTCCTAAAAATGTGTCAAAATTGTCCGACGTGTCCGCCATAATGTCGCAATCCCGATAAAAAATGCAGATCACCACCATTACTAGTAAAAAAATAATTAATAATAAAAAGCCATAAAACTATCCCCTATTTTGTAGACACTATAACTTTTGCGCAAACCAATCAATATACACTTATTGCAATTTTTTTTTTACCAAAAATATGTAGAAGAATACATATTGGCCTAAACTGAGGAAAAAAATATTTTTTTTTATGTATTTTTTTGGGGATATTTATTATAGCAAAAAGTAAAAAATATTGCTTTTTTTTTCAAAATTGTCGCTCTTTTTTTGGTTATAGCGCAAAAAATAAAAACCGCAGAGGTGATCAAATACCACCAAAAGAAAGCTCTATTTGTGGGAAAAAAAGGACGTCAATTTTGTTTGGGAGCCACGTCACATGACCGTGCAATTGTCAGTTAAAGCGACGCAGTGCCGATTCGCAAAAAGTGCTCTGGTCTTTGGGCAGCCAAATGGTCCGGGGGTGAAGTGGTTAAAGCATGCCTCTATATATTCTTAGATTCTTCTGATTTGTTCAGGTTGTATCAAAAAGAAAAGGGACCAGTCAGACCGGAAAATTATCATTTTTGGTGGCGTGCCTGGTATTTTTTCTACAAAGAGATCCAGAGCACAAGAAAAACTGTTACTAGAAGCAGCCAACCATATTGCATCTTTAGATAAATCTTATTTAAAGTAGTTGTAAACCCTTTACAACCACTTTATACTACAGGCAAGCCTATAATAAGGCTCACCTATAGCTACACTGGATATCGCCTAAATCTGAACGGTTTAGACGATATCCCTGTATTCCCATGTGCCAACGTCATCGGCACATGTGTACTTAAGCAAACTGAAGCAACGGCACATACGTGTCGTTGCTTCAGTTGTACTGTGCCGCTACCGGCGGCTCCCGTGCGCATGTGTGGGAGTGCCGTCATCATGGCTCCAGCCAATCACAGCGCCAGAGCCGTGATACCCAGAAGTAACCCCCCGGAGAGGTGTCGGCCACCGGAGCGGTGGACAAGGACCTCTGCGGGGGCTTCGATCTCAGGTAAGTAATACATAATGAGCTAGTATGCTATGCATACTAGCTCATTATGCCTTTGTCTTGCAGGTTTTTTTTTTTTTTTTAACAGGGTTTACAACTACTTTAAAGCTGAACCCAGGGTACAAAACCTTTCTTGAAAATCTATTCCTCGAAAGCCACAAACGATATAAATGTATATTGTGTGCACCAGATGTGTAGCAGCGATCTCATCACTGTGCTGTACATAGCCTGTGCAGAAAGCAGAGCCCAGCAGGCTCCACCCACTACAGGCTGCCTGCAGAAAAACTACAGGAAGGGGCGGAGACAAGACCAGTCACCCTGCACAAGGGTAGAGAGCAGCAGTGAGCGGTCTTTATTACAGGAAGCTCCTGCACAGAGAGAAAGTCTCTCACCATGATTCAAGGAAGAATACTCATGACACTTGTATTTAGACAATATTCACTTATCTTAGAGTTCAGCTTCAAGTTTATGTAAAGGCAAAACTTTTATTTTTTTTATATATATTCAGGGAGGGTTAAGCCTGTCAGTTTTTATTGATGTCTGTGTCCCCACTGGGACTCCTTTATTTATCCTGCCTACCACTGCTACTGAGAGAGACAAGGGAAATTCAAAATTTTACAGTCCTTTCACACAGGACGGACTCCGGCTGTGATCCTCTTGCTCAGTAGGGGATCTCTCCGCTGATCCACGCTGAACAGGCAGATGACAGGTCCGCTCCGCTTATGCAAAGCAGACACGGAACACAGCCCGCTCTGGTCTCTGGGCAGTCAGGTGTAAACGGGCCACCTGCCATCCAATCTGATCCACTGGACTTAGCAGATCGGATTGGATGTAGGCGGGTGTAAACAGTACACATGTTCACGCACAACTGCTGCTCCATAGAGAAGAATGGATGGTCCGCTTGGGTCTGCTTGAAAAATGGACAGGTGGACCCAATCAGAATGTTTGTGTAAAAGGGGCCTTGTTGTGACCAGTTCCAAAGCTCAAAGTAAATCTGCCAATGGTAACAAATGTTCCAGTGACAACTGTCTAAGATGGGGATTCCTCTCACTTTGGGGTAAATTTTCTCTCATTTCCACTTGCGTCTTCAGGAAAGGAAATTAAGTTATATCTCCCCGGAGGGACAGACTGCAAAAATGACCTGACATGGGTTTACATACTCTTATACTTCTTCCCTAATTCTTATACTAGTTCTCGCTTTTCCTGTTTTCAAAAATCATCTCTAGCAATGTGCTGGCCTCATTTCAGAGCATGCTTCACTGTTTTATTTTTAATCCATCTATACATTGTTAAAGGAAATCTTTAATCACAGCAATCACTTTCATTTTAAACCAGCAGTGCAGTCCTGTGACCACTGTTTCCAGTGGACACAGTGGATCACATTGCTTGGTACCGCACCACTGTGACTGGCCCAGTAACCACGTGATCCCTGTGACCAATCACCGGTCACAGTGATCACATGGTGCAGGGCCATTTACAGCGGCCCTGCACCATGTAATAGCTGTAGTCAGTCACAATAGTAAACAATGATTCATAAATGGAAGCCATTTTTAAAAGTTTAAAGTGATTGCTTTTAAAGTAATCATCTCTGTACAAGCAATCATAGTGAAAAAAAAAATCCTGATCACCTTCTCAGAGTTGTACAGTATCACTATGGTAACTCTGCACTACTCTGGCGACAGTATATAAATAAAAAATAAAAAGTAAATAAAATATTTTTTTATAGATACTGTCACTTCAGTGTTCTTAATCACCACCACCCATTTACAGTCCCCTTAATCATCGCTGTACCAGTTGAAGTGTACCTGATCACCGCCACACCAGTTACAGTGTCTCTGATCACCATCACAGCAGTCAAATTGTCCCTATTCACCACCACACCAGTTACAGTGTCCCTGATTGTCTCCACACTAGATACACTGTCCCTGATCACCACCACACCAGTCGTATCATTCATAATCACCGCCAACCCCAGTTACAGTGTCCCTGATCACCACCATACCAGTCATATTGTTCCTAATCACCGCCATCCCAGTTACAGTGTCCCTGATCACCACCATACCAGTCATATTGTTCATAATCACCGCCATCCCAGTTACAGTGTCCCTGATCACCACCATACCAGTCATATTGTTCCTAATCACCACCATCCCAGTTACAGTGTCCCTGATCACCACCACACCAGTCATATTGTTCCTAATCACTACCATCCCAGTTACTGTGTCCCTAATCACCACCTCACCAGTCATATTGTTCATAATCACCGCCATCCCAGTTACAGTGTCCCTGATCACCGCCACACCAGTCATATTGTTCCTAATGACCGCCGTCCTAGTTACAGTGTCCCTGATCACCCCCACACCAGTAATATAGTTCTTAATCACTGCCATCCCAATTACAGTGTCCCTGATCACCCCCACACCAGCCATATTGACCCTAATCATCTTCACACTAGTTCACACCTCACACACCGGATCACTTTTCAGAGTGCATTTGACATTCAGTGAGAAGGCATTCTTCTCATAAGATAAATACTTCCCAATACTACACAGTATCAAGCAATTCATCAAAAGCAGCGCTCCTGTCACTATTTAAAATGACTGGCTAACAAATGTCTATCAACATAAGTGAACAAAGAGCAACAATAGGGGTAGCAGGTGGTGATGAGAAAGAGTCCAGAGTAGACACAGGTGGTAATCTTAATGTTGTCTGTAAAACATACACTGTTCACCAGATTCCTCAAGACAGTGTGTCACACTCCCCTCTGGGGTTTAAACTCACCGAACCACTGTAATTCACAAGCCTCAACAGATATCCAGATGCTACCTCCACATGATATCCTCGATCAGAGCCTCAAACGAAATCCACAGGCACAGTCCCCCTGTACATGCTCCCCTCCGAGTGAAAGAATGTAAATAATGTCCGCTCTGCCCTGAGGAGGAGGCATTGTGTCACTTCCTCACCACCTGCTTTGACCCATTGGATCCCATACAAGCAACCCCATTCACTTGAATAGGTCAAAATCGATACACATACAGGGGGTATAATTCCTTCCACAGCTGCAGAGCATTGCAGGCACAGCAGGTGTACACCCCCAGCCACTGCCTCTACAGCTAAAGGAACTAGCGGTTGAAGGGTAGTAAAACTGAAGCTCAACCGCAAGGTTTTGCCTCCCCCCAATCTCACGTATGAATGAGCAGCCAGTCACAGTTCTCAATCACACAAGCCACAGTGTTGACAGACCAGTGTAGCTAGAATCAGGGTTCCTGCCTGTTTATTGACCACATTTCTGTCTGTTGCCTGGACCAATCCTTTGCCCGTATGCGGACCATGTCTCTGCCTGCGGCCTGAACTGACCCATCTGCACTAACTATGTTCCTGCAAGACACCAGTCCCCGCCATCTCCTGCACTCCCCAAACCTTTCTTGTTCTTCCTTTCTGGCCTCCTGTATTTCCTGCATTCCTGGGGGACAGCCACGTACTAGTAGACTAGGCTTGCTTGGCTTATAGAAACAGGGAATGCTATAGGTGACACTACACTAAGGTACATTCGCTAACTGCTCGTATAAAGGTGACCACATCAGTACATTGGTTTTCATACAATTGGTTGATTTGTGTGATACACAAGATACAATTTCTGGTACATAATCAATCCAAGCACTGAAAAAGTTTCATGCATGTGGTATCACCATACTCAGGAGGAGTAGCAGAATGTGTTTTGGGGTGTAACTTTGAGTATGCCCATGCTGTGTGTGAGAAATATCTTATTAAATTGGCCACTTTGTGTAAAAAGGGTATTTTTAATTTTCATTACACACTTTCCAAACAATTTGTAGCAAAAAAAAATAAGTCTTCAAAAAACTCCTCATGCCTATAAAATACCTTGGGGTGTTTGTTTTCCAAAACGTGGTCATTTTATGGGTATTTCCACTGTCTTGGTGCTCCAGGGCCTCCAAAAATGTAGTCAGGAAATTAGATGCATAATTTATGTCCCTGGAAAGCCTGAAGGTGCTCCTTGGATTTTGGGCCCCTCTGGATTTTGAAAAAAAATGATATTTTCTACTGTTTGTTATAAGAAAAATTCAATAAACTCAATTTTAGTCATACATTTAGGCCAAAATGTATTCAGCCACATGTCTTTGGTAAAAAAAAATGTCAATAAGCGTGTATTTATTGGTTTGTGCAAAAGTTATAGTGACTACAAACATTTTCTGGAATTTACACAGCTTTTAGTTTATGACTACCTAACTCATTTCTTGAGGTGATAAAATGGCAGGGCAGTACAAACCGCCCCCAAATGAACCCATTTTGGAAAGTAGACACCCCAAGAAAATTGCTGAGAGGCATGTTGAGCCCATTGAATATTTGTTTTTTTTTGTCCCAAATGTCTGAAAAATGACAAAAAAAAAATCTTTTTACAAAAAGTTGTCACTAAATGATATATTGCTCACACATTCCATGGTTATATGTGGAATTACACCCCAAAATACATTCTGATGCTTCTCCTGAGTATGGGGATACCACATGTGTGGGACTTTTTGGGAGCCTAGCCGCGTACGGGACTCCGATAACCAAGCACTTCAGGATTTCTAAGGGCGAAAATTTTTTATTTCACTCCTCACTACCTATCACAGTTTTGAAGGTCATAAAATGCCCAGATAGCACAACCCAACCCCCCCAAATGACACCATTTTGGAAAGTAGACACCCCAAGCTATTTGCTGAGAGGCATGTTGAGTCCATGGAATATTTTATATTTTGCCACAAGTTGCGGAAAAATGACAAACTTTTTTTTTTTTTTTGCACAAAGTTGTCACAAAATGATAAATTGCTCAAACATGCCATGGGCATATGTGGAATTTCACCCCAAAATACATTCTGCTGCTTCTCCTGAGTACGGGAATACCACATATGTGGGACTTTTTGGGAGCCTAGCTGCGTACGGGGCCCCGAAAACCAATCACCGCCTTCAGGATTTCTAAGGGCATACATTTTTGATTTCACTCCTCACTACCTATCACAGTTTTGAAGGCCATAAAATGCCAAGATTGCACAACCCCCCCCCCCCCCCAAATGACCCCATGACCCCAACTTTGTGACAAAAAGCGAGATCTGCAAAATACTCAACATACCTCTCAGCAAATAGCTTGGGGTGTCTACTTTCCAAAATGGGGTCATTTGGGGGGGGGGGGGGGTTGTGCCATCTGGGCATTCCATGGCCACCGAAACTGTGATAGGCAGTGAGGAGTGAAATCAAAAATTTACACCCTTAGAAAGCCTGAAGGCGATGATTGGATTTTGGGGTCCTGTATGCGCCTAGGCTCCCAAAAAGTCTCATACATGTAGTATCCCTGTACTCAGGAGAAGCAGCAGAATGTATTTTGGGGTGTAATTCCACATATGCCCATGGCATGTTTGAGCAATATATCATTTAGTGACAACTTTGTGCAAAAAAGAAAAAAAACTGTCTTTTTCCAGCAACTTGTGTCAAAATATAAAATATTCCATGGACTCGACATGCCTCTCAGCAAATAGCTTGGGGTGTCTACTTTCCAAAAGGGGGTCATTTGGGGGGGGGGTTGAACTGTCCTGGCATTTTATGCACAACATTTATAAGCTTATGTCACACATCACCCACTCTTCTAACCACTTGAAGACAAAGCCCTTTCTGACACTTTTTGTTTACATGAAAAAATTTTTTTTTTTGCAAGAAAATTACTTTGAACCCCCAAACATTAAATATTTTTTTAAAGCAAATGCCCTACAGATTCAAATGGTGGGTGTTGCATTTTTTTTTCACACAGTATTTGCGCAGCGATTTTTCAAACACATTTTTTTTGTAAAAAACACACTTTTTTTAATTTTAATGCACTAAAACACACTACATTGCCCAAATGTTTGATGAAATAAAAAAGGATGATCTTAGGCCAAGTACATGGATACCAAACACAACATACTTTAAAATTGCGCACAAACGTGCAGCGGCAACAAACAATATACATTTTTAAAAGCCTTTACAGGTTACCACTTTAGATTTACAGAGGAGGTCTACTGCTAAAATGACTGCCCTCGATCTGACCTTTGCGGTGATACCTCACATGCATGGTGCAATTGCTGTTTACATACAACGCCAGGCCGACGCTTGAGTTTGCCTTTGCGTGAGAGCAGGGGGGGGACAGGGGTGATTTTTTTTTTAATTATTTATTTTGCTTTTTTTATATTATTTTTAAATTGTTCCTTTCCTTTTTTTTATCATTTTTATTGTTATCTCAGGAAATGTAAATATCCCCTATGATAGCAATAGATAGTGATAGGTACTCTTTTTTGAAAAAATTGGGGTCTATTGGACCCTAGATCTCTCCTCTGCCCCCAAAGCATCTGACCATACCAAGATCGGTGTGATAAAATGCTTTCCCAATGGCACTGTTTATATCTGGCAAAATATAAGTCATGAAATGCTCCTAGATTCCGGTTTCTCAGGCCATAGAGATGATTGGAGCCATTCTGGTCTCTGATAAGCTCTATGGTTAGCTTGCGGAACCACCGGCTGCATTCTCAGGTTCCCTGTTGGGACAGGAGAGCCAGAGAAAATCATGGAAGACGGTGGGAGGGGGGGGACGTTCCCTCCCACTGCTTGTAAAAGCAGTCTAGAGGTTAATTCGCCACTAGGATTGCTTTTGCATGAAAGCCGACCGCTGGCTGAAAAGAATAATACCAAGATGATACCTAAACCCGCAGGCATCATTCTGGTATAACCACTCAAAGTCAAGCAACATACCAGTACGTTGCTGGTCCTTGTTGGGCAAATATTGTAAACTTTTTTTTCATGCAGCCTGTGGGCTGAACAAAAAAAAGAGATTGATCGGTGCGTATGCCCACCATTTTTTTTTTTTAAAGGGTAAATTTTATTGAAATTCGCAGGTTTTTACATCTTTATGTCCATTTTACTTTTACAGTACAATTGCTTATATTATAATATGCAGTAAACTGGAAACATTCGTCTATATCCAATATTTGTCAGCCTCACAAATAATAATGCATTTTTATTAAATAAAAGAAACAAAAAAAAACATTGCTCATATGTATCATTGTACTATTTCTTTGGTTGGTCCCTTACATTTCCAACAGCTCTGTGTGCTTTATTATTAAATCTTTAGCATAGGTTTGGTTCATGCCACACTACTATCCCACCTTCACATACACATTTTTTTAACCAAGAAACTTTTATACATCAGTTTCTCCTGATATATTTGTGATCCATTTCCCCCAAATTTTATTGAACTTTTTATTACTTCCTCTAGCCTGGTAAGTGAGTTTATACATTGGAAGGGCACTGCTAACTAATTTCAACCAGTCCTCTAGAGAGGGAGGGTTCTGCTCCCTCCACTTGAGGGCTAGAGCCTTCTTGGCATGTATGCCCACCATTTTAATACCTCCCTTCATCCACCCACTTCTAATGATGGGCATACATGCACCATTTTGTTTTTAACTGTGGTGGTGAAATCACCTCCTACGGCTCTGAAGTCACAGCTTTTTGTATTGTGGGGGCAAACGCTGTTGCTGTCAAGATAAATAAATCCGCGCTGCAACTGAATGGTGTACCTGCTAAGCAAATGATGGTTAACAATAAAACAAAGTAGCATTACAGTATAACAGTAAGACATACCATACCTGCAAAGCAAATACTAAAAAAAATAGTAAAAAATAAAAATTTTTTTAACGCAATCTGTGCCTAAAATATATATATGCCGAAGCACGGGGGCATCCGCCCCAAAAGTTAGGAGCAAATCACTCCTCCACCCCTGCTGCCCCCATGCTTCGACATATATGCTCTTTTTTTAACTGTGATGGTGAAATCACCTCCTACAGCGCTGGAGTCACGGCTTTATGTATCGTGGAAGCAAACGCTGTTGCTGTCAAGATAAATAAATCCGCACTGCAGCTGAATGGCGTACCTGAAACCAAAAAAATAGTTAACAATAAAACAGTAAACAGTAAAGTACAAAAAAGAAATTACATACCTGAAAAGCAAACATGATAAAACATAATAACAATAAAACATTGCAGAATAGAATACAGTAAAAAAGAGCAGAACAATAGAGAGAATAGAAAGAGAGAAAGAACAATAAAATGACAACTATTTCTTTTTTTTTTTTGTATATATTTTTTGTGTTTTGTTTTTTTTTTACACTTTTATTTGTAACTGTAACGGTTCGGTTCCAGGTTCGGATCTCTCAAAATGCGATGGCATCTTGGGAGACCCTGTAAAAGTGTGTCCTAGTCTGTGCAGTGCTGTACCCTACGCTAAAACTCCACTAGTGTATAGTAGAGTTCAAAACATTCACCAATGTAAAGACGAGGATTGTCAGGACAGGAGGGACAATAATAGCGGGTGTCACGCCTATATCTGCGCTTGCTACAGACACAACATCTTCTTTGGGGGGCTCGTTAGTTAGGGGTACTAGGGAGGGCATATGGAAAAAGCCTCTCATGCAGCTGGCTTACTGCATTTGGTTGGGGAAGGTGAGGTGGAGCACTGTCTGGAAACAGAAGGACTCTGACGATCTCTTCCTGGAATTTAAGGAAGGATCCAGTCCGCCCTGAAGCTCTGTATAGCACATGAGCGTTCAGCAAAGCCAATTGAAATAAATAAACAGACACTTTCTTGTACCAGCATCTGGCCTTACGGGCAACTAGGTACGGCGCCAACAACTGGTCGCTGAGGTCCACCCCTCCCACATTTTGGTTATATTCGTGGACACAGAGGGGTTTCTCCACAACACCAGTCGCTGTAGGAATTTGGACCGCCGTGTCTGCGTGAAGGGAGGACAGAACGAAAAAATTCTTATTATCCCTCCACTTCACAGTGAGCAAATTATTACACTTCAAGCAGGCTCTCTCCGCCAGCCTAAGACAGGAATATACAAGCCTCTGGGGTAAGCCCCAGCGATTAGATCGCACAGTGCCACATGCGCCAATCTGATGATCAAACAAGTGACTAAAAAGCGGCACGCTCGTGTAATAATTGTCCACATCCAAATGGTACCCCTTTCCGAATAAGGGTGACACCAAGTCCCACACAATCTTGCCAGCGCCCCCTATGTAATCTGGGCAGTTTGTCAGCTCTACGTGACTATCTCTTCCCTCGTAAACCTTAAAACTATATGTATAGCCTGTGGCCCTGTCACAGAGCTTATACATCTTGACCCCGTATCTGGCACGCTTGCTGAGAAGATACTGTTTGAAAGACAAGCGGCCAGAAAATTTAATGAGGGACTCATCAATGCAGACAACTTGATCGGGAGTAAACAAAGCTGCAAAACGTTGGTTGAAGTGGGTTACGAGAGGCCGAATTTTGTAGAGCCGATCGTATCCAGGGTCCCCACGAGGACGACAGAGTTCATTGTCGTTGAAGTGCATGAACCGCAAGATCTGCTGGTATCGTGCCCTGGCCATGGAAGCAGAGAACACGGGCGTATGGTGGATTGGGTCAGTGGACCAATATGACTGCATTCTTTTTAGTTACGCCCATGTGGAGGGATAGGCCCAGAAAGGTCTTAAATTCAGAAACCGTAATTGGTTTCCAATCTCTGGCAAGGGAGGACAACTGGTGATTAGCGGCAATGAATTGACCAGCATACAAATTACTTTGGTTCACAATAGATCTATAGAGATCTTCCGTGAAAAACAGCGAATAAAAATCAAGTGATGTAAAATCAACTGTTTCCACCTGAATTCTGGGTTGGCCAGTGAATGGGGGAAGTACGGGTGCTGCAGAAGTGGTGGACTCCCAATTAGGATTGGCAAATTCTGCAGGAAGGACACTATGGGCACGACGGGCCTGTCTTTGTCTTCTTGGTGGCAGCGGGACACTACTTGCATAGTTGCCAACATTGCAAAAAAAAAAATGTGGGACACTTTTTTGGCTGAAGGCGGAGCCGTATAATAATTAGGGGGTGGGGCATGCGTTTGTAGGCGTGACATCGCGCGTCATGGCAAAAACTGGGCACGGTTTACGTGAAATAGTGGGCGTGGCTTAAATGGGCGTGGCACAAAGGGGTATGGTTAGCGTCTGAGATGAATGAGGGATGGATTGGGAAAGGGAGAGAGAGGAATGGAGGGACAGTAGCCCCAGATCCTACACAACAATAGAAATATGTGTATTCTAGAAAGTTTAACTAATCAGCAGATAAAGATACTCCAAACACCTGGTGTTAGCACTTCAATCATCCCGGCACCATGATTGTTATGGTGTCAGGATGATTGAAGTGCATTATTTCTATTATTACACTGTAATATAAAATGAAATAGTTCAACTCACCATAATGCTGAATCAGTGGGAGCACTGAGCGTGTCGCCTGCCACCAGCAGAGTCCTTACTTGCATCAGGTGCCCCGGCAGAGTCCCTCCTTGCATCATAGTTACATAGTTACATAGTAGGTGAGATTGAAAAATGACACAAGTCCATCAAGTCCAACCTATGTGTTTGATTATGTGTCAGTATTACATTGTATATCCCTGTATGTTGCGGTCATTCAGGTGATTATCTAATCGTTTCTTGAAGCTATCAATGCTCCCCGCTGAGACCACCGCCTGTGGAAGGGAATTCCACATCCTTGCCGCTCTTACAGTAAAGAACCCTCTACGTAGTTTAAGGTTAAACCTCTTTTCTTCTAATTGTAATGAGTGGCCACGAGTCTTATTAAACTCTCTTCTGCGAAAAAGTTTTATCCCTATTGTGGGGTCACCAGTAGGGATGAGCCGAACACCCCCCTGTTCGGTTCGCACCAGAACATGCGAACAGGAAAAAAGTTTGTTCGAACACGCAAACACAGTTGAAGTCTATGGGACACGAACATGAATAATACAAAGTGCTAATTTTAAAGGCTTACAGGCAAGTTATTGTCATAAAAAGTGTTTGGGGACCTGGGTCCTGCCCCAGGGGACATGGATCAATGCAAAAAAAAGTTTTAAAAACGGCCGTTTTTTCAGGAGCAGTGATTTTAATAATGCTTAAAGTCAAACAATAAAAGTGTAATATCCCTTTAAATTTCGTACCTGGGGGGTGTCTATAGTATGCCTGTAAAGGGGCGCATGTTTCCCGTGTTTAGAACAGTCTGACAGCAAAATGACATTTCGAAGGAAAAAACCCATTTAAAACTACCCGTGGCTATTGCATTGCCGACAATACACATAGAAGTTTATTGATAAAAACGGCATGGGAATTCCCCACAGGGGAACCCCGAACCAAAATTAAAAAAAAAAAAAAAGACGTGGGAGTCCCCCTAAATTCCATACCAGGCCCTTCAGGTCTGGTATGGATATTAAGGGGAACCCCGGCCAAAATTTTTAAAAAAAAATGACGTGGGGTTTCCCTAAATTCCATACCAGACCCTTCAGGTCATGTTGATGAGGACAAGGGCCTCATCCCCACAACCCTGGCCGGTGGTTGTGGGGGTCTGCGGGCGGGGGGCTTATCGGAATCTGGAAGCCCCCTTTAACAAGGGGACCCCCAGATCCCGGCCCCCCCCCTGTGTGAAATGGTAAGGGGGTACTTACCCCTACCATTTCACAAAAAAAACTGTCAAAAAATGTTAAAAATGACAAGAGACAGTTTTTGACAATTCCTTTATTTAAATGCTTCTTCTTTCTTCTATCTTCCTTCATCTTCTGGTTCTTCCAGCATCTCCTCCGCGGCGTCTTCTATCTTCATCTCTTCGGGCCGCTCCGCACCCATGGCATGGGGGAGGCTCCCGCTCTTCTCTTCATCTTCTTCTTCATCTTCTTCTCTTCTTCCTTCTTCTCTTTTTCTCTTCTTCTCTTCTTCATTTTCTTCTCCGGCCGCTCCACATCAATGCTGGCATGGAGGGAGGCTCCCGCTGTGTGACGGCGTCTCCTTGTCTGACGGTTCTTAAATAACGGGTTGCCAGGTTGCATGCTCGGATAAGGGTCTGGTATGGATGTTTGGGGGGACCCCACACCGTTTTTTTTTTTTTTTTTGGCGCGGGGTTCCCCTTAAAATCCATACCAGACCTGAAGGGTCTGGTATGGAATTTAGGGGGAACCCCACGTCATTTTTTTAAAAAATTTTGGCCGGAGTTTCCCTTAATATCCATACCAGACCTGAAGGGCCTGGTATGGAATTTAGGGGGACTCCCACGTCATTTTTTTTTTTTTAATTTTGGTTCAGGGTTCCCCTGTGGGGAATTCCCATGCCGTTTTTATCAATGAACTTCTATGTGTATTGTCGGCAATGCAACAGCCGCGGGTAGTTTTAAATGGGTTTTTTCCTTCGAAATGTCATTTTGCTGTCAGACTGTTCTAAACACGGGAAACATGCGCCCCTTTACAGGCATACTATAGACACCCCCCAGCTATGAAATTTAAAGGGATATTACACGTTTATTGTTTGACTTTAAGCATTATTAAAATCACTGCTCCTAAAAAAACGTCCGTTTTTAAAACTTTTTTTTGCATTGATCCATGTCCCCTGGGGCAGGACCCAGGTCCCCAAACACTTTTTATGACAATAACTTGCATATAGGCCTTTAAAATTAGCACTTTTGATTTCTCCCATAGACTTTTAAAGGGTGTTCCGCGGCATTCGAATTTGCCGCGAACACCCCAAATTGTTCGCTGTTCGGCGAACTTGCGAACAGCCAATGTTCGAGTCGAACATGAGTTCGACTCGAACCTCGAAGCTCATCCCTAGTCACCAGTACAGAATTTGTAAATTGAAATCATATCCCCTCTCAAGCGTCTCTTCTCCAGAGAGAATAAGTTCAGTGCTCGCAACCTTTCCTCATAACTAAGATCTTCTAGACCAGACCCTTTATTAGCTTTGTTGCCCTTCTTTGTACTCGCTCCATTTCCAGTACATCCTTACTGAGGACTGGTGCCCAGAACTGGACAGCATACTCCAGGTGCGGCCGGACCAGAGCCTTGTAGAGTGGGAGAATTATCGTTTTGTCTCTGGAGTTGATCCCCCTTTTAATGCATGCCAATATTCTGTTTGCTTTGTTAGCAGCAGCTTGGCATTGCATGCCATTGCTGAGCCTATCATCTACTAGGATCCCCAGGTCCTTTTCCATCCTAGATTTCCCAAGAGGTTCTCCCCCCAACATCACATCGGATTCCTCAGTCCCCCTTTTCCCATCAGAGTCCGTAGTCCCCCCCCCCTTTCCAATCCTTGTTCACATCGTAGTCTGCAGTCTTCTGGCACCTTTATACATTACAGTTCTCAGTTTCCTCCTTTCCCATCAGAGTCCCCAGCTCCCCCCCTTCCTTCATCAAATCAAAGTCTGCAGTCACCTGGCCTCCCTTTCACATTAGAGTTCTCAATTCCCCCTTTCCAATCAGTGTCCTCAGTTCCCCCCTTTTAATCAGAATCTTCAGTCCCCCCTCTTTCCAATCAGAGTCCTCAGTCCCCCCTCTTTCCAATCAGAGTCCTCAGTCCCCCTCTTTCCAATCAGAGTCCTCAGTCCCCCTCTTTCCAATCAGAGTCCTCAGTCCCCCTCTTTCCAATCAGAGTCCTCAGTCCCCCTCTTTCCAATCAGAGTCCTCAGTTCCCCCTTTCACATTAGAGTCCTCAGTTCCCCCCTTTCCAACCAGAGTCTTCAGTTCCCCCTTTGAAATCCAAGTCCTCTGTCCCCCTGTTCTCATCAGAGTCCATAGTTCCCTCCTTTCCAATAAGAGTCCTCAGCCCCCCCTTTCACACCAGAGTCCTCAGTCTCCCATTTCCAATCAGAGTCCTCTGTCCTTCCCTTTCCCATCAGAGTCCTCAGTTCCCCCTTTCCAGAGTCCTCAGTTCCCCACTTTCCAGAGTCCTCAGTTCCCCACTTTCCAGAGTCCTCCGTTCCCCACTTTTCAGAGTCCTCAGTTCCCCACTTTTCAGAGTCCTCGGTTCCCCACTTTTCAGAGTCCTCGGTTCCCCACTTTTCAGAGTCCTCGGTTCCCCACTTTTCAGAGTCCTCAGTTCCCCACTTTTCAGAGTCCTCAGTTCCCCACTTTCCAGAGTCCTCAGTTCCCCACTTTTCAGAGTCCTCAGTTCCCCCCCCCTTCACATCATACTAATGTCCCCTGGAATCATTTCACATCACAGCTCTCAGTCCCTTCCTTTGACATCAGAGTCCTCAGGTCCCCCCTGCCCCCTTTCATATCAGGGATGTCAGTTTCCCCTCCCCCTTGACATTAGAACCTTCAGCCCCTCCCTTCCTTTCACATCAGAGTTCTCAGCACCCCCATCGTTCTGGGGGCCATTGTTCTGGAAGACATACAGTTAGCAGATGTGTATCCCAGACTCTGCTCCTCCTTCTGTAAGCAGCACATCCCCCAGGAGAGGGGAGAGAGGCAGGCTGAGACTTCTAAATGGGGGCTGACCGATCTCCTCCTCCTTCAGACCTTGGATACATGACATCTCTGCCTACACCCTGCCCTGCCATCCTCCGCTGCCAGCACCCTGCCATCCTCCCATGCTGGACATACAGCATGGTGATGAGAGCGACCGCCAGTGCCGTGTGTTCAATGGAGAGGGGAGGGGGTGATCCGTGCGAGAGGAGAAGCCGATTCATTGGCTGCACGGATCAAGCCCCCTTCTTCTCTCCACTGAACACAAGGGGGAGCGATCTAGCGGCGGCAGCGGCTCCGGAGGCCATGTTGCTGAAGCCAGCTGCAAAAAAAGGTAAAATCCAAACATTCCCGATTTCCCTGGGCAAATCCCTATTCGGGACAGCCTCCGATCGGGATGAGGGTCCCAAAATTGGAAATTTGGGACTGTTGGTAACTATGTACTTGTGCTTGCCACCTCGCCAGCTTGAACTGCACTTATGACACTCGCCACGTCACCACGTGATACTGCAGTGCTGGATGTATGACCAGGGTGTACTAGGCCGCTGGTGCTTGCCAGTTCACCAGAAGGATGAGCGGCATTAGTACTTTTCTGCTCCATACGAAAGCCCTGCAGTTCTTGCACCTCAACAACAGCAGAAGAAGATCGGGGTCTGGTACGCCTGACCTTGGCAGAGACCACAACTCCGTCATCAGAGCTATCTGTCATGGAGCTGCTGTGGTCTACAGGATCGTATTCCGAGCCTGAATCCGACAGATGAGTGACTTCCTCTTCACTGTCATGCTCAGAAACGTGTAGGCCTCTTCACTAGTGTACCTTCGATTTGCCATATTGGGCTCTAAATTTACTGGTACACTGGTGAGACTCACAGGAGTCTCACTAGTGTAGTGTCAGGAAATGTATCAAACGCTACCAAAAAAACTGTTAGCGATCACAGGGATCAGGCCTGACTCTGCGAATGCTGCAGTTATGTGTTTAGTGTTTTGTAAGTGACAGTGATTGATCGATACTGCACTTGGGTGGGCTGGGCTGGGCTGGGCGGAGGGGCAAAACACAGATGCTAGCAGGTATCTGGGCTGATCCCGCTAACACTCCGTTTTTGGGAACCCTAAACTGCTGGGGACGCTAGTATAGATCTGATCAGATCAGATATTGATCCATTCAGACACTATACCACTAATGAAGGTATATGCTGCGTGCGAGGGTGTTAGCGCTACTGGCACTAATCTGACGCTGCCTGGGGCGACGCAGACCCTAACTGCTCCTATAACCTAACTGAAATCACACGCCGGGCGATCAGGGGGTTAAACCTTTATTGAGTGCCCTGATGCTATAAAAAACAAACTAACTAACCAGCATCACCCGTAACACTTATACGGTGATCACTGGTGACAGGGTGTTCAAAGGGTTAACTAGGGGGCAATCAGGGGGTTAAAACCTTTATTAGGTAGTAAATGGGGTTACCTGACGCTATAAAAACCTGACGGTGAACCTAAATAACTAACAGGCTAACTAGTGTCACCCGCGACACTAATACGGCAATCAGAAAAAAGATTGCTTAGTGACACTGGCAACAGGGGGTGAAAGGGTTAACTGGGGGCGATCAAGGGGTTACACCTTTATTAGGGGGGGTTAGGGGGGTACCCTAGACCTAAAGGGGCCTACCACTAACTGCCCTAAAACTTATAACAGTCACAAAATGACACCAAAGCAGTGATCAGTAAAAAAATGAAAACTGCTATTGGTGTCACTGTGACAGGGGGTGAAAGGGGGTGACAGGGGGTCACTTCCTCTGCTTCTGTTTACAGTTTCAGAAGCAGAGGAAGCTTCTCATTGGTCAGGAGCGATAGTGAGGAAGAGGCCATGAATCAGTGGCCGCTCCCTCAGGACGGATCGCTCCTTGAACGATGCTGACCGCCTCTTGCACTGGGGGGGGGGGTGCTATTGTGCCCCCCGCCCACGGGAGGGGAGTAACATGCCCATACGTTACTCTGCCTGCCCGTGCCATTCTGTATCTGTATTCAATATCAACGTGAGGCGGTCGGCAAGTGGTTAAACAGTATAAACATGATATGGAAACACTGACAATTAATAAAAGTAATTTTCCCGATTTACACTTACAAAGTCAACACAGCATGACAAATTATTGGCCCCTGATATTTACTGACAGTTGTAAAAAAAAAAAATCACAGATTTTTATAAGCTGTCAGTAAATTTACTGACGATTGGCAACCCTGTGACAGGGTGACAACACAACATCATAAGGCACTAATGGCAGAATCACCATTTTAAGAAAAGCCACAGATTAAAAAATACAGAAAGTGACTTAATTTATAATAACATGTTAAAGTGTATAAATGAGATTGGGTTTACATCTACTTTAAGAATGAAACTAAAATTGTAATTGTGCTGGAAAAACATTCACGAAGGAGCATAATAACAACTAGTTACAGTAGACCTTTGCTTAGGCTTTTAAAGGATATGAGGCAGCTATTGGCACAATTGTGTTCGGAAACATTTTCTTCCTACAGCAATACATAATAAATGATAAATCTACTTACATAATGTGTGCCTGGTTCTACTAACATAACTCCAACTTTCTGAAACAGGAAATGTGGGCTATTTTAATGCCGATCGATTAAGGCAAAAGACAATGCCCTTGCATGACCTTTTATGCCTCTTGTGCAAAAGATGCTTTTTTAATGGTCAACATCAGCAAAAAAAAAAAGAATACTATAAAAAATACAAAGAATGTACTACAAAAATAGTTGGGCCACCTTTATGAACCAAATTCCACCATATTAGTTCTTGTTGATGAGTGCTTGGTGCTGGACATTTCTTACCTGGAGCTCTTGGCGGTGAGAATTAATGCCTGGGTCAATGGACGTTGGGCTTGTGATAATGGTTCACTGACAGGTGCATTGATTTGACCTCCTACTTACCTGCATTTGACCTCCTTCATTATCCTGTTTCAGACTGCTTTTCCATTGTTTTGCATTAGCAGAGAAGCATACTGATGGGAACAAAAGCTGGCCTACACAGACCCTTAACCACTTGATTTCCGGAAGGTTTTACCCTCTTCGTGACCAGTGCATTTTTTTGCAGTTCGGCACTGTGCTACTTTAACTTGCAATTGTGCAGTCATGCAACACTGTACCCAAACAACATTTATTTTTATTTATTTTTTCACACAAATTAAGCTTTTTTTTGGTGGTACTTGATCACCACTAGGTATTTATTTTTATTATATAAATGAGAAAATACAAAACATTTTGAAAAAATATATTTTTTCTTCTTTCTGTTATAAAAACATATCCCATAAAATCATATTTCTTCATAAATTTAGGCCAAAATGTATTCTGCTACATGTCTTTGGTAAAAAACCAAACTGAGTTTTTGGGGTCACTATACAATTGGGGACACTGGTATAGTTTTGATTGTGATCGAGATACTGATCCGTACAGACACTATGCTAGTAATGGCGGTGATCAGTGACTTATAGTGTGACTGTTGTGATAGTGTGGTGGACAATCTGATGCTAACTGATACTGGCTGGGAGGGACGCTAGCTGACTAACTGACACTGACATCACTAGTGACATGAATACAGGTATCAGTGATAATACTGTACACTTTTACTAATGGCACTGGCCAGGGCCGGATTTGCCACAAGGCCACCGAGGCCAGGCCTCGGGGCGGCAGTGGTGCAGGGGCAGCGCCGCTCCAGCGGCGACTTCGCGGCCGCCCCCCCCTTTCGGGCTGCTCGATAAAGTTGATTAAGGGCAACGGTGCCCTTAGAAAAGATGGCCGCGAGCCGCCCACTACTGCGCATGCGCAGTTCTGAAGCGGCCGAGCTCGGGAAAGTTCGTATGCGCTCGGCCGGGCGGCGCATGCGCAGTAGCATGATTTCGCCGCCCGGCGCCATTTTTGAAAAGATTAAGAACTAATGTCAGCGGTGCGGCGGCGGGGGGAGAGAGATGACATCTCTCATTGCCAGCACCGCTGTTCCGCCCTCCTTCATCTGGTGGCAGACAGGCAGCGTGGCAAGTGACATCAACATCTGGTGGCAGTGTGGCAAGTGACGTCTCCATCTGGTGGCAGCGTGGCAAGTAACATCAACATCTGGTGGCAGCGTGGCAAGTGACATCCCCATCTGGTGGCAGCATGGCAAGTGACATCCCCATCTGGTGGCAGCATGGCAAGTGACATCCCCATCTGGTGGCAGCGTGGCAAGTGACATCTCCATCTGGTGGCAGTGTGGCAAGTGACATCCCCATCTGGTGGCAGTGTGGCAAGTGACATCCCCATCTGGTGGCAAGTGACATCTCCATCTGGTGGCAGTGTGGCAAGTGACATCCCCATCTGGTGCCAGTGTGGCAAGTGACGTCTCCATCTGGTGGCAGCGTGGCAAGTGACATCCTCATCTGGTGGCAGTGTGGCAAGTGACGTCTCCATCTGGTGGCAGCGTGGCAAGTGACATCCTCATCTGGTGGCAGAGTGGCAAGTGACATCCCCATCTGGTGGCAAGTGACATCCCCATCTGGTGGCAGCATGGCAAGTGACATCCCCATCTGGTGGCAGCGTGGCAAGTGACATCCCCATCTGCTGGCAGCGTGGCAAGTGACGTCTCCATCTAGTGGCAGCGTGGCAAGTGACATCCTCATCTGGTGGCAGCGTGGCAAGTGACATCCCCATCTGGTGGCAGCATGGCAAGTGACATCCCCATCTGGTGGCAGCGTGGCAAGTGACATCTCCATCTGGTGGCAGTGTGGCAAGTGACATCCCCATCTGGTGGCAGTGTGGCAAGTGACATCCCCATCTGGTGGCAAGTGACATCTCCATCTGGTGGCAGTGTGGCAAGTGACATCCCCATCTGGTGGCAGTGTGGCAAGTGACGTCTCCATCTGGTGGCAGCGTGGCAAGTGACATCCTCATCTGGTGGCAGTGTGGCAAGTGACGTCTCCATCTGGTGGCAGCGTGGCAAGTGACATCCTCATCTGGTGGCAGCGTGGCAAGTGACATCCCCATCTGGTGGCAGCGTGGCAAGTGACATCCCCATCTTGTGGCAGCATGGCAAGTGACATCCCCATCTGGTGGCAGCATGGCAAGTGACATCCCCATCTGCTGGCAGTGTGGCAAGTGACATCTCCATCTGGTGGCAGCGTGGCAAGTGACATCCTCATCTGGTGGCAGCGTGGCAAGTGACATCCCCATCTGCTGGCAGTGTGGCAAGTGACGTCTCCATCTGGTGGCAGCGTAGCAAGTGACATCCCCATCTGGTGGCAGCGTGGCAAGTGACATCCCCATCTGGTGGCAGCGTGGCAAGTGACATCCCCATCTGGTGGCAGCATGGCAAGTGACATCCCCATCTGGTGGCAGCGTGGCAAGTGACATCTCCATCTGGTGGCAGTGTGGCAAGTGACATCCCCATCTGGTGGCAGTGTGGCAAGTGACATCCCCATCTGGTGGCAAGTGACATCTCCATCTGGTGGCAGTGTGGCAAGTGACATCCCCATCTGGTGGCAGTGTGGCAAGTGACATCCCCATCTGGTGGCAGTGTGGCAAGTGACGTCTCCATCTGGTGGCAGCGTGGCAAGTGACATCCTCATCTGGTGGCAGTGTGGCAAGTGACGTCTCCATCTGGTGGCAGCGTGGCAAGTGACATCCTCATCTGGTGGCAGCATGGCAAGTGACATCCCCATCTGGTGGCAGCGTGGCAAGTGACATCCCCATCTGGTGGCAGCATGGCAAGTGACATCCCCATCTGGTGGCAGCGTGGCAAGTGACATCCCCATCTGGTGGCAGCATGGCAAGTGACATCCCCATCTGGTGGCAGCGTGGCAAGTGACATCTCCATCTGGTGGCAGTGTGGCAAGTGACATCTCCATCTGGTGGCAGTGTGGCAAGTGACATCCCCATCTGGTGGCAGTGTGGCAAGTGACATCCCCATCTGGTGGCAAGTGACATCTCCATCTGGTGGCAGTGTGGCAAGTGACATCCCCATCTGGTGCCAGTGTGGCAAGTGACGTCTCCATCTGGTGGCAGCGTGGCAAGTGACATCCTCATCTGGTGGCAGCGTGGCAAGTGACATCCCCATCTGGTGGCAAGTGACATCCCCATCTGGTGGCAGCATGGCAAGTGACATCCCCATCTGGTGGCAGCGTGGCAAGTGACATCCCCATCTGCTGGCAGCGTGGCAAGTGACGTTTCCATCTAGTGGCAGCGTGGCAAGTGACATCCTCATCTGGTGGCAGCGTGGCAAGTGACATCCCCATCTGCTGGCAGTGTGGCAAGTGACGTCTCCATCTGGTGGCAGCGTGGCAAGTGACATCCCCATCTGGTGGCAGCATGGCAAGTGACATCCCCATCTGGTGGCAGCGTGGCAAGTGACATTTCCACCTGGTGGCAGTGTGGCAAGTGACATCCCCATCTGGTGGCAGTGTGGCAAGTGACATCCCCATCTGGTGGCAAGTGACATCTCCATCTGGTGGCAGTGTGGCAAGTGACATCCCCATCTGGTGGCAGTGTGGCAAGTGACATCTCCATCTGGTGGCAGCGTGGCAAGTGACATCCTCATCTGGTGGCAGTGTGGCAAGTGACGTCTCCATCTGGTGGCAGCGTGGCAAGTGACATCCTCATCTGGTGGCAGCGTGGCAAGTGACATCCCCATCTGGTGGCAGCGTGGCAAGTGACATCCCCATCTGGTGGCAGCATGGCAAGTGACATCCCCATCTGCTGGCAGTGTGGCAAGTGACATCTCCATCTGGTGGCAGCGTGGCAAGTGACATCCTCATCTGGTGGCAGCGTGGCAAGTGACATCCCCATCTGCTGGCAGTGTGGCAAGTGACGTCTCCATCTGGTGGCAGCGTAGCAAGTGACATCCCCATCTGGTGGCAGCGTGGCAAGTGACATCCCCATCTGGTGGCAGCGTGGCAAGTGACATCCCCATCTGGTGGCAGCATGGCAAGTGACATCCCCATCTGGTGGCAGCATGGCAAGTGACATCCCCATCTGGTGGCAGCGTGGCAAGTGACATCTCCATCTGGTGGCAGTGTGGCAAGTGACATCCCCATCTGGTGGCAGTGTGGCAAGTGACATCCCCATCTGGTGGCAAGTGACATCTCCATCTGGTGGCAGTGTGGCAAGTGACATCCCCATCTGGTGGCAGTGTGGCAAGTGACATCCCCATCTGGTGGCAGTGTGGCAAGTGACGTCTCCATCTGGTGGCAGCGTGGCAAGTGACATCCTCATCTGGTGGCAGCATGACAAGTGACATCCCCATCTGGTGGCAGCGTGGCAAGTGACATCCCCATCTGGTGGCAGCATGGCAAGTGACATCCCCATCTGGTGGCAGCGTGGCAAGTGACATCTCCATCTGGTGGCAGTGTGGCAAGTGACATCCCCATCTGCTGGCAGTGTGGCAAGTGACGTCTCCATCTGGTGGCAGCGTGGCAAGTGACATCCTCATCTGGTGGCAGCGTGGCAAGTGACATCCCCATCTGGTGGCAGCATGGCAAGTGACATCCCCATCTGGTGGCAGCGTGGCAAGTGACATCCCCATCTGGTGGCAGCGTGGCAAGTGACATCCCCATCTGGTGGCAGCGTGGCAAGTGACATCCCCATCTGGTGGCAGCGTGGCAAGTGACATCCCCATCTGGTGGCAGCCAGGCAGTGTGGCAAGTGACATCTCCATCTGGTGGCAGCGTGGCAAGTGACATCTCCATCTGGTGGCAGCCAGGCAGTGTGGCAAGTGACATCTCCATCTGGTGGCAGCGTGGCAAGTGACATCCCCATCTGGTGGCAGCGTGGCAAGTGACATCTCCATCTGGTGGCAGCATGGCAAGTGACATCCCCATCTGGTGGCAGCCAGGCAGTGTGGCAAGTGACATCTCCATCTGGTGGCAGTGTGGCAAGTGACATCCCCATCTGGTGGCAGGCAGCGTGGCAAGTGACATCTCCATCTGGTGGCAGCCAGGCAGTGTGGCAAGTGACATCTCCATCTGGTGGCAGCATGGCAAGTGACATCTCCATCTGGTGGCAGCATGGCAAGTGACATCCCCATCTGGTGGCAGCCAGGCAGTGTGGCAAGTGACATCTCCATCTGGTGGCAGCGTGGCAAGTGACATCTCCATCTGGTGGCAGCATGGCAAGTGACATCTCTATCTGGTGGCAGCCAGGCAGTGTGGCAAGTGACATCTCCATCTGGTGGCAGCGTGGCAAGTGACATCTCCATCTGGTGGCAGTGTGGCAAGTGACATCTCCATCTGGTGGCAGCGTGGCAAGTGACATCCCCATCTGGTGGCAGGCAGCGTGGCAAGTGACATCTCCATCTGGTGGCAGGCAGCGTGGCAAGTGACATCTCCATCTGGTGGCAGCATGGCAAGTGACATCTCCATCTGGTGGCAGCGTGGCAAGTGACATCTCCATCTGGTTGCAGCGTGGCAAGTGACATCTCCATCTGGTGGCAGCGTGGCAAGTGACATCTCCATCTGGTGGCAGCCTGGCAAGTGACATCTCCATCTGGTGGCAGGCAGCGTGGCAAGTGACATCTCCATCTGGTGGCAGCCAGGCAGTGTGGCAAGTGACATCTCCATCTGGTGGTAGCATGGCAAGTGACATCTCCATCTGGTGGCAGTGTGGCAAGTGACATCTCCATCTGGTGGCAGTGTGGCAAGTGACATCCCCATCTGCTGGCAGTGTGGCAAGTGACGTCTCCATCTGGTGGCAGCGGGGCAAGTGACATCCTCATCTGGTGGAAGCGTGGCAAGTGACATCCCCATCTGGTGGCAGCATGGCAAGTGACATCCCCATCTGGTGGCAGCGTGGCAAGTGACATCCCCATCTGGTGGCAGCGTGGCAAGTGACATCCCCATCTGGTGGCAGCGTGGCAAGTGACATCCCCATCTGGTGGCAGCGTGGCAAGTGACATCCCCATCTGGTGGCAGCCAGGCAGTGTGGCAAGTGACATCTCCATCTGGTGGCAGCGTGGCAAGTGACATCTCCATCTGGTGGCAGCCAGGCAGTGTGGCAAGTGACATCTCCATCTGGTGGCAGCGTGGCAAGTGACATCCCCATCTGGTGGCAGCGTGGCAAGTGACATCTCCATCTGGTGGCAGCATGGCAAGTGACATCCCCATCTGGTGGCAGCCAGGCAGTGTGGCAAGTGACATCTCCATCTGGTGGCAGTGTGGCAAGTGACATCCCCATCTGGTGTCAGGCAGCGTGGCAAGTGACATCTCCATCTGGTGGCAGCCAGGCAGTGTGGCAAGTGACATCTCCATCTGGTGGCAGCATGGCAAGTGACATCTCCATCTGGTGGCAGCATGGCAAGTGACATCCCCATCTGGTGGCAGCCAGGCAGTGTGGCAAGTGACATCTCCATCTGGTGGCAGCGTGGCAAGTGACATCTCCATCTGGTGGCAGCATGGCAAGTGACATCTCTATCTGGTGGCAGCCAGGCAGTGTGGCAAGTGACATCTCCATCTGGTGGCAGCGTGGCAAGTGACATCTCCATCTGGTGGCAGTGTGGCAAGTGACATCTCCATCTGGTGGCAGCGTGGCAAGTGACATCCCCATCTGGTGGCAGGCAGCGTGGCAAGTGACATCTCCATCTGGTGGCAGGCAGCGTGGCAAGTGACATCTCCATCTGGTGGCAGCATGGCAAGTGACATCTCCATCTGGTGGCAGCGTGGCAAGTGACATCTCCATCTGGTTGCAGCGTGGCAAGTGACATCTCCATCTGGTGGCAGCGTGGCAAGTGACATCTCCATCTGGTGGCAGCCTGGCAAGTGACATCTCCATCTGGTGGCAGGCAGCGTGGCAAGTGACATCTCCATCTGGTGGCAGCCAGGCAGTGTGGCAAGTGACATCTCCATCTGGTGGTAGCATGGCAAGTGACATCTCCATCTGGTGGCAGTGTGGCAAGTGACATCTCCATCTGGTGGCAGTGTGGCAAGTGACATCCCCATCTGCTGGCAGTGTGGCAAGTGACGTCTCCATCTGGTGGCAGCGGGGCAAGTGACATCCTCATCTGGTGGAAGCGTGGCAAGTGACATCCCCATCTGGTGGCAGCATGGCAAGTGACATCCCCATCTGGTGGCAGCGTGGCAAGTGACATCCCCATCTGGTGGCAGCGTGGCAAGTGACATCCCCATCTGGTGGCAGCCAGGCAGTGTGGCAAGTGACATCTCCATCTGGTGGCAGCGTGGCAAGTGACATCCCCATCTGGTGGCAGCGTGGCAAGTGACATCTCCATCTGGTGGCAGCATGGCAAGTGACATCCCCATCTGGTGGCAGCCAGGCAGTGTGGCAAGTGACATCTCCATCTGGTGGCAGCGTGGCAAGTGACATCCCCATCTGGTGGCAGGCAGCGTGGCAAGTGACATCTCCATCTGGTGGCAGCCAGGCAGTGTGGCAAGTGACATCTCCATCTGGTGGCAGCATGGCAAGTGACATCTCCACCTGGTGGCAGCATGGCAAGTGACATCCCCATCTGGTGGCAGCCAGGCAGTGTGGCAAGTGACATCTCCATCTGGTGGCAGCGTGGCAAGTGACATCTCCATCTGGTGGCAGCATGGCAAGTGACATCCCTATCTGGTGGCAGCCAGGCAGTGTGGCAAGTGACATCTCCATCTGGTGGCAGCGTGGCAAGTGACATCTCCATCTGGTGGCAGTGTGGCAAGTGACATCTCCATCTGGTGGCAGCGTGGCAAGTGACATCCCCATCTGGTTGCAGGCAGCGTGGCAAGTGACATCTCCATCTGGTGGCAGGCAGCGTGGCAAGTGACATCTCCATCTGGTAGCAGCATGGCAAGTGACATCTCCATCTGGTGGCAGCGTGGCAAGTGACATCTCCATCTGGTGGCAGCGTGGCAAGTGACATCTCCATCTGGTGGCAGCGTGGCAAGTGACATCTCCATCTGGTGTCAGCATGGCAAGTGACATCTCCATCTGGTGGCAGCGTGGCAAGTGACATCCCCATCTGGTGGCAGGCAGCGTGGCAAGTGACATCTCCATCTGGTGGCAGCCAGGCAGTGTGGCAAGTGACATCTCCATCTGGTGGTAGCATGGCAAGTGACATCTCCATCTGGTGGCAGTGTGGCAAGTGACATCTCCATCTGGTGGCAGCGTGGCAAGTGACATCTCCATCTGGTGGCAGCATGGCAAGTGACATCTCCATCTGGTGGCAGTGTGGCAAGTGACATCTCCATCTGGTGGCAGCGTGGCAAGTGACATCTCCATTTGGTGGCAGCCAGGCAGTGTGGCAAGTGACATCCCCATGTGGTGGCAGCATGGAAAGTGACATCTCCATCTGGTGGCAGGCATAGTGTCAAGTGACAAGCGATGGTGGCAAGTGACACGTTCAGGGCTCCCAATGATTCTGCATTATTGTGAGTTGAACTATTTCATTTTACATTACAATGTAATGATAGAAATAATGTGTTTCAATCATCCTGACACCATACCAACCATGGTGCCGGGGATGATTGAGGCACTAACACCAGCAATTGCCCTGAAAAATTGTTACCCCGCGCGCTTACCCTGAAGTACAATTAAAGCCAGTTGTTTTCAGTGTTCTTGTGTGTGGAGATATGTTTTTAATTGATCTATTGTAGCAGTCATCGATAAAGGACGAGAATGGTGGTGTGTGTGTGTGGGGGGGGGCGGCATTGAAGGACCCGGCCTTGGGGCGGCAAAGGGAGTAAATCCGGGCCTGGCACTGGCTCTGAAGGGGTTAACATCAAGGGGCAATCAAGGGGTTAACTGTGTGCCTAACAAGTGTAAGGTGTGTAATGTGCGCTGCTTTTACTAACAGATTTGTTTGCTTTTTCTCCCTGAACTCAGAGTTAATTTGAGGGAGAAGAAACAGATTGCTGTCTGTGCTGAGAGTTCTGTATATTTGTCAAGGATTAGATTTGCCAAGGGTTAGGATAGCCCAGCATAGACAGTTTGATGAAGGTTGATGAAGAAGCCAATCGGCTTTGAAATGTGTCTACAACGCATGTGTCTACAGTGACATTGGGATTTCCAGTCCTAGGCTGAACATCGCTTGCAGTTGCAGTGACAGTGGCTTCCTCCATCTTCAGCATGCTTCATCCCCAGCCAATGGTCAAGGCTGGTGGTCCTCTGGTTGCCCCTCAGACATTTCTCCCAAATCACCTTTATGCCTTGCCCTACTCATGCGTACTTTTGTGAGTGCATTTCTATTTTTTTATTAAAGTGTCATTTATTTTATTTTTTAATGCTACACTTTGGGGTTGCGCTGTTGTTTCTTTTGTTTTCTTCCAGTGGTTGGAATGTAAGCGCCCTCTTTGATTTTCTAGTGGCAGCTCCTAGTTTTAGCTATGTTTAGCACTCTGAGCAATCTTACAGTGCCTTGAAAAAGTTTTCACACCCCTTGAAAATGTGCACATTTTGTCATGTTACAACCAAAAATGTAAATGTATTTTATTGAGATTTTATGTGATAGACTAACACAAAGTGGCACATAATTGTGAAGTGGAAGGAAAATGATAAACGTTTTTCAAATTTTTTTACAAATAAATATCTGTATGTATTCAGCCCCCTTTACTCTGATACCCCTAACTAAAATCTAGTGGAACCAATTGTCTTCAGAAGTCACCAAATTTGTAAAAAGAGTCCACTTGTGTGTAATTTAATCTCAGTATAAATACAGCTGTTCTGTGAAGCCCTCAGAGATTTGTTAGAGAACCTTAGTGAACAAACAGTATCATGAAGGCCAAGGAACACACCAGACAGATTAGGGAAAAGTTGTGGAGAAGTTTAAAGCAGGGTTAGGTTATTAAAAAAATATCCCAAGCTTTGAACATCTCTTGGAGCACTGTTCAAACAATCATCTGAAAATGGAAAGCGTATGGCACAACTGCAAACCTACCAAGACATGGCTGTCCATCTAAACTGACAGGCCGGGCAGGGAGAAAAGCAGCCAAGAGGCCCGTGGTAACTCTGGAGGAGTGGCAAGAAGAAAGCCATTGTTGAAAGAAAGCCTTAAGAAGTCCTATTTTCATGTGGGGGACACAGCAAACATGTGGAAGAAGGTGCTCTGGTCAGATGAGACCGAAATTGAACTTTTTGGCCTAAAAGCAAAACGCTGTGTGTGGTGGAAAACTAACACTGTACACCACCCTGAACATACCATCCCCACCATGAAACATGATGGTGGCAGCATCATGTTGTGGGGATGCTTTTCTTCAGCAGGGACAGGGGAGCTGGTCAGAGTTGATGGGAAGATGGATGGAGCCAAATACAGGGCAATCCTAGAAGAAAAGTCTGCAAAAGACTTGAGACTGGGGTGGAGGTTCACCTTCCAGCAGGACAATGACCCTAAACATACAGCCAGAGCTACAATGGAATGGTTTAGATCAAAGAACATTCATGTGTTAGAATGGACCAGTCAAAGTCCAGACCTAACTCCAATTGAGAATCTGTGGCAGGACTTGAAAATTGCTGTTCACAGACATTCTCCATCCAATATGACAGAGTTTGAGCTATTTTGCAAAGAAGAATGGGCAAAAATGTAACTCTCTAGATGTGCAAAGCTGGTAGAGCAGGTGTCTCAAACTTGCCCTCCAGCTGTTGCGAAACGAAAAGTCCCATGAGGCTGATAGTTAAAAGCATGCCTCCCACAGGCAGAGGCATGATGGGACTTGCAGTTCCCCTGTGGTAGAGACATACCCAAAAAGACTTGCAGCTGTAATTGCAGCGAAAGCGAAAGCTGGTTGTGCAAAGTATTGACTCAAAGGGACTGAATACAAACGCACGCCATACTTTTCAGAAATTTTTTTTGTAAAAAATGTTGAAAACCATTTATCATTTTCCTTCCACTTCACAATTATGTGCCTCTTTGTGTTGGTCTATCACAAAAAAAAACAATAAAATACATTTAAATTTTTGGTTATACCATGACAAAATGTGAAAAATTTCAAGGGATATGAATACTTTTTCAAGGCACTACGCAAACCTTTGAAAACTGTTGGTAAATGTATTAGGATTGTCATTTACCAATCAATATTTTACACAATTTTCACCCCTTTTCTTATTTATTACTTTTAGTTTTTTACCCATTTTGTATGACCCATCCATTTGGTAGATTCATTATGTAGCACCAGCTAGTGTGTGCTAGAAGTAGAGTAGGGTTTGTTAGTGTAGGTCAAGTTTAGTAAGCTCAGGGCAAAGTCTGAGCTGTGGAATCTGGGTAGGTGTTCAGTGATTCAGGGCTGGATGACTCATCCTGACAGCTCCTCTGGTGCCTTCCCCTGTTTCTGGAACATTAGAGATTGTTCTAGTACTAGTGGGCATAAGGTTAGGAGGAGGTGCCTAGAATATTTAAGAGGCCTCAGCCAATCCCCTAGTGAGCTGGCAGGGGGCAGAGCTTAACTCACAGATAGGCATGAGCCATGCCAGCAGGCGCATTTGGGTGGAAGATGGAGATATAGTGCTGAGGAGGCGCAGTCGGTGGCCATCAGGGGTACCCCCTAGTTTGGGGGGGCATCCTGCCTTGGACAGGAAGGATCCTGCCACAACACACAAAGGAAGCCCTTCCTGGAGGCATTGGAGCAAGAGAGAGGACAGCATGAGTAGATCAGCACAGTCCCTGAAGACAATGGTGTTCCTAAAACTTCATCTTTCCCCAGGAGATATCCTGAGAGAGTCAGCCGGGTGGACTGGTGAGAGTTAGCCTGGAGGGCTAGTGAAAAGGGCAGCTGCAGCCAGGTGGGTTGGCAGTGCCTGAAGAGGTGGTGCTGGGATCAGTAGCCACAGGAGGAGATGGGCAAGCGGTTTTACTGACATCTGCTACACAACAAGGGGCTGCAAGCCTCTGCCTGTAAGGGGCCATTGCTGGATCTGACTGAGAGCTTGTCAGATCTGCTAACAGTGATTCAGCTGGAGCCAGCAAGCAGGTGTGTTCAGGAGGAGTGACAAGGAGACTGTACAGTGGGGACGGGAAGTATTCAGACCCCCCTTAAATTTTTCACTCTTTGTTATATTGCAGCCATTTGCTAAAATCATTTAAATTCATTTTTTTCCTCATTAATGTACACACAGCACCCCATATTGAGAGAAAAACACAGAGTTGTTGACATTTTTGCAGATTTATTAAAAAAGAAAAACTGAAATATCACATGGTCCTAAGTATTCAGACCCTTTGCTCAGTATTTAGTAGAAGCGCCCTTTTGATCTAATACAGCCATGATTCTTTTTGGGAAAGATGCAACAAGTTTTTCACACCTGGATTTGGGGATCCTCTGCCATTCCTCCTTGCAGATCCTCTCCAGTTCTGTCAGGTTGGATGGTAAACGGTGGACAGCCATTTTTAGGTCTCTCCAGAGATGCTCAATTGGGTTTAAGTCAGGGCTCTGGCTGGGCCATTTAAGAACAGTCACAGAGTTGTTGTGAAGCCACTCCTTTGTTATTTTAGCTGTGTGCTTAGGATCATTGTCTTGTTGGAAGGTAAACCTTTGGCCCGTCTGAGGTCCTGAGCACTCTGGAGAAGGTTTTCGTCCAGGATATCCCTGTACTTGGCCGCATTCATTTTTCCCTTGATTGCAACCAGTCGTCCTGTCCTGCAGCTGAAAAACACCCCCACAGCATGATGCTGCCACCACCATGCTTCACTGTTGGGACTGTATCGGACAGGTGATGAGCAGTGCCTTGTTTTCTCCACACATACCACTTAGAATTAAGGCCAAAAAGTTCTATCTTGGTCTCATCAGACCAGAGAATCTTATTTCTCACCATCTTGGAGTCCTTCAGGTGTTTTTTTTAGCAAACTCCATGTGGGCGTTCATGTGTCTTGTACTGAGGAGAGGCTTCCGTTGGGCCACTCTGCCATAAAGCCCCGACTGGTGGAGGACTGTAGTGACTTTCTACAACTTTCTCCCATCTCCCGACTGCATCTCTGGAGCTCAGCCACAGTGATCTTTGGGTTCTTCTTTACCTCTCTCACCAGGGGTCTTCTCCCCTGATAGCTCAGTTTGGCCGGACGGCCAGCTCTAGGAAGGATTCTGATCGTCCCAAACGTCTTCCATTTAAGGATTATGGAGGCCACTGTGCTCTTAGGAACCTTAAGTGCAGCAGAATTTTTTTTGTAACCTTGGCCAGATCTGTGCCTTGCCACAATTCTGTCTTTGAGCTCTTCAGGCAGTTCCTTTGACCACATGATTCTCATTTGCTCTGACATACAGTATGAGCTGTAAGGTCTTATATAGACAGGTGTGTGGCTTTCCTAATCAAGTCCAATCAGTATAATCAAACACAGCTGAACTCAAATGAAAGTGTAGGACCATCTCAAGGATGATCAGAAGAAATGGACAGCACCTGAATTAAATATATGAGTGTCACAGCAAAGGGTCTGAATACTTAGGACCATGTGATATTTCAGTTTTTCTTTTTTAATAAATCTGCAAAAATATCAACAATTCTGTGTTTTTCTATCAACATGGGGTGCTGTGTGTACATTAATGAGGAAAAAAAATTTACTTAAATAATTTTAGCAAATGGCTGCAATATAACAAAGAGTGAAACAATTAAGGGGGTCTGAATACTTTACATCCCCACTGTATATAGACTGTATAAAGAAAGTCCCTGAAGTTGTTGCCAAAGTTTTGCTGAAGTCAAGTGGGCAATCCCTCAACCTCCCATCTCCATCTAAGTTTTAACCCCTAATAAATAACACAAAAAACAAAGTCACTGACTGTTCTCTGCCTCTGAAGTGCCTGTGAAGATTTGGTGTGCCAGGCTGTGCAGGAGTGGGGGATCCAAGTTCATCTGCGGCTCCTTAGGGGGTGCGCTACAATTAATATTACCATCCACATTATGCCTGGTTTATCAGACCACTCCTGAGTGCTTTTGTTTGTCTAGGCTTGACAATCTCATTCATTCACATATTTATTCTACAGGGCCTCTGCTTTCAGAAAATGTATAATTGTTTGGGAGGTTCTAAGTAATTCTCTAGAAAAAAAATGAAGATCTTAACATGTAGTTGAAAAAATGCCCTGGATGCCATGTGATTAAATTGTACATAGTCTACAGAGACCTAAAAGAGCAACCACTGAGGAGGAAAGTGGGACAGAGGGCATTGGTTCAACAAAAATGAACAATTTCTCCACTGGTTACATAGTTTGAAAAAAGATACAAGTCCAAGTCCATCTAAATTAACCAATAGAAAAATAAATACATAGAAAAATAGAAAAATTCCATATAGAGAATCTTACACGCTCAGTTGATCCAGAGGAAGGCAAAAAAACCTGTCCAAACATGATCCAATTTGCTCCAGCAGAGGAAAAATAAATTCCTTCTTGATCCCCCCAAATGTTATTAATCTCCTGGTATTATTATCTAAAATGTTATAATCCAGTTCTTTTTTAAAACAATCTACTGAGCTGGCCAGAACGAGAGATTCTCTTTTGAGATAGCCCAATCTTATTGGAATTATGCCGCGTACACACGGTCGGACTTTTCGACCGGACTGGTCCGACGGACGCCGACGGACCAAAGCCGGCAGACAATCCGATCGTGTGTGGGCTTCACCGGACCTTCAGCGGACTTTTCCAGTTGCAAATCTGACGGACTTTAGATTTGGAACTTGCTTCAAATCTTTACGTCGTAACTCCGCCAGACCCAGAAATCCGCTCGTCTGTATGCTAGTCCGACGGACAAAAACCGACACTGGGGCAGCTATTGGCTACTGGCTATCAACTTCCTTATTTTAGTCCGGTGTACGTCATCACGTACGAATCCGTCAGACTTTGGTGTGATCGTGTGTAAGCAAGTCCATTCATTAGAAAGTCCATCGGAAGTCCGTCAAAAGTCCGTCAAAAGTACTCTGGAAAGTCTGTCGGACCAGTCCGGTCGAAAAGTCCGACCGTGAGTACGCGGCATTAGAGGTCTGCACAGAACCCTGGCCTTCACCTCTATTGAACACCTTTGAGTTTGAAGTGGAACATGAAATGTATGCCAGGTCTTCTCATCCAACATTAGTACCCGACCTCATAAATTTTAGTTTGGTTGAATGGGAACAAATTCCAACAGATACACCCGGGAAGTTTTGCCAGATGAGTGAAGGCTGTGATAACTGTCCTGATGTGAATGGTTTTAAAATTCTGGGGTTGGTTACTAAAACTGGAGAGTGCAAAATCTCGTGCAGCTTTCAGTTTTTTTTTTGTCAAAGTTTCATTGAAAAAGCCGAAGTTAGAAGCTGATTGGCTACCATGAACTGCTGCACTAGATTTTGCACTTTTTGTTTCTAGTATATTAACCCTTGTGTGTCGAACAAGCTCACAAGGGTGTAACAGTAAGGTGTCCACAACATTTTGGACATACAGTGTATATGCTCAGTCCAAAAAGTAAGAAGATGGAAAAGGGCCACATCAGGTGAAAATGCCATTTTTATAGGAGCAGATGGATGCCCATCTCCCAATAACTCTAATGACCTGTACACACGATCGGACTTTCTGACGGAAAACGTGCGATCGGAGCTTGTTGTCGGAAATTCCGATCGTGTGTGGGCTCCAGCGGACTTTTTCCATCGGAATTTTAGACAAAGTTTGAGAGCTGGATCTAAAATTTTCCGACAACAAAATGCGTTCGCGTAAATTCCGATCGTGTGTAGACAATTCCGCACAATTTACGCACAATTACGACTGACAAGTGCCACGCATGCCCAGAATCAAGCAAAAGAGCCGCACTGGCTATTGAACTTCATTTTTCTCGGCTCGTCGTACGTGTTGTACGTCACCGTGTTCTTGACGTTCGGAATTTCCGGCCAACTTTGTGTGACCGTGTGTATGCAAGACAAGTTTGAGCCAACATCCATCAGAAAAAATCCGATGGATTTTGTTGTCGGAATGTGCGATCGTGTGTACAGGGCATTATTAGGGAATATTGATGGGTCAGGTTAATCCATCTCCATTAACTTTTTGCCCCCCTCATGAAATGATAAAAACCAGAAGCATCTACTTCTGGCATTTCCTTCTTTCAATGACTTTAGCATGAACGCCAAGCCAAGCTTGGCTGTACAGGTAATCTTAGATCAGAACAGGAGAGAAATGTAGGTGCAAACTGGTCAAACACCTCACAATACATTATTAAAGCAGAGTTCCACTCATTTTTACAAGTTACTTTCATCCATATTCCCATCCGATCCGCAGTGCATTCCTAAATGGATAATAATTTTTATTTTTTATTAATGTCTCAGTACCTTATTTTTATCTGTGTATGCGGCACTTCCGGTCCAGCTGCCTAGGCATTGTCATCATGAGACGATTCCCTTGGACTCCTGGGATATCGGTGTCATCTATTCTAGAAGTCCAAGGGAATCGACTAATACTGAGATCTCGTATTATTTCCCCGACTGTATCTGACTTTCAGGTTGTCTTCTGATTGACAGGTTGCCATAACAATGAGGCAGGAACTTCCGCTGCTGCTGCCGATGCTATGGCAACCTGCAATGAACAAGCTGCACCACGCAGTGTCATTACTGTGCAGGCGTTAGATCGGGAGGTGCATGCTGGGTAGCCAGCTGCACCGAATCCCAGAAGTATACAGCAGCGGGCATCAGATGCCCACATCCACCATGGCCCCTGCCTGCTGATGAGATTGTATGATCGATTACAGATATCAAAATAACTTTTATGAATACAGTTATAATAATAGCCAATTATTGCAGTACTAACAATCATGCTGGTGCTTTTCTGTTTCAATATTTTTATTGAAGTTTCAAAAGTCATAACAAGCCATGGTTTGCCCACGCAGGAGCGACATCATCTAGAGAAGCAGCGTGTGTAACATAACGATAAACGATAAACCGTTACCGGGGCCATATAGGACCAGGTTGAAAATTAGGCATATGTCATAGACTATATTACTCTGTACCCTGGATTACAGCAGTCTACATTGCTAGCCTTCACATCAGGAAGAAAGAGAAGAAGGAGAAAGCAGAGAAAAAAGAGAAAGAAAACAAAGGAAAAGAGGGGCTCCAAGAGAGGGTTAGTCCCACGGATGGGGGACCTGCAGAAACAAGTTTTAAAGCCAACCATAACCAATTTGGGGGCAGGGATAGGATGGAGAAACGTATCCACGATTCCCAGATTTTCAAAAATTTTGAATGCGAATCCTTCAGTATACTGGACATCTGCTCATTATTTATCAGAGCGGTCATTCTGGTTTTCACCCCCCGGAAAGCAACAGACGGAGTTTTCCAGGCATGGGCAATGGCTCTCTTGGCAGTGATAAAAAGGTGGCCAATGCGGCCAATTTCTGCTGGGGTGCAAAAAGGCCCAGTATAGGGAAATGTAAGAAAGCCAGTTGGGCATCCTTACAGACTGCCATATGAAATAACGTCTGCAATAGGCCATAGACCCTGGACCAGAAGCTAATCAAATGTGGGCAAAACCACCAAACATGTAGGACATCCCCACGTTGACCAAAATTCCGAAAACATCTGTCACTTCTGCCAGGATAAGCATGAGCAAGCCTAGCCAGGACCCAGTTTCAATGCTGGTGCTTTTAAAAAAAAAATTGTGGAGACTGGAGCTCCACTTTAAGATAAGTTCATGCCTGAAGTCCAAAAAAATCCATCCACTAGGGCTAGCTGATCCAATGAGCAGAAGCAAACTCTGTATGCAAAATCCAAACAAGGAAAAGGAAAAGTGCCTCTACCTGTAGACTGTAGTATACTTTAATAAAACCCACAGAATGGTCACTCACATCTTGTACATTAAAGATAGGCTCATCTGAAACATGCCCGAGGCCCAGGAGGTTCCATCCATGAGGAACTACGCAAAGGTCTGCTGTTACTGTGGGTAGGTATACAAGGAAGCTGACCGAACACTCCTAATATGGTACTGGAGCACAGCATGGACCGCAGCATCTGCGGAGAGACATCACCGGGGAGGGGCTGGAGAGCAACAACTTTCAGAGCATGTGCTATGCCAAAATCAGCAAGGGTCATGTCACAGGAGGCTCATTTACACGGCACCAAAGTATTCTATGCAGGATCTTGTTGGCAGATGTTTTTTCCCTTTAAATGACGTAATTGTGGTTTGCCATCACTAATGCATCCATATATATATATGTAGCGATGGCCCCGTTGGGTCGCTGCGTGTTTCAACATCCACACATTTCACCCTGCTAGTTAGACATCCATTTTGGCACACTTTTCCAGACAATGATCTTGCTTGTTTTTGTTGTTTTTTTAAGGGGATTAAACTTGGATGGGGAAAAGGGACATGGGATACCCAGATAATGATTCATTTTTAGTAGAATAAGAGTAGATCTGACAGTCTCTTCCTCTGTATATCTCCTCCAGCACACTACTTGAGATCACTTGCTTCACTTCACTGTCCAAATCTAGATTCCTGTCACATTAGCACATGGCTAGGCCTTACTCTGAATAAGTCCTATGCTGCGTACACACGAGCAGACGTTACGGCAGACTTGGTCCGGAGGACTGGAGTCCGTCGGATAATTAGATTGTGTGTGGGCTCCAGCGGACTTTTTTTTCCCAAATGTTCGACGGACTTAGAAATGAAACATGTTTCAAATCTTTCCGACAGACTCGAGTCCGGTCGAAAAGTCCGCTCGTCTGTATGCTAGTCCAATGGACAAAAACCGACGCGAGGGCAGCTATTGGCAACTGGCTATCAACTTCCTTGTTTTAGTCCGTTCGTACATCATCACGTACGAATCTGTCGGACTTTGGTTCATCGTGTGTAGGCAAGTCCGTTCATTCGGAAAGTCTGTCGGAAAGTCTGTCGAAAAGTCCGCCAGACCTAGTCCATCGAAAAGTCCGCCCGTGTGTACGCGGCACTAACGTTTTTCTGATGGCCCATTACAGGCAGGGGTCTGCAGTCCCCTTTGTGGTAGCCACCATTTAGATGAGAAGAATAAATGTGCTAACTGGCACTTGGTGAACTACTAATCCCAGCACGTCTAGTGCAAATCCTACCAGCCCTCCTGGCTGCAGTGACTTGACTTCACAACAACCCCACAGTCTCTCCCTTTGGCTCCACATCCAATGCCTGGCATGTCTCTTCCAGTGCTTTCCACTGTGCTTTTCACTCACTGACCCCGGCATGGATCCCTCCTGAGTGACTTGCCTGGCCGTGCCTTCCAACTGTCCTCTTCCTGTTCCAGGACACCTCTCAATGACAGTGTAATGAGAGGCTCCCTCCCAGCTCCCGAGCTCCTGGCCTGAGGTACACCCCCCCAGAAAGGGGATTCCCTCAGACCATGACAGTCTAACACACCATCACCTCAGTTCTTCCACCCGACAACTCCTCCCACAGCAGGCTGACCATGGGCATATATAGGAGGCCTGTCCTTTGCCAATCCTAGTTGGGGATTGGTCAGAGCTCCCACATGCTGCCCATGTCACTCCACCTCTCTGCCCTTTTCCAGAACCTTCTCCCTGGAAATATAGGAGGTGCCCAAGAGCTAAGGCACATATCAATCACCTGCTGCTATGGTAAAAACCACTCCCCTGCCTCCAGATCAAAACAAACAGACCTAGCTCACAGCATAGGCCTGCCTAAAAGTACCTGCACTGGCAGAAAAAACACAAACACTACACTAGCACCTACCTACCTATATAAGAGATATATATATATATATATATATATAGATATATATAGATATATATATATATATATATATAGATATATATCTATATATATATATATATATCTATATGTATAACTCAGCTCTTTCTGATCCCACTCTGAGCTTGAAGAAGGAGGGCGCATGCCCAAAGTCGGCATATCGCATGCTCGGAAAAACGTGTATCTCTCCAGTCCCTCCTTGGTGACGTCACTTTACAGACATTGAGGTCCACGCTGCATTTCAATACCATCTTGGGAGATTGCAGCCGGCTTCCTTGTATGTCTACCCACAGTGACAGCAGTCCTTGGCATTTATCCTCACGGATGGAACCTCCTGTGCCCCGGGCATGTTTCAGATCTTTTATGTACATGATGTGAGTGGCCTTTTTTGGTTTTTATTAAAGTACACTACAGTCTACACTTAGCGTGGGTTCACATCTCTGATGGATGCGGCTCGCAGCAGGGGTCTGGTGCGACCCTGTTCTCCATTTCAGGGATAAATTAGGGCCAAATTTTTGCCTGAATTTGGCCCTGAAATGGAGCCAAAGACGCACAGCCACTCCGCAGCCGCTCTGCTCCGCAGCCACAACGGAGATGTGTGAATCGGCTGCATAGAGAGCCAGTCACAATCCCCTGTCATGCGAATTGGATGCGGGGAAACTTTGTCAAGACGGATACCTTTTTAAACTTTTTTAAGTCCATGAACCTTTTCCTGCTCAGAATTAACCCACTGCTGACCGCAGGTCTCATCCTGTACAATACATTTTGACAAATTGTTTGAATAACGTGTGCCAACATTAAAACCCGTTGTCTCTAGTTTAGTTACAAATAATTAATCTTGTATTCATATTTCTGGTTTTTAAATGTATCTTTGAATTTAAATACGTGTGTGTGTGTACACATGCAAAGAAAGGTCAATGATTTTTCTTTTTTTTTTTTGTTTGTAAGAAAAATAAAAAGTGTGCTTTAAAGTTTTTTTTTTTTCCTCTTTTTTGCACAACACGGTTGCACAAGGGCGGAAAACCCAGCTTTAGAGGGGCTTTTCCTTTTTTTTGTCCAGGTGATCTTAGGTGTCTTAGAGATTTATATGAACCCTAAAGCCTGCCCTGTGTATACAGACAAATCAGAAGCATAGACTGACATAAGATGAATGTGCTGGCCAGAGATGATTAGCCAGACATATTGAAAGTAGCATCAGAAAGCATCTGCTTTATGTCAGCGCGACATTAGAACTCTGTGATATAGCATCTAGAAGAACTCTGGAGAATAATGTGTAACAGCATTACCCAGGAGCTGAATTTATCTTCATCAAATGCTGGTGACTCACCTCTCTGGCCATGAGAAGACTTTTCAGAGATCCTCTGCCGTTTAAAGTCTTGTCTCTTCCTTGGAGATCAATGAACATGACGTCTTACTGCTTATTAATGGCGAGGTGCTAAATTATTATTAGTGCATGCTCTGAGACATGGCTGTGCGCATCAGCATTTGTCAAAACCTCAACATGCAGAGTATTTCACGATGTGCTGGATCACGAGGGGATAATAAATATAGGGAGTAAATCACATATGCAAGACTGAACGTTGGCTTATGACTTGTGTAGTCCAGTAATGTGGTTAGCATTCATTAGAAAGACATACATGTAAAAAAGATTTCAATTAGTAAAACCCATGATACACGACTAATGAATCAGGCTGCTAAAACATTTAATATTAAAGAGAATCTTCAGTCATTTTATATTAGTCTTCCGTGCCAAGAGTATGGCTCTGTCATTTTTATGATGTGATTTTTGGGTCAAAACCCAAAGTTCATCTACACGTGATTGGGTTGTAAAGTTTCAAAAACTCTAAAGCACCCTGCTTACACTTAAACCTTGCCAACCTGAAATCTTAAAATGTAATCTAACTCCCAAAAGAACCTTTTAAATCTCAACTCTAGCCAAAAATGTTCTACTTTTTATGTAAACTCTGCTCCATATCAGGTCTACACTACATGTACTTCATTAGGACTTGATAAGGCATCCCAACAGCCAACTGAAAGAGCATGCATGGCAGGCTGACAACACCGCTGCTAATTTAGAGGCAATGACCTAGTATTGTTAGCCTGCAACAGGAACTGCTGTTACTGGCAGGATCTCCAAGCAAAAAAACTTTGCAACAGATTCACAAAACGGGGTCGCTTAGGAAAACTGTATAGTGAGGCATGTTGTCAAAGATACTGAAAAAGAGATTGTGGGACTAAATGCATGTTCGCATTTTTATTGCTCTCTGTGCCCCCCTGTGGAGACTCTCCCTTCATTTCTGTCCCAGTTGCTCAAAGGCAAGGAAATGAGTGGAACCAATAAAACTCTGAGAGCGCGCCTCAAGTGCAGTTGGAAGGTGGCAGCTGTCAGGGAAAAGGCTTTGTGTAGCGGTCTACATTGTGAAATTTGAGGCTAATTTAGATTACATTTTGGCAAATGCAATACCGGCAATTTTGTGATCAAATCAAATTAGGCAAAATCTCTACAGAAAAGAGGTCCACTTTAAGAACTGTGATATGTCACTGGGCCCAGTTGTGCTTACATCACAGTTAGGGATGAGTGAAGCTGCCTGGATTTGGCTGCCAAAACATTTTTGTGAATCTTGCTGGGACTTCACAACCTTTCAGGCAAACCCTATTGAAAGCTAATTTGGGTTGCATCCTCTTATTTAATTCTGGTGATTTGTAGGCAGACCTAGACTGGGACAAAAACAGGCCGGGGCGATCCAGACTGAGCAGCCAATTCCTTCCGGGGACTGGAGGGTGAGGGAGTGGGGGAAGGGAGGGCGCCCACGGGGGTCACCTCCCCAAAAGACCTCCACTGACAGATCCCCCACGTACTGCTCTTCCCCCACCCCACCACTGACAGATCCCCTCCCCCAACCACCGCCTCCCATTAACAGACTTTCACCACCCAAATACCGACCCCCAACCACCACCTTCCACCACTGGCAGACACCTAACCGACCCAATCTTTATCCTACAACCGCTGCGAAATCCTGTGTATCCCCACTGTTAATAATGATGACTCATGACTGTGTCACCGCTTGGCTGTCAAGGTGCCCGAGCTTGGGTTGTGCCTGTGTCCCCCCACTGACTATTCGGCATGTAAGGAGTTAACATTTCGTTGAGTTACCTCTTCAGGTGCAACTCGGCTTGTTTTGCCTGAATCCGCTACAGCTACGCTGACAGAGGGGAAACAGGCATGGCCACACTGTGGGAAGTGGGAGGCAACCGGGGCCCACATCAGCTCCATCTGGACCATGGCTGCTGCCCACCTCCCGCCGCATGGCCTGGACACCAATAGGCCACTTCTGCCAGGACATGCGGCCTGACGGCTTGCCAATTTTCAATATGGCTGCTATGAGCCTACCTTCCTCTAGTAAGGGGCTGGGTTATCCATTCCTTTAAATTATTGTCTCATTTGACCAGGAGCAAAGACTATGCATTACATTATAGGTTGTTCATTATTCAATATTTTTACAAAAGTTTGCCATTTGCTAACCTCGTGAATCAAATATAGCGATTAGAGTGCTGGCACTGATACTAGTGAGCTCCCATGTTGGGCAAATTACATCATGAAAATTAATTTACCACCTTCAACAACTTTTATCATATTAAAATGATATGGGCAAGGTTACTGTATCTCCTGTTATATCTTGTTATTAAACTTTCACATTCCCAGTTCACCATTACCGTTTTATTTCTGCTTGTTTATCATTAAAACAGCCATGTTCTCCATATGACTCTGCTTCTGTTGAACAATTTGAAGGGGTTTTCCGAAATTAGTAAAAAAGGCAGAAGTTCCCTTCTTTGGCTGCTATGATGTGTTCCCCTTTATGCCTGTAGGATGATATTGTGGGGGGGGGGGTTCTGTTTAACTCTCTTCCCTACAATCCCCTAGGCTTCCATCATCCCCTGGACTCATGGACACACCCCAGGGATGCAGCTTATCCCACTCTCTGGTGCTCAGAGAGACCCTGCCTGATGTAGCAGTGATTGGGCACAAGAGCTGAACCAGCTACTGGGTCTTTCATTGCGATGTTTAGTGTGTGGGCCACTGGGGGAGATCACAAGAGCATGCAGGTTTTTTTTTTTTAAGGTAGAACTAGAGGCAATTTTTTTCTTTGGATAGAGCAAAGGAGAGTTTTAACCCCTGCCAAATTTTTTTTCCGCCATCTGTGTCTCATTGCGAAGATTTTCCTTCACTTCCTGTCCTATGACCAAATAGGAAGCGAGAGGAAATCCCTGAAAATTAAGGGAATCTCTTGGGGACCACTTGGAACCTCCTCTCTGCCTGCTACTCTCTGCACTCCTGTGTGTGGCATCCAGATACTAGCTTGCTCCAGCCAGTCCACTGTTCCAAGATTCTCATCTCACTGGCAACCCTCCACGGTGTCATCAGGAACTCCGGACCAGCTCCCCTGCTAGTGATCCTGCCAGGCACTCGTGCTACTTTGCACTCCCGCGCCTCCTGTCTGCTCTTTCAGGGGTCTCGAGTCAGAGGCGCAGAAGAGGCCTTCCTCTGCATATCAGGCTTATCTACTAGTTACGTGACAGATGGGCACTGCTGGGGCTGTACTGTAATCAAGGCACTGATGATCAGTGCCCTAATAACCTGTACAGGTCTCCCCTGCCAGGAGATGCTGCTGATCGTCTCTCCTCATCACACACTCTGTCAGTGTGAGCTGAGGAGAGCAGATAAATGACACTTCCTTGGTTACATGTGACTGGCTGTGATTGGACACAGCCGATCACATGGGTAAAGAGCCGCGTCATCGGCTCTGTACTGAGATTGGGGTCGCGCCATGTCCTAGGAACACGGCACGGATAGATCGATGCTCTCCCTCGCGGACGCACGAAAGCGGTGGTTCTAGGCGCTGTCAGATGACGTCATCCCAGAACGAGAGTGCATCGTGCCCGCCATCATTTTACTATACGGCGGGCAGGAAGTGGTTAAGCCCCAGTCACTGTGGTATACACTGTGCCAGAAGGACTACTGCCCTTCCAGTGAGTTGGCATTACCTTCAACCACCTTAACCTCCAGACCAAAGACTTCTCCAACTACTGTACACCCTTGTGGACAGGACCGGGACAAGGGGTGGGCAGGAGGGACAGCCGCCCAGGGCGCAGTGGTAGGGAGGGCGCCTCTTCACCACACGCAACCCCTAGATCAGTTTCTAGCAACCAGCGGGGCACAGATTAATTTCTACTCTGAGAGCTACTGATGCCACAATGTTCCAGTTGCCCACTTCCAACCCCAACCGACAGAATAAAAGGAAAAACACACCGGGCATATGCAAGTACCTTCAATATGCTAAAAAGCAAAAAATTGGCCAAAAATTTCAAAAACACTTAATGGCAACCACAGGCAGCTGGTTTAAAGTGGGCTGAGAATGGGCACAGGGTGGCACACCCATTCTACTGCATGTATGGGCACAGGGTGGCGCACCCATTCTACTGCATGTATGGGCGCAGGGTGGTACACCCATTCTACTGAAATCCTGGGCGCTGAAAAACCTGTACTGCTTGTGGAGTCTACCCCAGGATTCCTGTGATCAGCTACCCTAACTATCAGCTACAGCCAGCCTCCTAGTGGGAGAGGTGTTGCACCCCTTTCCCAGAGAACCGCAAGTAACTGCATTTATATTGATTTGCAGTTTGTTTTCTAAGTGAGCTTCCTGTTTTCTAGGAATCTGTTATATTTCACTGTCACCTAGTGGTCAAGTGTGGGAACTACTCTTAGCATGCCATTGAAATTGGTTCCATAGACTGGTATATCCTGTTCAACACAGATTGCATACCATTTTACACATTCTAGTTGCACTGTCAATTTATCTTGCATTCATTCATTGCACATTGTTATTTTAACTGATACCATTATATAACAAATCCATGTTGGGCATAATTTTATTTTGAAGTCCAGCTCTATAAAGTGTTATAACAAAGCATACACTAAAATCCTTTATTAAAATAGCCATCAAGCAAAAGACAAATCCTGACCAATCTTGTGTCAATACACTGTATGTATTGTAAGAGCCCAACTTCAGGATCTCCTTCCTACCTCCGAGGCTTGCTTTTATGTCTCTTTTATCCTTTGCAGATTCTTGAGGCTGGATGTGTGATGTGCAGGGTCCTCTTCAGATCTTTTTCAGCAAAGTGGAAAGACCTCAATGAGGCATGATGATGTCAGTGCTGCTCTCTGTATCATTACACTGTGAGATGCTCCCTCAGGGGTGGGTCTATGGCACCCTGTACTCAGAATATTGTGTCATTCAACCCCAGAGGACCTCCTATGGTGAAGAAGAGGTATTGCAGGGGGCAGCACCAAAGTCGAGGTAAATGTTACAGCTTGAGCTACATTTTTTTTACCTCCTAGGGAACCATTAATAAAAATAACCAGAGCTTTACTGTATCTGATATGCTTCATTGTTGTGTCTTGCACAAGCTTTAGGGGCCTGTTCGCACAGCACGGATGAAACCTGCCTGGAGGGAGGAATAAGGTATGTGTAGCAGGAATAGGAGTTGCTGAAGTCAGGGTTCCCTACTGCTACACAGCCAGTCACGCAGAATTTTCTTCTTTCATCCGGACACAGAAAATCAGTCTTTGGCTTGTTTTTGTTTTTTTTGTAGTTTTATTAGGGGATGATAACTTGGATGGGGATTATGGGGTGTCCATTGTAACAACAACAATTCAGGGACACTTCCTCCCTATTTACAGACTCCTCTTCTTTCTTCCTCCTGCACAAACTTGGTTCCTCTTTGCACAGCTTCTGCTGGCTCAATCCTGAGGGAACTAACAGTTTATTGTCAGTTCAGCAACAGCCCCATACAGACAGGAAGTCTCAGTTCCTTATCAAAGTAACACATAAGGAGCAGCATTCAACATCAGCTTCTGCTTCCTGGTGGCCACTGATCCCAGTTCCACTACTCACAGAAAATGCCAGCCCTCCTGGCTGCCACCAGCTGCACCTGGCTGCTTTCCTGTTCCCAGTCTTCCTGACTGACATACACATGGATATTCCCCAGGACAAGGTTTGATAAAGACTTGGCACAATGCTGTCTTCAAGAGAGCACTGCTACAGATGGCAGTCTCTCCCCTTGTCTGTCCCTGCACCGTGCTGATCTACTCACTGTCTCTCCTTGCTCTCTCCGCAGCCTCTCCAGCTTGAATTCCTCCAGCTGCCTCCTGTGGTGGGATCCTTCCAGGCAAGCCTCCCAAGCTCTAGCCTGAGGTAAACACCCACCCCCCCAGCAGGGGTCCCTCAAGAGCTACTGACAGCTTCCCTCAGCACTGCTTCTCCATCTTCTACCCAACTCCTCTGCTGGCATGGCTCATGTCTATTTAGGGGCTTATTTATCTCTCTCTGCCAGACCTCCAACGTGGGGATTGGCTAACAGCCCCCAAATATTTAAGGCAACCCCTCCTAGCCTCCACCCACTATTTTCTAGAACATTCTCCAACATTCTAGAAACAGGGGGAGGCACCAGAGAGCTGCCAGGATGAGTTATTCAGCCCTGGCCTGTAATAACTCTGACCCAGATTCAATGACTCAGGTTTATCCCTGGGCCAGACTATAGTGTGCCTACTCTCACTTCTAGTAGCACACACTAGAGGGTTATTCCTCTAACCTTGGATTAAAGTGAAACATACTCCGTAATACGTACCTTAGCTCCAATGGTCTGACATTAGTGAAGTCCTTTGATGGCACCATTATCTTTTCACTGCCTTCTTCCAGGTGCTGGTCTTCACGCCATCTTGATTGGCTGGCGCAGGATGACGCATCTCCTATGCATGTGCATGGGGAGTTCCACTGTAAGGGTGTTTTATGCAATTCCCAGAGTTTAGCTTTAATTGCTGTCTTTGTCCCCATTGCCCCCACTTCCTGTCACAGCGACAATGTTCAATGTTGATACCCGGACAGAAAGTGAAAGAAATTTCACCAATGAATAACAGACAAAAAAACTGAAGGTTAAAATAGGTCACTGCTATACTGCTAGGACTTTAACCACATCAGTCCCGGAAAGATTTGCCCCCTTCTTGACCAGGCCAATTTCTGCGATACGGCACTGCGCCGCTTTAACTGACAATTGCGCGGTCGTGCAACGTTGTACCGAAACAAAATTTATGTACTTTTTTTCCCCACAAATAGAGCTTTCTTTTAGTGGTATTTGATCACATCTGTGGTTTTTATTTTTTTGCGCTATAAACAAAAAAAGAGTGACAATTTTGGAAAAAAACACAATATTTTGTAGTTTTTGCTATAATAAATATCCCAAATTTTTTTTTTAACAAATTTTTTCCTCAGTTTAGGCCGATATGTATTCTTCTACATATTTTTAGTAAAAAAAAAAAAAATCGCAATAAGCGTATATTTACTGGTGTGTGCAAAAGTTATAGCTTCTACTAAATAGGGGATAGATTTATGTCATTTTTATTATTATTCTTATTTTTTTTACTAGTAATGGCGGTGATCTGCGATTTTTAACAGGACAGCAATATTAGGGCGGACAGATCGGACTCTTTTGACTCTATTTTGGGACCATTGACATTTATACAGCGATCAGAGCTAAAAATATTCTTGATTACTGTATAAATGTCACTGGCAGGAAAGGGGTTAACACTAAGGGGCGATCAAGGGGTTAACTGTGTTCCCTAGGTGTGTTCTAACTGTAGGGGGGATGGGACTGACTAGGGGAGGATCAGTGTTCATACTTAGTATGAACACACGATCTGTCTCCTCTCCCTTGAGAGAACCGGGATTTGTGTGTTTACACACACAGATCCCGGGTTCTCGCTCTGCCATGAGCGATCGTGGGTGCCCAGTGGTCATCGTGCATCGGTTCCGGGGGGACACGTGGCGGGCACGCACGCGCCTCCGTTGACGTCAAACAGAAAAGATGTACAGCACAGCCGTGCCAACCTGCCGCAGTATAACTGCGGCGGCTGGTCGGCTAGCGCTTAAAATCTCAGGTAGCAAGCAATTGAGCTGCAAGCATGAAAATGACTTGCTAAGCTATTACTAGACTTGCCAGGCTTCACAAGTTGGTTGCAGCAAGTCCACATTGCATGACTCCAGATCAACATTCTTTGCAAACATTCTGCAAGTCTGCTAAACGTTCTGGTTCAGTTATGTTGTGCAATAGTCGTCTCACCACAGGGGTTCACTGTGGCTGAATTTTCATGCTGTAGACTTGCAGAGCTCTTGCTGTAGACTCACCACTGCCCCTTTGCTCTTGCTAGAGACTTGCCACGCAAATTTGCTACAAATTGGAAAAGTGCCAACTAGAACTTGTGCTTCAAGTGCTCTTCAAGTGTACAACGTGCCAGGTAAAATGTGCAGCAAGTTAACAGACTTACAATTCAACACAAGCACAAATTTGTGGCAAGTTATCCTTGTTATCTGGGATACATTTAACATATTAACTGTAAATATAAAAGTCACTTCTTCTGTATCACTTTCAGATTGCGCAATGTGGTTGGAGCAACTTATTATCCAGAAAAGCCGGTCTTACAATAAGAAGTATGCTGTTCATATAATAATGAGGGTAACCAAGAAGAACCGTCAACAAACATATAAAAGCTGAAATAGACAAAAACTGTGCCCTACCCAAAGCCTTTACATACATTAATAACAATGAGCCACCTCACTTAATCTACTAGTGCCACAATGTGTTAATTAATAAGGAAGTTCAAAGAGTAATAAAGGTTTGCAAAGAGCAGTAAAAAAACCCAGATGATGCTTGAATGAGTCAATGTGTGAATGATATATCAGAGGAGGGTCTTTTGGGTCAGCGGCCGCTATAAACATGAATGCTCAGGTGATCCAAGTGTTCATTGTTAGGGATGTGCTCAGAGTCAGGCATATTCAGATCCTAGTCCGAACCCCCCTTAGCGAGCCCACCATGTAGCCATCACCCGTACTGAGCCAATCATCTGCAATTAAGGCATTCCCTGCCTAGCAGCTGCGCTATACAGGGGGTGCGTATACGTGTGGCTGTGGGGCAGACGGCCAGGCCGCATTTGATCCCCTCTCAACAGACGCTGTCATTCCAGCTGGAATCTACTCCTGTAACAATTCAGAACTGTGAGTGTCCCTGGCTTGGTGGCTTCCCCACCGGCTTCTTGTGAGATATTGTTGAATTCTTACAATACAAGTTTCATTGCACCTGCCTTTGTGAATTATTGTCTCCGCACCATGCTGCACCCCACCTACACACAGATTGCATCGGCTGCTTATGATTGGCCCAGTACAATTATAACTTCCTTGGGGGTTCAAAACATGCCTGAGCTTATCCCTATACATCAGGGGTATCGAATTAAAATTCACAGAGGTCCAGTCAGTAAAATATTCTTCCAGCACAGGTCTGAATCACATGTTTGTGCAATGGCTCAGATCCTTCAGATCACAGCTCTCCTCTCCTTCTAGGCTAGGTTCACACCTCTGTGGCTGGGGAACGTTAATGGAATCGCATATGTTCCCAGCCTGCTGCATGTTAGCAGATGCATGGGGGTGGTACTAATTCTTAATGGGACCCACACACATCAGCACCTACAGCACATTTTTGTGTCTGCGAAACCACAGTGTGGTAGCATGTGGTTGGTTTAAATAAAAAAAAAAGGGGGGGGTTGGGACTTCTTTCCCTGCGTTTCTTGTGGGTAGTGCAGCCCATTAAAATAAATTGGCTTTCCCCCCTGCGACATGCACACCATACATACACCAATCTGAATCGAGCCTCATATCAGAATCCCATTCTTACAGCATTCTCAGTCTCACCGTCACATCAAATTCCCCCTCACATTACTGTCCTCAGCCCCCCCCCCCAAATACTGAAATACTGTCCCCAGCCCCACCTTTACTGTCCTCAGCCCACCATTACTGTCCTCAGCACCCCTTCACATTGCCCCCCCTCTTTCTGTCCCACCTACACAGACAGGGCGGAGGGCAGGAGGCACAGCAGATCTAGAGGGCGGGAGCTGCAAGCTGGTGTTTGGTTGCTAGGACTGCCCTGCATCCTAGCAACCAATTACCTGCTTGTTAACTCGTCCAGAGCTGCCCTGCCGCCCACTGTTGGCTCTGTGAGAATCACAACAGCTGCAGGGATTACTGCTGGGCAGATTGTCTTCTAAATGGTTGAGCCGCGGCAGTCCGAATGGGACATTGACTCGTTGCAAGTGATTGGTTATTATTTGCAAAGTGAAATTTCTCCACTTTCACTAAGCTCTGGGAAAAAGTGCATTTCCCTTGCAATGTAAACAGCCTATTTGCTTTAGTAACCCAATCCTTTTTTATCATTCCTCCTAATGAATGATTGGTGGCTTCATAGATATTATTTTATTATGCACGATTTATATAGTGCAAAGAGTATGTGAAGCATTTTTTTAAAATGGAGGGACAGTAAAGTTACAATACAATTCAATTCAAGAGAGATCAGAGAATTTTCATTAGCAAGCACTTTTTCGTATTATACATTGCACAACACCTCACATTCTTGCTTACAGAGGCAAGATTAAGCCACACATCCTAGTAGGAAATTTTTATCACAAATTATATTTTAATTGTGGTTAGAAAAGTTTCTGAAAAAAGAAGTAGTAAAAATTCCAGTGAAGACAAGTCCAAAAAGTGTTTATTAAGCCAGATGTGATCCTTTCCATCTTTTGCAGATCTTAGTTGGCTTAAAGAAACATTGTGGGCAAAGAATGAAAAATCAGCTCCAGAGTGCAAACACAGAGGTGGCCTCCAAGGACCCTGCCACTACGCCAAATCCCAGGCCATTCTGGAAGGCACATTTCTGACATTTCCAGGCAGTGTTGGAGATTGGTTGCCCACTGCTGGCTGCACTTTCCTTTCTATTGGTCCTTAAGTCAGCCTAACATAAAAAGTGACCAATAGGAATGCCTAGCGGGACGGAGCGGTGTCAATGCTAGCAGGAAGTGTTGGGAGTTTTGTAAATCAGAATGCTCTGGGAAGCAGCAGAAGTGGCAAGCTTTTGGAGGTGTCTCCTCTTCCCCAGGAAGTCTTTCAAGTCCTCTACTTACCTGTTCACGGTCCATGCAGATATTCGCGGTGAGGCTACTGGGTAATGTACAAAAGTCTCCCGGCCAGTCTGCACATGCACAGTAAATTTACCATTTATTCTTATTGAGCCCATCAATAGTTGAGCTCAAAGCACAGTACTAAAAGTACCGTTATTCTATGAAGCTCACCACCCTTGTCACAATCTGACCATACAATCTCCTTTAGATATACCAACGATATGGTGCAATGTCTGCCTGAATGGATAGCTACAGTAGGTCCTGATATTACATACTTGGGGTAAACTTAGGGCTGATTGTACAAACGTTGTATGGTCAGATTTTAACATGTATTGTGAGCTTAAAAATAATCAAAAAGCCTCAATATTCCATATGGCTTCTGCTTTGCTCTATGTTTCTTTAGACCCTGACCCATCTCTTGAGCTATTGAACCATGTCACCTTAGACTGCACTAGAGCTCAGCTCCGTCTCCTTCTACAGCTTATAACTGCGGCAAAACAATAGCTAGAGCTTGGAAATCCCCTAAATTATGCATTGTTTAAGTTAAAAACAGAATCAGTCAAGCCATGATTCACAGTAACTTTGAGGCCACTATTCAAGATAGAATCCCTCAGCACCTTAAAACTCAGCACCTTAAAATTTGGCAACCTTGGGTAGATCAATTTCTACCTTTGGACTTCGATGAATCCCTCTTAGAACCTTGACTTCTCCCCCCCCCCCCCCCCCACGCGCTTATAGTACTCCAAGACTTGGGCTCATGTGGTGCCCCCAACCTCTCTCTCACAGTTTTCTCCTCTTCTTCTCCCCCCCTTTCTTGACTGTTCTTTCTCTATCCTCTCTCTCTCATCCCCCCTCCCAATGTACACCATTGGTAGCGTGGTACATTGGTGTAAAAAAAAAAAAAACTCTGTTTTTTTGTCTCCAACTCCCGAAGTGATACTTTTCTTCTCTGCTCACATTAAAGTGCATTTGCCATAAGTGTCTTTCAACACCCCGGAGGCCTTGTGTCCACATAATTTCATTACCACCCTAAATTGCTTTGTGCCCCGTTACCAATACTTCTTTCTTTGTATTCCTTGATCACTGTATATTTTGTAATGTTCATTATATACCAAAGAATACACCTTGTTTCTTATTAATAGTTACATAGTTACACAGTGGGTGAGGTTGAAAAAAGACACAAGTTGATCAAGTCCAACCTATGTGTGTGATTATGTGTCAGTATTACATTATATATCCCTGTATGTTGCGGTCATTCAGGTGCTTATCTAATAGTTTCTTGAAGCTATCAATGCTCCCCACTGAAACCACCGCCTGTGGAAGGGAATTCCACATCCTTGCCGCTCTTACAGTAAAGAACCCTCTTCGTAGTTTAAGGTTAAACCTTTTTTCTTCTAATTTTAATGAGTGTCCACGAGTCTTGTTAAACTCTCTTCTGCGAAAAAGTTTTATTTCTATTGTAGAGTCACCAGTATGGTATTTGTATATTGAAATCATATCCCCTCTCAAGCGTCTCTTCTCCAGAGAGAATAAGTTCAGTGCTCGCAACCTTTCCTCATAACTAAGATCCTCCAGACCCTTTATTAGCTTTGTTGCCCTTCTTTGTACTCGCTCCATTTCCAGTACTTCCTGAGGACTGATGCCCAGAACTGGACAGCATACTCCAGGTGCGGCCGGACCAAAGTCTTGTAGAGTGGGAGAATTATCGTTTTATCCCTGGAGTTGATCTCCTTTTTAATGCATGCCAATATTCTGTTTGCTTTGTTAGCAGCAGCTTGGCACTGCATGCCATTGCTGAGCCTATCATCTACTAGGACCCCCAGGTCCTTTTCCATCCTAAATTCCCCCCAGAGGTTCTCCCCCCAGTGTATAGATTGCATTCATATTTTTGCCACCCAAATGCATTATTTGACATTTTTCTACATTGAACCTCATTTGCCATGTAGTTGCCCACCCCATTAATTTGTTCAGATCTTTTTGCAAGGTTTCCACGTCCTGCGGAGAAGTTATTGCCCTGCTTAGCTTAGTATCGTCTGCAAATACAGAGATTGAACTGTTTATCCCATCCTCCAGGTCGTTTATGAACAAATTAAATAGGATTGGTCCCAGCACAGAACCCTGGGGAACCCCACTACCCACCCCTGACCATTCCGAGTACTCCCCATTTATCACCACCCCATGAAAAACGTTCTGCTTCACGTGGAAGTTGGTTGCGACAAACATAGCGAGCCACGTCATCTCTTGGAGTATCATGCCCAGTCTACAGCGGGCCTCCGGGTGTGGGTTATTGACCCGGGGGCTTGTCTGAAGCAGAACGTTTTTCAAGACTATGTGAACATGAAACTTTCTGGATTTTCACTTTGGACACCCTTGTACCCAACGGCCTCAACGAGGAACTTGAGGTAAACACTATTCTATAATCCCACGTTGCCTGTCCTCTTATGACTAGACAGCCATATTGCTTGCTTATCCAGATTATTTCTTCTTTTTCATCGTTTTCCTTTGGGTCTCCTCTGATATATAGCTCCATGATATCTGTTTTACATCATATCTGGGCTATTTTTTTAATTAATTTTTTATTATCATTTTTTATAATAATTTGCATATATTAGTCATTTTTCTAACCTACTAGTAGTTGCGTGTGGGTGCGTGCATGTGCATCTGTATGCAAGCATATGGGTGTCTTTGCATGCGTGTGCATGCATGTTTATGAACATATATATCTCTACTACCATCAATACACACCTCCTGTAAAAATACTGATTCTATTCCTTCTCATAATTTACAATTGTTTTGTGTACGGTTCTCCCATATATATATATATATAATTTAGTTATGGGATTCTCGAAGTCCTGATATGGTTTTAAATGTTTTTTAAAAAAAATGTCTTGATGTCTTATGTGAATTTTAAGTGATTTTTAATAATTTCTGTGTATGTGTATACATAGGTATTTTTACATCATTTTTATCTTTACTTTTGTTTTATCTATTGTCAGTATAATTGCTGTTTAGTGTCTATTTAAGGTCCAAACTAGTGTTTTAATCTGGTCGGCGTGTGTGTGTGCTTTCTGATGCGGGTGCGCACTCCAGTTTAGCTGCACACCTGTCTTTTGGGCGCGCAGCCATGCCAACCATGATTCACTTGCCACATAGTATGTTCACTTTCACTTTATTCTCAGATTGCATTAACCATATAGTATTACGTTACTTGATTACTCATTTATTCTTAGTAAGATATGCAGTACAATCATTTAATCATTTATTTCCTTGTCCCATCTATGTAGCATAGAATGTACCATGCATTCAGCTGTGTCCTGTTAGTAGACGGAGTATGTACAGTGGGGACGGAAAGTATTCAGACCCCCTTAAATTTTTCACTCTGTTATATTGCAGCCATTTGCTAAAATCATTTAAGTTCATTTTTTTCCCTCATTAATGTACACACAGCACCCCATATTGAGAGAAAAACACAGAATTGTTGACATTTTTACAGATTTATTAAAAAAGAAAAACTGAAATATCACATGGTCCTAAGTATTCAGACCCTTTGCTGTGACACTCATATATTTAACTCAGGTGCTGTCCATTTCTTCTGATCATCCTTGAGATGGTTCTACACCTTCATTTGAGTCCAGCTGTGTTTGATTATACTGGTTGGACTTGATTAGGAAAGCCACACACCTGTCTATATAAGATCTTACAGCTCACAGTGCATGTCAGAGCAAATGAGAATCATGGTCAAATGAACTGCCTGAAGAGCTCAGAGAGAGAATTGTGGCAAGGCACAGATCTGGCCAAGGTTACAAAAAAATTTCTGCTGCACTTAAGGTTCCTAAGAGCACAGTGGCCTCCATAATCCTTAAATGGAAGATGTTTGGGACGACCAGAACTCTTCCTAGAGTTGGCTGTCCGGCCAAACAGAGCCTTGGTGAGAGAGGTAAAGAAGAACCCAAAGATCACTGTTGCTGAGCTTCAGAGATGCAATCGGGGGAGATGGGAGAAAGTTGTAGAAAGTCAACCATCACTGAAGCCCTCCACCAGTCGGGCTTTATGGCAGAGTGGCCTGATGGAAGACTCTCCTCAGTGCAAGACACATGAAAGCCCGCATGGAGTTTGCTAAAAAAACACCTGAAGGACTCCAAGATGGTGAGAAATAAGATTCCTTGGTCTGATGAGACCAAGATAGAACTTTTTGGCCTTAATTCTAAGCGTTATGTGTGGAGAAAACCAGGCACTGCTCATTACCTGTCCAACACAGTCCCAACAGTGAAGCATGGTGGTGGCAGCATCATGCTGTGGGGGTGTATTTCAGCTGCAGGGACAGGACGACTGGTTGCAATCGAGGGAAAGATGAATGCGGCCAAGTACAGGGATATCCTGGACGAAAACCTTCTCCAGAGTGCGCAGGACCTCAGACTGGGCCGAAGGTTTACCTTCCAACAAGACAATGACCCTAAGCACACAGCTAAAATAACGAAGGAGTGGCTTCACAACAACTCTGTGACTGTTCTTGAATGTCGCAGGCAGAGCCCTGACTTAAACCCAATTGAGCATCTCTGGAGAGACCTAAAAATGGCTGTCCACCAATGTTTACCATCCAACCTGACAGAACTGCGAGGATCTGCAAGGAGGAATGGCAGAGAATCCCTAATGCAGGTGCTGCTAATAAATACTGAGCAAAGGGTCTGAATACTTAGGACCATTGATATTTCAGTTTTTCTTTTTTAATAATACTGCAAAAATGTCAACAATTCTGTGTTTTTCTGTTAATATGGGGTGCTGTGTGTACATTAAGGAAAAAAATTAACTTAAATGATTTTAGCAAATGGCTGCAATATAACAAAGAGTGAAAATTTTAAGGGGGTCTGAATACTTTCCGTCCCCACTGTAAGTGCCGTTCTTCCCTTTCCCTGTCCCTACACTTGAGAAAGGAGTGCGCACGCGCCTCACAGACTTTGCGCATGCTCAGAAAAGCGTTGTGTTTCCCCTACTTGCTGACATCACATGCTGTCTCCACGAGCTGACCATTACTTTCCTCTGCAAGACACAGCCAGGTTCCTCCCCGTCTCCTTGAGGCTATCACAGCATGGAATTGTAAACTCCTGGAAACATGCCTCTGACTACGGCCACATCTTCCTGCTGATGATTAACCTGTGTAGAGCGCCTTTGCATTTTTACATGTAAGTGTTTACTACTTTCTTTTAATACTAAATAAAACACTTTAACTGAGAGGCGCTCTTCTATCTTTGTTTTTCCTTGATGACTCTGAGTCGGCTTCACTCCAGAGAAGAGCATCCCTTTGTGACAGTGAGCAAATCTTTCTGATTCATCTTTTCAGCCTACACATCAAGCACAAATTATTGCTGATCGGACACCTCCCACATATCAAGTATTATGGACCTTCTTTCTTTGTTGATTGGACACTTTTTATATATCAATTAACTATAGTGGATTTATCACAATGCTATTATTGCTTTTGTCAACATTTATTATACATCGATCTGCTGAGCGCCAAAATTATTTTTTTTTTTGTCCGTTTGAATCTATGGGACTCGAATGTGAAAAAACAAAAGTGCGAATTTTAAAGGCTAATATGCAAGTTATTGTCCTAAAAAGTGTTTGGGGACCCGGGTCCTGCCCCAGGGGACATGTATCAATGCAAAAAAAAAGTTTTAAAAACGGCTGTTTTTTTCAGAAGCAGTGATTTTAATAATGCTTAAAGTGAAAAAATAAAAGTGAAATATTCCTTTAAATATCGTACCTGGGGGGTGTCTATAGTATGCCTGTAAAGTGGCGCATGTTTCCTGTGTTTAGAACAGTCCCTGTACAAAATGACATTTCTAAAGGAAAAAAGTAATTCAAAACTGCTTGCGGCTGTAATGTAATGTTGCCCACCCCCCCCAGCCCATTAATGGGCCCTTTGGGTCTGGTATGGATATTAAGGTGAACCCCGCACCCTAATTTTTAAAAAAGGGCGGGGTGCCCCCAGGCCCTATATACTCTGAACAGCAGCAGTATACAGGCGGTCCCTGGGTTACAAACAAGATAGGGACTGTAGGTTTGTTCTTAAGTTGAATCTGTTTGTAATTTGGAACAGGTACATTTTCTAAGTGTAGCTCCAGCCAAAAAATCTATTTAAAAGCTTTTTGGATAACATAGGGAAGGGTTATCATCACCCCTGTAACATATGTTTTGCTTTCTGTGCCCCTGTTCAGAAGATTTCACCTCACTTTCTGTCCCAATGAGAAATGGATTTTGAAAATGTTGGGTTGTTGTAGAAACAAGGATTGGTGATAAAGCATCAGTGGAGACACCTTTTTCCCATATTAACTCTTACAGGAGAGAATTTCCCTTCCTAGGGGTAGATTTCCTCTCACTTCCTGTTGTCTCCCTCCATTTGCAAGCAGGAGTCATTTGTAATTTTGATCTTACTCTTACACAGTTACTCTTGGTGGGCGCTGTAACGGGCCCTGCTGCGAAATATTATATCAAGAATTGTAATTACATGCCCCTGTTAAACAGGGGCAGAAATATTGGGCCTTAGGCGGCGGTGGTGGTGGCACAACACTGTAAAGCCTCACAGACACTCTTGTTGAGCGCAGGAACGGCCCTGCTGTGAAATATTAGATCAAAAGTTTTAATTACACGCCCCTGTTAAACAGGGGCATAAAAATTGGGCGTCAGGCAGTGGTGGTGGTGGTGGCACAACACTGTAACCCATCACAGATACTCTTGTTGGGCGCAGGAACAGGCCCTGCTGTGAAATATTAGATCAAAAATTGTAATTACACGCCCCTGTCACACAGGGGCAGAAAAATTGGGTCTTAGGCAGTGGTGGTGGTGGCACAACACTGTAACCCCTCACAGATACTCTTGTTGGGTGCAGGAACGGGCCCTGCTGTGAAATATTAGATCAAAAATTGGAATTACACGCCCCTGTTGATTAGGGGCAGAAAAATTGGGTCTTAGGCAGTGGTGGTGGTGCCACAACACTGTAACCCCTCACAGATTCTGTTGTTGAGCGCAGGAATGAGCCTTGCTGTGAAATATTAGAGCAAATATTGCAATTACATGCCCCTGTTAAACAGGGGCAGAAAACTTGGGCTTTAGGCACTGGTAGTGGTGCCACAACACTGCAACCCCTCACAGATACTCTAGTTGAGAGCAAGCACGAGCTCTGCTGCAAAATATTACAGAAAAAGTTGGAATTACACGCCCCTGTTAAAGAGGGGCAGAAAAATTGTGCCTTCGGCACTGGTGGTGGTGCCACAACACTGCAACCTCTCACAGATACTCTAGTTGAGCGCAAGAACAAGCTCTGCTACAAAATATTACAGCAAAAATTGTAATTACACGCCCCAGTTAAACAGGGGCAGAAAAATTGGGCATTAGGCAGTGGTGGTGGCACAACACTGTAACCCCTCACAGATACTCTTATTGGGCACAGGAATGGGCCCTGCTGTGAAATATTAGATCAAAAATTGGAATTACACCCCCCTGTTAAACAGGGGCAGAAAAATTGGGCCTTAGGCAGTGGTGGCACAACACTGTAGAGCCTCACAGATACTCTTGTTGAGCGCAGGAACGGGCCCTGCTGTGAAATATTAGAGCAAATATTATAATTACATACCTCTGTTAAACAGGGGCAGAAAACTTGGGCTTTAGGCACTGGTAGTGGTGCCACAACACTGCAACCCCTCACAGATACTCTAGTTGAGCGCAAGAACAAGCCCTGCTGTGAAATATTACAGCAAAAATTGGAATTACATGCCCTTGTTAAACAGGAGCAGAAAAATTGTGCCTTCGGCACTGGTGGTGGTGCCACAACACTGCAACCCTTCACAGATACTCTAGTTCAGCACAAGAACGAGCCCTGCTCCGAAATATTACAGCAAAAATTATAATTATACACCCCTGTTAAACAGGGGCAGAAAAATTGGGCCTTAGGCACTGGTGGTGGTGCCCTGAAACAAAAATGTTCTTATGGGGCGTACACACGGTCGGACTTTTCGGCTACAAAAGTCCGACAGCCCATCCAACAAACTTTCAACGGACTTTTGGTGGACTTGCGGCAGACTTTCTAACGAACGGACTTGCCTACATACGATCACACAAAAGTCAGACGGATTCGTACGTGATGACGTACACCGGACTAAAATAAGGAAGTTGATAGCCAGTAGCTAATAGCTGCCCTAGCGTGGGTTTTTGTTCGTCGGACTAGCATACAGACGAGCAGATTTCTGGGTCCGGCAGAGTTACGACGTAAAGATTTGAAGCATGTTCCAAATCTAAAGCCTGTCATATTTGCGACTGGAAAAGTCCGCTGAAAGTCCAGGGAAGCCCACACACGATCGGATTGTCTGCCGGATTTGGTCCGTCGGAATCCGTCGGACTTTTGTAGCCGAAAAGTCCGACCGTGTGTACGCCCCATTAGAAGCTATCAACATGAACATTGAGGAGGAATAGGATAGTCACTCAGCATAACAGGATAGTCACTCAGCATAGGCAGTCTTCAAGGGATCTCACATTCACAGAAAAAATAATCGGTTACATCAGCATCAGGAGCTTTGTAGCTGGTGATCCAAGACTCCAGCAGCACTGAATGTGCATTCAGAAAGAACACTGGATGCAGGACAGGCCAGTAGCTCAATTGCATATTGTGCAAGCTCTGGCCAGTGATCCATCCTCAAGACCCAGTAACCCAGTGGATTTTCAGTTGGAAAGGTCTCCAAGTCTGATCTTGCCCCTAGGTATTTCTGCACCATGTAAATCAGACGCTGGCGATGGTTGCTGGAAACGATCAGACCTTGGGGCTGTGGACTAAAGAATTGTCTGAACGCATCGGTCAGATGGCCACCTTCTCCTCCGCTCCTTTTGTGACTGACTGAAGCCTCAGCAACACGTTGTCCAGGAGGACCAGGAAATTATAACCTCCCAGGCTCTGGAAACGCATTGCACAAACCTTTCTGCAAGGCCTCCCGCAGATGTTTCATCCTCTGCTCCCTCTGTGAAGGCTGGATAAGTTCCACAACCTTACCCTTGTAACTTGGCTCAAGAAGTGTTACCAGCTAGTAATGATCCCTCTCTTTGATACCACAAATCTGAGGGTCCTTTCACAGGCTTTGCAGGATCAGGGAGGTCATGCAGCGAAGGTTTGTTGAGGCATTCGATCTGGAGTCATCTGGGTCACTAAGGATGACATGATCCACAGCCACCTCCTCCCAGCCACGTACAAGTCCATGGGTTTCTGGGGACTGAGAACAATCCCTTGAAGACTGCTGCTGATGCTGAGTGCTAGGCTCCACCTCCATGCTGACACAATCCTCATCCTCCGCCTCCTCCTATTCCTGTGTGATTGGCGGGCCCACAGGAATACTGTCAGGATAAAGGGGGCCTTGAGAGGTAAGATAGTCCTCCTCTTCCTCCCTCTGTTCTGCCTCAAGTACCCTGTCCATTATTCCACAAAGCATGTGCTCCAACAGGAGGGACAGTATCACTAATGCATGCACTGTCACTGCTCACCATCCTCGTGACCTCCTCAAATGGTGAAAGGACAGTGCATGCATCCTTGATCAGTAGCCACTGGTGTGGCGAAAAAAAGCCAAGCTCCCCTGACCCTGTCCTGGTGCCATACTCAGACAGGTACTCATTGATGGCCCTCTGCTGCATGTGCAGCTGCTGCAGTATTGCCAACATTGAGTTCCACCTGGTGGGCAAGTCACAAATGAGGTGGTTCTTGGGCAGGTTGCATTCCCTTTGAAGGTCCCTTTGAAGGTCAGCCAGCCGAGCACTGGCATTATACGACTGACGGAAATGCCCACAGACTTTCCTGGCCTGCCTCAGGAGATCCTGTAAGCCCGGGTACCTGCACAAGAACTGTTGCACCACCAAATGAAGGACGTGAGCCAAACGGGGAACATGGGTCAAGTGTCCCTGTCGGAGGGCGGAGAAAAGGTTGGCGCCATTGTCGCAAACCACCATTCCTGGTTGAAACTGGTGTGGCGTCAACCACCTCTGAGTCTGCCCCTGCAGAGCTGACAGAATCTCTGCCCCAGTGTGGCTCCTGTCCCCTAAGCAGACCAACTCAAGCACCGCAGGGTATCTTTTTGCCTGAGTGCTTGCGTAGCCCCTTGAACGCCTACAGAGCACCGCTGGTTCAGAGGAGAAATCTGCAGAGGAAGAAGAAGAGGAGGGGGTGGAGGAGAGAGGTGTGGCAGAATTACCACTACTAGCATTTTGGAGGCGTGGTGGCTGATAAAGCTCCAACAATACTGCACCCTGTCCTGCATCATTCCCAGCTGCCAGCAGACTTACCCAGTGCGCCGTGAAAGAAAGGTAACGTCCCTGTCCATGCCTGCTGGACCATGAGTCAGCCATAATATGCACCTTCCCACTGACCGCCCTGTCCAACGAGGCCAAGACATTGCCTTCCACATGCCGGTAGAGAGCCAAATGGCCTTCCGTGAAAAGAAATGGCGTTTGGGAACCTGCCACTGAGCTACTGCACATTCCACAAATTCACGAAAGGGGGTAGAGTCTACCAGCTGAAAAGGCAGCAGTTGGAGTGCTAGCAATTTAGCATGTGGATGGCTGGGACCGAATTTCTTTCGACGGTTTAGCAACTGGGGTAGGGAAATTTGCCTGCTACAATCGGATGTTGGTGTAGCGATAGCAGATTGCCCACAAGTACTTGGCACACCTAATTCTACACCTTCATTCCTCTCAGTGCAGGTTTCTGACTGAAGGTATAGTGGGGTTGGAGATCCCAGCTGATGAGGAGCAAGAAAAGGTCTGCCTTGTTCTTTGGTGTTGCCAACGGACTGCATGGGAGGTCGTTATATGTCTGGTCATGCATGTGGTGCCCAAGCGGCTGCTGTTTTGGCCACGCTTGATACGCTTCAGACATATGTTGCAAACAGCAACAGTGCGATCTGCTGCACATGTATCAAAAAAGGCCCACACCAAAGAACTTTTCAAAATACAAGGGGAGTCAGCAGGGCCCTGCACATGCGGAGCTCTGCAGTGTGATGCAGTCGGGTGGCTACCCTAAGAGCCCTTTCACACTGGGGCGGTTTGCAGGCGCTATTGCGCTAATAATAGCGCTTGCAAACCGACCCGAAAGGCTTTCAAACTGGAGCGATGCGCTGGCAGGACGGTAAAAAAGTCCTGCCAGCAGCATCTTCGGAGCGGTGAAGGAGCGGTGTGTATACCGCTCCTTTACCACTCCTGCCCATTGAAATCAATGAGACGGCGCGGCTATACTGCCGGCAAAGCGCCTCTGCAGCTTTGCGGTGGTATTTAACCCTTTCTCGGCCACTAGCGGGGGTAAAACCGCCCCGCTAGCGGCCGCATACAGACTGTAAAACACTGCTAATAATAGCGGCGTTTTACCGCCGACACCGCCCCCAGCCCCAGTGTGAAAGAGCTCTTAAGCTGGCCCCTGGAGGGCATCCTGCCTCTTGGAGATGTGCCTCCTCCTCCTCTCTTCTATCAGGCACCCATGTAGAGTCAGTGACCTCATCATCCCCTCCCTCCTCGTCACTGGAGCAAACCTGGCAGTATGCTGCAGCTGGGGGAACATGACTGCCAGTTTCTTGTCCTTCTCGGGCACCCCCTCTCTCTCGGCTCACGTTACTGCCTTCCTCAACCTGGGTACCATCATCGGAGCCTTCAAAACGCTGCGCATCCTCCTGCAGCATGTACCTGACACTGTGGTCGAACAGTTCGGGGGACTCCTCCGTGCATGATGGTGGGGCTAGGGAAGGAGTGACTGGTGACATTGAGCTGATGGAATAGGCTGCTTTGGCAGCTGCATTGGCAGGCAAACTGCTCTGAGCCTGGGTGACAGAGGATGAGGACGGCTTAGTTATCCACTCTACCAACTCTTCTGCATGTTGTGGATCAACATGGCCAGCTGCCAAAAAAAAGGACAAGCATGCCCCATGGCCACGTGCTGAGGATGCACCATGTCCATGACCAGCACTGTTGGCTGTAGACACAGACACAGAGCCTGCTTGCCCTCTTTTAGTGGCCTGTGAGCGTCTGCCTCTCCTTGGTGGCCTTCCAGACATGCTGTAAAATTTTATTAGCAAAACACCGCCTGAAGTTTACTAGAAAAAGTACACCAGGAACGGTCTGCAGTCAGATATAGGCTTGGTTAGACTAGAATGCAGTGGATATATATATGTAGGAGACTGTACATATATTTTATGCACTGCAGATCACTGAATCACCTGCCTGCCTGCAAGTGTATTTGAAAACGTACACCAGGAACTACCTGCAGTCCGATATAGGCTTGGCTAGACTAGAATGCAGTGGATATATATATATATGTAGGAGACTGTATATATATATTTTATGCACTGCAGATCACTGAATTGCCTGCCTGCCTGCCTGAAGTATATTAGAAACAGTACACCAGGAACAGACCACAGTGAGATCTAGCTAAACTGTATGCAGACATCTCAACCTGCAAAAACTAATTTCAGGGAGGTTTCAAACTCATTTCAGGGAGGTGACAATTCACGCCAGCGCCAAACCCCCCCCCCCCCAATAGAATGCAGCCTTACCAGTGCCAATTAGATGCAGCCTGGTCAGTGCCAATTAAATGCAGCTATACCCGTGCCCATGAAGGCGCAAACTAATTTCAGGGAAGTGGCACTCTGCGCCCCGTGCTCCCCCCCCAAATTTAGCACAACTAGAGGATGATGAAATGAGATGGAATCAGTATACAGAGGTTTACTTCTGAGAGATATTAAGGGAACACTCTAACCACCATGACCACTTCAGTGATTTGAAGTGGTCATGGTGGTAGGAGTATGTGCGGTGTTTCTGCTTGAAACAGGTAGGGGGGGCTGAAAGAGAGTGGGGGGCTAAGAGAGAGGGTGGTGGACAGAGAGGGAGGGGGGCTGACACTTTCCACCAGCAGCCTGACCATAGATGCAGTGTGTGTTTCATGGGTTGCTGTCAGAGTCCTGGATGTGAGGCTGGATTGCAGAGGGGGCGTCCCTTGCAGCTAAGTGCAGCGTAACCCTGCAAATGAGACAGGGAGTATGGTGCCCAAAGGTGCACGGGTTGCCAGTGCGCTGTTGCTGAGTAGCTGATAGCAGGGAGCTGCTGGGGTGCGCTGGTAAGGTTGAAGGGCAACCGTGCAAGGAGAGATTCCAGGTATAGAGCCGTGTAGCAACCAGGAGCGGAGTCAGAGGCAGGCCAATGGTCATACAGCACAGGAATCAGTCTGAGGTAAGGTACAGCAGGATAATCAGGAACAGAGAAGGTAGTCGAGCCAGGGGTCAAACACGGGAGGACGATCAAGGTACAGATGCGATTTAGAAGAATAGTCAGGTCCAAGCCGGGGTCAATGCAGGCGGAACACAGGAGTAGTCAGGCAAGCCGAGGACAGCAGACAGGCCCTTTGTTTAGAAAGTTTGGAGACCCCTGTTGTAAGGGGAAGGGGCGGGCTCTTCAATGTAAACAGTATACTGTTTACATATAGAGCTGTTCATATGGGCTCTGTACACTGTGTCTGTGAACCAAGCCATCCGCTGATTGCTCAATCACAGCCATTAACGGACACACTGAACACGTGTGGGCTATTTCTGAAGTTCCATTTATATAGAGCACTTGAGATAAAGACATCTGCCTCTTAGTACAGCGATGGGGAGGTTATCAAGGGTATGAAAAAATGTTGAAGAGAGCAGCATTTTTACAGCATTTTTAAACTAAGATCAAGAAGAGATTATAACATGTATGGTGGGCTTAAAATAGATGTAAAACCCCAACTGGGTAACATTTATGTCGCTATAGCACTATCATAAACAGCTGCCATTTTTGACTCAAAGCATTGTTCTTCACCTTTTTTGCATCTCAGTGCTGCTGGTCTCCTGCAGCCTCTTCCAGCAAAATCTTCCTTATAAGCGTTAATGTAATTGTCACATCATGGCGCTACACCAGCTTCCTGATAATGACAAAGGTGGGCTCTGTCTGCCCAGTGTGTGTTGGCACAGCTGCTTATAGTCACAGGAGCACATGTGACAAGTTGACAACTCAGCCACATGAATATTTGCCAGCACACCACTGATCTTCATAGTTGGCACTTTTTTTTTCATTGAAGAGAGATCACATCACAGCAACAAAGTGCAATGTTTCTGAGCTGCGCAGGACCCCTTCCTTAGTCATGTGATGCTCCTGAGGTTGACAAGTCAAGAGCACAATAGATAGGGAGACAGTTGTCACCCCTCTCCCATGGCAGGATCACCAGGTATTTTCATAAGGAAAGCCACATTTGCCTGGCTGGCTCTGGCTTCAGTATTACCTAAGTCACAAGCCCAGAACAAGTCTATAGCTAGACCCATTCTGCATGCTTCAGGCCAGTATTGAAGCATACCTCCCAACTTTTTGAGATGGGAACGTGGGACACCTACTAGGAAAATATGTAGGCATAGGACACACCCCCTGCCATGCTCCCTTAAAGGAGAATTATACAAAAAAAATTATTTAGTTAAGCCCACAAATTCTTTTTTTACCACTATTATTCCATTATTCTGGTTTTTGAAATTTACAAAATGCAGCAATTTAGAAATTGGATGCACTGGGAAACACTTTTCAAAGATAAAAGGTGCATTTTATATACAACTATATAGATCAGACCAAAATGAGGAACAAATGAATAGGAAAGAGGGACAGAGGGACATTGTTCCAAATCAGGGACAGTTGGGAGCTATGATTGAAGCCATGGGATCAGTACAACAGCCAGACAACTAGCATTTTCAGAAGTAAAACTCAGCTCAGCAAAAGTTTAAATTAAAGGTATCAGTAGCACATTTGTAAAAAAAAAAAAAAAGGTATCAGTAGCACCACTTACTTCAATAGTTCTCAGAAGAAACAGAAATATCACTTTCATGGACCAATGAAGATATACGTGATGCTGCAGATGACACCTGTATTGGTTACTGATGTGGAAGGATCACCTTTACCAGTGCGTTCTGCCAAGAAAAAAAATATTCTCTTCCAGCTTGACTTGTTTTGAGGCAGGCTCGCCTTTGTGGCACGGATCGCAGATTCCCAGGCTGCAGACGCCATGTACTCATAGCTATGGAAAAGTGGCTCCTTCAGCCCCAATTCACACCTCAGCATTTTGTAGCTTGAAGCTCGAAGCTCCAAAACGCTGGAGGAGAAAAAAAAAAATCAACAACAATTATTCTCTATGGAGATGGTTCACATTTCCAGTACAAGTTGCTTGAAGCTCAAAGTTCTGGAGCTTTTTTTGTAGCTCAAATTAGGCAGATTTGCATGCTTCTTTTCCCAAAGAAATGAAGGGAAACACACTATTTGCACATTTTTGTGAACATTTGTGTGTATGGTCGCACATTTTTGCAGGATTTTCTGCTCAAATTAAAAAATGTAAAAAAAAAAAATAGTAATAATACAGTATCTCACAAAAGTGAGTACACCCCTCACATTTTTGTAAATATTTTATTCTATCTTTTCATGTGACAACACTGAAGAAATGACACTTGTCTACAATGTAAAGTAGTGAGTGTACAGCTTGTATAACAGTGTAAATTTAATGTCCCCTCAAAATAACTCAACACACAGCCATTAATGTCTAAACCACTGGCAACAAAAGTGGGTACACCCCTAAATAAAAATATTTTCCAGCACTGCCTTAACCCTCTTGGGCATGAAGTTCACCAGAGCTTCACAGGTTGTCGCTGGAGTCCTCTTCCACTCCTCCATGACGACATCACAGAGCTGGTGGATGTTAGAGACCTTGCACTCCTCTACCTTCCGTTTAAGGACAGACAGATACTTAATAGGGTTTAGGTCTGGAGACATGCTTGGCCAGTCCATCACCTTTACCCTCAGCTTCTTTAGCAAGGCAGTGGTCATCTTGGAGGTGTGTTTGGGGTCGTTATCATGTTGGAATACTGCACTGTGGCCCAGTCTCTGAAGGGAGGGGATCATGCTCTGCTTCATTATGTCACAGTACATGTTGGCATTCATGGTTCCCTCAATGAACTGTAGCTCCCCAGTGCCGGCAGCGCTCATGCAGCCCCAGACCATGATACTCCAACCACCATGCTTGACTGTAGGCAAGACACACTTGTCTCTGTACTCCTCACCTAGTTGCCACCACACACGCTTGACACCATCTGAACCAAATACGTTTAACTTGGTCTCATCAGACCACAGGACATGGTTCCAGTAATGCATGTCCTTAGTCTGCTTGTCTTCAGCAAACTGTTTGTGGTCTTTCTTGTGCATCATCTTTAGAAGAGGCTTTCTTCTGGGACAACAGCCATGCAGACCAATTTGATGCAGTGTGCGGCGTATGGTCTGAGCACTGACAGGCTGACCCCCCACCCCTTCAACCTCTGCAGCAATACGTCGATTTCACAAAGACAACATCTGAATATGACGCTGAGCACGTGCACTCAACTTCTTTGGTCGACCATGGCGAGGCCTGTTCTAAGTGGAACCTGTCCTGTTAAACCACTGTATGGTCTTGGCCACTGTGCTGCAGCTCAGTTTCAGGGTCTTGGCAATCTTCTTATAGCCTAGGCCATCTTTATGTAGAGCAACAATTCTTTTTTTCAGATCCTCAGAGAGTTCTTTGCCATGAGGTGCCATGTTGAACTTCCAGTGACCAGTATGACAGAGTGAGAGCGATAACACCAAATTTAACACACCTGCTCCCCATTCACACCTGAGACCTTGTAACACTAAAGAGTTACTTGACACAGGAGAGGGAAAATGGCTAATTGGGCCCAATTTGGACATTTTCACTTAGGGGTGTACTCGCTTTTGATGTCAGAGGTTTAGATAATAATGGCTGTGTGTTGAGTTATTTTGAGGGGACAGCAAATTTACACAATGTGTATGTTGAATACATCTATGTAACAGAAGTCACAGTAATTCTTATCCTATTTAGGAAAGTTACTTTCTCTGTCAGTAAATCGTTCCTGCAAGGTGCAGGGCAGGTTTACAGCACAGCATTGTATAGAAGGCAGAGAAGGTCAGGACTCACATGTGGAGAAGATGTAGGCTGCCATCCATCCTCTGAGATCTTCAATCTGCCCCAGGGAGAGCTGTGCTGTGTGCTTTGGCAGGAAGCCTGATCGGAGCTGTACTGATCTCTTCCTGCTCCGCCCACCTGAACTGATCTCTTCCTGCTCCACCCACCTGTACTGATCTCTTCCTGCTCCGCCCACCTGTACTGATCTCTTCCCGCTCCGCCCACCTGTACTGATCTCTTCCCGCTCCGCCCACCTGTACTGATCTCTTCCTGCTCCGCCCACCTATACTGATCTCTTCCTACATCCGGCACACCTGTGCGCACGTCTATGCCTGCTCCCCATTCACACCTGTGTCCTTGTAACACTAACGAGTCACATGACACCGGGGGGGAGAAAAAAATGGCTAAATGGCCCAATTTGGACATTTTCACTTAGGGGTGTACTCACTTTTGTTGCCAGAGGTTTAAACATTAATAGCTGTGTGTTGAGTTATTTTGAGGGGACACCAAATTTACACTGTTATAAAAGCTGTACACTCACTACTTTACATTGTAGCAAAGTGTCATTTCTTCAGTGTTGTCAAAATATTTACAAAAATGTGAGGGGTGTACTCACTTTTGTGAAATACTGTATATGAATAGATAAATGTAAAATAAATACACAAATAACTAAAAATCATTATAAATAAATAAAATAGATTAAGAATTTGTAATAATACATAAATAATAATTAACGCCTACCCTTAAAATAATGTATTAGCTACATTATTATTAATAATAATAAAATAATAATAAACACCCAACCCTGAACAAAAAAAAATATTATTTTTAATAACTATTAATAATAATCATAATAATAATTTATTTATTTTGTGTTATGCCCCGTACACGCGGTCGGATTTTCGGATGGAAAATGTGTGATAGGACCTTGTTGTCGGAAATTCCGACCGTGTGTGGGCTCCATCACACATTTTCCATCGGATTTTCCGACACACAAAGTTTGAGAGCAGGATATAAAATTTTCCGACAACAAAATCCGTTGTCGGAAATACCGATCGTGTGTACACAAATCCGATGGACAAAGTGCCACGCATGCTCAGAATAAATAAAGAGATGAAAGCTATTGGCACTGCCCCGTTTATAGTCCCGACGTACGTGTTTTATGTCACCGCGTTCAGAACGATCGGATTTTCCGACCACTTTGTGTGACCGTGTGTATGCAAGACAAGTTTGAGCCAACATTCGTCGGAAGAAATCCATGGATTTTGTTGTCAGAATGTCCGAACAATGTCCGACCGTGTGTACGGGGCATTAGGGTGTTTAGTTCTTTTTTTTAAGGGTTAGGGGTTAAGATCGAGGATTAATAACTTATTTATTATTACATAGTATTCATTTTTTGTATTTATTTATTATTTGTTTATTTATTTTACATTTATTTATTCATTTTTTTATCATTATTATTAGTAGTAGTATTAATAACACTCTAACCCTAACAAAAAGAAATAAATAATAACCATAACCCCTAATCCTATCCTAACCTTTATTCTAACCCCTTACCCTAACAAAAAAATAAAATAATAATACATGAGTAATAATAAAAAAAGAAATAAAAGCAGATGGAATAGCTATAAAAGCTGGAAAACCTAACAACAAATAATGCAACAGATGATAGTTTTCTCTATTGGCTAATTAAAAAAAACACCAAAGCTCAAAAATGCTGTATAAAACTGCTCAAATCACGCATAAAAATGCACCAAAAATCATGAATGCAGCCTCAAAGAGCAGTGCCACCCAGAACAGATGTGCCAGGCAGAATGTGCACAGTCATCACCATGTGAACCCCCAAGAACAGCGCGTCCCTCGTGTGGCTCATCAGTGTCAGTACCAGCACTTACAGAACATCGACGAATTCCATGCAAATATAGGTCATTATCAGGCTCACAATGCAGATGAGATTTGCTGTTGAACAGGATTGTGTTATTGAACTTGTAAACAGCAAAACTCTGTTACAGCGTAAATGATCGTTAAACCTGCACTCAGAGAAGTACGGAGGATGCAGTTACTGGCCTCGTCTTATGAAAATGCGCCTTGCCTGGCTGCCATGCCGATGGCTTCAATGTTGATATGGGTTTCAGCATTAAATGTACCAGACACGGTATTAAAACATGAATGGAGCAAATAACCGCTGAACCAGTGCAGTTTAAAAATTGGTATCTGGGATTCAAGTGGTTAATAAAGCAAATGTGATAATCACATGTGATAATAGCGTTCGGTATCACACTTTTAAATTGTGAGATCACATTTCACAGCTGGATGGTTCAGGCCCATGGCAAGTTAAAGGTCAAATATAAAAAAGTGTAGCGCTAAAAATAATACATGAAGTGATAAAAAAAAATTTCTAATATTTATAAATGTCCATTATATACACTAGTGAATCATAGTCCATCGTTGCGTGAAACCATTGTGGTCACCATGTGCGTAAGCAACTAGATAGTGAGAATACCATCACCAAAATAAATGGAGGCGTACCAGAAAGTTTGAACCCAAAATAGCATATGCTATGTGGGTCAAACCAGCCTATATTGCCCACCGGCAATGGTAGGGAAGTTGTAGTAATCAGCCAAAAGTATAGTCCTGGAAGCCTTCACGAGAGTGTCGTATATATAAACCAAGGATGTGAAGATACCACCACCCAAGTGAATGGAGGCTTACCGGAAGGTTGGGACCCAAAACAGCATATGCTGTAAGGGCCAGACAAGCTTATATTGCCCACCGGCAATAGAGGGGAAACCCTGATGGCCAACGGGGGATGAGGTCCTAGGAGTCTTCACAGAAGTGTCTTCTCCATACAGATGTTTAAACGTCCCCGAACATAACCCATATAGGATAAAGAAGGGGCCATAAAGTGTAATTCCGTAAACAACGTAAATTTTAATAAAAGAGAAACACTTACATTTAAGTTGTTAAAAAAGCGCTTGTGTGTAAAATAATGGCAGCAGTGGAGCCCTCTCGTGAAGGCTTCCAGGACTATACTTTTGGCTGATTACTACAACTTCCCTACCATTGCCGGTGGGCAATATAGGCTGGTTTGACCCACATAGCATATGCTATTTTGGGTTCAAACTTTCTGGTACGCCTCCATTTATTTTGGTGATGGTATTCTCACTAGTTGCTTACGCACATGGTGACCACAATGGTTTCACACAACGATGGACTATGATTCACTAGTGTATATAACGGACATTTATAAATATTAGAACATTTTTTTTAATCACTTCATGTATAATTTTTAGCGCTACACTTTTTTATATTTGTCGTTTACAGCAAAATTTCTATTTGTCGTGTTAGCCGCTTGCACAATTGAGTAAGCGCAAAGTTATTTTGTTTTTTCTGTACAAGTTAAAGGTCATGCTGTCGTTGCGTCACTGGAAACGTTTAACCCTTAAGCAGGCCATACATGGTCGAATTTCGAACTAATTTTCTTTTCAAAATCAGAAAGTTCTTTTTTTGTGAGCCGATGATGCCACCATTGATTTTCGAAATTCGGCCGACCAAGTCTTCAATTTCACCGCATGTTGCTACAGAAAAGAATTTCGTGGCCGGGAATCTTCTTTTCTCTCCATAAATTTTCTTTTCTTATTACATTTCTCGCACGATTCTCCCATCATTGATTAGAAAATCGTTTGTTTTTCTAAAAATTTCCCACATGTCTGATTCCTCAAATTTGATTGCCGCGCGAAAATCGGCCGTTGTTGCAGCCCACTAATGGTGCAAAATTTGTATGAAAATTCTTTCATACGATTTTCGAAAAGAAAATTCTTACGAAATTCGAACCGTGTATGGCTGGCATTACATGAAGTTCCAAAATGCACTGGTGGTTCTGGAGCCTTGGTCATGTGACCATATCTGAAAGGGTTCAAGCAAAGCTTGCCATTCAGGGGCACTTTCTGAATTCTGTTCTCCTCTTTCAGGAGTGAACATGTGACCAATGCCTTTGGAATTTGATCACATGAATGGTGCTAGTGGTGGGAAGCTATTATGGCTCACCAATGAGAGAAGAATGTACAGTAAAACTTTGGATTGCGAGTATAATTCCTTCCAGAAACATGCTTGTAATCCAAAACACTTGTATATCAAAGCGAATTTCCCATAAGAAATAATGGAAACTCAAATGATTTGTTCCACAACCATTTATTCATAAGTCCTTTAGTTTATAGTCCATATAAAAAGATTATAGCAATGCGATAGGTTGTGTAATTATAAAATGTCCATCCACAAATAGAAGCCTCCACAAGGGGATTAGAAGCAAAATCCAGCAGGAGCTACAGAGTATAAAAGAGAAGAGAGGCGCCTCTAAGTGTAGCAATATGGTTACATTTAATGAAGGTAGAACATTTAGCAACTCTCATGATTGATAATTAAAAGAGGCACATCTAAGTATGCAGGCATTCGGGGTAAAGCTGTTCAAATAGACCAGGGATATGCAATAAGCAGATCTCCAGCTGTTGCAAAACTACATGTCCCATCATGCCTCTGCCTCTGGGTGTCATGCTTGTGGCTGTCAGAGTCTTGCTATGCCTCATGGGACTTATAGTTCTGCAACAGCTGGAGGTCCGCTAATTTCATATCCCTGAAATAGACTGCACTGCCGTCTCTCATCGCTGTCAGTCTGCAATCGTGACCGGGAAGACTACCCTGCAGTAGATCGATCTGAAAGCGAGGCTTGAACCGCTTGTGGAGTGCATCGTGCAAGGGATGCCGTTGATGGCGGTGTGGAGGATGGTTTATGTGGACAGCTTTACCCCGGATGTCTGCATACTTAGATGTGCCTTTCTTTGTTATAACGTCCTCTCTCCTCAAACTCTCATTACTTTACCCCCCCTCTCCAGCCCCCAACCTTTATATATCTCCCTCTCTTCTGCCCACTCAATATTACTCCACTTACCACCTCCTGCTCATTCTAAGCCCACACAGTATCACCTCGTCCATTCCACCACAGCATCTGCGCTCCTATAAATCCTACTCCCGCCTTACCACCCTCACCCTCCTACTACTCCTAATGTCTGGGGACATCGCACCAAACCCCGGCCCTCCCACACCCAATTTCCAACGCCAAGATCGGCCATCTACCTCCTCCAACAGTAGTCGCAACTTCAACCTTCTCATCCCAATTCCCCTGATTCCACAAGTCAGCCCCCCTCTTTCATGTGCCCTCTGGAATGCCCGCTCAGTCTTCAACAAACTAGTTTCTGTCAATGACCTTTTCCTTTCCAAATCCCTTGATCTATTTGCTATAACTGAAACCTGGCTCCAGGAATTTGATACTACCTCTCCAGCTGCACTGTCCCACAGTGGCCTTCTCTGGACTCACTCCACCAGACCTAGTGGACGAAAAGGAGGTGGTGTCGGACTTCTCCTCTCCCCACAATGCACCTTCCAGGTACTGCCCACACCTCCCTCTCTTTCCACCTGCTCTTTTGAAATGCACTGCATTCGTCTTTTCTCTCCAGCTTGTCTGAGGGTCACAGTCATTTATCGGCCTCCTGGACCAGTGTCACGCTTTCTGGATGACTTCTCTGCATGGCTACCCTATTTTCTCTCATCTGAAGTGCCTGCCATCATCCTAGGTGACTTTAACATTCCAATCAATGTTAATAATGCTTCCACTTCTAAACTACTCAACTTAACCTCCTCTTTTAACCTAACACAATGGACACAAACCACCACTCACTCCAACGGCAACACTCTTGACCTTGTATTCTCCCATCGCTGCACTCCCTGCAATCTCTCCAACGCACCCTTTCCTCTCTCTGATCACAACCTTATCCGTTTCACACTCTCCTTGTCTCCTATATCCCATGCTGCCAACCCACAAACCACTACCCGCAGGAACCTTCGCAACCTCAAACCTTCCCTTCTTCACTCTGCTACTGATGGCCTTTATGACAAAATCGCACCCCTGTCCTGCCCAGACCTAACCACTTCCATCTACAACACCACGTTGTCATCCTCCCTAGATGTACTTGCTCCTCTTTCTACACGCAGAACCAGGCCCCATCTGCCACAACCCTGGCAAACAGACGACACCAGAAGTCTCAAGAGACGCAGCCGTGCTCTTGAGCGAGCATGGCGTAAATCTAAATCCCTGCAAGACTTTACCCTCTACAAATCTGTCCTTCTCAAATACAACTCCTGCCTCCACACTGCTAAACAAACCTATTACAACACTCTCATCAAAACCCTCTCATCCAAACCTCGTCAACTCTTTTCTACCCTTAATTCCTTACTTCACCCCCCACTGCCCCCTCCCACCAACTTGCTTACCGCTCAACATATTGCCAACCACTTCAATAGCAAAATCAACACAATTCGCAAGGAGATATCCAGCATTAAAATTCCTCCCCTACCCAACATATCAGGTCCAACACCACACTCAATACTCTCCTCCTTTTGCCCAGTTACCACAGAAGAAGTTGATAAACTCCTCTCCATGGCCCACCTCACTACATGTCCCCTGGACCCTGTCCCCTCTCAATTGCTGCGACCACCTTCCCACTCTATCCTCAACTCCCTAACCCACATCTTCAACCTCTCCCTCTCCTCCGGCACCTTTCCTTCCCCGTTCAAACATGCACTGGTTACCCCCATACTCAAAAAACCCTCACTAGACCCCACCTGTTTGAATAACTTAAGACCTATCTCCCTTCTCCCGTTTGCCTCCAAGCTCATCGAACGCCTTGTTCATGACCAAATGAGTCGCTACCTCACGGACAACAACCTTCTCGACCCCCTACAGTCTGGCTTCCGCCTACAACATTCGACTGAAACTGCCCTACTAAAAATCACCAATGACCTAATAACTGCCAAAACCAATGGCCACTACTCCATACTCATACTTTTAGACCTCTCTGCTGCCTTTGACACAGTTGACCAGCTGCTGCTCCTCAGCAAATTACACTCCCTTGGCCTCCGTGATTCTGCATTATCCTGGTTCTCCTCCTACCTATCTCAGCGCACTTTCAGCGTCACTTACAACTCCATCTCCTCCGCTCCCCTTCCTCTTTCTGTTGGGGTACCCCAAGGCTCTGTCCTTGGGCCTCTCCTTTTCTCACTCTATACCTCTTCCCTGGGCCAGTTGATCACCTCCCATGGCTTCCAATACCATCTCTATGCCGATGACACACAGATCTATCTCTCCACTCCCCAACTCACCCCCACTATCTCCTCACGGATCTCAAACTTGCTGAATGACATATCGGTATGGATGTCACACCACTTCCTCAAACTTAATCTTTCTAAAACTGAGCTTGTTATATTTCCTCCTTCACGGTCCCCCTCCTGTGACTTCACCATTAATATCAACAACACAACCATTGGTCCCTCCACACATGCCAGAGTCCTGGGTGTAATCCTTGACTCTGACCTCTCCTTCAGCCCCCATATCCAATCTCTGGCTAAATCCTGCCGCCTTAACCTCCGCAACATCTCCAAAATTCGACCCTTTCTGACTAATGACACTACAAAACAACTTATTCACTCTTTGATTATTTCCCGCCTCGACTATTGCAACTCTCTCCTTAATGGCCTACCCTTAAGCAGGCTATCCCCCCTTCAGTCTATTATGAATGCTGCTGCTAGACTAATACACCTCACTAATCGATCCGTGACTGCTGCTCCTCTCTGCCAATCCCTTCACTGGCTTCCCCTACCCCACCGTGTAAAATTCAAAATGCTAACCATAACATACAAGGCCATTCACAACATCGCCCCCATCTACATCACCAACCTCATCTGCAGATATCGCCCAAATCGCCCCCTCCGCTCCTCCCAGGACCTCCTGCTCTCTAGCTCCCTTGTTACCTCCTCCCATGCTCGCCTTCAGGACTTCTCCAGAGCCTCTCCCATCCTCTGGAATTCCCTGCCCCAGTATGTCCGATCAGCCCCTACCCTGTCCACCTTTAGGAGATCCTTGAAAACTCATTTATTCAGGGAAGCCTATCCCACACCCACATAACTGTCCCTGAGCCACCCCCATCAAATCATTCTTTGCAGCTATTACCTTTTGTACCACCACCCCCTCCCTTTTAGAATGTAAGCTCTACGAGCAGGGCCCTCCTGTACCTTTTGTATTGTACTGTAATTGTGTTGTCCCCCCTTATACTTCGTAAAGCGCTGAGTAAACTGTTGGCGCTATATAAATCTCGTATAATAATAATAATAATAATAATGTGCCTCTTTTAATCATCAACCATGTGAGTTGATAAATGTTGTACCTTCATTAAATATAACCATATTGCTACACTTAGAGGCGCCTCTCTCTTTTATACTCTGTGATAAGACGCTACTTGTATATCAAGACATCGCTTGTATACCAAGTCAAAATGTATTAAAAATGTTGCTCGTCTTGCAAAACGCTCTCAAACCAAGTTACTCTCAAACCAAGGTTTTACTGTATATTTTAAACAGGCACACAGGTCTTCTGGCTGGTCCGATGACATCACGGGCCCTTCTTTCTCCCTGATGGCAGTGGGGGCTCCCTACTGGTGTGTTGAATGGCCCCTGCAGCGTACTCATACTCGAGGCTGCATGATGACACCACCCCAGGAGTGTGTCCATGACAGCATGGGCTCAGAGAAACTGTATGACACTGGCCATTATTCAATCCAGATGACATCTAGTGGCAGAAAGGAATTACTACAGGTCCAGATTAAAGGGGAATAACAACAAAAGCTCTTTTTAAATATTCTTTGCAGCTGGACTATTGAAGTATACAACATGTAAACCCTCACCTTGCAAAACAACCCATTCAGTTTAAAATAGAAATGAAAGGCAAAACACTTGTGAATAGATATAAAGATAAAACAATCAACCAAATCCTGGGATAAGGTGACCAGATTTTTAAAATGAAATCCGGGGACATATTTTTTTTTTTTTATTGGCAAATGGTAAACTATTTTCTAAGCATGTTTTCCTCAAATTATATATGCAGCGTGTGTGGTATGTGTTTATAGAATGATTGTATGATATATACGTTATTTCTCACATTTCGTCTATGAGATTTAAAAAGAAAAAGATACTTCTTAGAATTTTTTGGGGTATGACTACCAAATGTTAAGAAGATAAGATAGCGAAAAAACTTTTCAATGCATATTTTGTATTTTATTCTTACCAAAGAATTTTGGTTTAACAATAACAATATAAATTAACAATTCAGAACAGTAAAAGATAGCATGGTAACAACACGTAGGATACCTTTGAACATAAATAATCAAATATTAATAGCTAACTGTTATAAGACTACAAATGTTAAAAGGTAATGTTAAAAACTACAAATGTTAAAAGTGCCGCGTACACTCGAGCAGACTTTACAGCAGACTTTGCTCGGCGGACTTTATGACGGACTTTCTGAATGAACGGACTTGCCTACCCACAATCCACCAAAGTCCGTCAAATTCGTACGTGATGACGTACGACCGGACTAAAACAAGGAAGTTCATAGCCAGTAGCCAATAGCTCCCCTAGCGTGGATTTTTGTCCGTCGAACTAGCATACAGACGAGCGGACTGGACTCGAGTTCGACGGATAGATTTAAAACATGTTTCAAATCTAAGTCCGTCCAACTTTTGAGAAAACAAAGTCCGCTGGAGCCCACACACGATCGAATTATCCGAGGAAATCCCGTCCGCCGGGAAAAGTCTGCCGTAAAGTCCGCTCGTGTGTACGCGGCATAAGGCACTGTAATGACTTCATCAAAGTTAAGTTATTATGGTGTCAGGAGGAACCTGAGCGCTGTCTTACCTTATGGGTTTAAACCATTCTTGAAAGGCGGAAACGTAGCGCGGGTCGAGGTCAGGAGTCAGGAGGACCAGGATTCATCTGTCCTCCCACAAAGTTACAGCCGGCCTGCACCCTGCCGCAAAACAGGACCCTGCACTGCAAGCAAGGCTCCAATCCCTTTCAAAGTGGGCACCGCTGCGGTCAGGCTGAAAAGGGAGGTATGGAGGGATGGGGTGCCAAAATTCAAATCCAATCCGGGGACAATGTCCTCCCCGGGGACTGTCCCTGGAAACTGGGGATGTCTGGTCACCCCATCCTGGGAAGACGGCTTTGAATGCCATGGACTGCTAGTTATGTCGGTGGCTGGTGTCCATTCTGTTATTGCCTCTGTCTCCTCCCTATTTAGTCCAGTGCCTTGAAGCTACCCCTCGCCCATGTGGCTTGGGCCAATATTGGGCGATCTTCACCGCTGATGGCCATCTGGTGATGAGGGGTATCAGTTACACCAAATAAACTTTTATTTGCTGTTGGAAGTTGTGATATTTTTGCATTTGGTCCCTGAAGAAGCATCGATCCAAGCTGCGAAACACGTCAGTTTGAATTTGAAGAAGGTGTTAAAAACCACCGAATGGACTATGTATACCTTTTCTTTAGTATGGGAAAATGGTATTGATTTATGTGTGTGAATGGTGAAATTATGTTCTTTCCGCTTCCAGATTATGGCCGAAACAGTGCTTACTGGAACATTCAGACGTTTAGAAATCCTTCTGTAAACAATGCCATCAGTATGTTTTGCAACAATAAGGTTTCGAAGGTCTTGAGAGCTCTTTGCTTTTACCCATCATGAGATGTTTCTTGTGTGACACCTTGATGATGAGACACCTCTTTATAGGCCATCAGTTGAGACTGAGCCAGCTCATATTAATTTACACTGACAAGGGGCAGGATTGTTTTCTAATTACTAATAGATTTTAGCTGGTGTCTTGGCGGTCCATGCCTTTTTGCACCTCCCTTTCTTTATGTGTTCAGTATTTTTTTTCCCTGTGTCATTCCATTTTATTACACAACTTAATTTCTGAACTGATTTGTTTTGGTTTATTTGTATGTATGGATTGCATGGGTTGTTACCGACATGTAGTGAAAATTTCATGTCAATAGCACCTTTAGAAATATATTTACCTAGAAAAAAGGTGACGTGTTCAATACTTATTTTACCCGCTGTACACACACACACACACACACACACACCTTTTTAATAATTGATCACATACCCTCTGTTCTCTACTGCAAAACGAGCTCAGAGAGCTGGAGGAGAATAATCAGCAGCACACTGATCTTCCCAGTGAATGTTTGTGGAGGGTCAGGACAAGTCTGATCATTGGAGGAAAGCAGGCACAGCTAGAAAACAAACCACACTGGGCTCTCATGCTTAGTGTGGTCATTTTTTAATAGGAAAGCAGAGGGACTGGCAGGAACACCAGGGATTTCACACAAAGAACAGGATATTTTTCCATACAGGTACATGGTACAGCAGGCACATATCAGGAATATGAAATGTTGGTTTTCAGCATACTCTAAAGGGGCGTACACACGGTCGGACTTTTCGTCTACACAAGTCCGACAGACTTCCAGCGGACTTTCGGCGGACTTGCGGCAGACTTGCGGCAGACTTTCTAACGAACAGACTTGCCTACACACGACCACACAAAAGTCAGACGGATTCGTACTTGATGACGTACACCAGACTAAAATAAGGAAGTTGATAGCCAGTAGCCAATAGCTGCCCTAGCGTGGGTTTTTGTCCGTCGGACTAGCACACAGACGAGCGGATTTTGGGGTCCGTCGTAGTTACGACGTAAAGATTTGAAGCATGTTTCAAATCTAAAGTCTGTCGGATTTGAGGCTGAAAAAGTCCACTGAAAGTCCGGGGAAGCCCACACATGATCGGATTACCAGCCAGCTTTAGTCCGTCGGCGTCCGTTGGACTTTTGTAGACGAAAAGTCCAACCGTGTGTACGCCCCATTAGGGGTCTATTTATAAAATATTTGCTGCACAAACATCACAAGCATTCACGCAAATTGAACAAATTGTTCCATAATTTTTTTCTAAATATAAAGCCTGTATCACTTGCGCCATCTAATGCCTGTACTGCAGTATAGTTTTTTTATTGAAGTATTTTAGTTATCTATACTGAATGTTGGTCGCCAGATGCAGCTGATAATACAGGCCTTCATCTGTTAGAAAAAATACAGGACGTTTCATTCAACTTTCACGAATACTTCTGACATTCAGGTAACAAATGTTTTATAAATACATTAGATCCCTTGGTGTAAAGTGATTCTAGAAAGTGTAGGAGGGGTTAATGCCAAACAAATAGGCTTGCACTTGCTAGCAGTTCGGCCATGCATAATAATGGATTTCACGATTTAGGCAATAAACATGGACCTTTAAAAATACATGGTTTTCAAGAGGATCTGTTACCACCAACAGGCTGCATTTGTAGGTGCCTTTTTGTTGTTACTCAAGTCAGTCAAATCAGATTCTTGCAGAACAAAGCAAAATGTGATAAAGCATGGCAATGCGTGTTACTGCATGGATTAGAATGAGAATATGTCCTATGTGTAGCCAATACATCTCAGCCCTGGATATAAAATGTGACATATGTTCATGTTGTGGCGAACAGATAATAAAAACTACAGATACGTATTTTTCTATTAGCAGACAAAAGAAAAAAAAAAACAATTTCATATTTTATTTATATCAAAACATATACAATATAGAAGTTGCTCTGATCAACTATCAAACATTTCAACAAAATAGATCATTTCAATTCTGATCACCGTACAAAATCACAGAATGTTCAATAAATAGATCACAATCATATAAAATGATTACAATGTTTGGAGCAGAGTAGATCTGGCTCACACATTGGAATGAGCCTGTACAATGATTCACTAACAATTACATACAATGGCTTACCTAGTCAGTTCAATCAATTAATATCCAAATCAGGTACAGTGCCTTGAAAAAGTATTCACACCCCTTGAAATTTTCCACTGAATACAAATGCACACCACACTTTTCACATATTTATTTGTAAAAATGTATTTATTTATTTGTAAAAAAAATTGACAACCATTTATCGTTTTCCTTCCACTTCACAATTATGTGCCACTTTGTGTTGGTCTATCACATAAAATCCCAATAAAATACATTTTTGGGTGTAAAATGACAAAATGTGGAAAATTTGAAGGGGTATGAATACTTTAAGGCACCACAGACAGTTCTTTTTACAAACATGCTTATAAAAATGATGGCTGCCATCTCTGCTCTGGAGGAATCTCAAATAATTATCTAAGATTTACAGAAGCATATTTAAAAATGCAAAGAGCAAAGGCACAGCACAAATTAATTTGCCAATCACACCAAAAGAAGAGAAAATATAATCCCTGGAACCATTAACGTTGTTAACATACATTAAATCAACAACACAAGCCTAAGCACAGTACCATCTTAAAGCTGTAAATGATATTTACTGCCGCAGCACCTGAAGTTTATGGCTGGAGGGTATGGAAGGGGGGCAAATTTCCACTATAAGAGCCGGCACCAGCATGTTACGTCCGTTGTGCCGATTTTGTTTTAAAAAATGGTTTCCTAAATTCAGGCTTTAAGCCTATCCTTGTCATTCTACTGTCAAAATACCAGCGCATATAAAATGCCTTCTTAAAGAGGTTGTAACCCAAAAAATAAAAAAAATATAGATATCCTTTTCCTTTAAAGCAGGTTAAACAGCATAGCACTTGTGCTGTCTAATCTGTCCCTTTCTATGCTGTAAAAAACCTGGTCAATCCTGCCTACTCCTGTGTCCCCCTATGTAAACTGACCCTGGTAATCATGGCTGTTGGTCCATTATTCTTTGGTCAGTTTACAAGCCTGCGTCATCCCGCTGCTCTTATCTCTCCCCCTCCCTCCCTGCCTGTCAGCTCCTGTGTGTGAGCGATCTCTTCCCTGCCCCTCCCCTCTTGCTGCCATTAGTTGCTGGCAGTAAAGTCAGATTAGGATTACTTCCAGCCCTTCTGTTATACCAAGCTATACAACACAGTGTAAATGTTTAAAATGATACTGCTAAATACCTTCTTTCAGATCTTTTCTGATCGATCACTTGACCTCCCACCGCTCTCCTCCCCCGATCTCAGAGCTTCAGCCAGAGCCACGTGACCTCCGAGGGGGCTATCAGCCCCTCTTGCTGTAACCCTTAGGCGCCTTTCACACGGACGGACCATTCAGGTCCGCCTGTCAGTTTTTTAGGCGGACGTGAACGGACGCTCCATGCAGGTCTAAGGAGCGGCGGATATCAGCGGTGACATGTCCACTGACATCTGATCCGCTAAAATCCGACGTATGGCGATACCGTCGCATCCGTCCTGGCGGATCAGATGAGATCTGATGAAAACGGACATGCTGTCCATTTTCGTCCGATCCCTCCAAAGAATCAGCGGCACTCTGACAGGCCCCTCCCCGCTCAGTGAGCAGAGACAGACCTGTCATTCACCGGCTCAGCGGAGATCAACGGAGAGATCTCCTGCTGAGCTGGCGGACTCTGCCTCGCATGGAAGGGGCCTTAGATTGGGAGAGTAGAGCGGCCGGAGGTCACGTGACTGAACAGAAACAATCTAAAATAAGGTGTTTAGCGGCATATCTCGATACAAACATTTACATTGTGTAGTATAGCTTGGTAGAACAGAGGGGCTGGCAGTATTCCTACTCTGACTTTACAACCAGTTTAAAGTGATCCAGATTCTGCACACTAATTCACATATTCTGAACAAGCTCTCATTCATATTTGTAGCTATAGGCATTGTTAGGAAATTTGTCTTCAAAGTTCACAACAGAGGCACTGAAATGTTCCTATTTTTACTGCAGCAGAATCTTGGCAGCCTGAAAAAAAAAAAAGAAAACCTCTCTAATCTGACCCACCCCTCCTACCAATCTTTTGGACCGTCACTACGATGGGCAGCCCCAATGGAAGGTGTGACAGGTAGTATGATATGGGATAGCCTGCAAACCACCAACAAATGTGTATTAGGTAGCCTAGCTTACTGCATATGCCCATTTTTCCATCTTGGGATAAATCATAAATACAGCCAGTTAAAAATGCTCTGTTTTCCTGCAATGGGAGAGCAGCCCAGTATCAGACACCTTGAAAAATTGTGTGTCGATCTTCTCCCTTTAGTCCTCCACAGCACAGCAAACTCTGGGATGATGAGGGGCGGCCATGCACATGAACAGAAATTCAAACCCCTCTACAGGTTTTTTATTAACATAACACTAGTTATGTTAAAAAGACCTTATTTGCGCATTTGGGGCAAAGTAACAAGTGTCCTGTATAGCTAGCCCCTTTCCACTACATACCTTTAATTTGGTCCATTATACTTTCTGGAGCCCCCTCTGTAAATTCCAGGTCAATTTAAGTAAGGCTTTACATAGGTTTAGGACATAGGCCCAGGCCCCCCACCCCACTTCTGACAATGCTTGGGCCTAGAGATTGGCCACTTAGGTACCAAGCACTGCAAAAGACACCCATGTAGGGTAAAGGTCATGTACTTTACCCCCCGGTTTGGGTATTGCGTGGGGCTCTGTAGAGTATCAGCTGCAAGGGAGGGCTATCTGGGGAAGATGAATGGCCATATATCTTGGTTTCTTATGCCTGTAAAGGCTCTTGATGTACACTATATTACCAAAAGTATTGGGACGCCTGCCTTTACACACATGAACTTTAATGGCGTCTCAGTCCGTAGGGTTCAATATTGAGTTGGCCCACCCTTTGCAGCTAGAACAGCTTCAACTCCTCTAGGAAGGTTGTCCACAAGGTTTAGGAGTGTGTCTATGGGAATGTTTGACCATAGACACACGCATTTGTGAGGTCAGGCACCGCTGTTGGACGAGAAGGACTGGCTTGCAGTCTCTGCTCTAATTCATCCTAGAGGTGTTCTATCTGGTTGAGGTCAGGACTCTGTGCAGTTCCTCCACCCCAAACTCGCTCATCCATGTCTTTATAGACCTTGTCTTGTGCACTGGTCCAAATCATTTGGTGGAGGGGGAATTATGGTGTGGAGTTTTTTCAGGGTTTGGGCTTGGCCCCTTAGTTCCAGTGAAGGGATACATGTCAGCATACCAGGGCAGTTTGGACAATTTCATTGCTTTTATGGACCTGTAACTTGTAAGAAATTGCTTCTGGCTTGTTTTATTCTGGGGATTTACTCCGAGTTTAAAACCTGTGTATGCAGCACTGCATCACTGCCAATAAAACTGTAATGCCGCGTACACACGAGCAGAATTTCTGACAGAAAAATCTTGGATGGTTTTTCCGACGGAATTCCGCTCAAGCTTGCCTTGCATACACAGTCACACAAAAGTTTGCTGAACTTTCGACCGTCAAGAAAGCGGTGACGTACACCACTACGACGAGCCGAGAAAATGAAGTTCAATGCTTCCGAGCATGCATCGAATTGTTTCTGAGCATGCGTAGGAATTTTGCGCGCTGGAATTAGTACAGACGATCGGAACTTTTTCCGACCGAAAAATTGAGTACCTGCTCTCAATCTTTTGCTGGCTGGAATTCCGCCAGCAAAAGTCAGATGGAGCATACACACGGTCACATTTTCGGACCAAAAGCTCTCATCAGACTTTTGCTGGCGGAATTTCCGCTCGTGTGTACGGGGCATTACACTACACATTACACTATCTGGAGTCTCTTGTCTCTTTGAATATACAAACATCTTGCTGCTGAGGCTGTCTGAACTTCAGGCTTTTGATCATCGCCCGATGCACACAGAGGCCGATCGTGGGACACGCTTGGACACCTCTTCAGTGGATCCTTTGATCCAACAAAGCGCTTTGTGACACCACACCCCCCCCCCCCCCCCCCGAGTAAGGGTGGTCGCAGGCTTTCTGGTAAGCCTTTAATCCTACTATGGTGATGGGCATCACGCTGTCAAGTACCTGATCAATGCTTTACACCAAGAGTATGCAATTAGCGGACCTCCAGCTGTTGCAAAATTACAAGTCCCATCATGCCTCTGCCTCTGGGTGTCATGCTTGTGGCTGTCAGAGTCTTGCTATGCCTCATGGGACTTGTAGTTCTGCAACATCTGCAGGTCCGCTAATTGCATATCCCTGCTTTACACCTATATGGGATCTCCTTTATTGAATATCAGCTACTGAATTTCAGTCACATATGAACTTTTTTGCTTGAATTATTTTGTCACTATTTTGTCATTAATTATTGACATTGGTCTTAGTTGTCATTGCACGTTTGCACTTTATGGTTTCTTATATGCTTAATATGCATTGTGCTATTGATACATGAATTTAATTACAGTGGAACCTCGGATTACGATCATAATCCGTTCCAGGAGTATGCTCGTAATCCAAAGTACTCGCATATCAAAGCGAGTTTTCCCATTGAAGTCAATGAAAATGAAAATAATTTGTTCCGCATTGCCTTCAATGGGATGCAATACCGCATGCGGCCAAAGGCTAGGGGCGGCGGAGAGCCTCGGAAACAGGCGAAAAGGCCTGAGGGACACTTCGGCGGACCTCGGCAAACCTCGGAAAGACTCCGTTCACGAGCCTTTCTGAGGTTTGCCGAGGTCAGCCGAACTGTCCTCGGGCCTTTCCGTGCATTTCCGAACGCCGACGATTGCCGACTGCTCGGCTCCAGCGCCCCCACCTCAGGCCAAAAGCGATACTGCACAGCGCTTTTGGCCTGAATGCTGCTCGTTTTGCGAGACAACACTCGCAAACCGAGTTAGGATTTTTAGAAATAGAATGCTCGGTTTGCGAAACGCTCGTTAACCGCGTTACTCGCAAACCGAGGTTCCACTGTAATTTATTTTTTAGTTTTACTGCAAATTAGTCAAAGTTGTCACCATATATTGATTTATTGCACGTATGCACCTTATGTTTATCACATGCTATATGTAGTATGTCATCATGAATTGTTTAGTTTAATTTTAGCGCTGCACTTTATATTCTGAATTACATTTTGGTGCCCAATATCTGGGTTATAGTGTTCAGCTGCTGTTTTTTTGTTTCACCAAGCGCAGGTATAATTCTCTATAAATAAACCCATAGATTTAACAGTTTAAAAATAATCTGTTACATTTCCGGCACTGCTCTCAACTAAACTGTCAAACCATCCAATGGCTGGTGTCATAACTGATCACATGTGCAGCGTTATGGCAGTTGAAGATCAAACAGAGGCCAAGATGGCGGCTTCCATGGCTGAAAACGATAGGAGGGTTTACTTCCACTTTAACAACTACAAATTGTTACTTTTCTCATGTTTAGGACCTATAAAAAAAAGCATCGAACTAGTCAGCTGTTGGTAAAAGCTACATTCTCGAATAGCAGAAAGGTCACAACTGAAGAACTAAAGCAAACATAAGTTATGGCTTTGTACTGGTATCTGTTGAAAAGGTATCAACTGTTCTAAAGATCCACACAAGGAACGTCCATTCAATCACAGGATCCGTCCTTCCAGCCGTCACGCCACCTCTCGTCCACCTTGGAACAGTCAAATTCTACCTTGCCCAGCTTCCTGTTGACATCATTATGAAGTATACACATCCACTGGGACAGGTTATGTCTGCTGCTTGTGTCAGGCTGAGTGCTAGTTAGCCTGGAAATGGGAAATTCACACTGGTCATTATTTTATTTGCTTAAAGCTAAACCTCAGACAAACAGCTAAATACGCAGGTGAAATGCATATATGGGAATTGGTTGACTTGACAAAGGATTTGTATTTATGTCCATCTAGTTCTGAAATTTTTACAGCCCTGCCATGCAACACAACCGTATCTGGCAGCTGAGGAGACCTTATATCTTCCTGCTGCATTAAAAGTGGAAATAAAGGCAACATTAAAAAATGTATGTGCAGGAAACATATGCAAAGTCTCACCTGCAATAAAATAAACCTACCTGCCTGCTTACAGTCTGTGGCATGTCAACTAAGCAGTGCATGCGCAGCCAAATTTACATTACCAGCAAGGGCCCTGTGTGCTGGGATAACGACTCCTGCACATGATATTAAATAGTGAACGATAGGGGATAGCATACCCGGTTCTGTGATTTGATATTGTTATGCAATCAAGAATCAGAAGCTTGGGAACAGTATAGGTCAGGGCAGCAACTACTAATCTCCAGGTGACCTATGAATCTCAGGACTGGGTAGATGAGAAACACAAATCCCTTACATACGACCGGACTTTTCGTCGGACGGAACTCCGAAGGACTTTTCGACAGAGTTCCAACGAATCGGACTTGCCTACACACGATCACACCAAAGTCCGATCGTTTCGAACGTGATGACGTACGACCGGACTAGAATAAGGAAGTTCATAGCCAGCAGCCAATAGCTGCCCTAGCGTCAGTTTTAGTCCGTCGGACTAGCATACAGACGAATGGATTTTTCGACCGGACTCGAGTCCGTCGGAAAGTATGGAAACATGTTTCAAATCTAAAGTCCATCTGATTTTTCGACAGCAAAGGTCTGATGAAGCCCACACACGATCGGATTGTCCGGTGGATTCGTTCCGTCGGACCTTTGCTGTCGAAAAGTCCGGTCGTGTGTACGTGGCATTTTATGCTTTTCATCTGTAAATATAGTCATTTGCCTGGAGTTCAGCAATTTAATATTTATGAAAATAAAAAAAAAAAGTGATAAATGGTTCTTTTTGTATATAGTTAAACTGATCCACAAAAAATAAAGGGGAAAAAAAAACAGCAACAAACCTCTCTCTTAGATCATCTGCACATTCCTCACAGGGATAGAATTTGGAAAATATGTTAATGAAGCTTTTCATTTCTTCTTGCTGCTTAGTGCTGGGTCTATCTGGGTAATAGGCAGCCATTGTATGTAAGAAAGACCAGGTACTTCGGCCGAGCTCCTCCCGGTCTAGTGGACACTCTGGGGGCCGTTCCTTGTCAATGTCGACTTCCTAAAATAAAAACATTTTTTATACATGATTTTCCATATCTATCTAACCTACCTTGTCGAGGAGAGTGGGGGAAGCTCTTCCATACGAGGCGAGCAGAGTAGGGGGGGGGTCCTCCATATGGGGGGAAAAATGGTTCTCCATACAAGGCAAGGAGGGAAAGAATGGCCCTCCATATAAAGCAAGGAGGTGGGGTGGGGATTTTGGTCCTCCAAACAGAAGGGGGGGAATGGTCCTCTATACGAAGGGGGGGGGGCAAAGGTCCTCCATACAAAGCAAAGGGGGTGACGTGGGAACATTCCTCCATTCGGATGGAGGAGAGTGAAGGGGGGGGAATTGTCCCCCATACGTGGTGAGGAGGGGTGGGGGGGGGACAGAAAAATGGTCCCCCCATACAATGCGAGGAGGGGGGTGGCGGTATTTGATCCTCCATAGCAGGGGGGATAGTCTTCTATATAAGGCGAGGAGAGGGAGGAATAGTCCTCCATACGGGGCAAGGAGGAGGAAGAGGGGAATGGACCTCCATACGGGGGGGGATGGTCCTCCATACAAGGGGGGGGCATGGTCCTCCATATGAGGCAATGTCCTCCATACAGGGCGATGAGGGGGGACATCCTCTATATGAGGTGATGGGGGGGGGGGGGGTTGGAGTTATATATAATTTGCGGTAGGGCTGGGAGATCTTCTAAAAAAAAAAAAATCTGCGATTTTCTTTTAAAAAAAAAAAAAAAACTCTATTCACGATTTGAATCAAGTTTTTTTTTTGGACACAGCGCCGGTCCTGAGGAGCTGCAGGTAAGAGTTTTTAGGCGAGGCCGCGGCTTCAGCCTAGTCTGCGGCGTCCAGCCTCGCGGACTAGGCCGAAGCCACGGCCTTGCCTAAAAACTACTGCCCGCAGCTCCTCAGGACCGGCGCGGTGAAAAAAAAAAATCTAAAAAAAAATCGATTTGCTTAAATTTTGAATCGATTTGGCCTCAACTCGATTCAAGATTTAAATCGACTTTTTCCCCAGCCCTAATATGGGGGGGTCCTAGAAAATTAATAAGCAATGGGCTTTCCTGTAGAAGTGAGCGGCACTTCTACAGGGCACAGAAGGCCCCCCTCCTCCACCACCACCTTTACTGGACCCTCCCTCACGACGGAGGAGCCCCGAAGTATTGCCGCTTGGTCCCATTGTACACTCAGAGGTCAGGAAAGTACATCCATACCCGCCTCTCATTTTTAATGTAAGAAACCAGAAGGGATGAGGATTTTGTCACTTGCAGTTACTATTTGATGTTTACTCGCCATTAGCAGCTTGTACAGCATCTGATCGAACCGATCTCAGTTTATCAGATGCTTTCATGGCAGAGGAGAGATCTGGAGTCTAATAGGCCCTAGATCTTCCCATAAAGAGAACTTGTCCTGCTCATTGTTATCACAAGGCGAATGTGTACACAAGTCCCACACATATATGTAGATAATGATGATCGCACCACACATTTGGTACAATAATTCTAGCACCAGTCCTCCTGTGTAACACCAAACTGGTAACCTGTAAAGGCTTTTAAAGCGTCGCCTGTGGAGATTTTTAGGTACCATAGCTTGGTACCGATCGATGGGTGGGCGCAATTTGTGTGACATGTTAGGCATCCATTTACTCGGCATAACATCATCTTTTTCCCAACAGTTAGGTATTGCGTTTGTGTGCACTTAAATTCATCGAAGTGTATTTTCTCCTAAAAATGTGCATGTTAACCACTGCGCTGTATAGTCAAATGACGGCGACTGGGATCCCCTCTCGTTCTGGGACAACATCACATGACATCGCCCCGGTCTCACCCGCGCCCATGGTGGCATGTAGCGCGGCGATCGTGGGCGCGATGTGTTCCCGGGACACGCCGCGACCCTGATAAAGAGTCGATGACGCGGCTCTTTACCAATGTGATCGGCTGTGCCCAATCACAAGTAAGCACTAAAGATGAGCTCCGGCGTGTTCGCACACCCCACGTGCAGAGCCCGCCAGGAAGTCGGCACGGCGCTCCGCTTATCACAGGCAGTGAGACATTTACCCGATGTGCGGCTCCAGAGATCGGGAAATGTCTCACTGCCTGTGATTAGCGCACGGCGGGCGGGCTTGCACGTGGGCTGTGCGAACACGCCGGGGCTCATCTTTAGTAAGCACCATTTATCGGCTCTCCTCACCCTGACAAAGTGTGAGGCAAGGAGAACCGATCAGCCGCATCTCCTCACAGGGAAGACCTGTACAGGTCATCAGTGCAGCCCCCAACAGTGATGCCAATCTGTGCCTAGTGATGCCAGTCAGTGCTGCCCATCAGCGTCGCCTATCAGTGCGGTATCTTAGTGTCTCCTCATCAGTGCCCATTAGTAAAGGAGAAACATTATTTACAAAATTTTATAAGAGAAACTAAGAAAAACATTTTATTTTTTTTTCTAAATCTTAGGTCTATTTTCTTTTCTTTTTTAGCAAAAAAATTAAATGCCCACTGGTGATTAAATATCTCCAAAGAAAAGCTCTATTTGTGTGGAAAAAAATGATTTAAAAAAACGTAATTTGGGTACAGTGTCGCATGACTCTCATTAACAGCGCTGAAAATTGGCCTGGGCAGGAAGGGGTAAAAGTGCCTGATATATTGACATGGTTAAAAACGTCGCTGCAAATATTATGCAACATATAAAATTGCAACAGCCACCGTTTTATTCTCCAGGGTCTCTGCTGCCAAATAATATAGTGTTTGGAGGTTCTATTTTTGCAGATTTTGACCTGTATGAGAGAAATCATGTCAGACTCAGGTGAATGTCCCCTCTCTATGTGGTGATGGGCGGGGAATGTTCTCTATATAAGGTGGGAGGGGTTCTGTAGATTGAGGTGAATGACGTTCCTGTCCTCCTCCTCACCTGGGGGGTGGCACTCTGCCTCCTCTGGTCCTTCATCCAGCTCCGGAAGTCCACACACGCCCGGCACGGCTTCTTCCCTTTCCCTTCCGTGCCTTGTCCGTCCTCCTCCGCCTTTCCTCCGGGCACAGGCATCGGGAAACCAGCCATGGGACCGGCGCGCTGTCTATCACTGGGCGCCGCCATCTTGGATGTCGCAGTGCATGCTGGGGGCGGAGCCCGGCCGCTGGGATGAAGCGCCTGTCACTGAGGGAGGAGCAGGGGATGTGACGTCAGCACACCTCCGGGAAGGACACACCTCCTTCATAAGGAACCACTTGAAGAGAAGCTATCCTCAGGCAGACATTCCACGGCAGTGTTACCTCTCACAATACCACCTGCCTGGCTGCCATGACTAACCTGTGTGCTTGTTGCAAGTCAGTACTGACACCAGTAGGTTGGTGTAACAGCCAGGCAACCGGTATGACCAGAGCGGCAGCCTCTGAATCTCTCTAATTAATTTGGTGTTTTTATGCTCAACTCCGGGCTGCTTTTAGGGCCCCATTTAAACCTAGCGCTGTGCGGTTTTGCGCACTTTTTTTTTTTTTTTTTTGCTGGACGCGCATAGGGCGAAGCTTTCATCTGAAAGGGTTACCCTACGCACAAGCAACGTGTTAAAGAAGCGTCTGCAGCTTTTGGGCGTGGAGCTTTGTGGTTTTTGCAACATGTGTTTTAATAAGTTGTTTGTGCGTTTTGTCACATGCAAAAAATACACGTCTGCTGGCCACGTTTGGGGTGCCATTAAGGATTTACATTGAGGGGGGGGGGGGAAGTATTTGATCGATTTTGTACGTTTGCCCACTGACAAAGAAATGATCGGTCTATCATTTTAATGGTAGGTTTATTTTAACAGTGAGAGACAGAATAACAACAAAAATATCCTGAAAAACGCATTTTTAAAAAGTTATACATTGATTTGCATTTTACTGCGTGAAATAAGTATTTGATCCCCTATCAATCAGCAAGATCTCTGGCTCCCAGGTGTCCTCTATACAGGTAACGAGCTGAGATTAGGAGCACTCGTAGCCTCCCTGGCGGTTTTCCAGAGTGTGGCTCGGGGTTAAAATTCAGCACCATTAGCGGTAACCCCGAGCCACACTCGGGATTACATCGCAGGATCCTGGAGCGGTACACTTACCTTGTCCCCGGGTTCCTGCGATGTCCCCCGCAGTGTCTGTGGGCTCCGTCCTCCTCCTGAAGCCTCTCTGTGCCAGGCTCCGTTCCCTGCGAGCGTCGCGACGCACGGGGGCGGAGCCTGGCGGCAAATTCAAAAAAATGTAAAAATCATAACACATACAGTACTGTATGAAATTATTTCACATCCCTTTTGTCCCCAGTGCTTTGTCCTATGCCCTGCATGCAGTTTTATGTGATATATACTGTTCTTTCTGGCTGGAAACTGGAGATTGTCCATAGCAACCAAAAAGTGTCCCTTTACGTCAAAAGTGGCTTTAGACCAGCTAGAAAACAGCGATAGTAAATTAGAATCACTTGCAGAATTGAGCGATAGTGAATCGTGGGGAAATTTATTTTATTATTATTATTTTTATTTTTTTAATTATTTATTTTTATTTATTATATTAAAATTTATGTTTTTGTGTTTCAAACTTTATCATACCCGGGATGTCTACTAGACTCTTGTTTGGACAGATTTAAGTGTGTTTTTGTTAAGAATTACAGACCTACAATATAAAACGCCAAATTTCCATGCAAAATAATTGTACCGCTTTTAGCACCTAAAATCCGAAATAATCATACCGCCAGGGAGGTTAAAGGGAGTGCTCCTAATCTCAGCTTGTTATCTGTATAGAGGACACCTGTCCACAGAAGCAATCAATCAGATTCCAATCTCTCCACCATGGCCAAGACCAAAGAGCTGCCCAAGGATGTCAGGGACAAGATTGTAGACCTACACAAGGCTGGAATGGGCTACAAGACCATTGCCAAGCAGCTTGGTGAGAGGGTGACAACAGTTGATGTGATTATTCACAAATGGAAGAAACACAAAATAACTGTCAATCTCCCTCGCTCTGGGGCTCCATGCAAGGTCTCACCTTGTGGGGTTTAAATGATCATGAGAACGGTGAGGAATTTGACCCCTTCGCAAAACATGACTTGGTACTTGGTGACAAAACCCTTGTTGGCCATCACAGAGGTTAGATATTTCTTGTAGTTGGCCTCCAGGTTTGCACACATCTCAGGAGGGATTTTGTCCCACTCCTCTTTGCAGATCCTCTCCAAGTTATTAAGGTTTTGAAGCTGAGGTTTGGAAACTCGAACCTTCAGCTCCCTCCACACTCCCTTTAACCGGTTCCTGACCAGCCCCTGCAGTTATACTGCGCCAGGATGGCTCCCCTGGGTGAGTCGCCATAGCTGTAAGTTGGCTCCTTAAGACGCTGTTGGAGGCGCGCGAGCCCCGGCAGCGTGTCCCCGGAGCCGATGCCAGTGCCTGGCAGGCGCGATGACCGCCGGGCACCTGCGATCGCTCGTGACAGAGTGAGAACCGGGATCTGTGTGTGTAAAGGCACTAATCCTGGTTCTGTCAGAGGAGACAGATCGTGTGTTCATACTAAGTATGAACAGCGATCGGTCTCCTCCCCTAGTCAGTCCCACCCCCCCACACACACACACACAGTTAGAACACACCTAGGGAACACAGTTAACCCCTTGATCGCCCCCTAGTGTTAACCCCTTCCCTGCCAGTGACTATACAGTAATCAGTGCATTTTTATAGCACTGATCGCTGTATAAATGTCACTGGTCCTAAAAATGTGTCAAAAGTGTCCGCCGCAATATCGCAGTACCGTTAAAAATCGCAGATCGCCGCGATAACTATGAAAAAAATAAATAAAAATGCAATAAAACTATCCCCTATTTTGTAGATGCCATACCTTTGGCGCAAACCAATCAATATAATCTTATTGCGATTTTTTTCTTTTTTACCAAAAATATGTAGAAGAATACAAATTGGCCTAAACTGAATTATTATTATTTTTTTTAAATTGGGAAATTTATTATAGCAAAAAGTAAATAATGTTGTTTTTTTTCCAAAATTGTCGCTCTTCTTTTGTTTATAGTGCACAGAAAAAAAACCGCAGAGGTGAAATACCACCAAAAGAAAGCTCTATTTGTGGGGAAAAAAGGACGTCAATTTTGTTTGGGTGCCACGTCACACAATTGTCAGTTAAAGCGACGCAGTGCCGTATCGCAAAAAATGGCCTGGTCAGGAAAGGGGTAAATTCTTCCAGGGCTGAAGTGGTTAAGAGAGTGCTCCTAATCTCAGCTTGTTACCTGTATAGAAGACACCTGGGAGCCAGAAATCTTGCTAATTGATAGGGGATCAAATACTTATTTAATTAATTAAAATGCAAATCATTTTATAACTTTTTTTGAAATGCGTTTTTCTGGATATTTTTGTTGTTATTCTGTCTCTCGCTGTTAAAATAAACCTACCAATAAAATTATAGACTGATTATTTCTTTGTCAGTGAGCAAACGTACAAAATCAGCAGGGGATCAAATACTTTTTTTCCCCTCACTGTATACCATTACAAGCATGCATTTTAAACACATTTTTCGCACAGTCAGGAACTTGCACAGAACTGCATGTTTTTGCATGCCTTCCCGAGACAGGCAGGTGTGAATGTAGCCTAAAATTACCCATTCGGTTGTGTCCATCCCTTCCCCCCGCACTGCATGGATGAAATGGGAAGGGAGAGAAATAAATACAAAAACTTATCATATTCCTCACTTACCTGGCTGCCAGCACTGTCAGGTGTCCTGGTTTGTTGGCGGGTCCTCGCCGTTCTGGTCCTGGGTTGTAGGTGATGACAACAAACAAGATACTCTTGCGCACGAATGTGTTAGCCAAGCAGTCCAAAGTTTCAGGATGGATAATAGCCAGCGGCCTTGCTGCCCTCCAGGATAGGGGTATCCTAGCAATCAAACAGGAAAACAGAAAAGAGAGGGCGCACCAGCCTTGTGCATTATCCTTTGGTACATTTATTAAGAAAAAACATTATTAAAAACTACTCACAAAGGTAGAAAGAAAATCACGCTTGTAACATTCTTTGAATTGTGACAGTCCGTCCACCGATCGCAGTCTCCAGGTCTTGAAGAGAGGATGTGCGAACCGCTGCTGGCTGACGCGTTTCGAAGGTTTACCTTCTTCCTCAGAGCCTCAGGATTTTGTTTTGCCAAAAATATGTAGCAGAATACATATTGGCCAAAATGTATGAAGAAATTAGATTTTTTTAATGGATGTGTTTTATAGCAGAAAGTAAAAAATATTGTTTTTTTTTTTTTTCAAAATTGTCAGCCTTTATTGTTTATAGCGCAATAAATAAGAAACGCAAAAGTGATCAAATACTCAAATACCACCAAAAGAAAGGTCTATTTGTGGGGGGGAAAAAGACATAAATTTTATTTGGGTACAGTCTCACATGACCGCAGATTTGTCAGTGTCATCAAGTGACAATTCAAAAAAAATGGCCTGGTCATGAAGGGGGTACATTTTCCAGAGGCCAAGTTGTTAAAGTATAACAAAAGGCAAAACTTTTTCTTTTTTGGACAAAATGGAGAGGGATTAGAACACCTGTCAGTTTTTATTGCTGTTTGTGCTCCAGTCACCCAGAAAATCACAAATTTTGGGTTGTCCCCAGAAAATTAATAGAGGGCAAATCTTCCAATGGGTACACTAGTTCTAGTCATCTCCAGTGGGGGCATCTGAAGCCACAGTGTCCTTCTTCCTGGATTCTGTGGGTGCGTGCACCCAGCATGCACCTGCCGATCTCACGCATGTGCAGTGTGGTGCAATCTTTGTCAGCTTGCCATGCCAAGCTGACCAAGATTTTCCATAGACGCCAATTTTAAATGTTACTGGAGCCGTGCCATGCCAAGCTGACCAAGATTTTCTATAGACGCCAATGTTAAATGTTACTGGCGCCGTGCCATGCCACCCTGACCAAGAATTTCCATAGACACCATTGTTAAATGTTACGGGAGCAGTGCCATGCCAAGCTGACCAAGATCTCCCAGGAGCCCATGCAAAACTGGATATGACGTATGGCACCGCAGTAGCTAAAGGAGGTGAAATTAGATATAGGCATAAATCAGGTAAGTGAACAGAAAAAAAAATGCCAATTCATTTTAGGGATGCACATTAGTACTGCATGGTGAGGAGTGAAAAATGTGGGTGGAACTCTGCTTTAAAGTATAACTAATGGCAAAACTTTTTTTTATTTAAATGCTCCCATTAGGGAGATTTCCCCTCTCTATTGGTCCTTTTTACCATTATCATTGAAAGTGAAAGTAAAAGATAATCCCCAATTTTGGGTTGTCTCCAGAAAAGTAATAGAGGGAAAATGTTCCAATGGGGACACTAGTTCTGGTTACCTGGGGGGTCCAAATATATTCCCTTCATTTGCAGGAATTTTCTCTCACTTCCTGTTTGGCTATGGGATGGGAAGTGAAGGGAAATCTCCCCAATGGGACAAAGATGACATAAATAAATCTTACAGGGATTATAATCCTCCCTTAATCTATCCAAAAATTTAAAAAAAGGTTTTGCCTGTAGTTCTACTTTAAAAACTATTTTTAATTTGTCGTGCACATCTTTATAGTGTATCTCCTCAGTAAGTTCAGCAACAAACACCAAAAAAAGGTTATAACCCTTCTACGCTATGCAAAGCTAAATAAAAAAATAAATAAAGAATACTCCAGAAAACAGCTTCCTGAGAACACTATTCAGACAAAACGCGTTGAGGCGTAGCTGCATCTGTCATTTCTGGTTCCTTGCTGACGTCACATCTGGGATGCAACTTCCGGGTTGGTGTCGTTCCATTCTGTACAAAACCAGGCTGTGACACATTTATGTGATGCTATCAGATTTAAAATAAATGCTATACTATATTAGCTTTTCTTTTGGCATCTGCTTATTCTTACACTTGAGGGGGAAGGAAATGAATGAAATCTCCAGGCCATTCAGGAAAGCAGTGAGCATGTACCTATGGGGGCTTGGAGCAACAAGGCGTTGTTTGACCTTCCTGTAAAAGAGGGTCAAAAAGATTTGGTGAGTTTGTATTCTTTACTAATGCGGTGACACCTTCCTGTCTGAACTCACGGTGAAAGAGGATTGCAGGGCACTGTTAAAATTTGGGACTTAACCTTGGTGATGTCGGGGCACTTTCTACTCTAGATTTTCCTTTAGACATATTTAACTACTTAACGACCAGCCTTCGCAGTTGTACTGCGGTAGGTTGGCTCTCCTGTTCGAATCACCGTCATTGTACCTCGGGCTCGTACACGGCGATCTGTGGAGCCCATTTGCTAGTGGGGGAGCCAATCAGTGGGTCCAGCGGACTCGACGTCTGCCGGCTACCCGTGAACGCTCCACAGAGAGTCAGAACGGGGATCTCGGGGATCTGCCAGTGTAAACAAACAGATCCCCGTTCTGTCAGGGGAGTAGAGTGAGACTGTGTGTTCCTAGTGGTCAGGAACAGCGATCTCTCTCTACTCCCTGTCAGTACACTCCCCCCCCCCCCACAGTTAGAAGCACCTCCCTAGGGAACACTTAACCCCTTGATCGCCCCCTAGTGTTAACCCCTTCCCTGCCAGTGTCATTCATACAGTAATCAGTGCATTTTTATAGCACTGATCGCTGTAAAAACGTCATTGGTCCCACAAACGTGTCCGACCGATATTACTAGTAAAAAAAAAGAATAATAAAAAGTCCACAAATCTATCCCGTATTTTGTAGACGTAATAACTTTAGCGCAAACCAATCAATATACGCTTATTGGAATTTTTTTTAACAAAAATATGTAGAAGAATACATATTACCCTAAACGTTTTTTTTACATTTTTGGGGGGGATATTTGTTATAGCAAAAAGTAAAAAATTCTGCTTTTTTTTTTTTCAAAATTGTCGGTCTTTTTTTTTTGTTTATAGCGCAAAAAAATAAAAACCGCAGAGGTGATCGAATACCGCCAAAAGAAAACTCTATTTGTGTTAAAAAAGGACGTCAATTTTTTTTTGGGCACAGCATCGCACGACCGCGCAATTGTCTATTAAAGCGCCTCAGTGCTGCATCGCAAAAAATGGCCTGGTCATTAAGGGGGGAAATCTTCCGGTCCTTAAGTGGTTAAAACCAATGCTGCGGAAGTAACAGAAGTATCAAGAACCAGTACAGAAAAACATTTTTTTGGGGGGGGAGGGATTGTCCAAAAACAGTCCCCAAATGAAGGCAGCACATTGAAAGTAGTTCATACAATCATACACATTTTTTCCTGGTGCTTGTTGCCCCGTTTATATAACTCTTCGACTTGGCAGGTCTGAAGTGATGGTGCCCTAAATTTGCCATTTGTTTTGCTGATAATATAAGTAGTTCCTTTTCATTTTGTTAGAACATTTTTGTGAATATTGTCATAAGTTGTTAAACAGCATTTGGTATAAGTTCCTTCTGGGGGGCAGAGACTAATGTGAATGATCTATGTAAAACAATTATAACTTAAAGTGGATTTATCAAGCGACTTTATCTGGGTTTAACAATAATGCATGATGACCAGCAGAGGGCAGTCATGTTGTACCAATGGAATTGTATATACTCTACTACTTGAGATTGCCACTTCAGAGATTTTTTTAAGCTTATTAATAAGGAATTGCTAAGAACAGCTGTGATGTGCAGAATGCCAGAACACCAAACAAGGTTTCAGTTTACTAAATTTACACCCATGGGAGATAAGTTAACTTGTTCCAAATTTTGTTATGTTACAGCCTTATTCTAAAATGGATCGAATCCGTTATTTTCCTCAATATTCTACAAACAATACCCCATTATGACAATGTGAAATAAGTTGGTTTGAAATCTTTACAAATGTATTAAAAATTTTTAAAAAACGAAAAAAATTACATAAGTATTCACTGTCTTTGCCATGACACTCAAAATTGAGCTCAGGTGCATCCTGTGTTCACTGATCATCCTTGAGATGTTTCTAAAACTTAATTGGAGTCCATCTGTGCTAAATTCATTTGACTGGACATGATTTGGAAAGGCACACACCTGTCTATATAAAGGTCCCACAGTTAACAGTGCATGTCAGAGCACAACCCAAGCCATGAAGTCCAAGGAATTGTCTGTAGACCTCCGAGACAGGATTGTATGGAGGCTCAGATCTGGGGAAGGGTACAGAAAAATATATGCAGCATTGAAGGTCCCAATGAGCACAGTGGCCTCCATCATCCATAAGTGGAAGTAGTTTGGAACCACCAGGACTCTTCTTAGAGCAGGACGCCCAGCCAAACTGAGCGATCGGGGGAGAAGGGCCTTAGTCAGGGAGAACCCGATGGTCACTCTGACAGAGCTCCAGTGTTTTTCTGTGGAGAGAGGAGAAACTTCCAGAAGAACAATCATCTCTGCAGCACTCCACCAATCCGGTCTGTATGGTAGAGTGCCCAGACGGAATCCAGTCCTCTGTAAAAGGCACATGACAGCCCGCTCATCACCTGGCCAATACCATCCCTACAGTGAAGCATGGTGGTGGCAGCATCATGCTGTGTGGATGTTTTTCAGCGGGAGGAACTAGGAGACTAGTCAGGATTGAGGGAAAGATGAATGCATGTACAGAGACATCCTTGATGAAAACCTGCTCCAGGGCACTCTGGATCTTAGACTGGTGTGAAGGTTCATCTTCCAACGGGACAAAGACCCTAAGCACACAGCCAAGATAACAAAGGAGTGGCTACGGGTAGACATGTGCAGTGCAGTGTTTCATTCGTTTTTGGATTCAAAAAGTTTTCGAATTCAAATAGTTTTCGAAAAGTTTTCGAATTCAAATAGTTTTCGAATTCCAATAGTTTTTCAATTTCCAAAGAGAAAAAATTGAATAGAGAATAAAGGAATAGAATAGAAAAATATAGAATAGAATAGAAAAGAATATAACAGAAAATAAAAGCATATAAAAGAATGGAATAGAATAGAATGAAAAGGAATAGGATAGAATAAAATAAAAAGATTATAACCATCTTCTGAAATTCGAATAGAACTAAGCAGAATGGAAAATAATAGAGTAGAATAGAATAGAAAATAACACAATAGTATAGAAAAAAACAACAATAGAATAAATATAACCATCTTATAGTGTTATATTCTATTCTATTTTTTTCTATACTATTCTGTTATTTTCTATTTTAGTCAAATCTATTCTTTTCAAATTCGAATTGATTCTATTTGAATTTTGGGAAATGGTTATATTCTTTCTATTCTATTGTTTTTTAATTCCATTTATTTCCATTCTTTTCTATTCTATTATAGTCTATTCTATTTTTTTTTCTATTTTATTCTTTTCTTTTTTATTCTGTTGTTTTCTTATGTATTCAAATGTATTATATTTGAAATTTGAATTTCAGAAGATGGTTATATTCTATAATATTCTATTCTATTTGTTGTTGTTCTATGTTCTATTGTTCTATTATAGTCTAGTCTATTCAGTTCTTTTATTTTCTATTTTACTTTGTTCTGTTTTACTCTATTATATTCTATTTTATTTCCTGTTATATTCTTTTTTAGTCTGTTATTTTTTTTTCCTGTTCTATTGCTTTATTTTCTATTTTATTTTATTCTCTTTGGAAATTGGAAAACCATTTGAATTTGAAAACGTTTGAATTAGACTTTGAATACTATTCGAATTTGAAAAGTATTCAAAAACGATTCGAATTTGAATTTAGGCTGAAATTTTTTTATTTTTGTTATTTCAGATTCGTTTAAATTTGGTATTATTGTAATTCGGAAATTTGGACACACCTGAATTTCAGAAAAACGAAAATTTGTCCAAATATCAATTCGGAACAAAATGAACTGCACATGTCTACCTACAGGACAACTCTGTGAATGTCCTTGAGTGGCCCAGCCAGAGCCCAGACTTGAACCTTATTGAAAATCTCTAGAGAGATCTGAAAATGTCTGTGCACCGACACTCCCCATTCAACCTGATGGAGTTTGAGAGGTCCTGCAAAAGAAGAATGGGAGAAACTCCCGAAAAATAGGTGTGCCAAGCTTGTAGCATCATACTCAGATTTGAGGCTGTAATTGGTGCCAAAGGAGCTTCAACAAAGTATTGAGCAAAGGCTGAGATATTTATTAACATGGGAATTTTTATCTTTTTATTTTTAATGTAGCACGACCCCCTAAGAGCCTGCTTTGATTTAACTGCTCATCTACACTGCCATGACCTGATGACCTGACACTCTGGGTTCAGACATCTTTGCACCACTTCAAAGCAATAAGTCAGACAACTCTGTATTCTCTTTATATTCTGATAATGTTTACTAGGACAGCTCAAAGAAGATATTGTCACAGTAAGGAGGAAATAGATCTGCTGAGTTCTAGGCAACAGCACCAACTCAGCAAAGGAATTCCACCCAATAACACAAGTCAAGATATTTGCAGGTAACAGTATATTATATACACATGTACAGTGGAGTACTGCTCGCACCTGAAAGGATAAACAAGGTTAAATGGTTATACTGAACACTTCTAATATGGGAAAACCTTGCTCAGCCTATAAACCTTAAACCCTAATAAGAGGTCAGACTTAATGACAATGGTATAAGGGCCCTTAAAGCAATAATGACAGCAATGTCCCTGTTTCAGATCTGATGGTCTTCACCGGCATGTAGGAGCTCATTAATTGTATCCAATAAGGTGTAATAGCAAGCAATAAGATTTCTTGAAATGGTAGAGGCTAAATGTGTCTATGCACAGTGTTCAAATTAGGTTCAGTAAAGTATTCCCAAGGTAAAGATGTCTGTGCAAAGTGTCCCAGTGAAACCATAAGAAAGGATTTGTAAAAGTGGGTAATTGCCCTCTCACCAAAGACCAGGCCAATTTAATGCCTTCCGGACAGCACCCCTTGAAGCGACACAGGTGCAGCGGATCCGCTGTGCCGACTTCCCGATGCGAATCGTAGAACACAGGTTGGCAGGTGACCAAAGTTGTGATGGATGGATGTCCGACGAAACAGCGAGCAGTGATAGGCCCCTCTTATCTAGGGTTGGAATGTTTGCACCGCGTGGTAGGCCGCGACCTCTCTCTCTATGCACAGGGAGGTCTGTCTCGCGTCAGGCCCAGGAGGAAGAGAGCGCGGGGCCGGGCTTTGGTTTCTTATATATTTCCTCCCAGTGATCTCTTTGATGGTAGCAAAGATCCCTGGGATGTGTTGTCCAGGCACAGGGTCATGCAAAGCAATTATCAATCCGTAGAACTACTCTTCCCACAATCCCTTTAGAGTGGCTCGCTAATATGATGTCAATTGATAACGCTGAGCACTAGAGGGACATGCAATGCATAGAAATACCAGGCGGATCGTTGTACTTTATCATTGTAGTCCACATTACTACATTAATACATTTGCAAAGATTTCAAACTTCTTTCACGTTGTCATTATGGGGTATTGTTTGTAGAATTTTGAGGAAAATAATGAATTTAATCCATTTTGGAATAAGGCTGTAACATAACAAAATGTAGAATAAGTGAAGCGCTGTGAATACTTTCCGGATGCATTGTTATTTAATTTTGAACTTGTTTTTGTATATTAAATTCAACATGCTGTAAGAGATAAAGTGATGTCATTGTTGAGGTCTGTATAAGTTGCCTGTTTTACAGAACCTCTTGATTCAGTATTTTCTTAAGAAAATCAGAGGTCCTTATCTGCATACTTGTTCTAAGTCAAGTATTAAAGCAAACAAATGAACATAAGAGCAATGCAAATAAAATTTTGCATGTGTTTTCACTATACGATCATTGCTGATACATAACTCACAGGAAAGTAAGGCCACTTTCGCACTGAGGCTCTTTACAGGCGCCATAGCGCTAAAAATAGCGCCTGCAAAGCGCCTCTCCTGTCAGTGTGAAAGCCCGAGGGCTTTTACATTGGAGCCGTGTGCTTGCGGGACATTAAAAAGTCCTGCAAGCAGCATCTTTGAGACGCTTTAGGCGTGGCGTATACTCCCACTTCGCCTAGGCAACTGGATTGGAAGTTCAGCAGCTGAGAGCCGGCTGTGAAGCTGCAGGGAGTCACTGCCGGCTTCCCACAGTCAATATGGCAGCTTTGGGAACCGGAAGACCAGCAAAGAACCAGCCTGAGTGAAGACAGCGCTGGATCCCTGGACAGGTGAGTGTCTGTAAGGACCAAAAGAATTTGCCCCCTTAATGACCAGTCCATTTTTTGCGATTCGGCACTGTGTCGCTTTAACTGACAATTGCGTGGTCGCGCAACGCTGTACCCAAACAAAATTGATGTCCTTTTTTCCCCACAAATAGAGCTTTCTTTTGGTGGTATTTTATCGCCTTTGCGGTTTAAATTTTTTGCGTTATTAACAAAGCGCAAAATTTAGAACAAAAAAATGTTTTTTAAACTTTTTGCTATGATACATACCCCAAAAAAAATATGTCTTCATATTTAGGCCGATATATATTCTTCTACATATTTTTGCTAAAAAAAAAATCTCAATAGGAATATATTGATTGGTTTACGCAAAAGATATCGTGTCTACAAACTATGGGATAGATTTAGGGACTTTTATTTATTTTTTATTGTTTTTAGTAGTAATGGCGGCGATCTGCAATTTTTAGCGGGAATGCAACATTGCGGCGCATAAATCTGACCCCAAATGACACTTTTTGGGGACCATTGAACCTGTGTAAACAAGAGACTTTATGGATATATAGTTGAAATACTTTGATTCCAAATGGCTTAAATAAGGAACTAGATATCAACACGATCATATAAGTGCAACTGCCAGTACCGTGCCAAACATTCTCACACATCCCACACCCAACATTCAACAATTTCTAACTCCGTAACAGAAGCTTTTATAAAATAGGTTTTAAGTATTTCACATAAAGGAAAAGTACCATAACTCAACAAGAGAATTCTTGTAGAAAAGAGTGTCCACCCCGGCCAAATATTGTATATTTTGTGCTACTGTCTCATGGCGGTGAAAATATGATTGGCGGGTGTTGTTGGTGCCTAAACACTGTAAACTCAACAGCAAAATCCTGAAGAGTACAGAATGGGCCCTGCTTTAACAAACATTCATGTATGTGCAATTGTGACAGAACTGTGAAAAACTGGGCTTTAGGTGTAGATGGTGCCCAAACATAATAAGCCCACAGAAATATTCCTGCAAAGGACAGGATAGACCCCTTTAATAGAAATGTACATCTTCTGCAACTGTGAAAGAGTTGCTAAAAAATTGAGAGTGCCACATACATTAACAGCTGTTGTAAAGAACATTTTTAGACTGTAACGGTAGCAGACCTACAACAGTGGCAGGTGGTAGGATGTACTAATGGTGACTGGTTGTGCTCATAGAGACTGGCAGGGCCGGACTTACCATTGGGCTTGACTGGGCTCAAGCCCAATAGGGGGCCCCGCCCGTTTATGTTTTAAATATCTTCATATTCGCTACAATTTAGTTATAATTTTATCAATTTTTATTGCTTTTATTAATCTCCTGGTTCGTTTTTTATTATTACATTGTTTACTGTGTATATGGTTGTTCCCGCACATCCGGCTACTTCCCTTAAGCATGTGTGTATATATATCTGACCTTGTGAATGATCAGCTAGATTGGTTGAAACAGCGGATGCAGTGAAATGCGTCATCTCATTGGCCACAACGTCACTTCCGGTCCACAGTGTTTGCATTCCACCTTGGAACGCACTTCTGGCCTCTGTCTTCCGGTTCACGGACGCCATCGATACTGCGCGGCGTGCAACGTCTACACTGCCCGCCCTGGAAACATTGCAGAGCGTGGAGAAGAGTTACCACCACCACGGCTTCTCATCATCCTCCTGCCTCTGAGAACAATCGCTTACATCATGGACCCAGGACGAATACCAGTACAGTAGTATCCCCCACTTACACGCTTATATATTATCTACTTTTGTGAGTAGCCATTTGGCTGTTTTGTCTTGTCCAATTAAACGGAAGTTATTTAATACTTAGTCTGCCGCACCTTGTCCTTTTCTATTTCTGTTTTATAGAACTGTGCTTCGCTCTCCAGGTTGCAGCCATCAGAGCAATCCTATGACTGTTCTTATACATAATATTTGGGACTATTTAAGGACTATATAGAATTGTTCCTTGCACCATCTCTCCTTTTCTCTTATCTTGAGGTTTGCTGATTAGTTATTGGCAGTTACGTAGTGCCTCGTTTACTGCCGTCGAGAAAACCTGTCTGCATTAGACAGTGATGTAATGGTGGACAAACAGTATCAGAGTGGCGCGCTTAAAAGAAAACTAAAGAACGAAAGACAGCAACGCAAAAAGGAAGTTCTCAGTAAAATGAAAAGGATTACTGGATTTTTTACACCCATGACACCACAGCCTGATGTGCAAGCGGGGAATCCAGAGGACAACAACCCGAACCCGCTGGAAGAAACGGTTGGAGACGATTTGAATTCACGAGCAGGGCAGCCCATCAATGAATCATCATCTCTTCAGTCAGAAACAGCGACCGAACAATGTCCAACTACTGATCCTGCTCGCTGGGGTAAAACTGATGAAAGCGTGCGTGCTTATTGGGCGTGAAAAGGTCTGGAGTCTGTTCAAAGTAAGGATGCTAATGTCAAGGCTTCTGAACGCCACTACAAACATCAGAAGAGACTGTTTTCTAAAACTCATTTCAAACGCAAGCATTTGAATGGTGAGTACTTGCCCAGAGAATGGTTGCTCTACTCACCATCCACCGGTTGTGTGTTTTGTTTTGCTTGCCGCCTTTTTGGCGATGGTGACGGTCAATCCCTTTTTGAGTCTGGCTATAATGACTGGGAACATGCTACCAGACGCATTGCCGAGCACGAGAATAGTGACAGTCATAGAAAGGCTATGTTTAATTACATCAACAGAGCAGCAGCTGACGGAGTTATAGATTTGCAGCTTAAAAAGCAGTTCGAGTCGCAATGCAATTACTGGAGTGAAGTTTTGCAAAGAGTGGTTGTAAAATTTCTGTCAGAGCGGGGATTGGCTTTCCGAGGCTCCAGTGAAATATTTGGTCAAGCTGACAATGGGAATTACATGGGAATCCTGGAACTGATCAGTGAATTCGACCCATTCTTGAAATCACACATACAGATATATGGCAATGCTGGGGTAGGAACCCCCTCATATCTTTCATCAAAAACACGTGACAAATTTATCGCGCTAATGAGCAATAGAGTGCTTTCTGAAATCATTGCTGAAATGAAAGTGACAAAGTACTTTTCCATTTGCATTGATTCAACTCCCGACACGACGCACATTGATCAGCTTACATTTATCATAAGGTATGTTTCACCAGAGGGCCCCGTAGAAGAGCGATTCCTAAAATTTCTCCCTATATCTAGCCACACAGGTAAGACACTCTGTGATGCAGATATCAGTAACTGCCGTGGACAGTGCTATGATAATGCTGCAAACATGTCAGGAGTGTACAATGGGCTGCAAGCTCACATCAAAGACATTAATCCACTAGTAGAGTGGGTGTCGTGCGCCGCACACATGCTTAATCTGGCTGGAGTTAATAGTGTAGACTGCTGCACAGAGACCGTCAAGTTTTTTAACTTCATTCAGACTTTGTTTAACTTCTGCTCGAAATCCACAGCTAGATGGAAGGTGGTAACTGCAGGTTTGCAGCTTGATGAAAACCACCGCATTGAGACACTAAAATCTCTCTCTGACACCAGGTGGGCTGTGCATGCACAGGCCACCAAGGCACTGTGCAGGAATTATGCCAATATTCAAGAGTAACTGATGAACATTGCAGAAGACAGCAAACAGAACCCGACAACACAAAATGATGCTTGGTCACTGCATAAAAAAAATGAACAGGCTTGAGACTGCTTTTCTTTGCACTGTGGAATTATGTTCTACAACGCTTTCATGGGACAAGTGTTGCACGTCAAGCTGTGGATCTGGTCCTGTGCAATGCTGTTGATTTGGTGAGGTCACTGCGGGAATATATTGTTGGTTTGAGAGATGAATTTGATGTGTTTGAAGACCAAGCAAAAGCGATGTCTCCCACCGTTTCAGCAACATACAAACAAGACACACAAAGAAAAAACACAAGACTCATGTGGGTGAGTCTGCAACACCTGAGGTTCACTTATCAGGAAGAGAACGGTTCTCATCTGGTGTGTTTCCAGTTGTGATGGATAGGCTGCTGACTGAACCTGATCGCCGTTTTCAGTCCTATAATGTCCTCAACAGCACTTTTGGTTTCCTGAACAACATATCTACCCTCTCTGCAGAATATCTTCATAAAAAAGCAGCAGATCTACAGAAGAAAATCATCCAGTTCAAAGAATTCATCTGCCATGATGAGCCATCATCTGCTAGGAAACTTCTTTTGTGCATTAAAAAAAGAAAACTACAGACCATCTTCCCAAACATGGATGTCGCTCTCAGACTTTACCTGACATTACCAGTCACAAATGCAAATGGGGAGCGCAGTTTCTCCAAACTGAAACTAGTAAAAAATAGACTAAGATCCACAATTGTACAGCAGAAATTAAATCATCTCACTCTGATGTCAATTGAGAGTGACCTTCTAAGTAAACTGGATTTTACTGATTTGATCAAAGACCTTGCAGTAAAGAAATCCAGAAGAATCCCATTCTAAATAGTACTATGTTAATATCTTTAAAACGAGACGACATGCATGAAGTCATAACCTGATCACCTTTCTCTTTCTTTCTCTACCTTGCCTGTTGTTGTTTTAACCACTTGCCGACCGCCTCACGCTGATATACGTCAACGGAATGGCACGGGCAGGCAGAATCACGTACCTGTACCTGATCTGCCTCCCGCGGGCGGGGGGTCCGATCGGACCCCCCCCCCGGTGCCCGAGGCGGTCGGCTTGTGTCTGGGAGCGATGAGAGGCGAATGGGAGACTATCCATTCGTGTCCCCCCCCCCTCGCGATCGCTCCCAGCCAATCAGCTTCTTCCTCTGCTGCTCTATGCTAGACAGCAGCAAAGGAAGTGATGTCATCTCTCCTCGGCTCTGTATTTTCCGTTTCAGGGCCGAGGAGAGAAGACATCAATGTGAGTGCACAACACTACACACTCAGTAGAACATGCCAGGCACACAAAACACCCCCGATCTCCCCCCGATCACCCCCCAATCACCCCTCCCTCCGTCACACTGACACCAAGCAGTTTTTGTTTTTTTTGTTTTTTTTTCTGATTACTGCATGGTGTCAGTTTGTGACAGTTAGTGTGGTAGGGCAGTTAGTGTTAGCCCCCTTTAGGTCTAGGGTACCCCCCTAACCCCCCCTAATAAAGTTTTAACCCCTTGATCACCCCCCATCGCCAGTGTCAGTAAGCGATCATTTTTCTGATCGCTGTATTAGTGTCGCTGGTGACGCTAATTAGGGAGGTAAATATTTAGGTTCGCTGTCAGCGTTTTATAGCATCAGGGACCCCCATATACTACCTAATAAATGTTTTAACCTCTTGATTGCCCCCTAGTTAACCCTTTCACTACTGATCACCGTATAACTGTTACCGGTGACGCTGGTTAGTTCGTTTATTTTTTATAGTGTCAGGGCACCCGCCGTTTATTACCGAAAAAAGGTTGAGCCCCCTGATCACCCGGCGGTGATATGCGTCGCCCCAGGCAGCGTCAGATTAGCGCCAGTACCGCTAACACCCACGCACGCAGCATACGCCTCCCTTAGTGGTATAGTGTCTGAACTGATCAATATCTGATCCGATCAGATCTATACTAGCGTCCCCAGCAGTTTAGGGTTCCCAAAAACGCAGTGTTAGCGGGATCAGCCCAGATACCTGCTAGCACCTGTGTTTTGCCCCTCCGCCCGGCCCAGCTCAGCCCACCCAAGTGCAGTATCGATCGATCACTGTCACTTACAAAACACTAAACGTATAACTGCAGCGTTCGCAGAGTCAGACCTGATCCCTGCAATCGCTAACAGTTTTTTTGGTAGCATTTTGGTGAACTGGTAAGCACCAGCCCCAGGTAGCGTCAGGTTAGCGCCAGTAGAGCTAACACCCACGCACGCACCGTACACCTCCCTTAGTGGTATAGTATCTGAACGGATCAATATCTGATCCGATCAGATCTATACTAGCGTCCCCAGCAGTTTAGGGTTCCCAAAAACGCAGTGTTAGTGGAATCAGCCCAGATACCTGCTAGCACCTGTGTTTTGCCCCTCCGCCCGGCCTAGCCCACCCAAGTGCAGTATTGATCGATACTCAAACTCATCGATACTAAACCCAAATGTGAGAAAGGCCAAGATCATGATCAAAGTTGTGAAGAGTTTGTATCAGAATTTTGGGGTACGACGATCCAAGGAGCAATTCAGGAAACGCTGGTCGGACCTCAAATTAAGGGAGCAGGATCAGTATAGAAGGATCAAGAAAGTGCTTCTAAAAAGTAAGTACTTGTCGTGTGTTCCTATTCTTATTATTACTTGCATGCTGCTCCATGTGCATTTCTTTACTATTGTACAGTTTAAAATGGCTACTTTCATGTTCATGGGCACAGCAATCGGTCGTAGTAAACATTGTTCGTTTGCCCCTCTGATGGCCCATTGTCCAAATTTTAGGGGGTGGGGTTCTAAATGAGTTTGTGAGCCCAAAAAAAGCCTCTGACACTCTGCATGTAGTTAAGGACAATAATAAAATTTGAACACATTATAGGGGATGTTTAGGATAAAGCAGTACAATGGAGCTGACAAAATACATTGTTTAACCACTTGCTGCCCGCCCGCCGTCATATGACGGCGGGACGGTGCAGCTGTTCTGGGCCGCCTTCATATGACGGCGCAGCCTTCCAGGCAACCCAGGGGTGCGCGCGTGCCTGCCGCATCGCTCAGGTCCCGGTGCGCGTGCCCGGCGGCTGCGATGTCCGCCGGGCACCCGCAATTGCCCGTTAACTGAGCAGGACCGTGGATCTGTGTGTGTAAACACACAGATCCACGTCCTGTCAGATGGGAGGAGACCGATGGTGTGTTTCTTGTACAGAGGAATACCGATCGGTCTCCTCCCCTCCCCCCACAGTTAGAATCACTCCCTAGCAACATATTTAACCCTACAGCGCCCCCTCCCGATTAACCCCTTCATTGCCAGTCACATTTATACAGTAATCAATGCATTTTTATAGTACGGATCGCTGTATAAATGTAAATTGTCCCAAAAATGTGTCAAAATTGTCCGATATGTCCGCCGCAATATCGCAGTCACGATAAAAATCGCAGATCGCCGCCATTACTAGTAAAAAACAAATAATAATAAAAATGCTATAAATCTATCCCCTTATTTTGTAGACGCTATAACTTTTGCGCAAACCAATAAATATATGCTTATTACGATATTTTTTACCAAAAATATATAGAAGAATACGTATCGGTCTAAACTGAGGAAAAAATGTATTTAAAAAAAAAAAAAAAATTGGATATTTATTATAGCAAAAAGTAAAAAATATTGTGTTTTTTTCAAACTTGTCACTCTTGTTTTGTTTATAGCACAAAAAATAAAAACCGCAGGGGTGGTCAAATACCACCAAAAGAAAGCTCTATTAGTGGGGAAAAAATTATAAAAATTTAATTTGGGTACAGTGTTGTATGACCGTGCAATTGTTATTCAAAGTGCGACAGCGCTGAAAGCTGAAAATTGGCTTGGGCAGGAAGGGGGTGAAAATGCCCAGTATGGAAGTGGTTAAGTGACTAGACTAGGTGTATATGGGCCCAGGATAGCATGCTGGGGGGGTTAGCGAAGGCAAATATGCATGTAGGCCAAAAAAGGAGCATTAAAAGATTCAAGCATGCATGAGGACAAAGGGGACATTCACAGCATATTACAATCAGGGTAATTATGGAATGATGGATGAAATACAAAACATTAGCATACATTAAATACATATAATGTGATATTAAAGGATAAAACTTAACCCAATGTAGCACTAACTCACGGTGGAGCTGCTGGTTTAAGCGGGTCTGTTACCTTCACCTTGCTTTCCTTGGTTTCACCGGCACCGGGTCTAGGGGTTCCGTTGAGTTTACTTCTGGATGACACATGCACCAACACTGGAGTACGTTTTCAATGCTTTATTGAACAAACAAACTTTAGGAAGTAGCAGGAAAGAGGCGGAAAAGGAAACTTTCAGGAGAAACCCAAATATCTTCTCATAGAATCTTAATAACAAATGTCCTGGTAGAATTCAGATAATTAGGTGGAACGCGCTCCCCTCGTGGGACACAATCCTTGCTTGTCTGGATAGGCCTCTCTCACCGGTCTAGCAGCCAGTACGTAGCACGAATCAAAAGTCTCTGCCACAGACTCGTTTGGGGGGCAAAATCCGTACGATCCTCTGCCACAGGATGTATCAGATTTTCTCTGCAGTGAAAGTCAGTCACAGTGCCTGAACCTTTAAGCCGAACCGGCAACACTATGCTGTATAGTTACTTCTTTTGGATACGTCCTTCGACCGAGTCACCAGGCCCCTCTATAGACCAGCACGCTGCTTGATCTCTCCAAGACGGTCCTCCCCTGGGCTCTCCCTGGTCGTCCAGCTTCGTCACACAGGACTGAAAGCTCAAGACCATTCCTCGGCCGCGGTGGTAGGCCCCAGACAAGCCTCTGGGCCCACCCCTGCGCCGCTGTATCGTGGGCCTCCCGATCGGAGGACCACGAGGTAGCCCCTTAACACATACCTGTCAGCCAGGAGGGCCAGCAGGTGGCTGTAAAAAAAAACCCTAGAACATGGCGTCTGTCCCATAAATACCCTCTTCCCAGAATGCAACTCGGAGGACCCCCTCCACCGAGCTTATCCCCGAGACAGAGGAGCATCTATACACTTCGACACGCTGCCCTTCCAACACCGACCAGTGGTACACTAATATAGTCCTTTTGCAGGACCTGAATGATGGCAGAACAGGTCTCTGGAATAATGATCCCCGGAGCCTGGGGGGAGATGCCTGTAGAGAACTTGAGGTCCTGTAGACTTCTCCCCGTCGCCAAGTACCGCAAGGTGGCAACTAGCCTCTGCTCCGGAGTGATGGCTTGCCTCATGCAGGTTCTACCTGCTAATATAAGGGGTGAGCAAAGCCAACAAACGGTGAAAAATGGGGTCCGTCACCCAGAGAAAATTCCTGAAATCATCAGGATTATTCTCCTGGATCTCACGTAGCAGAGGCATATGAGATAATTGGTTACGCTGGAGTAACCAATTCTCGGTCCATGAACTCCCCACCCTGTTCATGGACTGGATTTGGCTCAAAGTAAGAACCCCAACACCAAGCCCCCGCACAGCACGAACTCTATGACGAGTACATAACCGCAACATGGCTTCAAAACGGTCGGCTGGTCAGAACTAACTAACCGAACGCACTGAAGAACAGCAAGGCCTGTGAAGAGCGAGCTGAAAATCAGAAACGAGCGGACAAGAACGCACTGAAAAACAGATACGAACTGACTACACGCACTGAAAACGAAATACAAACCCACAAGCACAAACTGAACAGCAGTAAAACGATCTGATCTGAAAAAGCAGGAGTCTGAAAAGCGCAAATCGTCTCTCACCAAACTTCTACTAACATGAGATTAGCAGAAGAAGCCCAAAGGGTGGCACACTGCCGATTGAACTTCCCTTTTCTAGTCCCGTCGTACGTATTGTAAGTCACCGCTTTCTTGACAGTCGGAATTTGGTGTGACCGTGTGTATGCAAGACAGCTTGAGCAAAATCCCCTCGGAATTCCATTGGAAAAATCATTAGAGCTTTTTCCTACCAAAATTCCGATCGTGTGTACGTGGCATAAGGACACGGATTACTGGAACCATGTCCTGTGGTCTGATGAGACCAAGATAAACTTATGTGGTTCAGATGGTGTCAAGCCTGTGTAACGTCAACCATGTAAGGAGTACAAAGACAAGTGTGTCTTGCCTACAGTCATGCATGGTAGTGGGATATCATGGTCTGGGGCTGCATAAGTGCTGCTGGCATGGATGAGCGAGTTTGGAGTGGAGGAACTTGACTGTATGTATATGTGTATATATATATATATATATATATATATATATATATATATAAATATATATACAGTGCTGTATTTTGGCATAGGCTGACAAGGCCCAGGCCTAGGGCGGCACACACCCCCCCCCATGAAAAAAGCCCTTCCCTCCTTCTGAGTCAGCCTATTCACTGCCTGGGTTGCTGGCTGCAGCGTTCGGAGATCGTCTGTCTCACTCCACGGAGCAAAGAGCGTGACAGTCCCCCCTCCTCCTCTCCCCCCCTCCCTCTTCCTCCCCCCTCCCCCTATCCCTCCCCCTTCCTCCTTCTCCTCCCCCCTCCTCCTACTCCTCCCTCTCCTCCGCACAGACAGGAGAGCAGAGAGAGAGAGAGGAGCTGGTCAGCTTCTCCAGGTGCACATGGAACCACATCAGGGCCAGTCAGGGTGTGGCTTCAGCAGCGGACCTAGCTACATAGTGTATATCTTGGAGAGGGTGAAAGTAAGATACCAATCCTCTTCACAATCTGTCTCTCCAAACCTCATGCCGCTTATCTGTGCTCCAGATTTCCGACTTTCTCCTATCCCCTGTTATCTGAAATAGGGACCCCAAAGAAGGGGTTAAAAGCACCCGTGTTGCGGCGCTTCGGATGCACTGCCCATTTATTTCAATGGGCAGGGCAGTTTAGGAGCACTGTATACACAGCTCCCAAACCGCCCCAAAGGAGCTGCTTGTAGGAATTTTTCTAACGTCTCGCAAGCACACCGCCCAGTGTGAAAAGTCACACTGAAATGAATGGAGAGGCGGTTTTCAGGTGCTATTTAGAGGCTATTTCTAGCACTAAAACACCTGAAAACCACCTCAGTGAGAAAGTAGCCTTAAGGTGTGCAGGACAGGTGGAAAATTGGAGTACATGCACACTAGAGGCTGGAAAATTGGTGAGTACGTTTAAACACCACCTCCTCCTAGACAATTACACTAATGCCCCTCCTCCGCTGCTCTGATTGAAAAAGACTGCCACTCCTCTGAAAAGCAAGCCACACACAGATTTATTTTTAGAGGCAATTGACAGGCAGTGAGGAGGCAGCATATAGTATGAAAATAAATCTGTATTACAATCCTAAATGCTGCAGCACAGACCCTTTCTTTTGAATGAGTTGCATTTAGTAATAGTAGATTGTAATTCTTGAGAGTAGGTGCAAAGAGTATTGCAGGCTTGTAGGGGCCCCAGGGCATTACATTGCCCAGGGTCCCATGATGCTACTAAGATGGCCCTGGATGTTTGGGCGGAAAGTTTAAAGCCCAGCAGCCAGAAGAAGAAAGCTGCCAATAGCCGATGCCTTCCCATCCATCCACTTTGTTCCTAAGAAGTTTTTTAGGAAAAAGCTGAGAGGCATAACTGTGTGTAAACCCGTGCCGTGCATCTGCCTACCTTCCTCCACAGCATCCTTACATATCGCAACTTCCTCCTGGCTAAAGCTCTGCGTTAATAGGAAAGAGCAGGACGAGTGGAACCCCCAGGCCAGGTACATTTAGAATGCAATTGGAGACCCTTATTGGGCACTGGTGAGGCTGCATTGGTGGGCACTGATCAGGCTCCATTGTTGGGCACTGGTGAGACTGCGCTGATGGGCACTGGTGAGGCTGCACTGATGGGCACTGGTGAGGCTGCACTGATGGGCACTGATGGGAACTGGTGAGGCTGCATTGATGGGCACTGGTGAAGCTGCATTTATGGGCACTGGTGAGGCTGCATTGATGGGCACTGGTGAAGCTGCATTGATGGGCACTGATGAGGCTGCACTTGGTACCCACTTTTAATATGGAGAGAGGAAGAGGTGGAGCCTAAATAGGAAGGGGTGTGGTTTACAGGTGACAGGGCGGGCCTTAAACAGGAAGTGGCGGGTCATATTTAAATTAGGGGATGCATACGTTTAGTCAGGCCTAGGGCAGCATAAAACCTAAATACACCACTATATGTATATATATATATATATATATATATATATATACTGTATATATATATATATGTAGCGCTGGTATTTTCAATACAGGCGCTATAAGTAAAAATTTAGTTGTCTGAGGCTGTAGTTTAACTCAGACTGCGATTATTATAAATTCTGGTTCTGTTTCAGCTTGGCTGGTTGTGTGGTTTTCCCCTTGGCCTGGAGATGGCGCTCTATTATTTCGGCCAAGGTTGGAAATTGCAACAAGCTGGGTGTTTTGAGTGCTTACTTACTCGGAAAATAGTTAGTGGGTGTGGTCTGCCTGCTGTGCGTTCTGGGAAAGGGTACTTAAGGGACAGACCCCGTGACATGAGGAGAGTTCTGACCTGATGGCCCTCCTGGCCTAAGGTGTGTCATTGCTGTCAGCAATAACACATCAGTTAGTCTCGGGGTCGGCTGACCTAAGACGTAGCTACTGAAGGTAGGCCCAAAAGTCTTGCCTGCGGGAAGAAGCCAAGCGACTGGAGAATCCAGGGGAGGACTTTTTAGGAGAGGACTGCGCGGTAAGGCCGGTGCCTCTAGAAGAGCCTGGAGACACAGTTGGAGGATGCATCTTGGGTCACGTACCACACAGTACCGTAAGTTCGGAAGAAGGGAACTGGTATTGTGTGATAAAGCCTTTGATATTGCAACAAGTCGCTGATTACCCAATCCTGTGGCTGAGGATTGTGTAACAGTTACACCGAATCTTAAAGTCTGTGGCAGAGACTATGACCAAGCATCACATCGGCTGCTAGGTCAGTGAGAGAGGCCTGTCCGGTGGTTGCTGAATCCAGTTGTGGATGCTATTGCCCTCTGGATCAAAGAGAAAGTTCCTGATCTGCAATTTTAAGGTACCTGAATTCTCCCTAAACCCTCCATCACTCTATTGCAAGATACTTTCTTAAATAAAGTATTCAAGAAAGAGAATGTGTGTCGGAGCTGAAATTACTAAAAAGAACTTTTTAATGGGACCCCTATGACTGTGAAACAGTACAGGAACAGTAAGACCCAATTTAAACCAGCAGCTCCTTCGGGGTAAGTGCTACATATATATATATATATATATATATATATATATATATATATATATATACATACATATACAGTATACATACAGTTAGGTCCATAAATATTGGAACTTTGGCTCAATTCTAATCTTTTTGGCTCTATACACCACCACAATGGATTTGAAATGAAACTAACAAGATGCGCTTTAACTGCAGACTTTCAGCTTTAATTTGAGGGTATTTACATCCATATCAGGTGAACGGTGTAGGAATTACAACAGTTTGTATATGTGCCTCCCACTTTTTAAGGGACCAAAAGTAATGGTACAATTGGCTGCTCAGCTGTTCCATGGCCAGATGTGTGTTATTCCCTCATTATCCCATTTCCAAGGAGCAGATAAAAGGTCCAGAGTTCATTTCAAGTATGCTATTTACATTTGGAATCTGTTGCTGTCAACTCTCAATATGAGATCCAAAGAGCTGTCACTATCAGTGAAGCAAGCCATCATTAGGCTGAAAAAACAAAACAAACCCATCAGAGAGATAGCAAAAACATTAGGTGTGGCCAAATCAACTGTTTGGAACATCCTTACAAAGAAAGAATGCACCGGTGAGCTCAGCAACACCAAAAGACCCAGAAGACCATGAAAAACAACTGTGGTGGATGACCAAAGAATTCTTTCCTTGGTGAAGAAAACACCCTTCACAACAGTTGGCCAGATCAAGAACACTCTCCAGAAGGTAGATGTATGTGTGTCAAAGTCAACAATCAAGAGCAGACTTCACCAGAGTGAATACAGAGGGTTCACCACAAGATGTAAACCATTGGTGAGCCTCAAAAACAGGAAGGCCAGATTAGAGTTTGCCAAACAACATCTAAAAAAGCCTTCACAGTTCTGGAACAACATCCTATGGACAGATGAGACCAAGATCAACTTGTACCAGAGTGATGGGAAGAGAAGAGTACGGAGAAGGAAAGGAACTGCTCATGATCCAAAGCATACCACCTCATCAGTGAAGCATGGTGGAGGTAGTGTCATTTCGTGGGCATGTATGGCTGCCAATGGAACTGGTTCTCTTATTGATGATGTGACTGCTGACAAAAGCTGACAAAAGCAGCAGGATGAATTCTGAAGTGTTTCGGGCAATATTATCTGCTCATACTCTGCAAAATGCTTCAGAACTCATTGGACAGTGCTTCACAGTGCAGATGGACAATGTCCCGAAGCATACTGCGAAAGCAACCAAAGAGTTTTTTAAGAGAAAGAAGTGGAATGTTATGCAATGGCCAAGTCAATCACCTGACCTGAATCCGATTGATCATGCATTTCACTTGCTGAAGACAAAACTGAAGGGAAAATTCCCCAAGAACAAGCAGGAACTGAAGACAGTTGCAGTAGAGGCCTGGCAGAGCATCACCAGGGATGAAACCCAGCGTCTGGTAATGTCTATGTGTTCCAGACTTCAGGCTGTAATTGACTGCAAAGGATTTGCAACCAAGTATTTTAAAGTTGACTTTCGTTTTTGACTAAGTGAACTATGCAAATATGTGTCTTGTAAGCTCAGCTAGCAAACAATTACTATTTATCAGACGTCTGCTGTTTAACAATGCTTCTCGAAAGTGTCATCCAAAACCTCACCATATTTACTGTCACAAGGAAATGGCTAAGGTATTTGTGAAGTGGGGAAATTTGATTTTGTTTTACCTTTGGACAAACACGCATTGATCTGTCTCCAACAAGGAAGCACCACGAGATATTAACCAAATAAAAATGGACGGGTGAAATGGAGAAAGAATGCATCATACAGTACTGAGATTGGAGATAGCAAAACCAGAGCTCATACAAGAGCGCCATTGTGTAGAAACAGAGTGGAGGACTGTGAAGAGATGAGGTGCAGTCTTATGGAAGAAAGATGTGTGTTCAGGAAGGAGCACCTGTGTATCAGAAGACTGTGATATTAACCACTTGCCGACCACCACACGCTGATGTACGTCAGCACAATGGCAGCGGTGGGCAAATGAGCGTACCTGTACGTCCCCTTTAGGAGCCAGGGCTAGCAGGTGTGCGCGCCCGCTGCATACAGCGTGACCGTGCCCGCGGGACCAGCGGACTCGACGTCCGCCAGTCTCCTGGCGATCGTGTCACAGAGCCTCAGAACAGGGAAGTGCCTATGTAAACAAGGCATGTCCCTGTTCTGCCTTGTGTAATGACAGAGATCACTGCTCCCTGTCATCGAGAGCAGTGATCGATGTCATGTGAGTTGAAGCCCTTCCCCCCCACAGTTAGAATCACTCCCTAGGACACACTTAACCCCTTCATCGCCCCCTAGTGGTTAACTCCTTCACTGCCAGTGTCATTTACACAGTAATCAGTGCATTTTTATAGCACTGATCGCTGTATAAATGACAATGGTCCCAAAATAGTGTCAAAAATGTCTGATGTGTTCGCCATAATGTCACAGTCACAATAAAAATTGCAGATCAACGCCATTACTAATAAAAAAAAAATCATTATAAAAATTCCATAAAACTATCCCCTATTTTGTAGACGCTATAACTTTTGCGCAAACCAATCAATATACGCTTATTGCGATCTTTTTGTTAACAAAAATATGTAGAAGAATACATATCGCCCTTAACTGAGGAAAAAAAAAATTTATATATATTTTTGGGGGATATTCATTTTAGCAAAAAGTAAAAAATATTGTGCTTTCTTCAAGGTTGTTGCCCTTTTTTGTTTATAGCGCAAAAAATAAAAACCGCAGAGGTGATCAAATACCACCAAAAGAAAGCTCTATTTGTGACGAAAAAAGGACGTAAATTTTTTTTGGGTGCAACATTGCATGACCGCGCAAATGTCAGTTAAAGCGACGCAGTGCCGAATTGCAAAAAGTGCTCTGGTGAGGAAAGGGGTAAAATCTTCCGGGGATGAAGCGGTTAAAGGCAAGTTTTTTTATTAAAAAGAAAACAAGACAAACATTTTATACTTACCTGCTCTGTGTAATGGTTTTGCACAGAGCAGCCCAGATCCTCCTGTTCTCGGATCCTCCACTGGTACCCCATGGCCCTTCCCTCCTGCTGAGTGCCCCCAGAGCAAACAGCTTGCTGTGAGGGCCCCCAAACTGAGCTGCTGCTTTGCGTGTCCATTCAGATAATACAAAAACACTGCGCTAACTAAGATGACAAAAACAGAAAAGCGGCTACATGCGTTTTGACAAAGAAACAATAGAAGGAAAAAGTGTCAATGCAGCGCTGGGTGAGAAAAATGGAAAAAAATTTACAACAATTGATGTCAAGTCCACATATCTTTGGATACAATGGTACGTGAACTATTAAATAAATCATAAAGTCTCAAGGTGAGGGATGGTGAAATATGGTAGTGTCCAATAGTATGAGAACACGGAAGGGGTCAATTCTAAGTGGTAGATGGCAGGCGTGGGCTGGCAAGGTGGTGTGAATCCATGGAGGAAACCGACATCAGTAGTACTCAATAACGGTGAATGAGAAAAGATGGGTACTCTTACCGGATAGGTTGGACTCCCCTGTCAGCGACATGGAGTCAAACAGGCGGTAAGCCCAGCTGGGCAAAGGAAAGGATTTCCAAAGGGTAGAGCTGTTGGGATGGACTTCCAACGAATCTCCAGGGGTCATCAACCGAACCTCAAGGAATCTTTCAGGTAGGTCATCCAAGTGTGGGTTCCGAACTCCAGGTTCCAGGGGCAGGGTATGCCGCAAATGGCCCAAAAACGCTCACATCCAGGTAGGTATGTAAGAAAAATTAAAACTACCGCATAGTGCAGGTAAAAAAGGGAGGTTTTTTATTTATTAAAAAACTCTACAAGTAAAAACGTGATCACATAGAGAACAAAGAGCAGCATGAAGAGGGGGCAACTTCCCGACGCGTTTCGACCAACTGGTCTTCAACTGGGGCATGCCTCCGGAACCTGGAGTTCGGAACCCACACTTGGATGACCTACCTGGAAGATTCCTTGAGGCTGGGCTTACCGCCTGTTTGACTCCATGTCGCTGACAGGGGAGTCCAACCTATCCGGTAAGAGTCCGATCTTTTCTCATTCACCGTTATTGAGTACTACTGATGTCGGTTTCCTCTATGGATTCACACCAAATTGCCAGCCCACGCCTGCCATCTACCATTTAGAATTGACCCCTTCCGTGTTATAATACTATTGGACACTACCATATTTCACCATCCCTCACCTTGAGACTTTATGATTTACTTAATATTTCACGTACCATTGTATCCAAAGATATGTGGACTTGACATCAATTGTTGTTAATTTTTTTCCATTTTTCTCACCCAGCGCTGCATTTACACTTTTTCCTTCTTATGTCCATTCAGACACAGAGCTGCGGCTCAACCCTGCCCTCTCTATCTTCTCATTGGCTTACTGGCTGTGATTGATAGCCAATGAGGAGGGAGAGCACCCAGAGAGCCAGGGCTCTTGTGCACATTGATGGATCATGATGGGGCTCAGGTAAGTATTAGGGGGGGCTGCTACACGCAGAAGCTTTTTTACCCTCATGCATAGAATATATGAAGGTAAAAAACCTTTAGAACCGCTTTAATGTAGACTTAGCATCACATTGTTAATGTTAAGGGATGCAGCATGCTAAGTAATGTGTAATGTAGGTATTTATCACTTTCCACTGAGAATACAGTATTCCTTTGACCTTATCTGCTTTTCTCTCCAGAAACATGGCACCAGGTTTCTTCTGGCATCATCCCGGCTCAGTATCTACTATTAACAGCACTGAGACATTGGCTTAGAGATGGCACAGTTGTGTAAATCCTGGTGCCTTTCCATATGTTGGTATCATGCAAAATACATGTAGCAATAGACTTTTTCTGAAAATATAGAGCAGCCTTTTTCAACCAGGGTGCCCAGGCACCCTGGGGTGCCTTCAAGTTTCTTCAGGGTTGCCTTTAAGTTTCTTCAGAGGTGCCTTGGCAAAATACCTAAAAATTTCCCCAAAATTGTATACAAGCCAGTGGGCTCAGAACTGCGCCCTGAGCCCACCCAGTTGTGGAACATTAGCAAATTAATATTCACTATTGTCTTCCTGCTTGTCCTCCCGGCTGAGAGGGAGTCTTATGCCGCGTACACACGACCGGACTTTACGGCATACTTGGTCCAGCGGACCGGAGTCCGGCGGACAATTCGATCGCGTGTGGGCTCCAGCGGACTTTTTTCCCCCAAAAGTTTGACGGACCTAGAAATGAAACATGTTTCAAATCTTTCCGACAGACTCAAGTCCGGTCGAAAAGTTCGCTCGTCTGTATGCTAGTCCGACGGACAAAAACCAACACTAGGGCAGCTATTGGCTACTGGCTATGAACTTCCTTCTTTTAGTCCGGTCGTACGTCATCACGTACAAATCCGTCGGACTTTGGTTGATCGTGTGTAGGCAAGTCCGTTCATTCGGGAAGTCCTTCGTAAAGACAGTCGAAAAGTCCGCCGTACAAAGTCTGCCGTAAAGTCCGCTCGTGTGTATGCGGCATTAGGAATAATGTGAGTGCCGCCCCCCACAATATTTAGCACCATCCCTTTTTGTGAATTTCTATCCTACTGCCTCTTGGATGTGTGTCTGTGATTTTGTATGTGTGCATCTACATATAGGTACACAGTATATGTTTATATGTTCTCCTATTTACTTGTGGTGCCTATTTGCAGAGATTTACTACACCTCTTGAACCACTATCTGCATGTCCCTTGGCTGTCCCCTTCTGGATTTGAGAATTTACACCCCAGCAAACTGTATGGAAACTTTTCATATTACACTACTGAGTTTCACTATATGGCTAATGAGGTTTTTAATGAGATGCTCTCATTATCTCCTTTTATTTTAATGTTATAGCATTCATAACAGTATGTTGTATTTTTAGATACTGTTCACATGTGCTCCTAAAGGAGGAAGATGTTTGAAGCATACGAAACGCGTTGAGCTAACATGAAGACGTTGAATTAAAATAAGATTTGTGAATTTCACTTTGCAAACACTGGCTATGGTGTTATATAAAATTTAAATAGTTGTATAATAAACTTTATCATTTTATGAATTTACTTTGTGGTACCATTCTCTATATGGCCTGAAAAAAGTCCATTGCTACAAGAATTTTTCTGTTTTACATGTATTTGAGGATGTGGGTGTAGCAAGGTCCCAGGCCTCCTTTGGTCTGATGAGAACCTCTAGGGCCAGAGACAGCTGACATCCTTCTGTATGTAGTGGGTTGTGAGGCATGGTGGGTGCAGAGTAGTTAAGTTATTGGGTGCCAGACACTTCTTGAATGCAAAAGAAAGTTTATTTCTCTTAACAATCTTTTTTGGGGGAGAGAGGGTTAGTGCCAGGACACCCTTAGGTAGTTGCAAGATTGATTGGCAGACTCTGAGACTTCAATAGGAGGACAGCCATGCAGGGAAAGGCCCCAGCAAGACGCCACATCTGCATGTGTAGGAAAGCTGTCTCTTATGGCAACAGTCTTTAACAGTTCCAAACACAAGGCTTAACAGTTCCTTCACTTTCACTACAATCACTTCTTGTAGTTCTTCAATACACTGACTCACTGTCACTGAATCCCTTGAGATGCTCCAATCTTCACAGTGGTATATTCCTCAAGCGTCACCCGCGCTTTTCTGCTGGGTCCCTAGCTTGGCGCTCAGATACTTCAAGCTTCACCCCACTGGCCTGCTCGGTCCCTGGCTTGACACACAAGGCTGCTCTGCAAGAGTCACCTCCGCTGGCTGGGTGCCTGGCTTAATACCCGCTGAAGTTTCCCGATTCTTCACCATCCCCGGTTGGTGAGAATTCTGCATTGGTACTTGCTTCAGTTACTCACTGTGGTCCCTGGTAATAAGGCGGATGGTCCCTTACTGGCGACAGCTTCCCCTCTACCTCCGACCACGACTCCAGGCGACAGAACCGTCACTTCTGGTTGGACTGCAAGCCGCAGTCCAAACCCCGCGCTGCTCTCTTGCTTCTGGATGGGCCCTCAGACAGCCTACCAGCCAGATGTGCCCGGGATATGCCCAATCTCCGGCCTAGCAGCCCGGGCAATACAACACATGTCTACCCAGACAGCCGCCCAGGTGGCACAGAACACCAATCACCTGACCTCACCCAAATATATAGGCTATCCCAGCAGGCCAAGGGATTCAAGAAAACCCCTGCCCATTGGCTGAGATACCCCATACACCCATAACCTGACCTTGCATTGACCTTCTTGTATCTAGTACCACCAAGTACCCAGCCACCTAGTGGTAGAAGAGAAAAGTGCAACAAGGCCAAACTTAGGGAGAAATCAATAGATCTCTAGCAATCAACCAGGATAACTACTCCCGGCAAGTACATTTGTGAGCAACAACCCTGCCTAAACTCCAGGGTGCTACATGGGCCTATAGGACAGAGAACCTTCATCCTTTATATTTATGTCATGCAAAATACTGTACATGGTAACACACTGCAATGTCATGTGAGGGTCCTTACAGCCTGTACATACCAACCTGTTGCAGTAAGGCAAAACTATTTTTGTGTTGCCGTGCAATTATTTTAAATGGCAACCCATTGCACCTTCTCAGTGCACCACAGTGCATTGTATTGATGTGAAAAAATAAATACAGCAAGAACTATTTTATCATGGGTTGAGGCAGTGGCAGCCTGTCCATTAGGGGCGCCGCCCCCTCTATTCACGCCACCCCTATATGAATAATAGATTCATGAATCTATCCGCGGCCGCCGCGGCCACCCCCTATTCATGCGTCCGGCCCCTTATAGGACGCCGGGCGCCTGAATTACAGCGTTGGGGGTGTTTTTTTAAACACCTGATTAGAGCCATAGGCTTCGAAATAGAGTGTGTTAGAGGTGTTAGAACAGCAAATGAATATTCGCTGTTGTAACACTGATCCTCAATCCGGCCAATCAGAAGCAGGTCTGAGATCCATTTTCCGACTGGTCGAAAAAAGGAGCGTCCCAATTGGCCACCGAGGAGGAGGGAGGAAACGGAAGCCGCCGGGATGCCTGTGGAGAGCAGGGGACGGGAAAGCCTCCGCCGCTGAGCAAGGGAAGCCACCTGTGAAGCTTGGGAGAAGCGCTGGCCACCATAGATGGGGCAAGTGCTCCAGACCCGAGCGACTGACCGACCGGGGGGTGGTGTTACTGTTTGCCACCCCCCAAAAAAATTGCCACTGGGTGGAGGTCAGTGCTGGGACAAGGCCACCTAGAGCCTGGGGAAAACATGCCAAACTGCGCCCACCCCCCAAGATATATGAGCATTATGTGTTAGCAAAAAAAATAATTGAATGCTATACTACATGCTTACCCCTAAGCATAAATCCCTTCTCCCAGGACAAATCTGCCCCCTGCTAAAATCCCCCCTCCCCGCAAAATTTTCTGCTCTTTCGATTTTAAAGGGATCTCTCTAACAGAAAGCTCCTTGGTTTAGGACACTCATCATTGGGTAAATATGCTGTATTGATATGTGATGTACCTGTTACCAAATATACATATTTAATTCTTTGACACATGCATTTTTGTGGTATAATTTCAGCAGATTGACCTTTGAAGAAGACCTGGAATATATAGGTCGAAACGCGTCAGATCCACAATTTTGTTACACATCTATGCATATACTATACTGTTATAAACATATGTACACAGTGTATGTGTTGAGTGTCATGCATTGGTATACACCCTTATTGGAGCTCATTCTTTTTAACCAGTGTGTTGAAGCTACTTTTGTACAATAAAGATACATTTTTTTATATATTGGCCTTCTACCCTCTTTTTTGCTGCCTAAAAACCCCAATTGGGGAATCTGTTCTTCTTTTTTGCTTCAATCATTAGGGGTGAGCAGCACTTTCTTTCCTTCCCTGTGTCCCCTCTCTCCTCTTTGTCAAATTTGGGTGGTTAAACACCCCTTTCCCCGTCGACACACGGGAGGAAAAATATGAGCTCCAGGGTGTAGGGTTATTCATATGTCTTTCTCTTTGGTATTTGTGATACTATAGGGGTTTTTCCATTTTAAAATGAGCAACTATCAGGGAGAGGAATGGGCCAATCTAATGTTGCGATACGAGACGGATTTTGAACAAGGTGATCGTGTGAAAACCTTGATCTCATCCCTAGTTCAAAAGTTAAATAAAATCTTGGAGAAAAAATCAGCACTCTTCTGGCATGTTAAATCCTTAAATAGGTATATTGAAGAAAAAATTAACCCTCTGGGACTACGGATCCAGGTTTTCCCCAACCTGGATCAAATCAGTGCCGACCTTAAAAACGAATGGGAGGCTAATCTTGATGCATGCTCTCGGGAGATGATGGTTATCCTCACCCGAGAGTACAACAAACAAATAGCATCATTAGATGTAGAAATCAACCATATAGAAGAAGCACTAAAACCTTTCACACAGCATGCCCTCTTTTTGGAGCTGCAGGGGAACCTTCGGGATAGCCTGTCGGCCCATAATAGGGGCATCCTACAGAAAAAAGAGTCAAAATTCTGGAGGGATAAATCGGCATTTACAGATGGGCGGGCATACAAATGGAACACCCAGACCTCGCGTAATTTAAAGAATAAACAATATACATCACAACAACAACCCAAGAATATTAATAATAAAAAGAATACAAATAATGTATCCAAACCCAACGATAAATCTGGTTCTAATCAGAACCAAAAGGGATCTCTCAAGGGATCTGGGAAGTTCAAAAGAAATCGGAACAACAGGGGCTCACCTGAGCAGGAAAGGAAAAAACGTATTGTGGACAATAATGTGGAGAGTGTATATGATTCTCCCACAAGTGAACAACCTATACTTTCCAATCCTAGATCCAATGGCTCAACGATTGGAACGAGCGAAACAGATCTTTTACCTCCAAACATCCCCACAAACACTACTCATACAAATCAAACATCAGGGTGCCCAAAAATTGGACCTCAGAGCCCTTTAAACCCAACACGGGTATTTCCCCTATCCCAGATAAACAGGGGAACAGGAAATTTGGACGCTTTTGTCACGAGGGGACCACAGAATCCCTTAGCGTAATTAATTTGTCATCTCATTCCCTTTCTGCAGCGGAAAGTAGTGTACTGTCACGTGGTTTAACCTTTTGCCCACAAAACAACCTTGACACCTTTGAAGTGATCACTGATCTGCATCTCTTTGCTCGTCGGCTATTACTTAAGAGCCTCCATGCAAAAGTAGATGAAAATGTCGATACAACAGGCTGGACCAGCTTCAGTATGAGAGAGTTTAAGGCCCTACGGGACTTGACCCTTCTCTTTCAGGAAAGTAACAGTTTGGATCTCATTGATCAAATTGATTTGGAGACTTTACTCTCCACTGCCAATGAGCCTATTAAGAATTCTACAACATGTTTCAAGAAACCTTCTGCAAAATTTCCTCCCCTTAATTTGAATCCAAGCATTGAGATCTTTGTTAAACAAACATTAAGAGATCTCTTAAAGCTCCAATACAACAAGAATGTACGTTCTGAAAATTTAACCACAGAGGAGTCCCAAGCTTTAGACTCCTTATGTAATAACACCAAAATTACAATTAAGCCATCTGATAAGGGCGGCAACGTGGTCTTGATGAACAATGAGGACTACGTACGTATGTGCCAAAATATTCTTGATAATGAGGAGTGGTATAAAACCATCCCCATTAGACTCATACAAGCCTCCTACACTGATTTTTACATACTGATTCAATCAGCATTTGAAAAGGGAGTTATCACTAAGGACCAATACGAATTTATCTATACTAAACATCCAAGGGTGGCAACTTTTTATAGTTTGCCCAAGATACATAAAAGTCAGATAGACCCCCCTGGACGACCTATTGTCTCGGGCAATGGGGGTATATCGGAAAATCTGAGCCGATTTATCGACTCTCTCCTGCAACCCTTTGTCCTTAGTATGCCCTCTTTTCTAAAGGACACAATACATCTGTTACAAATAATTGAAGAACTTATTCTTCCAGTGAATTCCTTCTTGGTGGCTGTCGATGTCGAGGCCCTGTATAGCTCGATCCCCCATACCCAGGGGATCGCTGCTGTGCGGGCGCTCCTGCATCGAAGCCAAAAATATGATGAGGCATTGAACGAGTTCATTGTAGATGGACTTGATTATATCTTGCATCATAACTTCTTTTGTTTCAATAACTCCCACTACCTCCAGGTGCAGGGCGTGGCCATGGGCACTTGTTGCGCCCCGGCCTACGCCAATCTGTACCTGGGGGAGTGGGAGAAGGCCCTCCTAGACGATGGGGACCTCGCGGTGTACACGGGCCACATCAAACTGTGGCTACGGTACATCGATGATGTCCTCATCGTCTGGGAGGGCTCTGAGGAAATGTTACTCCAATTCTTGAATCGCATCAACCAAAACAAATATAATCTGAAGTTTACCATGACCTATGATCCTGATCAAACGACATTTTTGGATGTCAAACTGGCACGTACCCCTGACAATAAGATTTCAAGCACTCTCTTTCGCAAAAGCACGGCCGGCAACACAGTGTTGCACGCCGAGAGCTTTCATCCCACAATTCTGAAGAGGTCGATACCATATGGACAGTACCTGCGTTTACGCAGGAACTGTTCGAATGATACCCTCTTCAAAGAGGAAGCCTATAAGTTACAAACTAGACTGTTAGCACGAGGCTACAGCCGCTCTTGCCTACGAAAAGGATATAATAGAGCAATTGCACAATCCCGGTCGGAACTTTTATCCAAAAAAAAGCCAATGGATGGTACCAACATTGGCCCCACCAGGATCATCTTACGGTTCTCTAGACAACATCAGGTGGTCAACAATATTATCCAAAAACATTGGCCTATATTGTTGAATGACCCAAAGGTCCGTAATTTTATCTCCAATAAAACATCAATTACCTACAAGCGTGCTATCTCGTTAAGAGATAGATTAGTTCAAAGCGAGTTTAAAGATGAATCAAAGAGATCCAAACATTGTTCAATCTTGGGGTCCTTTCCTTGCGGACATTGTTCTACCTGTCAATATATTAGACGTGATAAAATCTTCCATCTTCCAAATGGGGCATTGTTCAAGCCCAAACATTTCACTAATTGTCAAACAAGAGGGATTGTTTATCTTATGTCCTGTGAATGTGGGGCTTATTATGTTGGTAAGACCAAACAGGAATTCCATCGTCGCATGTCCAAGCATATTTATCATACTACATGCTATACTACATGCTATACTACATGCTTACCCCTAAGCATAAATCCCTTCTCCCAGGACAAATCTGCCCCCTGCTAAAATCCCCCCTCCCCGCAAAATTTTCTGCTCCCCCATCCCCCCTCCCAGCTCCAATCCTCTCTCTCCTCAGGTCCCCCAGCACACATTCCTCCCTCCCCCCCCTAAAAAAATGACTCCTCCTACACAAATCCTCTACTGCTCAAATCCCCCCCCCCCCCAAGGAATACACATCCTCTCCCCCCACTCCAAATCCCTTCTGCCAGCAATAATCCCCCCCCCCAGGGCAGCCGCCCCTCCTGCCCACCCCTTGTCCCAGCCCTGGTTGAGGTGCTTTGCAGCCCATTTATTTTGTGGATCACTGCTACTCAAGTGATCTCCACTTGCTTCTGGGTATCGAGTGGCCACCCTGCTGCATTGTGAACACAGGCACCGTTCAAAGAACGCGTTTCTCAATTAATGCAAAACATTCCCTAAATTTGACTAGGTGGAGAGTGCGACATCACCACCCCACCTCTCCACCTTGTCCAATCAGAAAAAATATTGCATTCATTGAGAAAATGCAAAGAATTCTCTGAATGGCACCCATGCTGAGTGGACGAGCTCCTGTGTTCAGTAAGGAGCAGGACAGCCACTTGGCACAGGACCCTGAAGCAAGTGGAGATCACTGGAGTAGCAGTGTCCACTACAATGATTTCCAGCTTCCAGGGGGGGTCACACAGGTATGGTATATACATACATACACTATATTACCAAAAGTATTGTGACGCCTGCCTTTACACACACATGAACTTTAATGGCATCCCAGTCTTAGTCCGTAGGGTTCAATATTGAGTTGGCCCACCCCTTCTGGGAAGGCTGTCCACAAGTTTATCAGTGTGTCTATGGGAATGTTTGACCATTCTCCCAGAAGCACATTTGTGAAGTCAAGCACTGATGTTGGACGAGAAGTCCTGGCTTGCAGTCTTTGCTCTAATTCATCCCAGAGGTGTTCTATCGGGTAGAAGTCAGGACTCTGTACAGGCCAGCCAAGATCTTTCACCTCAAACTTGCTCATCCAGGTCTATATGGACCTTGCTTTGAGCACTGGTCCAAATCATTTGGTGGAGGGGGAGGACTATGGTGTGGGGATGCTTGTCAGGGTTTGGGCTTGGCCCCTTAGTTATTGTGACTCTTAAGGCATCAGCATATCAGGGCATTTGGGACAATTTTATGCTCCCAACTTTGTGGGAACAGTTTGGGGATGGCCCCTTCCTGTTCCAACATGACTGCACACCAGTGCACAAAGCAAGGTTCATAAACACATGGATGATCGAGTTTGGGGTGGAGGAACTTGACTGGCCTGCACAGAGTCCTGACCTCAACCCAATAGAACACCTTTGGGATGAAGGAGACAGGCCTTCTCGTCCACATCAGTGCCTGACCTCACAAATGCGCTTCTGAAAGAATGGTCAAACATTCCCATTGACACACTCCTAAACCTTGTGGACAGCCTTCCCAGAAGAGTTGAACCAGTTATAGCTACAAAGGCTGGGTTTTTTTATTGGTACCTTACGGACTAACACTGGGATGCCATTAAAGTGCATGCGTGTGTAAAACGTCCCAATACTTTTGGTAATATAGTGTATATTGGTCCAAGCTGGACCAATGTAACTATGTAAAAATATCAAGACCTGGAACTCATCTTTAAGATAATCAAACAATGATATACATACAACATGTACACACACTCCTGGTACCCGGAATAAGGAAATGCCCCATAGAAGCTTACCTTTATGCAGGATCCCATTAAACTTACAGGGGATCCATCAACTGAAAAGAGCCAAACTATATTCAGTCAAACCTGAATCAAATATGTAGTTTCGGCCCAGCAGAATGCAAATATTCATTGTTTAAATGTGTACAATACAGGTTCTATTTCTGTAAAAGACACGAAAGAATGAGGAAATACATATTCTTACAGTTTATAGACCTTATCTAATGCTGGGAAATTTTACATAAAATGTTCAGTCACAGTTACCATCTCTAATTCCTATTTAATGAAAAAAAAAAAAAAAAAAAAAAAAACGAAAAGTGCAGACAGAGCTGACTCTAATATACTATATAACAACCAAGGAAATAGCTAAAAAAAGGGTGACAGTAAACTAGAATTTGGGAAGTTTCCAGAATGTGGGTTGTGAAAATAACGTTTGGAATAATTTAAACAGCGTAAAAAAGGGAGGTAATCTGGGAAAAGCCCAGAGAGGGTCACCAATGTAATTTAGAACTGTGTACACTCATGATTTAAAATGTTGTATTTGTAAGTATTCTACTGAACCGCCATTTGGTTAAAAAACGAAGTTCACCTTTTGAGAAAAAATGATTGTAGCACCCTCCCAGATAGGCTGATAACATTTGAGGCAAATTTCATTTTTGGCTCCTCTATAGCCAGTTGCGTGAAGTTCAATTGCTTTTGGCTGTTCTGGGTTCTGCTGGTTGCAGCCTTGACTGCTTTCCCCTGATTTCTGGTAGGTTCCAGAATTTAGTTGGTGGAAGAGGAAGACCCTCACTTGCATATTTATTTCGGGCCTCAGCAAATCCCTGGAAGGAAAAATGGCCAGTAGGGGGATGAGGTGTGTATAAATAGGCTGCAGCCTAGAACAGCAGGGTCCTTGTTCCTGTGGAAGAAGACCAAGCCCAAGGGCTGTGGCCTTCTGGGTCACTTAGCTGAAGTTTAGAAGAGGCCATCTGGTTTCCAGCTCAAGGAGAGCACGTCCAAAATTTCTGGGAGAAGTTTACAGGAAGTCCGCAGAGGATCTGACCTGGAGGTGCACAGTACAGAAGATGTCTAGTATTGCAGGAAAGCATTCAAGCACAAAGTGAGTACCAGTCTAAAAAAGATCCTAGAGACTGTCCTTGTTAACTCTTGAAGTGACCAGAGATGTGCAAAACGGAAAGTACGGAAAAATTAGTTTTGTTTCTGATTAATTTGTTAAGTTAATCATTTTGTTTTGTAATAATCTTTATGTTACAATTATTTGTTTTCAGAATTTATTTTGAATATTCAGATTTGTTTTGTATATTCGTTGTTCCAAATCGATTCGTATTTTCGGAAATGATTTCAGAAAATTGGTTATATTCCTTTTAACATGGCATTTCGGGAGATTACTTATGCACTCTTGGTCATCCCTGCTAGTCCAACCCACAAAGAGAAATGGAATGAGCTGATTGGATGATATAGACTGGAGTGCGTGCATCTGAAAGCAATGAATAGAACAAAAATAATTTCTGATAAATTTATTATGTTATAATTCGGAGATCACCCAACCCAAACACAATAAGTGGGAATTATCTTTTTGCAGTTTTATACCTTATTGTATTTATTGCAATATGTTTCCATTTTGTGTGTAGTGCATTTCTTATAATAATGACAAATGTGTAATGCAAAAAGAATCAGCTGGTTATCCAAGAGTCAAAGACTACCACGCCGCTCTCACCCAAAACATAAATATTAATTCCTTATCTTATTAAATTGAATTCATTTCCTTATTCCCAACTGACTGTTCGGCCGTGCACATACAAATTAACCACCTGTCTGCTGGGCACTTTCACCCCCTTCTTGCCCAGGCCCTCTTTCAGCTTACAACACTGTACCCATATGAAATTTTCGTAATTTTTTTGAGACAGATAGAGGTTTCTTTTGGTGGTATTTAATCACCACTGGGTTTTTTATTCTGTGCTAAACAAACAAAAAAATACAGACATTATTGGACATACTTTCTCCACCATTAAAATAATTCATATAATATTTAGATTACATATTTCACATTAGTTTTTCACTATATCTGCTCCTTACATGTTTCATGAACAACATTCGCTCAGGGGAGTGCAGATATGGTAGAAATCTATACTACTATATAAGTTTGAATATTACCAAGCCCGTGGGGTATTTAAGCAGACCACCCACACTGGTCTGTGTTGGTTCCAGTGCGCGGTACTACATCACCAGGCCGACTCTGCCAGATCACTGCGTGTTCGTGAGTCTGTGTTTTTGAATTCCAGGGCAGGGCTGGTGCAAGGTTTTTTGACACCCTAGGCGAGACCTCATTTTGCCGCCCCCCTTGGCTCAACCCCTGACTCCACCTCCTTTGCCCTGCCCATGTATACCCCACCTTTTTCAAGAAGCACTCCCTAAAATGTAGCCCACCAGCGCCCATCAAATGCAGCCTCACCAGCGCCCATCAATGCAGCCTCACCAGCGCCCATCAAATGCAGCCTCACCAGTGCAAATCAATGCAGCCTCACCAGTGCAAATCAATGCAGCCTCACCAGCCCCCATCAAATGCAGCCTCGCCAGCCCCCATCAAATGCAGCCTCACCAGCCCCCATCAAATGCAGCCTCACCAGCGCCGATAAATGCAGCCTCACTAGCGTCCATAAATGCAGCCTCACTAGCGTCCATCAAATGCAGCCTCACCAGTGCCCATCAATGCAGCCTCACCAGCGCCCATCAATGCAGCCTACCAGTGCCCAACAATGAATGTTTACTTGCTTCCATTCATTCGGGAGTCGGGACACAGACACAGGCTTCCGTCGCTGTTGCGCCTCTGACACTATGTGTGAACGAAGTGGCGGCTGCCTGCTGATGCTGAGACTTAGTTGCTTGCTGCAGAGAGAAGAGAGTAGGAACACCAGTGGCCGGGCACCCTAGGCGGCTGCCTAGTTTGCCTAGTGGTAGCACCGGCCCTGTTCCAGGGTGTTGCACTTCCCCCTGTTCGTAGGTTTTCGTTGATTGTTCCACGCTCGCTGTCGCAGGTATGATTTGTTGTTACCGTTCCTACGAACGAACCGTTAGTTAGCATGTTCCCATTCGTAAAACTTTCATCACTTCACGTTGTAAAAATCCCTTGCCGCATTCTCACGGCTTCGTAGAAATTTCACCATGTCATTTGTATGTACTTGTACTCATTCGTTAAGAGTTGTACCCCATTCGAGCCCAGTCGCATCAGCAACGTAGCGACTCATGGCAGCCCACTGCTCGGGACCATTCGTATGTAGTCGCTTAAGCGTCACGAACGTTACGAATCACGTAACTCACTCACACTACAGCCACTTCCGAATCAAGTCGCATCAGCAGCGTATGTCCCAAATCCTTTGCCCTATATTCCACACCTCATACGAAACCTCCTACAAATACTCATACCTACAGCCAAACCGAGTCTTGTCGCATCATCGGCACAATGATTCGGATCCTCGGCACTAAAAACTACCCTTCCACACCTCCTACAAACATCACTCCTACTAACACCACCGTTACTCGCATCAATAGCCCAATCCGAGTCTAGTTGCATCATCGGCGCAACAATTCGGATCAATGGCACTACAAACCTTACCGTTACTGACACTTTCAGCCGCTACGAGTCTTGACACATCATCTGCGCAACGATTCGGATCCACGACACCAACGTTACTCACACCTACAGTCGATCCGAGTCTTGTTACTTCATCAGCACAACGATTCAGATCCTCGGCACTGCAAAACACCGACAGCCCGGATCCGAGTCTAGTCACATCATCAGCGCAAAGATTTGGATCTTCGGCACTACAAGCCTCACAGTTACTCACACCCCAGCCCGGTCCAAATCCAGTCGCATCGATAGTACAAACACAGCAGCACAACAATTCAGATTCTCTGCTTTACGTTACTCTTATCAAGCATCAACATATGTATCTCACTCCATCTGTTTGTACATGTTGCAGTCAGTCATTCCTACATACTCAAATTCCACTATCTTTTGTTTTCGCCTTCCTGATAAAGCTGCTTACTCGCAATCGTTGCAAACATCTCTGCAAGTGGCTCAAATCGGCCACTCTCCATCTCCAGTAGCAAATCAGCTGCTCATCTATTCTCTGTTGCTTCCCCCTTAAGGTCAGTAGAGTTCCAGTTGGTCCATCCTTCACCAGGTTTGGACAGTATTCCCTCAGGTAAAAACTCAGTTCTCAACCCTAACCAAGTCTTCATAAGCTAGGTCATCGAGTCAGGTGCGTAGTTTAAGGGATCCTTCCGTGCATTTCTCTTCAACTCAACACAACTGTCCCCTCCGACCTTTGCAACCTATCTTAAACACCCTCTGCGGGTTCAGGAAGCGGCGGCACTCAATCTCCCAGAACATGGACCATTTCCAAACTCACAGCAGAAGTACAGTGCAGGGTTATTTCCTACCCTGTTACAGCGAGGAAAGCCAAGCTTTTTAGCCTGCTATTCCCACCGCCTGAGGCAGCCCTACCAGGCACCCAGGCATCACTGCAGTCCATATCCTCAGCTATTATTCAGCTCCACTCCTTGGTGACCACACTGTCAACAGCAGTCACCGATGTCCAGGCCAGAATAGGAGCCCTGGAGGTACACTCAGCTGCGCCCCTACCAGACCCGGTCACCACCGCCGTCCCTGTACCTTCACCTACAGGCACGACTGTCTTCCCTGCGCACCTCGTCCCATTTGGCATCAGGAAGGACATCTTGGATGGCAACGACGTTAACCTAGCATCTCTCCTCATATCGGTCTATGATATGGCTGACAACAAGTCATATTCCTGGAGGGGCGCCGCAGTCATCCTGAAGGCGAAGGACCCTAGGCTTAACCGCAAGCTCACTGTCACTGAGTTTGTGCTAGCCTTTGGGATGGTCAGAGACGTTCTTTGCATGGCCAATCCCAATAGGAGGGAAGAACTTGGACTTGTATCTGCATGCAGTAGTGGATTTGGGTCACAAGTATGGGGGGGTTTTCATTCTATGACTACCACGGTCATTCTTGCAGCTACTCTTACTGCAAGCTCCTTCATATTTTCCTCATATAAGCACATCCCAAAGTCACGTGCGGCATCAAGCAGCTTAATTCCTCATGACTAGGCTGCGTACACGTAGGGTGGCTCGGGTTCTACCTATCCTCACACCCGACTCCCTCCCTGGCCGCCTTCCTCGTGCAGGGGTTCACTGCTGGATTCCACACCGGACTCATTACGCCTCCTCACATGACCCATAAGTGCAAGAACCTACTCTCCGCCATCACAGATGAGTCAACCATCAGCACCCTTTTGCAGACCGAACTAGACTGGGGGTACATGATCGGCCCCTTTTCCAAATCACCTTTCACTGCATGGAGAGTCAGGCCTATTGGGCTTGTCAAGGGCAAGTTTTCCAATAAACTTTGTTTAGTGTATGATTTGTCCGTGCCTCATTGTTCTCACATCCCAAATTTGAACTCCCTCATACCCTCATAGGAGTTTTCCCTTAAATACTTGTCAGTCAACCTAGCTATACAAGATATTATTTGCATAGGAGCAGGCGCTTGGCTGTCCAAAGTGGACATCTTGGACGCCTTCAAGTTACTCCCAATCGAGCCATACCTCTGGCGGTGGCACGTAATCAAGTGGAAAGGCTTGTAATATTTCGCCACCAAATTGACCCGCATCAGGTCGGTTGTTCATACCTTTACCCTTACTCGAGGCTGCACCAAGAGGCAGCTACAATCTTTGCTTGGCTTGCTTAACTTCGCCATGAGGATCATCCCTCAGGGGCGGTCCTTCATCTCCTCGCAGGTGCAAGATCACGACCAGATTCTTCAAATAGACACAGCAGCAATAGCAGATTTGTCAATGTGGGACAAATTTCTCACTAACTGGAATAGCATATCAATGTTCATTCCATTAGGATCCTCTTCTTCACCTCAGGTAGTCATGGCGCCGCAGTGCCATGACTACCTGAGGTGAAGAAGAGGATGCTGGTTTCGCGGCAATCTCTGGTTTGTAGGACCATGGCCTTCAGAAATCCTCCTGATTCCCGGGTTCAGTCAGTCCTCCTCGTTATTCAAACTCTACCCCATTGTGGCAGCAGCTCATGTCTGGGGCAGCACCTGGGCAGGGCAAACAGTCACGTTTGCCACAGACAACCAGGCCACGGCCAATATCATACATAAAGGCAGGTCCAAATCGCTGGCCATCATGTCCTTCCTGCGCAGGCTGGTGCAACTATCCCTACAGCACCAATTCAATGTGCACTGCCTCTATATCCCGGGCAAGTACAATACCTCAGCCGACGCACTATCCTGTTTTAACTTTGCGTCAATCTTTTCGCAGGAACCTGGAGCCACCCAGCCATGTCGCTTATCCCACCTTGGTTGCAGCTAACGGATTAAAGCAACACCTTCATGGGTGGAACAGTGGTGTAGTGGGTAGCACTCTCGCTTAGCAGTAAAAAGGGTTGCTGGTTCGAATCCCAACCACAACACTACCTGCCTGGAGTTTCCATGTTCTCCCTGTGCCTGTGTGGGTTTCCTCCGGGTGCTCCGGTTTCCTCCCACACTCCAAAGACATGCTGGTAGGTTAATTGGCTTCCGTCCAGAAATTGACCTTGGATTGTGGGCTCCTTGAGGGTAGTGATGTGAGTGTGGAGCTCTGCATAAATTGACGGTGTTATATGGGTACCTTAAATAAATAATAATATAATAGATGAGCATCTTAATGAGACAAAATGTACAGGGATAAGGATCATTTTAGACACGCCCCCACACTCACTCAGGTTGAACTGGATGGACTGGTGTCTTTATTCAACCTTTGTAACTAGGTAACTATGACGCGACCCGCCTTTTTAACTAGTCACTATCTTGTAACACCCTGAAGGTCTACCGTACTGCTTGGAAGTCCCACAACATGTTCCTAGCCTCCAACCCCAGGGCAGTATAAGGAGATCTCAAGCACATCTTTGCTTTCATATCGTATTGGCACACACAGTTGGCGTTGTCACACAATACCATTAGACTCTACTTAGCTGGCATCCAGCATTTCATTTCCTTACAGGATCCCACCAAACCATCCTTGTTCACTGCCCATGCAGTCAAAACCATCCTACATGGTATTCACAGGCAAAAACCCCAAACCAGTAGCAAGAGCCGTCCTGTCACCAGCGCCATTTTCAGAGACATGTCTAGCATCCTGTCACATTCCCCTTTCGGGTTACGGCCCAGCCTGATCATTCAAGCAGCCTTCTATGGTTTCTTACGCCCGAGCGAGTTCACTGTCACCAGCCCTAGTTGCCAGGTGTTACGCAGACGCAATTTGATGCCATCTGACACGCCACCAGAGTTACTTCATCTTGCACCTCGTGGCATCCAAAACGCAACAGTCCGGTCCTGGGGTAGATATCAAACTTTTCCAGACTCACAATGCCTGGTGCCCAGGGACCATTCTAGATCAGTTGTTAGCTCATCTGTCCGACCTCTCGGAGTATAGCCCATTGCTACCTTTCCTTACTAACCCTTTAAGCGGTAACCAGTTCACCAGACAGGTTAGAATCATCTTGCTTAACTTAGGCCTTGACCCCAGCCGATATTCTGGACATTCCTTCCACTTTGGAGCGGCATCAGCAGCATCTCGAAAAGGGGTCCCGGACCACGTCATCAAGAATATGGGCAGGTGGAAATCCACTTGCTTTGCTCAATACATCCCCAATCCGCAAGCAGAAATGTCACAAGCCTTCAGCAAGCTTGCCCTGTAAGACGTTATCAGCCCAAATAAATAATTACCTCCCTAACCAAGTCTTTTGCCCCCTTCTCTTGGCATACCGTCCTGCAGACCAGGGCACACTTCAGGTCTACTTTATGTTGTTTGTTGTGTGATATGTTTATGTGGTTCACATCTCTGCCAGACATAGGGCCATAAATAGGAAGGCCAGTATGGTGGCCTGAAATTATGGGAGGAGCCTGGGGGGGTATTTAAGGAGACCACCCACACTGGTCTGTATCGGTTCCAGTGCGCGGTACCTACCCCCCCATTCCCCTTCTTAGGACACTTCTCTTAAAACACTTTCTCTACAAAACCATCCACTCACTTATCTTGGGTATGCCCCCTTCTCTTGGCATACCATCCCGCAGACCAGGGCATACTTCAGGTCTACTTTATGTTGTTAGTCTTGAGACGTGTTTATGTGGTTCACATCTCTCCCGGACATAGGGCTCCAACCATAAATATATATATATATATATATATATATATATATATATATATATATATACAGGTGCATCTCAAAAAAATTGCATATCATCAAAAAGTTAATTTATTTTAGTAATTCAGTTTGAAAAGTGAAACTCATATATTATATAGCTTCATTACACACAGAGTGATATATGTCATGCTTTTCTTTCTTTTATCTTTGATGATTATGGCTTACAGCTAATGAAAACCCAAAATTCAGTATCTCAGAAAAGTAGAATATTGTGAACAAGTTCAATATTGTAGACTCAGGGGGGTTGATTTACTAAAGGCAAATAGACTGCGCACTTTGCAAAGGGCAGTTGCACTCTGCAAGTGCAGTTGCTCCAGGGCTTAGTAAATGAGGTAAAACTTCACTACACAAAGAGTACTCAATCACGTGCAAAGGAAAAAAAAAAAGCATTTTTGCTTGCACATGATTGGATGATGGAGGTCAGCAGCGCTTCTGCTCATTTAGTAAGCTCTGGAGCAACTGCACTTGGAGAGTGCAACTGCTCTTTGCGAAGTGCACAGTCTAATTGCCTTTAGTAAATCAACCCCATGGCGTCACACTCTACTCAGCTAATTAACTCAAAACACCTATAAAGGTTTCCTGAGCTTTTAAATGGTCTCTCTGTCTGGTTCAGTAGGTTACACAATCACGGGGAAGACTGAATTGACAGTTGTCCAGAAGATTGTCATTGACACCCTCCACAACCCTCCAAAAAAGGTCATTGCAAAAGAAGCTGGCTGTTCACAGAGTGCTTTATCCAAGCATATGACTGGAAAGTTAAGTTGAAAGAAAAAGTGTGGTAGAAAAAGTTGCAAAAGCAACAGGGATAACCGCAGCCTTGAGAGGATTGTGAAGCAAAGGCCATTCAAGAACTTTGGGGGAGATTCACAAGGAGTGGACTACGGCTGGTGTCAGTGCTTCAAGTGCCATCACACATAGACGTATCCAGGACAACTGTCACATTCCTTGTGTCAAGCCACTCCTGAACCAGGAACAACACCAGAAGTGTCTTACCTGGGCTAAAGAGAAAAAGGACTGGACTGTTGCTCAGTTATCCAAAGTCCTCTTTTCGGATGAAAGTAAATTTTACATTTCATTTGGAAATCAAGGTCCCAGAGCTTGAAGGAAGAGTGGAGGGGCACAAAAACCAAGTTGCATGAGGTGTGAGTTTCCATAGACATGATGATTTGGGGAGCCATGTCATCTGCTGGTGTTGGTCCACTGTGTTTTATTACGCTCAAAGTCAGCTCAGCCCTCTACCAGGACATTCTAGAGCACTTTATGCTTCCCTCTGCTGATCAGCTTCATGGAGATGCTGATTTCATTTTCCAGCAGGACTTGGCTCCTGCCCACACAAACAAAAGTTTAATGATCATGGTATCACTGTACCTGATTGGCCAGCAAACCCCATAGAGAATCTGTGGGGTATTGTCAAGAGGAAGATGAGAGACACCAGACGCAACAATGCAGAGGAGCTGAAGGTCACTATCAAAGTAACTTGGGCTTCCATAACACCTCAACACTGACCGCCTCCCTGCCACACCGCATTGATGCAGTAATTCATGCAAAAGGAGCCCTGACCAAGTATTGAGTGCATATTATACTGTGCATGGACATACTTTTCAGTAAGCCAACATTTCTGTATTAGAAATCCTTTTTTTTTTTTTTAATTGGTCTTATATAATATTCTTTTCTGAGATAAAAAATTTAAGAAATTAAAAAAATTAAAAGAAAGAAATGCTTGAAACATATCACTCTGTGTGTAATAAAGCTATATAATATGAGTTTCACTTTTGTAATTGAATTACTGAAATAAATTAACTTCCTGATGTGATTTTAATTTTTGAGATGCACGTGTATATACAGTGCCTTGAAAAAGTATTCATACCACTTGAATTTTCAACATTTTGTCGTTTTGTTAAATGAAAAACTTAAATGTACTTTATTGGGATTTTATGTGATAGACCAACACAAAGTGGCACATAATTGTGAAGTGGAAGGAAAAAGATCAATCGTTTTAAAATTTGTTTTACAAATAAATGTCTGAAAAGTGTGGCATGCATTTGTATTCAGCCCCCTGTACTCTGATACCCCTAACTAAAATCTAGTGGAACCAATTGCCTTCAGAAGTCACCTAATTAGTAAATAGAGGCCACCTGCTGTTCTGTGAAGCCCTCAGAAGTTTGTTAGAGAACCTTAGTGAACAAACAGCATCATGAAGGCCAAGGAACACACCAGACAGGTCAGAGAAAAAGGTGTGGAGAAGTTTAAAGCAAGGTTAGGTTATACAAAAATTTCCTAAGCTTTGAACATCTCATGGAGCACTGTTCAATCCATCATCCGAAAATGGAAAGAGTATGGCACAACTGCAAACCTACCAAGACATGGCCCTCCACCTAAACTGACAGGCAGGGCAAGGAGAGCATTAATCAGAGAAGCAGCCAAGAGGCCCATGGTAACTCTGGAGGAACTGCAGAGATCCACAGCTCAGGTGGGGAAGTTCCCTGGTGGCTCAGACAATAGCAAACTGTCCAAAGAACCCCAAGTGCCAGGATTGAATCCTGGACACGGTGTAACACAGCTCAGGTGGGAGAATCTGTCCACGGGAGAACTATTAGTTGTGCACTCCACAAATCTGATCTTTATGGAAGAGTGGCAAGAAGAAAGCCATTGTTGAAAGAAAGCCATAAGAATTCCCATTTGCAGTTTGCGAGAAGCCATGTGGGGGACACAGCAAACATGTGGAAGAAGGTGCTCTGGTCAGAAATGTTACTTTTTGGCCTAAAAGCAAAGCGTTATGTGTCGCAGAAAACTAACTGTCAGGGCTGGGCTTAGCCCTTCCTTCTCTGAGCTGGCCGCTCAGCTGTCAGCTAATTGCCAGCTCCCATCTCTCTCCACAGTTACCCAGCTGAAGTTGATCCTGCTCGTCAGTTCTGCCTACTTAAGCCGTCCAGTCCAGAGGAGCTCTGCCTTCGCCTTGATAACATCACAAGAAACTATCGCCCGCGTTCCTGTTTAAAGACAGATCCTAGTTGCTGTTCCACTACTTTGATCCCTGACTACTGACTTGGCTGACGATCCGTTCCGGTTACTGAACTTTGGCTATGTTTTGACTATGTTTGTTCTTTTTACTTTTATTATTAAACAAGTGTGATTTAACTGTACTTCTGTCTCGGCCTGATTTAATGGTTTCTGACACTAACACTGCACATCACCCTGAACACACCATCCCCACTGTGAAACATGGTGGTGGCAGCATCATGTTGTGGGGATGCTTTTCTTCAGCAGGGACAGGGAAGTTTGTCAAAGTTGATGGGAACATTGATGGAGCCAAATACAGGGCAATCTTAGAAGAAAACCTGTTAGAGACTGCAAAAGACTTGAGACTGTGGCGGAGGTTCACCTTCCAGCAGGGCAACGACCCTAAACATACAGCCAGAGCTACAATAGAATGGTTTAGAGATCAAAGCATATTCATGTGTTAGAATGGTTCAGTCAAAGTCCAGACCTAAATCCAATTGAGAATCTGTGGCAAGACTTGAAAATTACTGTTTACAGACGCTCTCCATCCAATCTGACAGAACTTTAGCTATTTTGCAAAGAAGAATGGGCAAAAATGTCAATCTCTAGATGTGCAAAGCTGGTAGAGACATCTCCAAAAAAGATTTGCAACTCTAATTGCAGTGAAAGGCAGTTCTACAAAGTATTGACTCGGGGGCTGAATACAAATCAGTGTTGCCAACCGACCAGATTGAAATTTATTGACACATCACCCAAAATTTACTGGCACAGCTAAATTTTTACTGGCATTTCCAAAAGTTACAAAATTACATTTTTATGTGCAAATTAGAGTATTTAGGCTACAAACATCTACAATGTGCAATTAGCAATATGTTTTAAGGTAGATAATAAGGCAAAAAATACATTTCTTATTTTATTTTCGATATAGTAAGTAAGTAGCTCAGGGACAGGACTCAGGAGAGCAAGAAATTAGAATGGGTGGCACACACATAAAATTGACTTTCACAGTGACACTGACAGCAGTGTGCAGCAGCACAGATGAGGATGAGACCTCACTGACACAACATGTCCCCTCCTGAGTCACAGTGACAGTCTCTCTCCAAGCCAAGTGGTCCCTTCAGTCCACACCAGTCTAAACAGCACTGACGGTCCCAGCCTGTCTTGCTCCCATACTGCAGACCCACACGAGGCTCTGGCCGCTCTGCTTGGCTCCATTGCACCGCCTCTGCCAGAGCCGCCCGATCACACTGTAGAAGGCACTCGGATGGTCTCATCCGGCTCCGGACCAAGCCGAGTATCACAGCCATATTTTTTACTGGCAACCTTTTACTTTTACTGGCATTTACTGGCAGGAGAATATTGCCTGTTTTTTACTGGCTGCCAGTACAAATACTGATGGTTAGCAACACTGATACAAATGCATGCCACACTTTTCACATATTTATTTGTAAAAAAGTATTTTAAAGCCATTTATCATTTTACTTCCACTTCACAATTATCTGCCACTTTGTGTTGGTCTATCACATAAAATCCCAATAAAATACATTGACAATTTTGGTTATAACATGACAAAATGTGGAAAATTTCAAGGGGTATGAATACTTTTTCAAGGCACTGTATATCTTTTCATTGTGCATAAAACATCTACTTAAAAAAAAAATAGATTTGCCGTGCTTACTATTCACTAAGTGATCTTTAAAGTATAACTATAAGCAAAACTTTTTTTTTTTGTTTTGGATAGAGTGAAGAGGCGTTAGAGCACCTGTCAACTTTTATTGCTATCTGTGCCCCCATTAAAGTGGTGTTCCACCCAAAAAAGAAAAAATACATGAATGTGCCCAAAAAAAAATAAAAAAAAACATTTGGAATTTTTTTTTTTTTACTCACCTTTAAATGCCTGTTGCTAGGGGGTCCCTCGTAGTCTGCCTCTTTCAGTGCCTGGGCTGGTGATATCACTTCCCCTCGGCACAGGAAGGGCTCAGCTCTGCTCCCTCCCTCTTGTTAATCATCTGGGACCCATTACAGGTCCCAAATGACTGAGCGGCCAATCACGGCGCGCAGCGCTGCTCGCGCATGCGCAGTGGGTGCCCGGCTGTGAAACCACAGCCCGGCGCCCACAGTTGCAATGCCGGTGCCGCCGAACGGAGGGGGAGGCGAGCAGGGCTTCGATCCCCCGCATCGCTGGACCCTGGGACAGGTAAGTGTCCAATTAAAAGTCAGCAGCTGCAGTATTTGTAGCTGATGACTTTTAATTTTTTTTTTTTTTTAAATGGGAACTCCTCTTTAAGGAATTTCTTCCTCTCTATTTGTTCTGTTTACCATTATAATTGTAAGCAAAAGTAGAAGATTAGGTTGTCCCCAAAAAGTAATAGAGGGGATATCGTCCAGTGGGGACACTAGTTATGGTGACATAGAGGCCTCCAAGGAATTCCCTTCATTTGCAGGGATTTCTTCTAACCTGTTTGGCCATAGGACAGGAAGTGAAAGGAAATCTCCTTAATGGGACACAGATGGCGAAAAATAATTTGACAGGGGTTATAACCCTCCCTTGCTTTATCCAAAATGAAAAAAAAAAAGGTTTGCCGAATAATTCTACTTTAACCACTAAGCCACCGCCCACCGTCATATGATGGCGGGACGAGGCTTCTGTTGTTCTGGGCGGACGTCATATGACGTAATCGCCCTCCGGAGCCACTAGGGGGCGCGCGCGTGTGCCCGCTGCGTCGCTCGGGACCGGTGCGCGTGCCCGGCGGCTGCGATGTCCGCCAGGCACCCGCGATTGCAGAGGTAACAGGGCAGGATCGTGGATCTGTGTGTGTAAACACACAGATCCACGTCCTGTCAGAGGAGAGGAGACCGATGGTGTGTCCCTTGTACATAGGGACACCGATCGGTCTCCTCCCCTAGTGAGTCCCCTCCTACCACAGTTAGAATCACCTCCCTAGATCATACATTAACCCCTCGATCGCCCCCTAGTGTTAACCCCTTCCCTGCCAGTCACATTTACACAGTAATCAATGCATTTTTATCGCACGGATCGCTGTATAAATGTGAATGGTCCCAAAAATGTGTCAAAAGGGTCCGATATGTCCGCCACAATATCGCAGTCACAATAAAAATCGCAGATCGCCGCCATTACTAGTAAAAAAAAAAATAATTAATTAAAAATGCTATAAATCTATCCCCTATTTTGTAGACGCTATAACTTTTGCGCAAACCAATCAAAATACGCTTATCGCGATTTTTTTTTACCAAAAATATGTAGAAGAATACATATCGGCCTAAACTGAGGAAAAAATTTGTTAAAAAAAAAAAAAATTGGATATTTATTATCGCAAAAAGTAAAAAATATTGTGTTTTTTTCAAAATTGTCCCTCTTCTTTTGTTTATAGTGCAATAAATAAAAACCGCAGTGGTGATCAAATGCCGCCAAAAGAAAGCTCTATTTGTGGGGAAAAAATGATAAAAATTTCATTAGGGTGCAGTGTAACATGACCGCGCAATTGTCATTCAAAGTGCGACAGCGCTGAAAACTGAAAAATGGCTTGGGCAGGAAGGGGGTGAAAGTGCCCTGTATTGAGGTGGTTAAGGGAATTTGATCTCCTATATATAATCTGTGGGCATCTGTTACAAATTTAGTTATAGTTGGGCCTTCTTTCAATCTAAACCAGCGTTTTGTAGGATGTTCTTCAGTGTAGTTAGTTTGAATACACTGAAAAAGTTGCGATCAATCTCACCTTATCTTCAACTTTTTTGCTCTACATGTTTTTCACTATTACTAAGCTGAGCCACATCTAAATACTAAAGTTTGTTGTAGACACAGAATGTGACTCCAGGTAAAGAGTTCTACGGTAGGTCCTACATCATTTTAGGCTGGCTTCACACTTATGCCAGATGCGGCTTGCAGCAGGGGGTCTGGTGCGTCTCTGTTTTCTGTTTCAGGGAAAAAATCAGGCCCCGAATTTTTGGCTGAATTCAGACCTGAAACAGAGCCAAAGACGCACAGGACTCCTGTGCAATTCACTCCGCAGCCGCTCCAAGGATGGGTGAACCGGCTCCATTGAGAGGCAGTCACAGTCTCCTTTCATGCAAATTGGATGTGGGGAAACCTGCATCCAATTTGCAATAGTGCGAACCCAACTTTATACAATTTATTTAGAAAGTACATTGCGCAATCAGGTATATATTTAACAGATTACTCATTGTAGAGTCTACACACCTTACCAAACCATTCCAGAAGAATGAGCCATGAATGCTGGTCAATATTCTGATAAACTTTCCATAAAAACCTGATTGTTCTAATTAAATGAAAGGAGCGGTTTATCCAAGAGATAAGGGCACACGCACCTGTTGATTTCATTAGAGGTGATGAAATGATCACACTGATGTTTGCAAAGGCTATTGATAAAAATTGTGCTAGAATGTTCGGAATTATGTAAAGGGCCACTGCCACTAAATAATTGGACATGTAATTGTATCTGCAAATGGATAGAAACTGACTTATATAGAACTCTGGGAAATTTCTGCATGGAGTATGCATGTTCTCCCCGTGCTTGTGTGGGTTTCCTCCAGGTACTCTGGTTTCCTCCTACACTCCAATGATATGTTGGTAGATTAATTCGCACCTGTCTAAATTAGCTCTAGTATGTGTATGTATGAATGTGAATTAGGGACTTTAGATTGTAAGTGAGGTGCAAAAGTACTTGATCCCCTGCTGATTTTGTATGTTTGCCCACTGACAAAGAAATGATCAGTCTATAATTTTAATGGTAGGTTTATTTTAACAGTGAGAGACAGAATAACAAAAAAAAAATCAAGAAAAACACATTTCAAAAAAGTTATAAATTGATTTGCATTTTAATGAGTGAAATAAGTTTTTGACCCCTTCGCAAAACATGACTTGGTATTTGGTGGCAAAACCCTTGTTGGCAATCACAGAGGTCAGACGTTTCTTTTAGTTGGCCACCAGGTTTGCACACATCTCAGGAAGGAAGGAAGGATTGTCCCGCTCCTCTTTGCAGATCCTCTCCAAGTCATTAAGGTTTTGAGGCTGACATTTGGAAACTCGAACCTTCAGCTCCCTCCACATATTTTCTATGGGATTAAGATCTGCAGACTGGCTAGGCCACTACAGGACCTTAATGTGCTTCTTCTTGAGCCACTCCTTTGTTGCCTTGGCCGTGTGTTTTGGGTCATTGTCATGCTGGAAAAGCCATCCACGACCCATTTTCAATGCCCTGGCTGAAGGAAGGAGGTTCTCACCCATGATTTGATGGTACATGGCGCCGTTCGTTGTCCCTTTGATGCGTTGAAGTTGTCCTATCCCCTTAGCAGAAAAACACCCCCAAAACATAATGTGTCCACCTCCATGTTTGATGTTGAGGATGGTGTTCTTGGGGTCATAGGCAGTATTCCTCCTCCTCCAAACATGGCGAGTTGAGTTTATGACAAAGAGCTTGATTTTGGTCTCATCTGACCACAACACTTTCACCCAGTTCTCCTCTGAATCATTCAGATGTTCATTAAAACTTCAGACGGGCCTCTACATGTACTTTCTTGAGCAGGGGGACCTTGCGGGCGCTGCAGTATTTCAGTCCTTCACGGCCCAATGTGTTACCAATTGTTTTCTTGGTGACTATGGTCCATGCTGCCTAGAGATCATTGACAAGATTCTCCTGTGTAGTTCTGGGCTGATTCCTCACCGTTCTCATGATCATTGAAACTCCACAAGGTGAGATTATGCATGGAGCCCCAGACTGAGGGAGATTGACAGTTATTTTGTGTTTCTTCTATTTGCGAATAATCACACCAACTGTTGTTCACCCTCTCACCAAGCTGCTTGGCGATGGTCTTGTAGCCCATTTCAGTCTTGTGTAGGTCTACAATCTTATCCCTGATAGCCTTGGACAGGTTTTTGGTCTTGGCCATGGTGGAGAGATTGGAATCTGATTGATTGATTGCTTCTGTGGACAGGTGTCTTTTATATAGGTAACCAGTGCTCCTAATCTCAGCTCGTTACCTGGGAGCTGAGACAGGGGATTGACAGGGGATCAAATACTTTTGAGCACTGTGCTGTTATTAGTGCTTTAACCATTGACCACTGGGCACTTAAACCCCCTTCCTAACCAGACCAATTTTCAGCTTTCGGTGCTCTCACATTTTGAATGACAATTACTCAGTCATACAACACTGTACCCATATGAAATTTTTGCCTTTTTTTTCACACAAATAAAGCTTTCTTTTGGTGGTATTTAATCACTGTTGGGTTTTTTATTTTTTGCGCTATAAAAGAAAAAAGACTGAAAATTCGGTAAAAAAAAAAAAGAATTTTTCTTTGTTTCTGTTATAAAATTAAGCAAATTAGTCATTTTTCTTCATAAATTTTGGCCAAAATTTATACTGATACATATCTTTGGTAAAAATAAGTACAGATTGGTGTATATTATTTGGTCTTTGTGAAAGTTATAGAGTCCAAAAGCTATGGTGCCAATATCTGAAAATTGATCACACCTGAAGTACTGACGGCCTATTTAATTTCTTCAGACCCTAACATGCCAGAAAAGTACAATTACCCCCCAAATGACCCCTTTTTGGAAAGAAGACATTCCAAGGTATTTAGAAAGATGCATGGTGAGTTTTTTTGAAGTTGTCATTTTTTTCCACAATTCTTTGCAAAAGCTATTGGAGGATCCATCCTCCCCTTCCCCCCAGACACGGACAATTGTATCAACTCCTGTCGGTGGACATTACTAAGGATGAGCTCCGGCGTGTTCGCATGGCGCACGTGCCGAGCCCGCCAGGAAGTCGGCACGGCGCACCGCTAATCACAAGCAGTGAGACATTTCCCGATGTGCGGCTGCAGAGATCGGGAAATGTCTCACTGCCTGTGATTAGCGCTGCGCCGTGCCGACTTCCTGGCGGGCTCGGCACGTGCGCCATGCGAACACGCCGGAGCTCATCCTTAGACATTACTTTGCTATCCCATATCTGGATTTCCCCGCTGCGGCCGTGACGGTGATAGATGGATCACGGAAACCATGTCTAGATGCCTGAGGCTGCGATCAGCTGTATACACGAAGATATGGTGAGCTGTATCATGTTCCTATTACTGTCATAAGGAAATATTACCAGCATACTCTGCAAAGCATCTATGTAAAATCCCGTCTTGATACAAGCTGTCATTAGTCTGTGATCTCCGGCTATAGCGTGCATTTGTTGAATACAAAGAAGTTTTTTTGAAACATAGTATCCACAGCGGCTAAACACAGAGGAACTTCCACACAGCACTAGCACCTTGTACGTTTATATCCCTTCCCCTCCCGGAAAGACTAGTCATGAACACTTGCAAATTTTACGGAAGATAACACCTTTCATCCAGATATAACCACCATTATTTTTCAGTGTTCAGGGCTATCATTATCCCTTTTTCAACCGATCTGTGGATTGATCCTGGTCTGCATGTGTATGTGTGTTTGTGAGGGATATGAATGGTGTGATTAAGGAATGGTGGCCATCGGTGTCCTACCAAGACATTAGGTCTTTTTAAACATGTGTTGGAGATAGTTGTATTTTTTCACCTAGTTTTTGTAATAGTTTTCTTTAAATGGATAATCAATAAATGATCAATAGTTTTTCCACTGGTTTGTCCTCTTTGAAGAATTGCTTTGTGGTCTTTACAATTTTTTCATGGTGATATGTTTAATTCAGAGGACAACCACCTCTAGTGGTCTCCAATAAATCTATTTGGACACCCTACCAGGGGTGTCCAAACTACGGCCCTCCAGCTGTTGCGGAACTACACTTCCCATGAGGCATTGTAAAACTCTGACATTCACAGACATGACTAGGCATGATGGGAGTTGTAGTTCCTTAACAACTGGAGGGCCATAGTTTGGACACCACTACCCTAGACTGACGGTGGAACCGGATGATTCTTCAACGGGTGAGGCTGCTATATGGCCTGAATCTGTTCACCCGAGAACACCGGAATCTATTGAGGAGGAGCTTAGTTTCCTTTTCTTTTTCTTTTGTTATATAACTTTTTATCTCGCACAGTATTTGCTCAACAATTTTTCGAACGCTTTTTAAAAAAAAAAAAAAAAAACAGTTTTGTAAAAAAACAAAACAGTAAAGTTAGCCCAATGTTTTTGCATAATGTGAAAGATGAAGTTACGCCGAGTAAATAGATACCTAACATGTCACCCTTCAAAATTGCACATGCTCGTGGAATGCCGCCAAACTTCGTTACCTAAAAATCCCCATAGGCGATGCTTTAAAAATTTTTACTGGTTACATGTTTTGAGTTACAGAGGAGATCTAGGGCCAAAATGATTGCTCTCACTCTACCGATCGCAGTGATACTTCACATGTGTGGTTTGAACACTGTTTTTATATGTGGGCGGGACTTATGTAAGCTCTCGCTTCAGCATGTGAGCACACGGACAGGGGCGTTTAAATTTTTTTTTTTTTTTTTTATAGTTTATTTTACATTATTTATTTTAGTTTGACACTTTTTTCCCCCCAAATTTTTTTTGATCACTTTTTTTCCTATTACAAGGAATGTAAACATCCCTGTAATAGGAATATGACATGACAGGTCCTCTTTACAGTGAGATATGGGGTCAATAAGACCCCACATCTCACCTCTAGGCTGGGAAGCCTGAAATTAAAAAAACGATTCTTGCTTCGATCGTAGCGGTGAGTCAGTAGAAGCACCGGAGGGCGGCGGGAAGGGGGGGGGGCGTCTCCTTGCCTCCCGTAAGAACAATCAAGCAGTGGAACAGCCGCTATGATCATTCTTATGGTGTAGGGAATCGCCAGTTGAAAAAGCTGATATCTGAATGATGCCTGTAGCTGCACCCATCATTCAGATATCCCCGCACAAAGTCAAGGACGTCATATGACGGCGGGCGGGAAGTGGTTAAAACGCATTTTTTTTTAACACGAAGTTGTCCATTTATACAATATTTCTAATACATAGCATGTACATACCAAAAATGACACCCCGAAATAGATTCTCCTACTTCTCCTGAGTAAGGCAATACCACATGTGTGAGACCTGCCTGACCACATACAGAGGCCGAGTACAGCCGAGTATGGCTGAGCATGGCAGAGTATGGCTAGGTATCACCGAGTATTGTGGGGTATTGCAGAGTATTGTGGGGTATTGCAGAGTATTGCGGGGTATTGCAGACTATGGCTGGGTATTGCAGAGTATTGCGGGGTATTGCAGAGTATTGCAGGGCATTGCAGGGTATTAGAGCATGGAGGGATGGCTGAGCATAGATGGATGGATGGATGTGACTGCATTTGTCACAGAGCAGCGCTGTGGGCACTACAGATCCAGCCCACAGCACTGCTGCCATCCGATCTCTCCCCCTCTCCTCTCACACTGTACTGATCGGTACACAGAGGGGAGAGAGGAACCGGCGTCATGACATGACGCTGGTTTGTTTACATGTGATCGCTCCATCATTTGACGGTAAATGGCCGCGATCAGCGGCTGTTTACTGTGATCCGTGATGCGCCGGGTTCTCTGCACCCAGTGCTCACGGATGTTCTCGGGTGCGCGCCCCAGGGGGCGCGCGAGTGCGGGATTCTGGGGGGACGTCCATGGGCGCCCTCCCAAAATAAGCCAACCGCGCTGTAGCCGTCTTTCAGCTATGGCCCGGTCGGCATGTGGTTAAAGGAACAGGATCCAGATTTTTTTTTTTAGGGTAACAAAGGCTTTAACAATGTCTGATCATTGGAGGAGAGCAGGCTGAGTTCCAAACTGACCACGATGTGCTCTCATGCCTAGTGTGGTCAGTTTTTTTATTGGAAAGCAGAGGGACTGGCAGCACAGCAGGGATTTCACAAAAAGGAAGCAATACAGAGAGAACAGGATGCTTCCTTGCATGATTGGGTATATTGGATACCAACCCCATTGTGCTTTGTTAAAGCTGAAGAAAAAATATTTGTGTGACTGTACTCTAGTATAGTTACATAACCAAGTAATTTTACAAATGTTGCAATGCGACAATAAATTGTATCAATTCTTGTTTTTATGGTTGGCTGTCATGATGACAGAAGAGCATTTTTATTCTTGTTTGTGCTCTGCCTTATTAAAACCAAACTTCTATCAGATATAAAATAAACAATAAATGCAGCTCTTTAACCATTAAAGTCACATTCAAACGCACGTTTCTGTCTGCGTTTCCAGAAATGCACAACAAACGTGGCAAAGCACGCACTGTGCTTGTGGTGCCATAATTTTATTATGGCACTCCAAACGCGGGTAGCAGTCACACATTTTTGTTGCCTGTTTGTCGTGCGAGAAAACACACAAGAAACACGTCAAAAAAGCACAACGCAAAATGTGCTAGGTGTCGAAAAAAAATACATGAGCTACTTTGACGGATGTTTGTGCTTAGGGGCAGCCCATTCAAAGGAATAGGCTGCCCTATGCTGTCGTGCCAAAAACGCGGTTAAAAAGTGATGTGCCGCATCACTTGTGTGACTGCAGCCTATAGGCTATCTACGCAAATGAAAAAATGTAATATATTGCAGCTTCCTTATTACTTTAATGCATTCTATTCATTATGGCAAAAAAACCTTCACACATCACAGACTCACCCCCTCATGGCGCACTCTCTGCGCCATGAGCCCACCCTTTTTTGAAGCCTATTAGAGCCTCTGGCTCTAATCACGTGCTTCAAAAATAAAAAAAAAAACATTGGAAATCAAGGGTCCGGTGCCCGGCATGTGGATTAGGGGGTCGGACGTATGGATGGGGGGGCAGTGCCCCTGCGCCCCTTATGGACGGGCCGCTGCTGCAATTTTATTGCACAGAACATGTAAATATAGACGCATTTCTTTTTTGTTTTTTTTTCCTTTACAATCACTTTAACAGTCTTACTGTACATGTGGTGGCTGCATTTGGGGGTCTAAGAACATTTTCATCAAGTAGGGCAAATAGCTGTTGATCTTGCCTGAAATGCAGTGTCCTGTGAGCTGAACCAAAAGCACAATGTTATCTTCCTTCTGTAAACTACTAATTACCTCATCCCCCATGTAATGTAGATGAAGAGAGAAAGACATGTCTGAAGTCCAGCCTGGGTGAAAACCATGGCTCCCTCCATAGATACAGTGGAATAAATGAGTGTAGCCACACGGGGACAAGAAATGTGTTATTTACAGGATTACAAAAAAAAAAAAAAAAAAAACTAAAGAAAAGAAAACTAATGCAGCCCCCTCATCTAAGAACTGGTCAGCTGCAACACATTACTTTTTCCGTTTTTGGTTTTGGTTTTATATATGCTTTAACCTTTTCGCTACCAAAGCCATTTTTGCGTTTTTTTGCACACATGTTTAAAAAATCATTTTCAGCCTGAAGATTACACAAAACCCCCAAAGATGATATATTTTCTGAAAGCAGAGACACCCGAGAGAATAAAATAGTGGTAGTTCCAATTTTTTATGTCACATGTTAATACCGCAAAGGTCTACTGCATATTTCAGTAAAAAAACACACTAAAGTGAATTTAAGGGCAAACAAACGCAATAAACTACCCACATTTTTGGTAAAATATAAAAGAGAGGTTGCGCCGAGTAAACAGATACCCAACATGTCCAGACTTAAATTTGTGTGCGAATTTCTGTGAAATAGTGACAAACTTCAGTACCCTATATTTTCTACGGGCTCAAAAAATTAGATGGTTGGGGGGGCAGGGGGTTATGTGCGTGGGTGTAACTTTATTTTTTTGCAAAAAAAAAAAAAAAAGTTTATTTTACTTAACTAGGTCCCAGGACTCCTTCGGTCCAATGAGAACCTCCAGGGCCAGAGACAGTTGACATCCTTCTGTATGTGGTGGGTTGTGAGGCATGGTGAGTGCAAGGTAGATCAAGTTATTGGGCGCCAGACACTTCTTGAATGCAAAAGAGAGTTTATTTCTCTTAAACTTTTTTGGGGGAGAGAGGGTTAGGGCCAGGACACCCTTAGGTAGTTGCAAGATTTATTGGCAGACTCCGAGACTTCAATAGGAGGACAGCCATGCAGGGAAACGCATCCAGCAAGACGCGACATCTGCATGTATAGGAATGCTGTCTCCTATGGCAACAGTCTTTAACAGTTCCTAACACAAAGCGTAACAGTTCTTTCACTCCCACTACAATCACTCCATGTAGCTCTTCAGCCCACTGAGCTCCTAGTCTCTAACTAGACCCTCTGATTCACTGCCAGTGAATCCCTTGAGATCCTCCAATCTTCATGGTAGTATCTTCCTCAAGCACCACCCCCGTCTCTGTGCTGGGTCCCTAGCTTGGCACTCCAGATACTTCCCAAGCTTCACCCCACTGGTCTGCTCCGTCCCTGGCTTGACACACAAGGCTGCTCTGCAAGCGTCACCTCCGCTCTCTGGGTCCCTGGCTTGATACCCGCTGAAGTTTCGCGATTCTTCACCATCCCCGGTTGGTGAGAATTCTGCTCCAGTACTTGCTTCTGTTACTCACAGTGGTGTCTGGTAATAAGGTGGATGGTCCCTTACTGGCGAAAGCTTCCCCTCTACCTCCGACCAGGGCAGGTTCTCCGGCCGGCAGAACCGTTACTTCTGGTTGAAATGCAAGTGGCAATCCCAACCCTGCACTGCTCTCTTGCTTCTGGATAGGCCCTCAGACAGCCTAGGAGCCAGATGCCCCCGGGATAGGTCCAATCTCCGGTCTAGCAGCCCCGGCAGTACAACACACGTCCACCCAGACAGTTGTCCAGGTGGCACAGAACCCCGATCACCTGACTCCACCCAAATATATAGGCTCTTCCAGCTAGGGATTTACCTGGACATTACAGGCTTTGAATAATATTGAACCATGTGTCCGGTTTTCAGTTTGCCTGGAACGTGGACAGATGATTCATTCAGATCAGACTGTGGAAGCCGGGGGTCAGGGGGAGGAACAGAAGAACTAGTGCTTATCGGGCAGCAGCTGGGGGCTGAGGAAGGAACACAACTAGTTAATCCTTAACAGGCAGCAGTGCAGTAAAACTTGTGGAACGGCTTCTGACAATTGAACGAAAATCCCAGTCCCCTTGTCTATATCAATCCGCCGGGGCATGTAATTGCCGGGAACCGCAGCACAATGATTACTCAGCCGAGGCTATTTGATGATTTTCGGGCACAGGTGAAGTAATCCATGTGCTGCAGTTCCCGGCAATTCCATGCCCCTGGCGGATTCATAGAGAAGTGGAGGTCTGGAGCGCGGCATAAGGACTAGAAAGATGAGGGGGGGTGCATGATGGACAAAAAAATGAACTCAGGGGGTGCTTGTGTGTATCTGTGAGGATGTGAACCTGGGGCAAGGGGGGCAGGATGGACAAGCCTGATGTGCACAGGGGCTGCCTGTGACTGTGTGTGGGCCAGTGATGTGTACCCTCTGCATTACATACTACTGACATTTGCCTTACTTATCATTGAAAACTCTGTATTAATTATTACTTACCTCTGCCTTACTACTGACCTCTGTCTTCTGCTTTTTTTACATGCCCCATCAGATTAATATAGAAGCAGGGGTTGGGACTCCTGATTTATTTTACAGAACAGTTGCATAAGGATCACTCTGCTGCTGCCCGCTAACTAGTCCTGCTAAGGGGCCTGAACAACTTAGGCATCTTTTGTTCCCTTATTCCACATACACACGGGCAGACTTTTTGACCGGACTGGTCCGACGGACTTTTGAACGAACGGACTTGCCTACACATGATCACACCAAAGTCGGATTCGTACGTGATGACGTACGACCGGACTAAAATAAGGAAATTGATAGCCGGTAGCCAATAGCTGCCCTAGCGTGGGTTTTCGTCCGTCAAGCTAGCATACAGACGAGCAGATTTTTCGACCGGACTCGAGTCCGTCGGACAAATTTGAAAAATGTTCCAAATCTAAAGTCCGTCAGATTTTTGACCGAAAAAGTCTGCTGCAGGTCCGATGGAGCCCACACATGGTCGGATTGTCCGCCGGATTCGGTCCGTTGGACCAGTCTGGTCGAAAAGTCCGCCCGTGTGTATGCGGCTTTACAAACTTTTAGAGAATGTCAGGTTCACTTTAAAGTCCACCTCTAGTAATGTGCTGTACATTAGCAATAAATCTGTTCAAGGAAGGCAAAACACTGAAACCTCGTACACACGATCGGATTGTTGGCCAACAAAACCAGGGACTTTTGTCCAAAGGGCGTTGGCCCAAACTTGTCTTGCATACAAACAGGAAGGAATTTTTGGCCAACAAATGCGAACTTAGCGACGTACTACGTTGTTTTTCAGCTCTTTAGCGCCACCCTTTGGGCTCCTTCTGCTAATTTCCTGTTAGTTGAAGTTTGGTGAGTGTTGATTCGCGCTTTTCATTTTGCACTTTTCATTTTGCGCTTTTCATTTCGCACGTTTTAGTTCGTTTCTGAATGGCCGTTCATCTATATTTTTGGATGCATAGAATGCACTTTTTTGTTACGTTCTATTGGCAGATAGCATGTCTAATTATATTTGTTTTCTTTTTTTAATGCACAATAAAAAAAATTGTGGAAAATAATACTTGGCTGTGTGTTTTACTTCAAAGTTTGGGAGTAGGCAGTTACATTTTAAAAAATACAATGTAAATTTGACAAGGGACACCAACATAGCTGTAGTTTAATCTTAAAAACTACAGGATAATGGTGTTGTGGTAACTTGCCCAAATAAAAAAAAAAAAAGCATAATAATATTATTGTTGATATCACTAGAAAAAAAAGCCTTTGAAAAAATTAATTTGCAATAACTCCATCAGTATCACCAGCAAAGCAGCTTCGTTATTATCCCATTAAAGAAGAAGAGAATTGTGCGCTGCAATTCGTGATTTCATAATTTGCCGCGTCACAAATGTTAATTCTCCATTACAAACGCTAGTTTACAAGACCGACCGCTTCTGGCTCGTCCTTGCTTCCGAGCATGCGTGTTTGTACTTTGTACTTTTATCTGACGGACTTGTGTACACACGCTCGGAAAATCCAACAACAGACATTTGTTCGCGGAAAATTTAAAAACCTGCAATCCAACATTCGTCTGCGGAAAATCAGACAACAATTGTCCGATGGAGCGTACACACTGTCAGATTTACCGCCAACTGCCTGTCATAACACATTTCCCATCGGAAAGTCCGATCGTGTGTACGAGGCTTAACGGCATTGAGGCTACATTCACATTGGCGATTAGGGCTGGTGTGAACAGTAACAACAGGTACCAGAGATTGCTGTTGCAGCTGTTAGGCTTGAAAAAAAGGTGACAACTGTTTTCCCAGCAGGCCAAGGGATCCAAGAAAACCCCTGCCCATTAGCTGAGATCCCCCATGTACCTATAACCTTGCCCTTATCATATCCAGTACCACCAGGTACCCGTCCACCTAGTGGTAGAAGAGAAAAGTGCAACAAGGTCAAACTTAGGGAGAAATCAATTGATGTCAAGATGACTATTCCTGGGAGGTTAAGTTTTGAGGAGCAACCCTGCCTAAACTCCAGGGTGCTACAATTACATAGGGGACAAAAAGACAGTCAGGAGTGGCTGCAGCCACTGAATTATGTGTGAAGCCCCCCCCCCCCCCCTCGCTGTCAGGTCCGTACGATGTGCTGACCCGGCAGTGAAAGGGTTAATACATCTTTAACCACTTTAATACAGGGCACTTATACACCTTCCTGCCCAGACCAATTTTCAGCTTTCAGCACTTTCACATTTTGAGTGACAATTGCGCAGCCATACGACACTGTACCCAAACAAAATTTTTATAACTTTTTTTCCCACAAATAGAGCTTTCTTTTGGTATTTGATCACTTCTGGGGGGTTTTTATTTTTTGTGTTACAAGTTAAAAAAAGACCAAAATTTTTGAAAAAAAAAAAAAAGATTTTCTTTGTTTCTGTTACAAAACTTTGTAAATAAGTAAGTTTTCTCCTTCACTGATGGGCACTGATGATGTGGCACTGATGAGGTGGCACTTATATGCAGCACTGATAGGCATTGATGGGTGGCACTGATATACGGCACTGATAGGTGGCACTGATGGGCACTCATAGGCAGCACTGATGGGCACTGACAGGTAGCACAGGAGGGCACATATAGGCGGCACTGATGGGCACTGATAGATGGCACTGATAGGCAGCACTGATCAGAGGCATTGGCGGGCATCACTGATGGGCACAGAGGGCCATCCTTAATAGGCAATGATTGCCACCCCTGGTGGGCTCTAGTGGGCTTACCTGGTGGCCATGGGTGGGAATCCCTGGTGGCCATGGGTGGGCATCCCAGGTGGTCATCCGGTGGGCATCCCTGGTGGTCATTGGTGGGCATCCTCAGGGAGGCTGCACTGATAATCAATCAGTGATGACCCCTCTGTCAGGAGAGCAGCTAATCGGCTGTCCTCTACTGGCGTTTGTTAGCGTGAGTGGACGAAAAGCTGATACATGGCTTATCCTGTTTACATTGTGATCACCTGTATAGCAGAGCTCAGACCGGAGAAGGGAGAAACAGCACAAGGAGCCAATTAGCTGTGCTGCAGTATAAGAAGCATTCGAAGGAGAGATCAGAGTGATGGAGTGATAAGGTTATCAGTCTGCTGCTTTTCCTTTCACTGTCCAGTCTCCTGCTGGGGGAGGGGGCAAGACCTGTAAGTGTCACTGAAGTGCAGCAGATAAAAAGTCACGTCTTGACCTGCCAGACAGGACTGCGCTGTGTGGCAGAGCTGTGTAGATCTCACGACTGGATGGACAGAAATAGAAATTCTTTGGCAGGTAACACAGTTATAGGTATTTTATCGAGGTATTTAGACGTTCACCTGCAATTCCACTTTATAAAGAATCAGCAACGCACCAGCACCTTTGCAGCCATTGTGCTACCTGCTGGGTGTTTGGTGTGTCCTGTACCTTTAGGAAGGGGTGGGCTCCCTTCAGTCCACCTGCCCTCACTTATCCATTAGAATGCATGTGCCTCCACTGTGGGGACACCCAAATTTTAGTGTTAGGACCATAGATACCAGGGTGCCGTGACGAGGCTCTGTGGCTTACGCATGCGTTTGCAAATGCGTGCGGACTGAACCCCTGTTTTTAACGCATACTGTTAGACAGGTCAATTGGTTGTCTGCGAGCTGGTGGTAAGTAGGCTTGGAATTTTTTTCCTGGGCATTCCCCAGGTTTCGTTGTTATCCACTTTATAAAGAATCTGCATATGTAGCAATATGAGGGCTAAAGGTTATTCATGTAAAGTCAGAACATAAATGTACAGAATGATATCACGTTTTTCTTCTTTCCAACAAGTACAAGACAGAAGTCACGAACAAAGTCGATCGAAATGTTTACATATTTTTCTCCCTGGGACAAAAAAAGCTTCATATTACAACAGAAATTAATCATGAGTCACTTCAATACAATGGTCTATATCCTGTGTTGTCACCTTTGTGACACAGGTCAATCTATAACATGTTGTCATAAATTTTAACTTATTGTCCTTTCTTATCAGTGACACAAGATTGTGAAATTTAGGACAATTTCTACAATGGTGGCGTTTACATGTTTTTTTTCTGAGATGCGTGATGAGACACTTGGCCATTTGTTCTGAGATACTTCCCCCTGTCACCAGGTGTGTTCTCAATGATGTATATATACAAAAAGAAAGAAAGGACCCGCGCTATGGCAATAAGGAATATGTAATAATATAATAGGGCTGCTGCTAAAGTGAAAGACCCCAATAAATGCAAAAGATTACAAATGAAACTCAGCGCTGCTCCTACAGCTCAAACCAGTATAGTATTAGGCAAACCTATATCAACATATTCAATATCATGATATGGCTTAACGACATGGTATAAAGTGCTCAGTGCAAATATAAAGTGCAAAAAAACATAATATATATAAAGTGCAATCATATAAAGTCCATCCAATATGGTGTGCTGAACTTGTAAACAGTTGTGGTGGTGGTTCTCAGATGACTATTCGTGCTCCCCTCCTGGGTCCCCACTCACCAAAAAAAGGCTGGTGAGTGGGGACCCACTCACCAAAAAAAGGCTGTAAATATGCCTGTTAGTATCTCCAGATCAGCATCTCCTGTCAATGGTAAGTGGATTGTATGGACACTACCAGGGCCGGACTTACTATAGGGCTTGAGTGGGCTCAAGCCCATGGGCCCCGCCCAATAGGGGGCCCCGCGGCGCTCGCGCTATAGCAAGGACGCCAATTGCCGGGAGGGCGTCCCTGGCCGTCCTCCTGTATACTTCCCCTCTGCGCGCGGGCGCGCATCGGAGAAGTTCTGTGTTAGCTTGTCCCTTGGACACAGCCAATCACAGATCATGCTAAATGGCCAATTACAGCAGGAGGGAGAGCTTCCATGCTGCAGTGGTGAGTGAACACTCACATTAGTTACAGTTACACAACACTACACAACATAGTGCCATCTGTCCCGACTCCCCAGTGCCACCTATCAGTGCCAAATGTCCCCAGTGCCACCTGTCCCAAGTGCCACCTATAAGTGCCACCTGCCTCCAGTGCCACCTGCCCCAGTGCCACCTGTCCCCAGTGCCACCTGTCAGTGTCACGTGTCATCAGTGCCATCTGTCAGCAGTGCCACCTGTCCCCAGTGCCACCTGTCAGTGTCATGTGTCATCAGTGCCACGTATCAGTGCCATCTGTCATTAGTGCCACCTCTCCCCAGTGCCACCTGTCAGTGTCACGTGTCATCAGTGCCACGTATTAGTGCCATCTGTCATCAGTGCCACGTATTAGTGCCATCTGTCATCAGTGCCATGTATCAGTGCCATCTGTCATCAGTGCCACCTGTCAGTGTCACGTGTCATCAGTGCCACGTATCAGTGCCATCTGTCATCAGTGCCAGATAGATATAGAAGGTAGGGCCTGAAAGTGACTCAAGCCTAGGGGCCCCCACCACTCTAAGTCCTGCCCTGGACACTACATAGGGATAATTCCTATCTTCCACTGGTATGATTAAAACATATGTACATCTTGGATCCTTCCCATCTTACTCAGTAATCAGGCACTCATAAGGATGTATGGCAATGAAGGAAAAAAGAGTAGATATAGTGTAATACTGTGAGGTTTATTCATAAAATCCAAAAAATATTACACTTACATCAAAAACCGTTAATTAATGTGCAGAGAAACACAGCCTTGGCATGCAAACAATGGTCACTAGGTCTCCTCAGCTTGACGTGTGACTCCCAGTGGGAGGGGCGAAACGCGTGGGTGATCTGTTTGTTCCCGGGGGGAATACCATACCTTATGCTACTATAGCCTGTTTAAATACATTGATGGTGTTTATATAGCCACACTGACTGTGGGCAGATGTAGGAGAGTTCAATATATCCAGCCTTTAAGGAACATATATTTGTCCATATGGCTTACTGTTGAAGCCCATGTAATTGTGGACTGAGAACAGGTGGAAAGGTGTTGTTTGCTCTACCCTTTCCTTTTCTATCATTCTTCCTATAATCATCTGGATACCTATTTTTGCTTTGTTCCTCCCCTGGTGAACTATATAAGTGTATATTCACATTTATATATCTCTACACTCATCAGCCCTTTACACGGTCCTTGGCACTAGTAAGAAACTGCCTCCTGCTTTACATGGTGATTCTCTGGTGATAATCTGGGAGCTCTCCATCTGGGAGATGATCTTATGCTGACAAGTGGGACCTGTTCCTTTCAACTACCCCCTGGTCACTGGAACATTCTCTGGTGATCTGGTGATGTTTAGACATTAATGGCTGTGTTGAGTTATTTTGAGGGGACAGCAAATTTACACTGTTATACTGTGCACTCACTACTTTATGTAGCAATAACTCTCGGTGGAGCTGCTGGTTTAAGTCAGCTGTTACCGTCACCTTCTTTACCTCTATTTCACCGGAACCGGGTCTAGGGTCCCGTTGAGTTTACCATATACACTGTAGGAACCGGACACTTGAGTATCTTTTCTAATGCTTTAATAAATGTAAATTGAAGGAAGTAGCAGGAAAGAGATAGAAGGAAAGTTGCAGGGAAGCTCAAATACCTTTTCTTAATGTTCTTTGTTTAGCATTAGGGATTGAAACTTGTAGCTGAATATACTCTCTCTGTAGAGTTGAATCTTTGCCCGCCTGGGTAGGTTTCTCTCACTAACCTAGCAGCCAGTACGTAGAACGAACAAAAGTCTCTGCCACAGACTTGATTGAAACAAAAACCGTACGATCCTCTGCCACAGGATGTATTGGTTCTCGATGAACAACGAACACAGCACCAGGACCTTTAAGCCAACCCGGCAGTACTATGCGGTAGGATTACTTTAGGATACGTCCTCCAACCGAGTCACCAGGCCCCTCTCCAGACCAGCACTCTGCATGATCCTTCCATGACGGGTCCTCCCCTGGGATCTTCTCAGTTGTCCAGCTTCTTCACATAGGATAGACAGCTCAGGACCATTCCTCTGCCGCTGTGGTAGGCCCCAGACAAGCCTCTGGACCCACCCAATCCCCCAATCGGAGGACCACGAGGTAGTACTCCTAACACATACCTGTCAGCCAGGAGGGCCAGCAGGTGGAACGAAACGAACCCTGAAACATGGCGTCTGTCCCATAAATACCCTCTTCCAGAATTTACTACCTCTTGTATCTCTTGACCTCCCCTCTTAGATTGTAAGCTCTAAGGAGCAGGGCCCTCTGATTCCTACTGTATCAAATTGTATTGTATTTGTACTGTCTACCCTCAAGTTGTAAAGCGCTACGTAAACTGTTGGCGCTATATAAATACTGTATAATAATAATAATAATAATGCAACTTGGAGGACCACCTCCACCGAGTTATCTCCGGGACAAAGGAGCACTTATACACTTCAACGTGTTGCCTTTCCAACACTGGCCCATAGTAACAACGACACCCACAGGGACAGTGTGAAATTACATGCAACTCAGCCGAGCTGGAACAGAGGCAAATCTGACTATGTATGAACAGATAACCCACTAAATTTACCTATCAGCAGTAGATTAAAAATCTACCAGCGCTACATTTACATTGTAGCAAAGTGTCATTTCTTCAGTGTTGTCACATGAAAAGATATAATAAAATATTTACAAAAATGTGAGGAGTGTACTTACTTTTGTGAGATTATTATTATACAGGATTTATATAGCACCAACAATTTACGCAGCGCTTTACAATACAGTTACAATACAATAAAATACAAGAGGATTAGGAGGGCCCTACTCAGAAGAGCTTACAATCTAATAGGTTGGGGCAGGTGGTACAAAAGGTTGTAACTGTGGGGAATGAGCTGATGGAAGTGGTAGGAGGTTAGTTGGAGACGTGATAGGCTTCCCTGAAGAGATGAGTTTTCAGGGATTGCCTGAAGGTAGCAAGGGTATGGGATAGCCGGACCAGTGGAGGTAGCAAGTTCCAGAGGATGGGAGAGGCTCTGGAGAAATCCTGGAGACGAGCATGGGAGGAGGAGACGAGAGAGCTTGAGAGTAGGAGGTCTTGAGAAGAGCGGAGAGGATGATTTGGGTGATATTTTGGAGACAAGATTAGTGATGTAGCTCGGGGCAGAGTTGTGAATGGCTTTGTATGTTGTGTTTAGTATTTTGAATTTCATTCGCTGGGTGATTGGGAGCCAGTGTAGGGATTGGAGGAGAGGGTTGGCAGACACTGAGCGGTTGGTAAGGTGGATAAGTCTGGCAGAAGCATTCATGATAGACTGAAGATGGAATAGCCTATGGAGAGGCAGGCCAATGAGAAGGGAGTTGCAATAGTCAAGGCGAGAGATAACAAGGGAGTGAATGAGGAGCTTGGTGGTTTCATTTGTTAAAAAGGGGCGAATTTTAGAGATGTTACGGAGGTGAATTCTACAAACTTTTGACAACGATTGGATTTGGGGCTGAAATGACAAGTCAGAGTCTAGGATCACACCTAGTACCCTGGCGTGAGGGGAGGGACTGATGGTTGCGTTGTTGATTTTGATGGAAAAGTCATGGAGGGAGGCATGTGCGGGGGGGAATATTAACCCTTTCATGACTAAGCCAATTTCTGACATTTGGTGTTTACAAGTTAAAATCCTTATTTTTTGCTAGAAAATTACTTAGAGCCCCCAAACATTATATATATATATATTTTTTAGCAGAGAATCTAGAGAATAAAATGGCGATTGTTGAAATATTTTATGTCACACGGTATTTGTGCAGCAGTGTTTTTGATGCAACTTTTTGGGAAAAGGGACACTTTCATGCATTTTAAAAAAACGAAACAGTAAAGTTAGCCCAATTTTTTTGTATAATGTGAAAGATGATGCTACGCAGAGTAAATAGATATCAAACATGTCATGCTTTAAAATTGCACGCACTCATGGAATGGCGACAAACTACGGTACCTAAAAATCTCCATAGGCGATGTTTTAATTTTTTTGCGGTTACCAGGTTAGAGATACAGAGGAGGTCTGGTGCTAGAATTATTGCTCTCGCTCTGACGATCGTGGCTGATACCTCACATGTGTGATTTGAACACCGTTTACATATGCGGGCGCGACTTACGTATGCGTTTTCTTTGCTGCGTGAGCTCGCGGCGACAGGAGCGCTTTAAATTTTTTTATTTTTTTTTTACTTATTTTATTTATTTTTATATTAAAAAACTGTGTTTAACCACTTCAGCCCCGGAAGGATTTACCCCCTTCCTGACCAGAGCACTTTTTACAATTCGGCACTGCGTCGCTTTAACTGCTAATTGCGCGGTCATGCAATGCTGTACCCAAACGAAATTTGCGTCCTTTTCTTCCCACAAATAGAGCTTTCTTTTGATGGTATTTGATCACCTCTGCCGTTTTTATTTTTTGCGCTATACACGGAAAAAGACCGAAAATTTTGAAAAAAAATGATATTTTCTACTTTTTGTTCTAAAAAAAATCCAATAAACTCAATTTTAGTCATACATTTAGGCCAAAATGTATTCGGCCACATGTCTTTGGTAAAAAAAATGTCAATAAGTGTATATTTATTGGTTTGCGCAAAAGTTATAGCGTCTACAAACTAGGGTACATTTTCTGGAATTTACACAGCCTTTAATTTATGACTGCCTATGTCGATTCTTGAGGTGCTAAAATGGCAGGGCAGTACAAAACCCCCACAAATGACCCCATTTTGGAAAGTAGACACCCCAAGGAATTTGCTGAGAGGCATGTTGAGCCCATTGAATATTCATTTTTTTTGTCCCAAGTGATTGAATAATGACAAAAAAAAAAAAAAATTACAAAAAGTTGTCACTAAATGATATATTGCTCACACAGGCCATGGGCATATGTGGAATTGCACCCCAAAATACATTTAGCTGCTTCTCCTGAGTACGGGGATACCACATGTGTGGGACTTTTTGGGAGCCTAGCCGCGTACGGGACCCCGAAAACCAAGCACCGCCTTCAGGATTTCTAAGGGCGTACATTTTTGATTTTACTCCTCACTACCTATCACGGTTTTGAAGGCCATAAAATGCCCAGATGACATAAACCCCCCCCAAATGACCCCATTTTGGAAAGTAGACACCCCAAGCTATTTGCTTTGAGGCATGTTGAGTCCATGGAATGTTTTATATTTTGACACAAGTTGCGGGAAAGTGACAATTTTTTTTTTTTTTTTTTGCACAAAGTTGTCACTAAATGATATATTGCTCACACAGGCCATGGGCATATGTGGAATTGCACCCCAAAATACATTTAGCTGCTTCTCCTGAGTATGGGGATACCACATGTGTGGGACTTTTTAGGAGCCTAGCCGCGTACGGGACCCCGAAAACCAAGCACCGCCTTCAGGATTTCTAAGGGCGTACATTTTTGATTTTACTCCTCACTGCCTATCACAGTTTCGGAGGCCATGGAATGCCCAGGTGGCACAAACCCCCCCCAAATGACCCCATTTTGGAAAGTAGACACCCCAAGCTATTTGCTGAGAGGCATGGTGAGTATTTTGCAGCTCTCATTTGTTTTTGAAAATAAAGAAAGACGAGAAAAAAAAATTTTTTTTTTCTTTTTTCAATTTTCAAAACTTTGTGACAAAAAGTGAGGTCTGCAAAATACTCACTATACCTCTCATCAAATAGCTTGGGGTGTCTACTTTCCAAAATGGGGTCATTTGGGGGGTTTTTTTGCCACCTGGGCATTCCATGGCCCCCGAAACTGTGATAGGCGGTGAAGAGTGAAATCAAAAATTTACGGCCTTAGAAAGCCTGAAGGCGGTGCTTGGTTTTCGGGGTCCCGTACGCGGCTAGGCTCCCAAAAAGTCTCACATATGTGGTATCCCCGTACTCAGGAGAAGCAGCAGAATGTATTTTGGGGTGTAATTTCACATATTCCCATGGCATGTTTGAGCAATATATCATTTAGTGACAACTTTGCGCAAAAAAAAATAAAAAAAATAAAAAATTGTCTCTTTCCCGCAACTTGTGTCACAATATAAATTATTCCATGGACTCAACATGACTCTCAGCAAATAGCTTGGGGTGTCTACTTTCCAAAATGGGGTCATTTGGGGGGGGTTTGAACTGTCCTGGCATTTTATGCACAACATCTAGAAGCTTATGTCACACATCACCCACTCTTCTAACCACTTGAAGACAAAGCCCTTTCTGACACTTATTGTTTACATAAAAAAATAATTTTTTTTTGCAAGAAAATTACTTTGAACCCCCAAACATTATATATATTTTTTAAAGCAAATGCCCTACAGATTAAAATGGTGGGTGTTTCATTTTTTTTTTTCACACAGTATTTGCGCAGCGATTTTTCAAACGCATTTTTTGGGGAAAAAACACACTTTTTTACATTTTAATGCACTAAAACACACTATATTGCCCAAATGTTTGATGAGATAAAAAAGATGATCTTAGGCCGAGTACATAGATACCAAACATGACATGCTTTAAAATTGCGCACAAACGTGCAGTGGCGACAAACTAAATACATTTTTAAAAGCCTTTAAAAGCCTTTACAGGTTACCACTTTAGATTTACAGAGGAGGTCTACTGCTAAAATTACTGCCCTCGATCTGACCTTCGCGGCGATACCTCACATGCATGGTGCAATTGCTGTTTACATTTGACGCCAGACCAACGCTTGCGTTCACCTTAGCGCGAGAGCAGGGGGGACAGGGGTGCTTTTTTTTTTTTCTTTATTATTATTATTTTTTTATCTTATTTTTAAACTGTTCCTTTCATTTTTTTTTTTTAAATCATTTTTATTGTTATCTCAGGGAATGTAAATATCCCCTATGATAGCAATAGGTAGTGACAGGTACTCTTTTTTGCAAAAATTGGGGTCTATTAGACCCTAGATTTCTCCTCTGCCCTCAAAGCATCTGATCACACCAAGATCGGTGTGATAAAATGCTTTCCCAATTTCCCAATGGCGCTGTTTACATCCGGCGAAATCTACGTCATAAAATGCTCGTAGCTTCCGGTTTCTTAGGTCATAGAGATGTTTGGAGCCACTCTGGTCTCTGATCAGCTCTATGGTCAGCTGGCTGAATCACCGGCTGCATTTTCAGGTTCCCTGTTGAGACAGGAGAGCCAGAGAAAAACACGGAAGATGTTGGGGGGGGGGGCATTCCCTCCCACTGCTTGTAAAAGCAGTCTAGAGGCTAATTAGCCACTAGGATTGCTTTTACATGAAAGCCGACCGCTGGCTGAAAAGAATGATACCAAGATGATACCTAAACCTGCAGGCATCATTCTGGTATAACCACTCAAAGTCGTGAATGGCATACCTGAAGACAAAAAAATGGTTAACAATAAAGCACAGTAAACGGTAAGGTATAAAAAATTGCATACCTGAAAAGCAAACATGATAAAACATAATAACAATAAAACATTGCAGAATAGAATACAGTAAAAAAGAGCAGAACAATAGAGAGAGAATAGAGAGAGAGAGAACAATAAAACGACAACTATTTTTATTTTATATTTTTGTTTGTGTTTTTTTTTTTTTTACACTTTTTTTTGTAACTAACTATAATAACTGTAACCGGTTCCAGGTTCGGGTCTCTCAAAATGCGATGGCATCTCGGGAGACCCTGTGAAAGTGTGCCTAGTCTGTGCAATGCTGTACCCTACGCTAATACTCAACTAGTGCATGGTAGCGTTCAAAACATTCACCAATGCAAAGACCAGGATTGTCAGGACAGGAGGGACAATAATAGCGGGTGTCACGCCTATATCCGCGCTTGCTGCAGACACAACATATTTTTTTGGGGGTTCGCTGGGTAGGGGTACTCGGGAGGACATAAAGAAAATGCCTCTCATGCAGCCGACTGCATTTGGTTGGGGATGTGAATGGGGGAAGTACGGGCGCTGCAGAAGCGGTGGGTTCCCAATTAGGATTGGCGAATGCAGCAGGAAGGGCACTATGGGCATGACGGGCCTGTGTTTGTCTTTTTGGTGGCAGCGGGACACTACTTGTGCTTGCCACCTCACCAGCTTGAACTGCACTTATGGGACTCGCCACGTCACCAAGTGTTACTGCAGTGCTGGTTTGACTACGACCGGGGTGTACTAGGCCTCTGGTGCTTGCCAGTTCACCAAGACGCTACAAAAAAAACTGTTAGCGATCGCAGGGATCAGGCCTGACTCTGCGAACGCTGCAGTTATGCGTTTAGAGTTTTGTAAGTGACAGTGATCGATCGATACTGCACTTGGGTGGGCTGGGCCGGGCGGAGGGGCAAAACGCAGGTACTAGCAGGTATCTGGGCTGATCCCGCTAACACTGCGTTTTTGGGAACCCTAAACTGCTGGGGACGCTAGTATAGATCTGATCGGATCAGATATTGATCTGTTCAGATACTATACCACTAAGGGAGGTGTACGCTGCGTGCGTGGGTGTTAGCGGTACTGGCGCTAACCTGACGCTGCCTGGGGCTGGTGCTTGCCAGTTCACCAAAATGCTACCAAAAAAACTGTTAGCGATCGCAGGGATCAGGCCTGACTCTGCGAACGCTGCAGTTATGCGTTTAGTGTTTTGTAAGTGACAGTGATCGATCGATACTGCACTTGGGTGGGCTGGGCCGGGCGGAGGGGCAAAACGCAGGTGCTAGCAGGTATCTGGGCTGATCCCGCTAACACTGCGTTTTTGGGAACCCTAAACTGCTGGGGACGCTAGTATAGATCTGATCGGATCAGATATTGATCCGATCAGATACTATACCACTAAGGGAGGTGTATGGTGCGTGTACGGTGCGTGCGTGGGTGTTCGCGGTACTGGCGCTAATCTGACGCTGCCTGGGGCAACGCATATCACCGCCGGGCGATCAGGGGGCTAAACCTTTATTCGGTAATAAACGGCGGGTGCCCTGACACTATAAAAAATAAACTAACTAACCAGCGTCACCCGTAACAGTTATACGGTGATCAGTGGTGAAAGGGTTAACTAGGGGGCAATCAAGGGGTTAAAACATTTATTAGATAGTATATGGGGGTCCCTGTCGCTATAAAACACTGACGGCGAACCTAAATATTTACGTCCCTAACTACCGTCACCAGTGACACTAATACAGCGATCAGAAAAATGATCGCTTAGCGACACTGGCGACAGGGGGTGATCAAGGGGTTAAAACTTTATTAGGGGGGGTACTGGCGCTAATCTGACGCTGCCTGGGGCGACGCATATCACCGCCGGGCGATTAGGGGGCTAAACCTTTATTCGGTAATAAACGGCGGGTGCCCTGACACTATAAAAAATAAACTAACTAACCAGCGTCACCCGTAACGGTTATACGGTGATCAGTGGTGAAAGGGTTAACTAGGGGGCAATCAAGGGGTTAAAACATTTATTAGATAGTATATGGGGGTCCCTGTCGCTATAAAACACTGACGGCAAACCTAAATATTTACGTCCCTAACTACCGTCACCAGCGACACTAATACAGCGATCAGAAAAATGATCGCTTAGCGACACTGGTGAGGGGGGGTGATCAAGGGGTTAAAACTTTATTAGGGGGGGTAAGGGGGGTACCCTAGACCTACAGGGGGGTTACAGTAACTGTCCTAACACTGCTAACTGTCACAAACTGACACTATGCAGTAATCAGGAAAAAAAAAAAAAAAAAAAAAAAAAACCTGCTTGGTGTCAGTTTGTGACAGGGGGGGGGGGGGGGTGATTGGGGGGGGATCGGGGGGCGATCGGGGGTGTAATGTATGCCTGGCATGTTCTACTGTGTGTGTTTGTGTTGTGCACTTACTTACATGTCATCTCTCCTCGGCGCTGGAACGGAAACTGACAGCCGAGGAGAGATGACATCACATCCTCTGCCTCTGTGTACTATACAGAGGCAGGGGATGTTTGTCATTGGCTGGGAGCGATCGCGAGGGGGGGGCCACGATCGGATGGTCTCCCCCTCGTCTCTCATCGCTCCCAACCAAATGCCGACCGCAGCTGGCACAGGGGGGGGGTCCGATCGGACCCCCCACCCGCGGGAAGGCAATCACGTTTCAGGTACGTGATTTTGCCTGCCCGTGCCGCTCTGCTCACGTATATAGGCGTGAGGCGGTCGGCAAGTGGTTAAAAAAAAAAAATTGATCACTTTTATTGCTGTCACAAGAAATGTAAACATCCCTTGTGACAGTAATAGGTGGTGACAGGTACTCTTTTAGACCCCCGATCCCTCCTTTGCACTTCAAAGTATTCAGATCACTGTTTTCAGCGATTCTGAATACTGTATATTTTTTTTAAAACCGGCGCCATTGGCTTTCGAGTAAACAGGAAGTGACGTTGTGACGTTGTTTCCATGTTTACAATCAGGAGACTGGAACAAAGCCATTTCCAGCTTCGTTCCAGTCTGTCACTAGCCGCCGGAAGTGGCGGATGTTCGATCGAGCCTCCCGGTGGGACGGGAGGCCCGGTTAGAGCGGTGGGAGATGGCGGGAGGGGGGAACGTCCCCTCCCGCTCCTCCAGGAAAACAGCCGAGCAGCTTTTAGCCACATTGGTTGTTATCCCTGGGAAGCCGATCGCTCTAAAAAAACGGTACCAGGATGATGCCTGCAGCTGTGGGCATCATCTCGGTATAACCCCCCCAAAAGCCAAGGCCGCACATCTGCGTACGCTCGGCGGGAAGGGGTTAATAGCTTAGTTTTAGAGAGATTTAGTTTAAGGAAGTGGTGCGACATCCATGCTGATATGTCAGTTAGTAAGTTAGTAATACGAGAGGAGACTGAAGGAGTGAGGTGAGGAGTAGACAGATAGATTTGGGTGTCATCGGCGTATAGGTGGTATTGGAAGCCGTGGGCAGTTATCAAAAGACCAAGGGAGGAGGTGTAGATAGAGAAGAGAAGGGGCCCAAGAACAGAGCCTTGGGGGTCCCCCACAGAAAGGGGCAAAGGAGAGGAGGAGACAGAGTTGTAGGTGACACTGAAGGAGCGCTGTAATAGATAGGCAGAGAACCAGGATAAAGCAGAATCTCGGAGGCCAAGGGAATGCAGTTTATTGAGAAGTAGGGATGAGCCGAACACCCCCCCGGTTCGGTTCGCACCAGAACCTGCGAACGGACCAAAAGTTCGCGCGAACTTAAGAAACCCTATTAAAGTCTATGGGACTCGAACATTCGAAATCAAAAGTGCTAAATTTAAAGGCTAATTTGCATGGTATTGTCCTAAAAAGGGTTTGGGGACCCGGGTCCTGCCCCAGGGGGCATGTATCAATGCAAAAAAAAGTTTTAAAAATGGCCGTTTTTTCGGGAGCAGTGATTTTAATGATGCTTAAAGTGAAAAAACAAAAGTGAAATATTCCTTTAAATATCGTACCTGGAGGTCTATAGTATGCCTGTAAAGTGGCGCATGTTACCCGTGCTTAGAACAGTCCCTGCACAAAATTACATTTTTAAAGGGATAAAAGTCATTTAAAACAGCTTGCGGCTTTAATTACTTCAGCCCCGGACCATTATGCTGCCTAAGGACCAGAGGACTTTTTCCAATTTGGCACTGCGTCGCTTTAACTGCTAATTGCGCAGTCATGCAATGCTGTACCCAAACGAAATTTGCGTCCTTTTCTTCCCACAAATAGAGCTTTCTTTTGATGATATTTGATCACCTCTGCCGGTTTTTATTTTTTGCGATATAAACGGATAAAGACCGAAAATTTTGAAAAAAAATGATATCTTATACTGTTTGTTATAAAAAAAATCCAATAAACTCAATTTTAGTCATACATTTAGGCCAAAATGTATTCGGCCACATGTCTTTGGTAAAAAAAATGTCAATAAGCGTATATTTATTGGTTTGCGCAAAAGTTATAGCGTCTACAAACTAGGGTACATTGTCTGGAATTTACACAGCTTTTAGTTTATCACTGCCTATGTCATTTCTTGAGGTGCTAAAATGGCAGGGCAGTACAAACCCCCCCCCCCAAATGACCCCATTTTGGAAAGTAGACACCCCAAGGAAATTGCTGAAAGGCATGTTGAACCCATTGAATATTTATTTTTTGTCCCAAGTGATTGACAAAAAAAAATTACAAAAAGTTGTCACTAAATGATATATTGCTCACACAGGCCATGGGCATATGTGGAATTGCACCCCAAAATATATTCATCTGCTTTTCCTGAGTACGGGGATACCACATGTGTGGGACTTTTTGGGAGCCTAGCCACGTACGGGGCCCCGAAAACCAATGACCGCCTTCAGGATTTCTAAGGGCGTACATTTTTGATTTTACTCCTCACTACCTATCACAGTTTTGAAGGCCATAAAATGCCCAGATGACACAAAACCCCCCCAAATGACCCCATTTTGGAAAGTAGACATCCCAAGCTATTTGCTGAGAGGCATGTTGAGTCCATGGAATATTTTATATTTTGACACAAGTTGCGGGAAAGTGACACATTTTTTTTTTTATTTGCACAAAGTTGTCACTAAATGATATATTGCTCATACAGGCCATGGGCATATGTGGAATTGCACCCCAAAATACATTTAGCTGCTTCTCCTGAGTATGGGGATACCACATGTGTGGGACTTTTTGGGAGCCTAGCTGCGTATGGGGCCCCGAAAACCAATCACCGCCTTCAGGATTTCTAAGGGTGTAAATTTTTGATTTCACTCTTCACTGCCAATCACAGTTTCAGAGGCCATGGAATGCCCAGGTGGCACAAAATCCCCCCAAATGACCCCATTTTGGAAAGTAGACACCCCAAGCTATTTGCTGAGAGGCATTTTTCAGCTCTCATTTGTTTTTGAAAATGAAGAAAGACAAGAAAAAACTTTTTTTTTTTCTTTTTTCAATTTTCAAAACTTTGTGACAAAAAGTGAGGTCTGCAAAATACTCACTATACCTCTCAGCAAATAGCTTGGGGTGTCTACTTTCCAAAATGGGGTCATTTGGGGGGGTTTTGTGCCACCTGGGCATTCCATGGCCTCCGAAACTGTGATAGGCAGTGAAGAGTGAAATCAAAAATTTACGGCCTTAGAAAGCCTGAAGGCGGTGCTTGGTTTTCGGGGTCCCGTACGCGGCTAGGCTCCCAAAAAGTCTCACACATGTGGTATTCCCATACTCAGGAGAAGCAACAGAATGTATTTTGGGGTGTAATTTCACATATTCCAATGGCATGTTTGAGCAATATATCATTTAGTGACAACTTTGTGCAAAAAAAAAAAAAATCTAGTCTCTTTCCCGCAACTTGTGTCACAATATAAAATATTCCATGGACTCGACATGACTCTCAGCAAATAGCTTGGGGTGTCTACTTTCCAAAATGGGGTCATTTGGGGGGTTTTTGAACTGTCCTGGCATTTTATGCACAACATTTAGAAGCTTATGTCACACATCACCCACTCTTCTAACCACTTGAAGACAAAGCCCTTTCTGACACTTTTTGTTTACATGAAATTTTTTTTTTTTGCAAGAAAATTACTTTGAACCCCCAAACATTATATATTTTTTTAAAGCAAATGCTCTACAGATTAAAATGGTGGGTGTTTCATTTTTTTTTTCACACAGTATTTGCGCAGCGATTTTTCAAACGCATTTTTGGGGAAAAACACACTTTTTTAAATTTTAATGCACTAAAACACACTATATTGCCCAAATGTTTGATGAAATAAAAAAGATGATCTTAGGCCGAGTACATGGATACCAAACATGACATGCTTTAAAATTGCGCACAAACGTGCAGTGGCGACAAACTAAATACATTTTTAAAAGCCTTTAAAAGCCTTTACAGGTTACCACTTTAGATTTACAGAGGAGGTCTACTGCTAAAATTACTGCCCTCGATCTGACGTTCGCAGTGACACCTCACATGCATGGTGCAATTGCTGTTTACATTTGACGCCAGACCACCGCTTGCGTTTGCCTTTGCGCGAGAGCAGGGGGGGGACAGGGGTGCTTTTTTTTTTTCCTTTATTATTTTTTTGCTTTTTTATCTTATTTTTAAACTGTTCCTTTCATTTTTTTTAATCATTTTTATTGTTATCTCAGGGAATGTAAATATCCCCTATGATAGCAATAGGTAGTGACAGGTACTCTTTTTTGAAAAAATTGGGGCCTATTAGACCCAAGATCTCTCCTCTGTCCTCAAAGCATCTGACCACACCAAGATCGGTGTGATAAAATGCTTTCCCAATTTCCCAATGGCGCTGTTTACATCCGGCGAAATCTAAGTCATGAAATGCTCGTAGCTTCCGGTTTCTTAGGCCATAGAGATGTTTGGAGCCACTCTGGTCTCTGATCAGCTCTATGGTCAGCTGGCTGAATCACCAGCTGCATTCTCAGGTTCCCTGTTGAGACAGGAGAGCCAGAGAAAAACACGGAAGATGGTGGGGGGTGGGGGGGGGGCATTCCCTCATTCCCTCATTCCCTCATTCCCTCCCACTGCTTGTAAAAGCAGTCTAGAGGCTAATTAGCCACTAGGATTGATTTTACATGAAAGCCAAACGCTGGCTGAAAAGAATGATACCAAGATAATACCTAAACCTGCAGGCATCCTTCTGGTATAACCACTCAAAGTCGTGAATGGCTTACCTGAAGACAAAAAAATGGTTAACAATAAAACACAGTAAACGGTAAATTAAAAAAAATTGCATACATGAAAAGCAAACATGATAAAACATAATAACAATAAAACATTGCAGAATAGAATACAGTAAAAAAGAGCAGAACAATAGAGAGAGAATAGAGAGAAAGAGAGAACAATAAAACGACAACTATTTTTTTTTATTTTATATATTTTTTTTTTTTTACACTTTTTTTGTAACTAACTTTTATAACTGTAACCAGTTCCAGGTTCAGGTCTCAAAATGCGATGGCATCTTGGAAGACCCTGTGAAAGTGTACCTAGTCTGTACAATGCTGTACCCTACGCTAATACTCAACTAGTGAATGGTAGCGTTCAAAACATTCACCAATGAAAAAGACAAGGATTGTCAGGACAGGAGGGACAATAATAGCGGGTTTTACGCCTATATCCGCGCTTGCTGCAGACACAACATCTTTTTTGGGGGGGTTCGTTGGGTGCCTCTCATGCAGCCGACTGCATTTGGTTGGGGATGTGAATGGGGGAATTACGGGTACTGCAAAAGTGGTGGGTTTCCAATTAGGATTGGCGAATGCAGCAGGAAGGGCATGATGGGCACGACGGGCCTGTTTGTCTTCTTCTTGGTGGCAGCGGGACACTACTTGTGCTTGCCACCCCACCAGCTTGAACTGCACTTATGGGACTCGCCACGTCACCAAGTGTTACTGCAGTGCTGGTTTGACTACGACCGGAGTGTACTAGGCCGCTGGTGCTTGCCAGTTCACCAAAACGCTACCAAAAAAACTGTTAGCGATAGCAGGGATCAGGCCTGACTCTGCGAATGCTGCAGTTATGTATTTAGTGTTTTGTAAGTGACAGTGATCGATCGATACTGCACTTGGGTGGGCTGGGCTGGGCCGGGCGGAGGGGCAAAATGCCGGTGCTAGCAGGTATCTGGACTGATCCCGCTAACGCTGCGTTTTTGGGAACCCTAAACTGCTGAGGACGCTAGTATAGATCTGATCGGATCAGATATTGATCCGTTCAGATGCTATACCACTAAGGGAGGCGTATGCTGCGTGCGTGGGTGTTAGCGGTACTGGCGCTAATCTGACGCATATCACCGCCGGGCGATCTTGGGGCTAAACTTTTATTCTGTAATAAACAGCGGGTGCCCTGACACTATAAAAAATAAACAAACTAACCAGCGTCACCCGTAACAGTTATACAGTGATCAGTGGTGAATGGGTTAGCTAGGGGGCAATCAAGGGGTTAAAACATTTATTAGATAGTATATGGGGGTCCTTGTCGCTATAAAACGCTGACAGCGAACCTAAATATTTACGTCCCTAACTAGCGTCACCAGTGACACTAATACAGCGATCAGAAAAATGATCGCTTAGTAACACTGGCGACAGGGGGTGATCAAGGGGTTTAAACTTTATTAGGGGGGGTTAGGGGGGTACCCTAGACCTAAAGGGGGCTAACACTCACTGCCCTAACGCACTAACTGTTACAAACTGACACCATGCAGTAGTCAAAAAAAAACAAAAAACTGCTTGGTGTCAGTGTGACGGGGGGGGGAGGGGTGATCGGGGGGTAAAGGGGGGTGTAATGTGTGCCTGGCATGTTCTACTGTGTGTGTGTGTGTGTGTTTGGTGCACTCACATTTCAGTCTTCTCTCCTCGGCACCGGAACGGAAACTGCTGAGCCGAGAAGAGATGACATCACATCCCCTGCCTCTGTGTACTACACAGAGGCAGGGGAAGAATCTCATTGGCTGGGAGCGATCGCGAGGGGGGGGCCACGATCGGATGGCCTCCCCTTCATCTCTGATCACTGCCAAACCAAAGGCGACCGCCGCTGGCACCGGGGGGGGGGGGTCCGATTGGAGCCCCCCACCCGCGGGAAGGCAAGGACGTATATGTATGTCCTTTTGCCTGCCCGTGCCGCTCTGTGGACGTATATAGTCGTGCGGCGGTCGTCAAGTGGTTAATGTAATGTCGGGTCCTGGCAATATGGATGAAAAACCAGTGAGACAAACGGCATGGGTACCCCCCCCAGTCCAATACCAGGCCCTTTGGGTCCTGTATGGATATTATGGGTAACCACGCACCCAAATTAAAAAAAAGGAAAGGAGTGGGGCCCCCAGGCCCTATATACTCTGAACAGCAGTATACAGGCGGTGCAAACAAGACAGGGACTGTAGGTTTGTTGTTAAGTAGAATCTGTTTGTAATTTTGAACTGGTACATTTTTAAAGTGTAGCTCCAGCTAAAAAATATATTTTTAAGTTTTTTGGAACACATAGGGAAGGGTTATCACCCCTGTAACATTTGTTTTGTTGTCTGTGCACCTCTTCAGAAGATTTAACCTCACTTTCTGTCCCAAACACAAATGTTTTTTTGAACATTTGGGGGTTTTAGTGAAACAAGGATTAGTGATAAAGCATCAGTGAAGAGGAGACACGTTTTTCCCATATTAACTCTTACAGGAGAGAATTTCCCTTCCTAGGGGTAGATTTCATCTCACTTCCTGTTGTCTCCTTCCGTTTGCAAGTAGGAGTCGTTTGTAAGTTGGATGTTTGAAAGTAGGGGCCTGCCCTATATACTCTGCAGAAATTGGGGCCTTTAGGTGTTGGTGTTGCCACAACACTGTAAGCCCTCACAGTTACTCTTGGTGGGCGCAGGAACGGGCCATGCTGTGAAATATTAGATCAAGAATTGTAATTGCATGCCATTGTTGAACAGTGGTAGAAAAATTGTGCCTTTGGTGGTGCTGGTGCCACAACACTGTAAGTCCTCACTGCTGTGAAATATTAGATCAAGAATTGTAATTACATGTTCCTGTTGAACAGGGCCAGAAAAATTGGGCCTTAGGCACTGGTACCACAACACTGCAACCCCATACAGATGCTATAGTTGGGGCACAGGAATGAGCCCTGCTGCAAAGTATTGCATCAAAAATTGTAATTACACGCCCCTGTTAAACAGGGGCAGAAAAATTGGGCCTTAGCCACTGTTGCCACAACACTGCAATCCCTCACAGATGCTATAGTTGGAGTGTAGGAATGAGCCCTGCTGCAAAGTATTGCATCAAAAATTGTAATTATACGCCCCTGTTAAACAGGGGCAGAAAAATTGGGCCTTGGCCACTGGTGGCAGTGCCCAGAACCAAAAATCTTACAAGCTATCAGCATGAAAATTGAGGATGAAGAGGATTGTCACTCAGCATAACAGGATGGTCACAGACTCAGCATAGGCAGTCTTGAAGGGATCTCACATTAAAAGAAAAATCAATCGGTTACATCAACATCAGGTGCTTGGTAGCTGGTGATCCAAGACTGATTCATTTTTATGAAGGTCAGCCGATCGACCGATTCGGTGGACAGGCGCACCCTGTGATCGGTTACAAAGCCTCCAGCAGCACTGAATGTGCGTTACGAAAGAACGCTGGATGCAGGACAGGCCAGTAGCTCAATTGCATTCTGTGCAAGCTCTGGCCAGTAATCCATCCTCAAGACCCTGTAACCCAGAGGATTTTCAGTGGGAAAGGTGTCCATGTCTGATCTTGACCCTAGGTAATCTTGCACCATGTGAATCAGACACTGGCGATGGTTGCTGGAACAGATCAGACCTTGGGGCTGCAGACTAAAAAATTGTCTGAACGCATCGGTCAGACGGCCACCTTCTCCACCGCTCCTTCTGTGACTGACCGAAACCTCAGCAACACGTTGTTCAGTAGGACCAGGAAATTGTAACCTCCCAGGCTCTGGAAACGCATTGCACAAACCTTTCTGCAAGGCCTCCCGAAGATGTTTCATCCTCTGCTCCCTCTGCGACGGCAAGATATGGTCCGCAATCTTACCCTTGTAACATGGATCAAGGAGGGTTGCCAGCCAGTAATCATCCCTCCCCTTGATACCACGAATGCAAGGATCCTTCCATAGGCTTTGCAGGATCAGGGAGGCCATGCAGCGTAGGTTTGCTGAGGCATTTGGTCCAGAGTCCTCAGGGTCACTAAGGACGACATGATCCTCAGCCACCTCCTCCCAGTCACGTACAAGTCCATGGGTTTCTTTGTACTGTAAATGATCCCTTGAAGACTGCTGCTGATGCTGAGTGCCAGGCTCTACCTCTATGCTGACACAATCCTCCTCCTCGTCCTCTTCCTGTGTGATCGGCAGGCACGCAGGAACACTGTCTGGATAAAGGGGGCCTTGAGAGGTAAGGAAGTCCTCCTCTAACTCCCTCTGTTCTGCCTCAAGTGCCCTGTCCATTATTCTACGCAGCATGTGCTCCAACAGGTGGACAAGAGGGACAGTGTCACTGATGCATGCGCTGTCACTGCTCACCATCCTCGTGCCCTCCTCAAATGGTGACAGGACATTGCATGCATCCCTGATCATATCCCACTGGCGTAGGGAAAAAAAACCAAGGTCCCCTGACCCTGTCTTGGTGCCATAGTCGCATAGGTACTCATTGATGGCCCTCTGCTGAGTGTGCAGCCGCTGCAGCATGGCCAAAATTGAGTTCCACCTGGTGGGCATGTCACAGTGACAGTTCTTGGGCAGGTTAAATTACTTTTGGAGGTCAGCCAGCCGAGCACTGGCATTATATGACCTGCGGAAATGCACACAGACTTTCCTGGCCTGCCTCAGGACATCCTGTAAGCCCGGGTACCTGCCCAAGAACCTCTGCACCACCGACATGAGGACATAAGGACATGAGCCAAACAGGGCACATGGGTCAGTTGTCCCTGTCGGAGGGCGGAGAGGAGGTTGGTGCCATTGTCGCAAACCACCATACCTGCCTTAAGCTGGCGTGGCGTCAACCACCTCTGAACCTGCCCCTTCAGAGCTGACAGAATCTCTGCCCCAGTGTGGTTCCTGTCCCCCAAGCACATCAGCTCAAGCACCGCATGGCATCTTTTTGCCTGCGTGCTTGCGTAGCCCCTTGAATGCCTACGGAGCACCGCTGGTTCCGAGGTCAAATCAGCACAGGAAGAGGCCATGGAGGAAGAAGAAGAGGAGGGGGTGAAGGAGAGAGGTGTGGCAGAATCACCACTAGTAGAATTTTGGAGGCGTGGTGGCGGAACAACCTCCAACATTACTGCACCCTGTCCTGCATCCTTCCCAGCTGCCAGAAGAGTCACCCAGTGCGCGGTGAAAGATAGGTAACGTCCCTGTCCATGCCTGCTGGACCATGAGTCAGCAGTAATGTGCACCTTACCCTTGACCGCCTTGTCCAGCAAGGCCAAGACAGTGCCTTCCACATGCCGGTAGAGAGCCGGAATCACCTTCCTTGAGAAAAAGTGGCATTTGGGAACCTGCCACTGAGGAACCGCACATTCCACAAATTCATGGAAGGGGGCAGAGTCTACCAACTGAAAAGGCAGCAGTTGAAGTGCTAGCAATTTAGCCAAGCTAGCAGATTGCCCGCAAGTACTTGGCTGTGACACACCTAATTTTACACCTGCATTCCTCTCAGTGCAGGTTTCAGAGAGAACTGAAGGTATAGTGGGGTTGGAGATCCCAGCTGCTGAGGAGCAAGGAGAGGTCCGCTTTGTTCTTTGGTGTGGGACTTTTAGGTACGCTTGCCAACGAACTGCATGGCAGGTCGACATATGTCTGGTCAAGCATCTGGTGCCCAAGTGGGTGATGTTTTGGCCACGCGAGATACGCTTGAGACATGTGTTGCAAATAGCAGTGGGGGGATCTGATGCATTCGTCTTTAAAAAGGCCCAAACCAAAGAACTTTTGGAATAACGTGCAGAAACAGCCGCGCCCTGCACATGCAGAGCTCTGCGGTGTGATGCAGTCCATGTGCTGCCCTTAAGCTGGCCTCTGGAGGGCATCCTGCCTCGTTGGAGATGTGCATCCTCCTCCTCCCTCCTATCAGGCACCCACGTGGAGTCAGTGACCTCATCATCCTCTCCCTCCTCCTCACTGGAGCAAACCTGGCAGTATGCTGCAGCTGGGGGAACATGACTGCCAGATTGCTGTCCTTCTTGGGCACCCCCTCTCTCTGGGCTCACGTTACTGCCTTCCTCTAACTGGGTTCCATCATCAGAGCCTTCAAAACGCTGGGCATCCTCCTGGAGCATGTACCCAACACCGTGGTCAAACAGTACAGGGGACTCCTCAGGAGGACATAGTGGGGCTAGGGAAGGAGTGACTGATGCCATTGAGCCGAGGGAAGAGGCCGCGTTGGCAGCTGCTTTGCCAGGCAAAGTACCCTGAGCCTGGGTGAGAGAGGATGAGGAGGATGAGGACGGCTTGGGCATCCACTCTACCAAGTCTTCGTCATGTTGCGGCTTAACATGGCCAGCTGCCGAAAAAAAAAGGAAAAGCGTGTCCCATGGCCATGTGCTGATGAGGATGCACCGTCTCCACGACCAGCACTGTTGCCTCTAGACACAGAGCCTGCTTGCCCTCTTTTATTGGCTTGTGACTGTCTGCCTCTCCTTGTTAGCCTTCCAGACATACTACGGGGCTGCAGTGAGATGTAGCTGCACAAAGCTGGGATGTATATATATACTGATACTGCAGCTAGCAGAATCAACTGCCTGCCTGTAGTATTATTAGTATGACAACACCAGCAATTGTTTTCAGGTAGCTTTAGGTGCACACTGTGCAGAGGACACAGTACACTAACTGTAAATACTGCAGCTGCCTGCCTGTGGTATTAATAGGATCAGAACAACAGCAATTGTCTTCAGGTAGCTTTAGGTGCACACTGTGCAAAGGACGCAGTACACTAACTGTAAATACTGCAGCTGCCTGCCTGTGGTACTAATAGAATCAGAAGAACACCACCAATTTTCTTCAGGTAGCTTTAGGTGCACACTGTGCAGAGGACACAGTACACTAACTTTAAATACTGCAGCTGCCTGCCTGTGGTATTAAAAGGATCAGAACAACATCAATTGTCTTCAGGTAGCTTTAGGGTGCACACTGTGCAGAGGACGCAGTACACTAATGCCCCGTACACACGATCGGACATTGATCGGACATTCCGACAACAAAATCCATGGATTTTTTCAGAGGGATGTTGGCTCAAACTTGTTTTGCGTACACACGGTCTCACAAAGTTGTCGGAATTTCTGCTCGCTAAGAACGCGGTGACGTACACCACGTACGACGAGACTAGAAAAGGCCAGTTCAGAACCAAGCGCGGCACCCTTTGGGCTCCTTTTGCTAATCTCGTGTTAGTAAAAGTTTGGTGAGAGACGATTCACGCTTTTTCAGACTCGTGGTTTTCAGATCGTTTTCTGCTGTTTGTGCTTGTGGGTTTGTATCTGCTCTTCAGTGCGTGCAGCAAGCTACGCGTGACTCAGTCATTGTGTTCTTGTTCGTTCGTTACTGTGTTTCAGGTCGCTCTTCACAGGCCTTGCTGTTCTTCAGTGCGTTCTGTTACTTCGTTCTGAGCAGCCGACCGTTTTCTAGCCATGTTGCATATACGTACTCCTCGTAGAGTTTGCGCTGTGCGGGGGCTTGGTGTTGGGGTCCTGACCTTGACACAAGCCCAGTCCATGAACAGGGTGGGGAGGAGTTCATGGACCAAGAATTGGTTGCTTCAGCGTGACCAGTTCTCTCATATGCCTTTGCTCTATGAGATCCGTGAGAATAATTCTGATGATTTCAGGAACTTTCTCCGGATGACGGACCCCGTATTTCACCATTTGTTGGCTTTGCTGACCCCCTATATCAGCAGGCAGGATACCTGCATGAGGCAAGCCATCACTCCTGAGCAGAGGCTCGTCGCCATCCTGCGGTACTTGGCAACAGGGAGAAGCCTGCAGGGCTTGAAGTTCTCGACAGACATTTCCCCCTAGGCTCTGGGGATCATTATCCCGGAGACCTGTTCTGCCATCGTACAGGTCCTGCAGAAGGAGTATATTAAGGTAAGATTTTTATCCTTTAATATCACATTTTATTGTATTTAATGTTTGCTAATATTTTGTATTTCTTTCCTCATTCCCTAATTACCATGATTGTAATATGCTGTGAATGTCCCCTTTGTCCTCATTCATGCTGGATTTTTATGTAATTATTTTTTGCCCTTCATACATATTTGCCTTCACTTACCTCTCCAGCATGCTCTCCTGGCCCTATATTCACCTTAACAATGTAGTCACTTAACAATGTATTTTGTCAGCCCCATAGTAGTGCTTTACCCCAAACACCCCCTAAAATGTTTTTAAATGTCATTTGTGCTTTAAATTCAGGCAGAGTCACAGAGGCTTTTTTTGGGGTTCCCCAAATCATTTTTATTAACCCTCCCTCCCCCCAACTGCTAAGCCAAACCCATACACACTATACCCATCTCTTTAGTGGTGTATGTATGGATGAATTCCCCAAAGCATGTAGTGCAAGGGCCTGCCTGTATACTTTCAAATGGTACTGTTTAAAGTTTTTGTATACTATTATTATCCTGATAGGTAATAGCAGAATTTCCAAATGTGCTCAAATGTGTACAGTGTGTATTTATATCTTTGTCTTATGACACTTCTTACCTGTCCAGTGGGCTGTCAATAGTGTAACTAAGGAGGGGCTGGCCAAAGTAATACCCATTATTTAGGCATTCATCTCTCAATGAAGTGGAGAGGGTTACCTGTCCAAGAGCCCCCCCCCCCTATAATGTTAGAAATGGCCCATGGGGGGGGGGGGGGAATATGATAGGTGTACCTTATACTTTGGTCTTTAAAAACTCCCTCCAAAAAATGTTATCTTGATGTTGGCCAAGAATGTTTGTGTGTAATCTGCTTTCCCTGTTTATGTGCAAAATGACTCATTTTTTTTTGTTTTCACTCCACAGTTTCCTTCCACGCCACAGGAATGGCAGACTGTGGCCTCCCACTTTGCCCAGCGGTGGGACTTTCCTAACTGCGGAGGGGCAATTGATGGGAAACACGTCCACATCGTCCCACCACCCAGCTCGGGGTCGTACTATTATAATTACAAGGGGTTTAATAGTATAGTGATGTTGGCGGTGGTGTCGGTTACTTATGAGACAATGTCTAAAACCTTTTTCAAATTAAAAAAAAAAAAAAAATCAAATCTTTGGTGACATTTACTGCTTGTGTTTGTTTTAGCTGACCCTGAGAGAAATGAAGTGAGTCCTGAAAATGGCTTGATTGCGTAACATTACAAAGCACTGTTGGGTGTTATTTACTAAAGGCAAAGACACTTTGCATTACAAGTGCACTTGAAACTGCACTTGTAGTGCAAAGTGGATTTTCCCTTAGGAAATAATACCCGTTATCACAGAAAACAGCAATTAGAACACCACAAAAGTGTTGTAGCGTTGAGACAATAATCCACACATTCTTGATTAACAATCTTTTTAATACCAGCACAATCACATGTGCATTTAGGGAAAGGTTTTTAAAACAAACCAACATGTCTGTTGTATAACAATTTTTGGGGTCACATTAGAAAAAGTAGAAATGTCCATTTAAGATAAAACAGGCATGTTTAAAACCAACAAGAAAGACACAAATCTTGAACTTACAAAGTTCACATTTGGTAGAACTTGAAGGCAATATCAGACATTGGTATTTACAAACTGTGTTTGATATTGCGTTCAGATGGGGTGAAGTCACCCCAGGAAAAGCCAAATTTTGAAGATGCACACAAATAGCCGAATGTCAACATGTGCTATCTGCCATCATGGGGGATCAAGGGACGTGTTTTGGGGGTGCAACCCCTTCTTCTCAGCTACTTTATTATTGAGGAAGGGGTTGCACCCCCAAAACGCGTCAATTAATCTCCCGTGATGGCAGATAGCACATGTTGACACACTGTGTGCATCTTCAAAATTTGGCTTTTCTCCAATTTGTCAAAAAATGTTAAAAAATTGGAGCACACCAAAAAAAAGGGATTAGGAGGGGTTTTAAACTCTCCCTAAAACATCAATGATGTTCTTATTTTTTTGAAGGACATCATTGATGTTTTTCTTGATGTTTTTCTTGATGTTTTCCAAGTCCCTATTACACCCCATGATCTCCCCGATCAGGATCTGTGCAAAAAAACATGTATTATAAATATGCCGGCATCCATCTCTTACCTGAGCCTGTGGTCGCAGACACTCACCTGTTGTGGTGCCTATTTCCACCACGTCTTCCTCCTCCTGCTCTGTTTGTCTTGGGTGGATTTCACCTTTTTCCAGAGGTGGGGGGTCTCTGGTCTCCTCGGATGAGGGGTGTCCTCCGAGTCTTTTCTCCCCTATGTAAAAAAAAAAATTGGTATACTTAGCACACAGATATTTGATGGCAGAACTATAAATATGAAACATTTTTTGTTAATGGGGTACAATTATTTTTGTGGGCAGAGTTCCAAGAAGTAGCATTTTTCTTGTCCTTTGTCAAGCTTGAATACTTTACCTGTCTTGTACAAGCTTCACAGATGGAGACACCCCTATAGTATACACTGGAGTACCTGTGTGGGCCCCCTAATAAAAAGGGTGTTCTTGTGTCCCACACTAGTGCTCCAGCATCCAGATGTGTAACCAGCTGCTGAGTGTCCTCTCCTTACACAGAATCTAGTTTGCATTTCATTCTAGTTACAAACCCATCTACCCAACCAAATTAGTTTCAGACAAGTAGGCCCTAAAAAATGTGGCCAAATGCATATGGCCAAAATCATGGTGTTTTCTAGGCCGAATGAACAATGTTTGATACGAACGAATAATGTGCCCATGAACATGAAAGTTCCCATTTTAAACTGCACAACAGTTAAGAAAAGCACATGGAGCAGCACAAACGTAATAAAAATAAAGACTAGGAACACAGCACAACTACTTACTTTTTTGCAGCACTCTCCAGGTCTTTCTGTACTGCTCATGCTCTCTTAATTTGAGGTCCGACCACCGTTTCCTGAGCTGATCTTTCGATCGTCGTACCCCGAAATTCCGGTGCAGACTCTTGACCACTTTCGCCATAATCTTGGCCTTTCGGACATTGGGGTTGGGGTAAGGTTCATACTTCCCGTCATAGTCGGCCTTCTTCAGGATGTCGACCATCTCCAACATCTCCCCAAAGGACATATTTGAGGCCTTAAATCTTCTCCTGCTGGATCCAGACGTTTCTAGCTCCGGGCTTTCCTCCTCCTCCTCGTTGCTGTAATTAGCACGCACCTGCTGTGTCTCCGCCATGTGCTCTTCCCCCACTGCGCGGAACGAAAAGGGGCGGGGAATAGACTAGAAAGAACGTCAGGGGCGGGCAGAGTTACACGCATGTGCAGTGTGCATAAAGCGTAGCACGCGTGCGTAGTACGTACGATCTGTGAGCGGAGGAAGGAGTATCGGAGGCGCCGATCATGATAGTGAAGGTAAGATCTTAACTTGGGCCTATACTGCTTCTACATTGAGGCCTATACTGTAACAAGATTAGAGAGTTTTGCCTGACATTAGGGTTTGTCTTGTGTTGTGTATTGCAGATAAAATGGATGGCTTCAATGACCACAACTTCCTCCCCCTGTTCATAGACAAATACAGGGAGCTGCCCTGTCTGTGGCAGGTCAGACACCCGCATTATAATCATAAACAAAAGAGGCAGGCAGTGCTGGAGAAACTGCTGGAGTTGGTGAAACCGGTGGTCCCCACAGCAACCATCCCCTATTTAAAAGCCAAAATTGGTGGCCTGAGGAGCACTTAGTCCTAACTAAGGGGGTGAGTGGCGAAATCACACCCAATACCCACCTGAGTGAGTTGGCCCACCCCCTCCTCTTCCTGCTGCCACATCTCCAACACCAGAGCCATAGCGTGGAAGGAAGCGTGGAAGGAAGACCAGAGAGTGATGGCCCTGGGTTCAGTCTGGTGTGATAAAAGATGCAGTCTCTTGTATGACCACAGCCTGGGGACACAGATGTCATTTGCTGCTTTCCGGGTCTCTGGGACTTCTGGACCAGACTGCACTCCCTTAGATATGGAATCCTCAGGCCACCAATTTTGCCTGGAAATAATTGATGTCTGCCCTGGGGGTCAAAGGCTTCACCAATTCTGCTGTTTCTCCAGCGTTGCCTCCCTCTTTGTTTGGCTGTGAGCCCTTAATAAAGGAATTTTTTGTTTCAATTATACTTGCCTATGTGTGTTTTCCTTCAAAAAGGACAGTTTGTTTGTGAGGATTCAGGTACATTTCAAATATACAATGTGAAATTAACAAGAGACACCAACACCAAACAATCTCCTTGAGATTAAATAATACAAGATAATAATGGTGTTGTGGTAACTTGACACACAAAACACAAACAAAAATATTCTGGAGTAAAACACAAAAAAACACAAAATAAAAACAGCCTTGAAAAAAATACAAACCCAAAAAAATAAATAAAAACAGCCTTGAAAAAAATACAAAACAAAAATAAAACAACAAAATAGAAATTTGGTCAGATGTGACAAATCAAAATATATTGAGGGAATCCCGATAAATAATAAAGAAAGAAGTTTGTGAGAAGTCTGTGTGAATATGAGCAGCAAAACGACTTCATTCTTCTCACATTATAAAGAAGAAGAGAGTGCGCTGTATTAAACAACTTAAAACATTGCAGCGTGACGAAAGTGCTGTATCCATTCCGAATGCTATTTTTACCAGACCGAGCTGTTCCGTCTCGGAATTTCTTCTGAGCATGCGTGACACTGTGCGTCGGAACTGGCCACACACGGTCGGAATTGACGCGATCAGATTTTGTTGTCGGAAAATTTTATAGCCTGCTCTCAAACCTTGTGTGTCGGAAAATCCGATGGAAAAAGTCCGATGGAGCCCACACACGGTCAGAATGTCCGACAACACGCTCTGATCGCACATTTTCCGTTGGAAAATCCGACCGTGTGTACGGGGCATAACTGTAAATACTGCAGCTTCCTGCTTGTGGTACTAATAGGATCAGAAGAACACCACCAATTTTCTTCAGGCAGCTTTAGGTGCACACTGTGCAGAGGACGCACTACACTAACTGTAAATACTGTAGCTGCCTGCCTGTGGTACTAATAGGATCAGAAGAACACCAGCAACTTTCTTCAGGTAGCTGTAAATACTGTAAAAACACCTGCCTGCCTGTCAGTAGGAAGAGAATAACAGGAACGGATCTAGCTAAACTGAATACAGTGTGTATATATATATATATATATATATATATATATATATATATATATATATACAACACCTAGGATGCATATATACACATTACGCTGTAAGTGCAGCTAACTGACTCGCCTGCCTACTCTATCTAACTTAAATCAAATGACACTGTCTCTCTGTCTATCTCTCCACCGCTGCCGCAACACACTATACAAGGCCGCTACGCAGGCGGCCTCATATAGTGTGGGGCGTGTACTAAATCCCCTGAGCCATAACTGGCCAAAGCCACCCTGGCTAATTACGGCTCTCTGTACAGACGGCGCTGTGATTGGCCAAGCATGCGGGTCATAGTGCATGCTTGGCCAATCATCAGCCAGCAATGCCGCAGTGCATTATGGGCCGTGACGCACCGTTCGAAATTGGTGCAAACGGACCATAACGTTTGCAATTCAACGAACGGTCGAACATGCGATGTTCGAGTCGAACGTGGGTTCGACTTGAACTCGAAGCTCATCCCTATTGAGAAGGAGCGGGTGGTCACCAGTATCAAAGGCCGCAGAGAGGTCAAGTAGTAGGAGTATGGAGTATTGGCTGTTGGTTTTAGCAGTTAGTAAATCGTTAGTGAATTTTAGTAAGGCAGTTGCCGTGGAGTGCTGCGAGCGAAAGCCAGACTGTAATGGGTCAAGAAGGTTATTTTCACTGGGGTAGGAGCTAAGACGGTTGTAGACTAAGCGTTCTAGAAGTTTAGAGGTGAATGGGAGCAATGAGATGGGTCTTAAGTTGTTTAGACTGGTGGGGTACAGTGAGGGCTTTTTTAAGTATGGGAGTGATCTGCGCATGTTTTAGAGGGGAGGGGAAGGTGCCACTAGAGAGGGATTCAAGATGTGAGTGAGGGAGCATAGGATAGAAGAAGTGGGTGACCATAGTAGTTGTGAGGGAACAGGATCCAAGGGACAATTGGTTAGGTGGACATCTGAGAGTTGTAACCTCTTCAGTAGTAGCCAGTTCAAAAGAGGAGAATGTTGAATGTGCTGTTAGGCCAGGTATGTTGGGCGGGGAAGATGTACGCGCAGTGGAGGTGTCTTCACGAATTGCATTAATTTTGTCTTTGAAGTGATTGGCAATCTCTTGGGCAGTGAGTGAGTTAGTGGGTAGAGGGGGTGGGAGACGAAGCAGAGAGTTAAAGGTGGAGAAGGGCCGACTGGGACTGGATGACAAAGTATTAATAAGAGAAACAAAGTAGGCTTGTTTGGCAGCATGGAGGCTGGAATTGTATTTTTGAAGGGCAGATTTATATAGGGTGAAGTCTTGCAGCCATTTGGTTTTACGCCACTGTATACTGTATAATTTAGCATTACTAAGGTATATTGCTAGTATTCACTCACATGAGAGCATAGCGCAACTTAATATAGAAAGTTGTTTATTTTGTGCGCATCTCACAGGAAGTTGCAAATTTGTTTTCTAAAAAACAAACACATTTATGTTTCATCCATTATTCACTTGCTCTTTTTTTCTGATAATTGCAGTCATTTTAATCTTATTCTATTTAGCACCGATGGGGCTGATCATAGAGCCGAACAAAGACTGGATCGGCTTAATAACCCAGAAGCAAGGAACTTACATCACTTTCAGTGTGATCAAATGCTTTTAAAGGCAGAGGAGGGATCTGGGGTCTTTTTGGCCCTAGATCCCTCCATAAAGAATACCTATCACATGCCTAGTGCTGTAACAAGGGATGTTTACATTCCTTGTGACAGCAATAAAAGTGATTAAAAAAAAAAGTAAATAAATAAATAATAATAGTTTTTTAAAGTGCCTCACACATTGAGGTATCACTGCGGACTTCAGATCACAGGCAGTATTCTAGCACCAGACCTCCTGTGTAAATCTAAATTGGTAACCCTTAAAAGCTTTTAAAGTGCCGTCTATGCTTAGTAAAATTTATCACCGTTGCATGGGCGTGTGCAATTTTAAAGCATGATATGTTTGGTATCTATTTATCTTTTATATTTTACTAAAAAAAAATTGTTATGTATTGTGTTTTTTTGCATTAATACATTTTAAAAAATGTATTTTTTCAAAAAAATTGCATTTGAAAAACTGCTGCGCAAATACCGTGTGACATAAAACATTGCAACACACACTAATTTATTCTCTAGGGCCTCTGCTTTAAAAAAAAAAAAAAACATATAATGTTTGGGGGTTCTAAGAAATTTTCTAGCTAAAAAAATACTGATTGTTACATGTAAGCAAAAAGTGCCTGAAAAGGCCTGGGGGGGGGGGGGGGGGGTCAAGTGGTTAATGATATAGTGATGGATATGTGTTATGTTTACATAAGGGGCCCCCTCCACCCCCCAGGCCCCATTGCAGACATGTTGGTTGCTATTTCTATGCTATGGGTTACAAGCATAGCAAGTTACAAATAGTGCAAAGGCTGACCTTTTACACATTTTATGCACGTGTCATGTCATATACTTGTATTGTCTTTTGCTTTATGTTGAAGACTTCTTCCTTGTGGTGAAATTTACATATGGGACGCTCTTTCTTAGCCACAGGCGCTTTCAACCTTTCGCTGGATATTCCCAGAATAAAATTATATCTGTATTTATTTCCTCCTTCCACCTGCCTGAACCTCAGTAAATATTTATTAGCTCCTGTGATTCATCTTTAGGTAAACAGAATTATGTTAAGACTGATAATAAAGAAATATATTAATCCATGTTCCTGCCCATGCCTCTGTTATTGACAATAAATTGTGTGTTTTTTATCGGTCACGAGAACATAAACTTCTGGCAGCCATAAGGAAAAATAAATTGCTGCAAAGTAGATGAAGACACAAAAAAATGCATTTACATTTTGCTGATCCCCTGGCTTCTATATGTTTTTTTTTTTTTAAATCATTGGCCGGAACAAGCATGCAGCAAGTGAAGATAGAACTCCTGATCTATATAGTTGTTCCAGGTCAGACTTATACTTTATTGCAACCAAAGGAACAGCATGACAGCCAGGAAACAAGTATTTTCAGAGAAGGGACAGCAAGGGCAGCCTACATGTTTTATTATTTCTCTCCACCTCTCCACCCAGTCCTGAGATATATGCAGCTCTGCTACACAGCACAGAAAGCACAGCTCCCAACTGTCCCTGATTTCGAGGGACTGTCCCTGATTTGGAGCAATGTCCCTCTGTCCCTCATTCTTCCTCCTTTGTCCCTCATTTTGGTCTGATCTATATAGATGTATATAAAGTGCACTTTTTATCTATCAAAAAGTGTTTTTCAGTGCTAAACCTTTCATCTGATTTCGAAATTACTGCATTTGTAAATTCCAAAAGCCATTATAAAGGAATAGTAGTGGTAAAAAAAAAGCACTTGTGGGTTAAACCCATCTCGTTTTTTTGTAAAATTCTCCTCTAAAGGGGCGTGGCCAGGGGTGTGTCCTATGCCTGTATACTTTTGCTGATAGGTGTCCCTCATTCCCATCTCAAAAAGTTGGGAGGTATGCAGAAAGGCTGGTGACCTGACTGTTCTCTAGTGCAGATATTCGGTAGGAACTGGTCACCTTCCTGTTCCCAGACTGTGATTGGACACTGAAGGAGCAGCAGTAGACAGTTGAGGTCATCATCCTCCTGTCAGCATGTTCTCTGTCAGCCGACCTGCATGCAGCGCCTACTCCTGCCTCTCCTAGTCTGAGGGCTGCTGTGCAGGAGATTACAGGGAGTCGATGCAAGTCAAATTCAGGAAGCAATCAACTATAACACAGCCACGGCCTTTGACTTCCAAGGACGGCTGCTGGACAGACACAGGACCGCCCCTAGTCATAGGTCTGATGATAACAACCCTCTAGGCGACGGCGTCCCACTGGATCGAAGCTGTACTGGAATGTACTCCGGGGAAGCTCAAAGAAGGGAGAAACTGACCATAGCGTAATACTGTATATCATTTATTATAAAATAATGTATTGCACTTACATAGATAAAAACTCATAGACCAAATGCAGGAACTTTCATCAATTGCATTTAACCACTTCAGCCCCGGAAGAATTTACTCCCTTTCTGAGCAGAGCGCTTTTTGCGATACGGCACTGCGTCGCTTTAACTGACAATTGCGCGGTCGTGCGACGTTGCACCCAAACAAAATTGATGTCCTTTTTTTCCCACAAATAGAGCTTTCTTTTGGTGGTATTTGATCACCTCTGCGGTTTTTATTTTTTGCGCTATAAACAAAAAAAGAGCGACAATTTTGAAAAGAAAGCAATATTTTTAACTTTTTGCTATATTAAATATCCCCCAAAAATATCTAAAAAAACGAATTTCTTTCTCAGTTTAGGCCGATGTGTATTCTTCTACATATTTTTGGTAAAAAAAAATCGCAATAAGCGTATATTGATTGGATTGTGCAAAAGTTAGGGGATAGATTTATTTTTATAAATTTTTTAAATTAGTAATGTTGGCGATCTGCGATTTTTATCGGGACTGCGACATTGCAGCAGACACATCGGACACTTTTGACACTATTTTGGGACCAGTGACACTATTTTGGGACCAGTAACATTTATACAGCGATCAGTGCTATAAAAATGCACCAATTACTGTGTAAATGACAATGGCAGGGAAGGGGTTAAACACTAGGGGGCAATCAAGGAGTTAAGTGTGTCCTAGGGAGTGATTCTAACTGCGGGGGGGATGGGCTACTTAGGACATGACAGCGATCACCGCTCCTGATGACAGGGAGCAGTATATTTCTGCCATGTTGCTAGGCAACATGGCAGAAACCCTACATAAAGGGTTAATGTTCCTGGAAACAGGTAAGTGAAAGACTATTCTCCCCCTCCTTTCCCTCCCTCCCCGCCACTTCAAGATTGGATTATTTATTTTATTTCCTGGAGTTGGGCTGTATTATGGCACCACATCCTTTGCTGTTAATGCTCCTATTCATGAATATGTTAGGAATATACTGGGGCTTTTCAGGTGATACAAAGAGATATTCTACATACACATATATTAAAAAGAAGGATTTTGTGAAATGCATCCACCTGAAAAGCCCCAGTATATTCCTAACATTCAGGAATTTCACTTTCACTTTCACCATACCTGTCCTGCCGAGATACAGGACAAGTTTCCAGCACACATTTGTACAGCGTGGGAGGCAGAACAATTGGGACTCACAGGAGAAGAATGCAGTCTGTCATTCATCCTATTATGTTGCCTTGGGGAGAGCTCCGGTGACTGTGTTGTGCTGCTTGCTCTGTCCTCCCTGGGGAGGGGGGAGAGCTCTGGTGACTGTGTTGTGCTGCTTGCTCTGTCCTTCCTGGGGAGGGGGGAGAGCTCTGGTGATTGTGTTGTGCTGCTTGCTCTGTCCTCCCTGGGGAGGGGGGAGAGCTCCGGTGACTGTGTTGTGCTGCTTGCTCTGTCCTCCCTGGGGAGGGGGGGGAGAGCTCTGGTGACTGTGTTGTGCTGCTTGCTCTGTCCTCCCTGGGGAGGGGGGGAGAGCTCTGGTGACTGTGTTGTGCTGCTTGCTCTGTCCTCCCTGGGGAGGGGGGGAGAGCTCCGGTGACTGTGTTTTGCTGCTTGCTCTGTCCTCCCTGGGGAGGGGGGGAGAGCTCCGGTGAATGTGTTGTCCTGCTTGCTCTGTCCTCCCTGGGGAGGGGGGGAGAGCTCCGGTGACTGTGTTGTGCTGCTTGCTCTGTCCTCCCTGGGGAGGGGGGGAGAGCTCTGGTGACTGTGTTGTGCTGCTTGCTCTGTCCTCCCTGGGGAGAGGGGAGAGCTCCGGTGACTGTGTTTTGCTGCTTGCCCTGTCCTCCCTGGAGAGGGGGGAAGAGCTCCGGTGACTGTGTTGTGCTGCTTGCTCTGTCCTCCCTGGGGAGGGGGGAGAGCTCCGGTGACTGTATTGTGCTGCTTGCTCTGTCCTCCCTGGGGAGGGGGGCAGAGCTCCGGTGACTGTGTTGTGCTGCTTGCTCTGTCCTCCCTGGGGAGGGGGGAGAGCTCCAGTGACTGTGTTGTGCTGCTTGCTCTGTCCTCCCTGGGCAGGGGGGGAGAGCTCCAGTGACTGTGTTGTGCTGCTTGCTCTGTCCTCCCTGGGGAGGGGGGGAGAGCTCCGGTGACTGTGTTTTGCTGCTTGCTCTGTCCTCCCTGGGGAGGGGGGAGAGGTCTGGTGACTGTGTTGTGCTGCTTGCTCTGTCCTCCCTGGGGAGGGGGGGAGAGCTCCGGTAACTGTGTTGTGCTGCTTGCTCTGTCCTCCCTGGGGAGGGGGGGAGAGCTCTGGTGACTGTGTTGTCCTGCTTGCTCTGTCCTCCCTGGGGAGGGGGGAGAGCTCTGGTGACTGTGTTGTGCTGCTTGCTCTGTCCTCCCTGGCGAGGGGGGAGAGCTCCGGTTACTGTGTTGTCCTGCTTGCTCTGTCCTCCCTGGGGAGGGGGGAGAGCTCCGGTGACTGTGTTGTCCTGCTTGCTCTGTCCTCCCTGGGGAGGGGGGGAGAGCTCTAGTGACTGTGTTGTGCTGCTTGCTCTGTCCTCCCTGGGGAGGGAGGAAGGCTCCGGTGACTGTGTTGTGCTGCTTGCTCTGTCCTCCCTGGGGAGGGGGGAGAGCTCCAGTGACTGTGTTGTGCTGCTTGCTCTGTCCTCCCTGGGGAGGGGGGGAGAGCTCTGGTGACTGTGTTGTGCTGCTTGCTCTGTCCTCCCTGGGGAGGGGGGGAGAGCTCTGGTGACTGTGTTGTGCTGCTTGCTCTGTCCTCCCTGGGGAGGGGGGGAGAGCTCTGGTGACTGTGTTGTGCTGCTTGATCTGTCCTCCCTGGGGAAGGGGGGAGAGCTCTGGTGACTGTGTTGTGCTGCTTGCTCTGTCCTCCCTGGGGAGGGGGGAGAGCTCCAGTGACTGTGTTGTCATGCTTGCTCTGTCCTCCCTGGGGAGGGGGGGAGAGCTCCGGTGACTGTGTTGTGCTGCTTGCTCTGTCCTTCCTGGGGAGGGGGGGAGAGCTCCGGTGACTGTGTTGTGCTGCTTGCTCTGTCCTTCCTGGGGAGGGGGGAGAGCTCCGGTGACTGTGTTGTCCTGCTTGCTCTGTCCTCCCTGGGGAGGGGGGGAGAGCTCCGGTGACTGTGTTGTGCTGCTTGCTCTGTCCTCCCTGGGGAGGGGGGGAGAGCTCTGGTGACTGTGTTGTGCTGCTTGCTCTGTCCTCCCTGGGGAGAGGGGAGAGCTCCGGTGACTGTGTTTTGCTGCTTGCCCTGTCCTCCCTGGAGAGGGGGGAAGAGCTCCGGTGACTGTGTTGTGCTGCTTGCTCTGTCCTCCCTGGGGAGGGGGGAGAGCTCCGGTGACTGTATTGTGCTGCTTGCTCTGTCCTCCCTGGGGAGGGGGGCAGAGCTCCGGTGACTGTGTTGTGCTGCTTGCTCTGTCCTCCCTGGGGAGGGGGGAGAGCTCCAGTGACTGTGTTGTGCTGCTTGCTCTGTCCTCCCTGGGCAGGGGGGGAGAGCTCCAGTGACTGTGTTGTGCTGCTTGCTCTGTCCTCCCTGGGGAGGGGGGGAGAGCTCCGGTGACTGTGTTTTGCTGCTTGCTCTGTCCTCCCTGGGGAGGGGGGAGAGGTCTGGTGACTGTGTTGTGCTGCTTGCTCTGTCCTCCCTGGGGAGGGGGGGAGAGCTCCGGTAACTGTGTTGTGCTGCTTGCTCTGTCCTCCCTGGGGAGGGGGGGAGAGCTCTGGTGACTATGTTGTCCTGCTTGCTCTGTCCTCCCTGGGGAGGGGGGAGAGCTCTGGTGACTGTGTTGTGCTGCTTGCTCTGTCCTCCCTGGCGAGGGGGGAGAGCTCCGGTTACTGTGTTGTCCTGCTTGCTCTGTCCTCCCTGGGGAGGGGGGAGAGCTCCGGTGACTGTGTTGTCCTGCTTGCTCTGTCCTCCCTGGGGAGGGGGGGAGAGCTCTAGTGACTGTGTTGTGCTGCTTGCTCTGTCCTCCCTGGGGAGGGAGGAAGGCTCCGGTGACTGTGTTGTGCTGCTTGCTCTGTCCTCCCTGGGGAGGGGGGAGAGCTCCAGTGACTGTGTTGTGCTGCTTGCTCTGTCCTCCCTGGGGAGGGGGGGAGAGCTCCGGTGACTGTGTTGTGCTGCTTGCTCTGTCCTCCCTGGGGAGGGGGGGAGAGCTCTGGTGACTGTGTTGTGCTGCTTGCTCTGTCCTCCCTGGGGAGGGGGGGAGAGCTCTGGTGACTGTGTTGTGCTGCTTGATCTGTCCTCCCTGGGGAAGGGGGGAGAGCTCTGGTGACTGTGTTGTGCTGCTTGCTCTGTCCTCCCTGGGGAGGGGGGAGAGCTCCAGTGACTGTGTTGTCATGCTTGCTCTGTCCTCCCTGGGGAGGGGGGGAGAGCTCCGGTGACTGTGTTGTGCTGCTTGCTCTGTCCTTCCTGGGGAGGGGGGGAGAGCTCCGGTGACTGTGTTGTGCTGCTTGCTCTGTCCTTCCTGGGGAGGGGGGAGAGCTCCGGTGACTGTGTTGTCCTGCTTGCTCTGTCCTCCCTGGGGAGGGGGGAGAGCTCCGGTGACTGTGTTGTGCTGCTTGCTCTGTCCTCCCTGGGGAGGGGGGGAGAGCTCCGGTGACTGTGTTGTGCTGCTTGCTCTGTCCTCCCTGGGGAGGGGGGGAGAGCTCTGGTGACTGTGTTGTGCTGCTTGCTCTGTCCTCCCAGGGGAGGGGAGAGAGCTCTGTTGACTGTGTTGTGCTGCTTGCTCTGTCCTCCCTGGGGAGGGGAGAGCTCCGGTGACTGTGTTGTGCTGCTTGCTCTGTCCTCCCTGGGGAGGGGGGGAGAGCTCTGGTGACTGTGTTGTCCTGCTTGCTCTGTCCTCCCTGGGGAGGGGGGAGAGCTCCGGTGACTGTGTTGTGCTGCTTGCTCTGTCCTCCCTGGGGAGGGGGGAGAGCTCTGTTGACTGTGTTGTGCTGCTTGCTCTGTCCTCCCTGGGGAGGGGAGAGCTCCGGTGACTGTGTTGTGCTGCCTGATGTCTGGAATGGATATCATAAGCCAAGATTCCAGGATGTTACTATATGACCAGGATGTTCAACAGTGAGCTCAGCAAAAGGGAGAGACAAAGGAGGAACACATAGTGTAGTAATTCAAATTCAAGACTTTTTAATGAAGGTTTAAACTACTAACAAGAAGGTAGGAGTAAAATCGCATATAAAACAATCAATCACACGCAGACACCCCATTGGGTGTTATAAAGTCACTGCTTTAGCTCCTCCCGACTAGTTTCATTCAAAAGAACATTATCAAGAGATAAAGGAGTACAGCGATGGATACAATGTGAGTTATATTTATAAAATCAACCTGTACCCCATAATGGCAACGTGAAAGACGTTTGTTTGAAATCTTTGCAAATGTATTAAAAATAAAAATTGAAAAAATCCCATGTACAGAAGTATTCACAGGCTTTGCTCAATACTTTGTTGAAGCACCTTTGGGACCAATTACAACCTCAAGTCTTCTTGAGTATGATGCTACAAGCTTGGCACACCTATTTTTGGGCAGTTTCTCCCTTTGCAGGACCTCTCAAGCCCCATCAGGTTGGATGGGGGAGTGTCGGTGCACAGACATTTTCAGATCTCTCCAGAGATGTTCAATATGGTTCAAGTCTGGGCTCTGGCTGGGCCACTCAAGGACATTCACAGAGTTGTCCCGTAACCACTCCTTTGTTATCTTGGTTGAATGCTTAGGGTCAGTGTCCTGTTGGAAGATGAACCTTAGCCCCAGTCTGAGGTCCAGAGCGCTCTGAAGCAGGTTTTCATCAAGGATGTCTCTGTATATTGCTGAATCCATCTTTTCCTTGATCCTGACTAGTCTCCCAGTTCCTGCCACTGAAAAACATCCCCACAGCATGATGCTGCCACCACCATGCTTCACTGTAGGGATAGTATTGGTATTGGTATTGGTTTCCTCCAGACAGGACACTTGCCATTCAGGCCAAAGAGTTCAATCTTTGTTTCATCAGACCAGAAAATTTTATTTCTCATGGTCTGAGAGTCCTTCATGTGCCTTTTGGCAAACTTCAGTTGGGCTTTTATGTGCCTTTTACTGAGGAGAGGCTTCCGTCTATCCACTCTACCATACAGGCCTGATTGGTGGAGTGCTGCAGAGATGGTTGTTCTTCTGGAAGGTTCTCCTCTCTCCACAGAGAAATGATGTAGCTCTGTCAGAGTGACCATCGGGTTCTTGGTCACCTCCCTGACTAAGGCCCTTCTCCCCCCATTGCTCAGTTTTGCCGGGCAGCCCACTCTAGGAAGAGTCCTGGTGGTTCCAAACTTCTTCCATTTACAGATGATGGAGGCCACTGTTTTTCTGTACCCTTCCCCAGATCTGTACCTCAATACAAACATGTCTCGGAGGTCTACAGACAATTCCTTGGACTTCATGGCTTAGTTTGTGCTCTGACATGCACTGTTAACTGTGTACATTGGTGGTCAGCAGAGATTGCAAAATTACATTGGTGGTCAGCGGATATGGGTAATTACATTGGTGGTCAGCTGAAAATGATAATTACATTGGTGGTCAGCAGAGATTGATAATTACATTGATGGTCAGCAGGGATTGATAATTACCCAGATAGCAAGGATAACTTGCCACACGTTTGTGGCAGTGTTAAATTGTAAGTCTTGTTAACTTGCTGCACATCTTCCCTGGCGCGTTGTATACTTGCAGAGCACTTGAAGCACAAGTTCTAGTTGACACTTTTCCAATTTGTAGCAAATTTGGGTGGCAACTGGCAAGTCTCTAGCAAGTGCAAAGTTGCAGTGGTGAGTCTACAGCACGAGCTCTGCAAGTCTACAGCATGAAAATTCAGCCACAGTGTCCCCCTGTGGTGGGATGACTATTGCACAACATAATCAAACCTGAACTTGCAGCAAACTTACAGAATGTTTGCAAAGAAAGTTTATCTGGAGTTATCCAATGTGAGATTGGTAATTACATTTGTGGTCAGCAGAGATTGATAATTACATTGGTGATCAGCAGAGATTGATAATTACATTGGTGGTTAGCAAAGATTGGTAATTACATTGGTCGTCAGCAGAGATTGGTGGTCAACAGAGATCGGTAATTACATTTGTGGTCAGCAGAGATTGATAATTACATTTGTGGTCAGCAAAGATTGGTAATTACATTGGTGGTCAGCAGAGATTGATAATTACATTGGTTGTCAGCAGAGATTGATAATTACATTGGTTGTCAGCAGAGATTGGTGATTACTTTGGTGGTCAGCAGAGATTGGTGATTACTTTGGTGGTCAGCAGAGATTGATAATTACATTGGTGGTCAGCAGAGATTAATAAATACATTGGTGGTCAGCAGACATTGGTGATTACATTGGTGGTCAGCAGGTTTGGTGTTTAATCACCATTCACACAGACAGGGACGGGTGCTTGCGTTTAGCTCCCACCTCCTGTTCCACTGGAAAGTATCTCAATGCGGGTTATTTACGAAAGGCAAATCCACTTTGCACTACAAGTGCAAAGTGCACTTGAAATTGCACTGAAAGTTCACTTGGAAGTTCATTTGCTGTAGATCTGAGGGGAAGATCTGAAATGAGGGGAAGCTCTGCTGATTATATCATCCAATCATGTACAAGCTAAAATGCTGTTTTTTATTTTCCTTGCATGTCCCCCTCAGATCTACAGCGACTGCACTTCCGAGTGCAGTTTCAGTGCAATTTCAAGTGCACTTTACACTTGTAGTTTGCATTTGTAATACAAAGTGGATTTGCCTTTCGTAAAAAACCCCCATTGTGTGGCTGCCATAGTGTCACTATCAGCAATCTCCATTGTTCTGCATGAAGACAGGAGTGAGCGATGAGTGACACTCCTCAGGTGTGCACAAAGGAAAGACAAAGTCTAATGTAATCTTTTCCTCTTTCTTCTAAGGACCAGAAATTGCATCACAAAGGAATGTAAAAAAAAAAAAAAAGAGAGCACTCCCTGATTGGCTGCTGGAGTAGAGACCACACCCCCTGTCATGTACTGTAGATAACCGAGGACTCGGAGACAGACTGTACAGTAGGACAGACTGAGCTCAGCATCCTTGGGAACATGAAGACCAGCGGCATCACCCGGCATCCCCTGGAGGTGGAAGCCATCGGACTCCTACAGCACAGCAAGCAAAGCGTGAGTCTACTAACTGTCAGAGCTATTCATGGAAACTGCTGCTTCTTATTCTGAAAATGCTAGTTTCCTGGCTGCATTTTTTTTACCCTCTTGCTTTAAAATGTTGTCAATCAAGAATTCAGATAGGGCTGACTTTCCTGAAATCCATACTTATTCCGGACCAGTCATTGAAATCTTATTAAACTGAGCCGAGTTGATCAACCACAAGGGTAGACACGTAAGGCTGCCACAGCCCACGCTTGTTCAATGCCACTAACCTTTTCAGAAGGAGGTCAGCAATGGCAGTAGTCCTATTTGAAAATGTTATAGGGAGGAATGCTAATCACATTCCTTAAAGAGACAGCCAGATGACTAGCATTTTCAGAAGAAGGTGGGCAATGACAGCCTTAGGGCCCATTTACAATTTCCAGTTCACCAAGTAACGTGCGTTAGCTTGCGTTATGTCACGTGTTAACGTTCTTTGCATTAAGGCAGCCCACCAGGTTTTAAGGAAGGGTTGCTAATCACATTGCCTGAAATATAGCATTAAAAGCATTAAAATCTCGTATAATCTCGTATAATAATAAAAAGCAGAGACAGCCAGGCCACTAGCATTTTTTTTACAAGAAGGTGTGCAATCTACGTATTTGTCTTAGTATGTAGCTAGCCTTTAAAGAGGGTGGCTAATCAAAATCCCTTATTTCTAGTATTGAGAGCATTAAGAGCCAGGCAACTAGCATTTTCAAAATGAATTTTCACTTATCTTAGGCCCCATTCACATCTGCGTGTTTCGGGAACAAGTGCGGAAACGCACATTTCTGCGCGAGTTTACAAAATGCATGAAAACTGCATGTGGTGCCATAAAATTGTTAATGTTGTCGCACAACAAAACGCACAATAAACTCGTGAAAATGCACTGAAAAAAAGTGCGTGAAATTCTGTGTCCTGGAAAGGTGCCGGAGCTTCTTTTGGCGTGTTTGTCGCACGGGGGAAGCCCATTCAAGTGAACAAGCCGCCCGGAAAAGCATGAAAAAACGAGAGAATGGAGTTAAACAAAGTGTAAATTCTCTTTGCCAAGAATAGCCAATCATGTGCAAAGAACATTTAAAAAAATATATTTTTCTTGCACATGATTGGGTGAAGTCAATAAAACTTTAGTTCAATCCCTAAGCTCTTAGCAATGTGAAATTTCACCTAGCTTGGTGAATAGGGTGAAACCTCAACCTTCCAATCGTGTGCAAGGAAAATCTTTTTTTTTATTTACTTGCACCTGATTGGCTATTCTTTGCAAAAAGAGTTTTCACTTTTTCTCACTTCATTCATTAACGGTGGTCGCATTCTTTGATTCTATTATCCGAACCACATGCGATTAGTTGAAAATGAGTTGAAATCGATCAAATCGGTCACTGCAATGTCCAGTCTGATCAATATAGACTTGATTTAGATTGGATTCGATCAAATGGCCGGGGTGGAAAAAAAACGTTGATTGTTTTGCATCGATTGGCAGCACAGAGATACAGGGGTTGATGTACTAAAGGCAAATAGACTGTGCACTTTGCAAGTGCAGTTGCGCCCCCCCCCCCCCCCCCCCCCGAGCTTAGTAAATGAGGTAAAGTAAAATTGAAAAAAGAAAATAAAAACGCATTTTTGTTTGCACCTGATTGGATGACGGAAGTCAGCAGAGCTTCTGCTTATTCACTAAGCTCTGGAGCCACTGCACTTTGCAAAGTTCACATTCTATTTGCCTTTAGTAAATCAACCCCACAGTGTTCATGAATGTAATCATATTTCAGTCAACCAGATTGTGAGATTACATGGTGTAAAGTGATCAGTAACTTGGGATCGTATCTTCCAACAATTGACTGAAATCCATTTCCCTGTGTGAGTCATATCGCTCCTATATCGTGAGTCATATCGCTCCTATATCGTGAGTCATATCGCTCCTATATCGTGAGTCATATCGATCCTATATCAGGAGTCATATCGCTCCTATATCGTGAGTCATATCGCTCCTATATCGTGAGTCATATCGCTCCTATATCGTGAGTCATATCGCTCCTATATCGTGAGTCATATCGATCCCATATCGTGAGTCATATTGATCCTATATCGTGAGTCATATGGATCCTATATCGTGAGTCATATCGATCCTACATCGTGAGTCATATCGCTCCTATATCGTGAGCCATATCGATCCTATATCGTGAGCCATATCGATCCTATATCGTGAGTCATATCGCTCCTATATCGTGAGCCATATCGCTCCTATATCGTGAGCCATATCGATCCCATATCGTGAGTCATATTGATCCTATATCGTGAGTCATATGGATCCTATATCGTGAGTCATATCGATCCTATATCGTGAGTCATATCGATCCCATATCGTGAGTCATATTGATCCTATATCGTGAGTCATATGGATCCTATATCGTGAGCCATATCGATCCTATATCGTGAGTCATATCGCTCCTATATCGTGAGCCATATCGATCCTATATCGTGAGCCATATCGATCCTATATCGTGAGTCATATCGATCCTATATCGTGAGTCATATCGCTCCTATATCGTGAGCCATATCGATCCTATATCGTGAGTCATATCGATCCTATATCGTGAGTCATATCGAACTATAGATTGTTAATTCCTGTGGAGAGGGATTGATGGAAATTGAAATACATCATTTTAAGGCGTGTTTGGCCACCTTTAGGCTCCATGCACACTGGAGCTCATAAACGGCCGTTTTTTTGGAGTTTGGGCGTTTTTTTTTTAACAACCCAAAAACGTCCGTTTATGAGCTTCAGTGTGCATGGAGCCTTAGATATGCTCTATTCCTTTAGTAAATCAGGGTCACAGGCAGGGTTAGTGTAATAGCCAGGCAAGTAGCATCTTCGGAATGGGGAGGGGGCTATGGCAGGCCTATGTGTCTTTCATAAAAGATGTACTTTAAGAGCTCATTTACTTCTTTGCGGTGCTTTACGTGCGTTGTGTTGTGTGTTCATTCCCAAACAATCAAATAGTCACAGCTTTTGGATTAATTGATGGTTGCCTTTAATAAATTCCCACTTCAATAAATAAAGAAATAAACACTTAATAAATAATCAATTTATTTTCCAATCAATCTCTTCCAATAATAATAATCAATCTATAACAACAAAATATCTCAACAACCCATTTGATCAACACGAGAAAGTGGATTTTAACTGATGGCTAAAATATAACCGTAATTTATGATTGTAAATGATCAATTGCATCTATTTTTCCACCATGTAATCTCAAAATCAGGCTGATCGTAAAAAGATTGTATCCGATTGAAAGTATCCATGTGCTGTTGATTGATGCAAAACGATCAATAATATTCTGCCCTGACCGATCGACTCAGTTTGAAACCAGTTGAAATTGAGTCTAATTCGATCAGAAGGGAAGGTATAGCTAATCAATTGTTTGCAGATTCGATCACTTGATTGAATTGTACATCACTTAGATAAAAAAAAAAAAAAGCGTGTGAGGCCATCATTAGATTTAACTGCCTGCCAATCCGCCATAGTACATTTACATTTAAATCTAAGCGTGTATGGCCTCCGTTACCCGACAATCACTAAAAATAAGGAGCTACGCAGTGAAGGTAAATCGAAAAAAAATCTCGGAATGTCTGCCTTGGGTGGGGACACTTACATATATTGTTGGTGAATGTCCCCATCGGCTCTGTGATGTGATGTCTTTTTGTGGTTATGACATAGACCTGTCTCTGGTGAAGCAAGATGACACGAGTGTAGAACGGGTGAAGACGTTTGTGGAATTCACTTTTAGCCCCGAGCTACACATTTAAGGAAATCCCTCTACTATTGGCTACTGCCAGTATTTACTAAGGGTTATACAATCTCCTTTAGATCTACCGACAAGTATGTACTGCAAGAGTCTGCCTGATTGGATAGAAATGCACTGGACAGATTAGGTAGGTCCTCATAATACATAGCTTTGGTGGATCTAAAGTTGATTGTACAGAGATTGTAACATGTATGGTGAACCATTGGGAGATTTAACTGCTTGTTAACTGACATCTGTTATCTCATTAGTGGTAAAGTGTATTTAAACAAAACATTTTTGTTAGTTTAAGCCTAGGTTCAGACCCTTGACTATCAGGAATCAGTGGCAGCCAGTGCTCAATATTTGGGGCGGGGGGGGGGGGGTGTCAAACCAACGCCAACCCCCGGACAGACGGGAATGCAGCACCATGCAGCAGACAGAAATGCGTCTGTAGCGGTGTAGTTGCCACTAGTAACAGACAATCCACCAATTCACCCCGCTGCCAGACTCCATACTTCACTTGCAGGGACAATGATCAGTCTTTTGCTGGTTTTGTTTTTGTTTATTGGGGGATACAACTTGGTTGGGGAAAAGGGTATATGGGATGCCCGTAGGATGTTTCAATTGGCATCATATTTTAAGGATTATACACACTAGGACATAGAGCCAGAAGAAATGATGTGCATTTGTAACTGTTATGATTCTCCTCCTGCATCTCCATGCAGACTGTTGCTCCTCCTCTGCTTAACTCCCGCAGACTATTCCTTCTAAGAATTCCCCATTCAATACCGTGTAACGAATGAGGACACCGCTCTGAATGAGTCCTTTAGCAGGCTCTGGTTGCTTCACCGCTACTAAGCCAAAGGCCCGCAGCACCTCTCCCCTGAGGCCTAGTACTTTAAAAGCATTCTTTTGGATGGTGGACTACTGTTCCCAGCCAGCCCAGCTTGCAAATCCTGTGCCCTCAGGCCACATCGATTTGACACAGATCCCCACAGTCTCTCCTCTGATCCAGGACTCCTCATCATTCACTGTGTAAATGATGAAGACTTTGCTAATGACCGTGTAGAAGCAAAGTTCCCTCAGACTTTCTGGCACATCCAGCCCTCCCCCTGCCAATACCAATTGGGGATTGGTCAGGGCTCCTACATGAGCTGCCTGCCACTCCAGTTCCAGGCCCAGCCCCTCTTCCAGAACATTCTCCTTGGAAGCAGGGGAGGTGCCTCAGAACTAGAGCACAGGTGGTCACACCCACTGCTACTCTGACCACTCCCAGCCCCCTGATCAAAACAGAAAGGCCTAGCTTGCAGCATAGGCCTGCCTAAATTTGCCTGTGCTGACAGTTCCTAGTAAAAACCTATTACTAGCACCTATTGGTAGAGGGTGCTACACGTCGATCCCCCCCCGCAGGAGACGGACGGGAATGCATCAGTTTCCCCCCTGCGGGAGACGAACGGTAATACAGTGATTCCACCCGTGGGAGATGGACAGGAATGCGGCAACCCCCCCCCCCCAGGGGAAACGGACAGGAATGCAGCGCCCCCCCCCCCCCCCCGTGCAGGAGATGGACGGAAATGCGGCAGTGATCAGAGGCCTCTTTACCTTAGGAAGGAAGCAGATCAGGTAGACATGGATCCGGGCTGCAGCTTCTCGCCATCGCCTTTCCTCCCAGCCGAACAGGAAGTGTGTTCTGACCTAAACCTGACTGGCTGGGGAGTCCTAAGACTCCCTGACCAATCGGGTCTCAGGAACTGCTTCCTGATTGGACGGGAGGAAAATCAGGAAGATAATAGCGAATATTAATTCGCTTTTGTCACAGGGGTAAGTGGGTAAGAGCACTGCGTCCAGAGCCTACCCTCTTTTTAAGCCAATTAGAGCCTCAGGCTCTAAACATGTGCTTCAAAAAAATAAAAAACCCCATTGAAATCCATGTGTCCGGTGCCTCGGGGGCCAGGCGCATGGATATGAATGAGCTCACAATTGCATGTTTTCCCTGACACACAAAGAAACTCACTGCAATCTAGCAGACACGTGTCCCTGCCATTAATTGTTACTGCCACTCCCGCGCAAATGCGCCATACGGTTCGGTGTGATGCATTTTTGGGAAAGAGTCTGGAACTTCTTTTCCATTGTTTTCGTGCGTAGGGCACCCCTGTGAAATGGCCCACGCTTGGTTGCACCTGTAGGTGTGACATTCACCATGCAAGTTACAATTTGATTGTACAACCTTCTTTAGACCTACCAACAAGTATGTAGTGCGAAGGCTATAAACTGACTGGATAGATTAGGTAGGTCCTCATATATAAAGATGGTCAGATTTTAATATGTCTGGTGACCCTTTGACTGAGCAGGACGGGGTTAGATCCCCTATTGGGTTTGTATTAGGCAGTGCACACTATAATTACTATTAGTAACAGACGTTTCCTGTGGTTCTTGTTTCCCATACAGGCATACATGTTTTCGATTTTGTGGTCCGACCATAACAAGGTCCTTATTTACAGAAATTTTGTGGAGTTTAAAAGATTGCAGGTAAGGTTGTTGTTTTTCAATTGATCCCTTGATTGTCCAGAGTTTAGATGAACCTATGTGTTCCAATGGTGGGGCAGCCAGCGCAGGAGCATAGGAGGGAGTATATAGTCTACCAGTCTAAGGCACTCTTTAATTCTACTGAAATTTCCAATCCAAATAGCAGTAAAGGGCATCTGATCCATTATACAGAAGGAAAGGCTATTCTGTAGTGTGTAGAGAAAGACATCCTTGGCATCCCTTTAAAGGTGAATAATAATCAATCTATGTGCAGTGCTTCATTAAACATAACTATTCCCCATCAACAAACCTTCTAAATCATATGAATAAATAACATAAAAAGCATCAAATAGATTAAATACAACTGAAAATGTCCATGGGCCTAAGTGCTCAAAAAATATAAGTTCATTTCTTTCAACCATATCCTCGGTATACACAATCCTGAATGTAGAACGTGATGACGTCACTGAGCTCTGCCCCTTTACATGTTACGTCCCGTGGGAGGTGAAGACGTCCTCTATGTAATGTGTATAGGAAGACATCCTTGGCACCCTTGGAGCGGTGAACAATAATAAAACTATGCACAGTGCTTCAATAAACACAACTATTCCCCAGTGTTTGTAGAAATATCAACAAACCTTCTAAATCATCAAAATAAGATAAAAAGCATCAAATAAATGAAATACAACCAAAAATGTCCAAATGTCCCTGTCATTGTTGTGGGGCCTAAAGCAGCTGTCTCATACTTGCCAACTATCCTGGTTTAATTTCCCTTGTCCCTTGAGGTTTTAGTCCTGTGCTGTGTCCCAATATCGCAGTGTGAAGTGCTGCTACTAATGCTGCCCAGCTCTGCCCTATTGCTGTGTGAAGATGACTCACCTGCAGACCCTGTGTTTACATGTAAATTACCGGCAGTCATATGTAAATAGCGGCAGCATTCATATGTAAATAGGGACGGCTAGCGCCATTGATATGTATATCATGCCCCCCTGAGGTCATATTCACAATAATCTCTAGCAACCAATCAACAAGCAGAAATCATGTGCTGTAACCTCTAGCAACTAATCAGTGAGCTGTAATGTGTGCTGTAACCTCTAGCAACCAGTCAGTGAGCGGTAATGATACACTGTAACCTCTGGCAACCAATCGCAATAGCTGCCTGATCTGATTAAGTAAACTAATTTTGAGTCTAGCTGCTATTTATTGTATGTCTCAGAGCAGGTGGAGAGTGAAACTGCATGGGGGCGGGCCCCAAGAAAAGTTTTGCCCAGGGTCCAATCAATATTAAAGACGGCCCTGGTGATGACGTAACTCAGCTCTGCCCCTTTAAACGTTACGTCCCATGGGAGGTAAAGAAGTCCCCTTTGCAGTGTGTATAGGAAAACATCTTTGGCATCCCTGTAGAGGTAAATATTAATAGATCTATGTGCAGTGCTTCACTAAACACAACTATTCCCCCAGTATTTGTAGAAATATCAACAAACCTTCTAAATAATTAAAATAACATAAAAAGCATCAAATAAATAAAACACAACTGAAAATAGCCATGGTGCTAAGTGCTCAAAATATAAGTTCAGTTCTTTCAGCCATATCCTCCACAAACACAATCCTGAATGGTGAACGCCATGACGTCACTGAGCTCTGCCCCTTTTACCTGCTACTTCCCATAAAGAAGTCCCTTCCGACGGGACAAAACGCGTAAAGGGCTGGAGTTCAGTGACATCAACACATTCACCATTCAGGATTGCGTATACGGAGCAGAGTGCATTCACCTGCTGGCAGCAAGGTTTGCCATCTTGGATTATTGTGTATTTACATGCTGCTTTTAAGTCAGGATATTTCGCTCTTATTATGCAATAAAGACCAATTATATCGAGAGCAGTATTCATTGTTTTGAGGTACTCTTGCCACATTCATTTTAATCGTCCATGGAGTTTAGTGGGGGAGAAGTGGTGTAGCAATAAGTGAATTATCTATTTTGGGTGGAGACACTGAGAACTGCGGTGGATGGATTTTGTTATCATGCCTGTTTAGACCTCTTTGAAGGTCGTTTTAGCGGTAAGCAGACCCCTTGCAGGTGTTTGCTGGAGGAGTTCTTGGAGGAGGAATCTGTATCAAAGTGTAACATTCTTTTGACTTTATGCACAGTGCACCTAAGACATGGCTGAAAGAACTGAAGGTATTTTTCATAATTATTATTAGTGTTGCGTAGACATAATGTTTCACAGTTTGTTGCACATCCCTGTAGAGGTGCTTGTTACTTGCTCATACCAGTAAGTGATGGGGGTCATTGAGCATGCATATGTACGGTGTCAGGGATGCTTTGTTTGATATGAATCATCTTTAAACACAAGTGTATCCATATGTCATCAGCTGGGAATATACAAACTGGCGGAGGAGCTCAGTACAGCTGTCAGGGGATAGCAGGAGCAAGGAAAAGAATATATTTTATATTTGCCAATTTGCTTGCATACTAGTATATTAATACCCTGTTTCCCCGAAAATAAGACCTAGCGTGATTGTCGGTGATGGCTGCAATATAAGCCCTACCCCCCAAATAAGCCCTACCCTGTTTCCCAGAAAATAAGCCCTACCCTGAAAATAAGACCTACAAGGTTTTTAACTAGGGCTTATTTTGGGGGGTAGGGCTTATATTGCAGCCATCACCGACAATCGCGCTAGGTCTTATTTTCGGGGAAACAGGGTAGAAACCAGTAACGACAGTAATATGGGAGCTGTCATTTCTGACATCCAACACTTTTGTGACCAGAGGTCATTAAAGAGGAAGTAAACACTGAAAAAAACTTTTTTTTTTACCCTTCCCTGCAAATTAAAGGCATAATGTGCTAGTATGCATCGCATACTAGCACATTATGTCACACTTATCTGCAAACCAACCCCGCGTCGCCCCCACTGCAGGCCACATACACCATTCACGGCACACTTCTTCTAGGCTTACCTATAGGTACAAAGTATACAGGAGGGTAGAGCTGCACTATTAATCGTTAAGAATCGTTATCGTGATTTTTTTTCCCCATTGCGATCTTGACAAAGTATTTACAGATTCTTTCTATGCAGAGAATTCTCTCTGCTCTGCTGAAGCCAACAGCCGTCAAAAGAAAGGAAAAAAAAAAAAAAGAAACGGGCAGTCTGCCAATAAACATTCTTTAGCAGTGGAACTTAACCACTTCAGCCCCGGAAGGATTTACCCCCTTCCTGACCAGAGCACTTTTTACAATTCGGCACTGCGTCGCTTTAACTGCTAATTGCGCGGTCATGCAATGCTCTACCCAAACGAAATTTGCGTCCTTTTCTTCCCACAAATAGAGCTTTCTTTTCATGGTATTTGATCACCTCTGCCGTTTTTATTTTTTGCGCTATAAACGGAAAAAGACTGAAAATTTTGGAAAAAAATGATATTTTCTACTTTTTGTTATAAAAAAAATCCAATAAACTAAATTTTAGTCATACATTTAGGCCAAAATGTATTCGGCCACATGTCTTTGGTAAAAAAAATGTCAATAAGCGTATATTTATTGGTTTGCGCAAAAGTTATAGCGTCTACAAACTAGGGTACATTTTCTGGAATTTACACAGCTTTTAGTATATGACTGCCTATGTCATTTCTTGAGGTGCTAAAATGGCAGGGCAGTACAACCCCCCCCAAATGACCCCATTTTGGAAAGTAGACACCCCAAGGAAATTGCTGAGAGGCATGTTGAGCCCATTGAATATTTATTTTTTTTGTCCCAAGTGATTGAATAATGACAAAAAAAAAAAAAAATTTACAAAAAGTTGTCACTAAATGATATATTGCTCACACAGGCCATGGGCATATGTGGAATTGCACCCCAAAATACATTCAGCTGCTTCTCCTGAGTACGGGGATACCACATGTGTGGCACTTTTTGGGAGCCTAGCCGCGTACGGGGCCCCGAAACCCCAGCACCACCTTCAGGATTTCTAAGGGCATACATTTTTGATTTCACTCCTCACTGCCTATCACAGTTTTGAAGGCCATAAAATGCCCAGATGGCACAACCCCCCCCCAAATGACCCCATTTTGGAAAGTAGACACCCCAAGGAAATTGCTGAGAGGCATGTTGAGCCCATTGAATATTTATTTTTTTTGTCCCAAGTGATTGAATAATGACAAAAAAAAAAAAAAAATTTACAAAAAGTTGTCACTAAATGATATATTGCTCACACAGGCCATGGGCATATGTGGAATTGCACCCCAAAATACATTCAGCTGCTTCTCCTGAGTACGGGGATACCACATGTGTGGCACTTTTTGGGAGCCTAGCCGCGTACGGGGCCCCGAAAACCCAGCACCACCTTCAGGATTTCTAAGGGCATACATTTTTGATTTCACTCCTCACTGCCTATCACAGTTTTGAAGGCCATAAAATGCCCAGATGGCACAAACCCCCCCCCAAATGACCCCATTTTGGAAAGTAGACACCCCAAGCTATTTGCTGAGAGGCATGGTGAATATTTTGCAGCTCTCATTTGTTTTTGAAAATGAAGAAAGACCAGAAAAAAAATTTTTTTTTTTCTTTTTTCAATTTTCAAAACTTTGTGACAAAAAGTGAGGTCTGCAAAATACTCACTATACCTCTCAGCAAATAGCTTGGGGTGTCTACTTTCCAAAATGGGGTAATTTGGGGGGGTTTTGTGCCACCTGGGCATTCCATGGCCTCCGAAACTGTGATAGGCAGTGAAGAGTGAAATCAAAAATTTACAGCCTTAGAAAGCCTGAAGGCGGTGCTTGGTTTTCGGGGTCCCGTGCGCGGCTAGGCTCCCAAAAAGTCCCACACATGTGGTATCCCCGTACTCAGGAGAAGCAACAGAATTTATTTTGGGGTGTAATTTCACATATTCCCATGGCATGTTTGAGTAATATATCATTTAGTGACAACTTTGTGCAAAAAAAAAAAAAAATGTGTCTCTTTCCCGCAACTTGTGTCACAATATAAAATATTCCATGGACTCGACATGCCTCTCAGCAAATAGCTTGGGGTGTCTACTTTCCAAAATGGGGTCATTTGGGGGGGTTTGAACTGTCCTGGCATTTTATGCACAACATTTAGAAGCTTATGTCACACATCACCCACTCTTCTAACCACTTGAAGACAAAGCCCTTTCTGACACTTTTTGATTACATGAAAAAATGTATTTTTTTTGCAAGAAAATTACTTTGAACCCCCAAACATTATATATTATTTTAAAGCAAATGCCCTACAGATTAAAATGGTGGGTGTTTCATTTTTTTTTTTCACACAGTATTTGCGCAGCGATTTTCAAACACATTTTTTGTGGAAAAAACACACTTTTTTAAATTTTAATGCACTAAAACACACTATATTGCCCAAATGTTTGATGAAATAAAAAAGATGATCTTAGGCCGAGTACATGGATACCAAACATGACATGCTTTAAAACTGCGCACAAACGTGCAGTGGCAACAAAATTAATACATTTTTAAAAGCCTTTAAAAGCCTTTACAGGTTACCACTTTAGATTTACAGAGGAGGTCTACTGCTAAAATTACTGCCCTCGATCTGACCTTCGCGGTGATACCTCACATGCATGGTGCAATTGCTGTTTACATTTGACGCCAGACCGCCGCTTGCGTTCGCCTTAGCGCGAGAGCAGGGGGGACAGGGGTGCTTTTTATTTATTTATTTTTTTCTTTATTATTTTTTTGCTTTTTTATCTTATTTTTAAACTGTTCCTTTCATTTTTTTTTTTTTAAATCATTTTTATTGTTATCTCAGGGAATGTAAATATCCCCTATGATAGCAATAGGTAGTGACAGGTACTCTTTTTTGAAAAAATTGGGGTCTATTAGACCCTAGATCTCTCCTCTGCCCTCAAAGCATCTGATCACACCAAGATCGGTGTGATAAAATGCTTCCCCAATTTCCCAATGGCGCTGTTTACATCCGGCGAAATCTAAGTCATAAAATGCTCGTAGCTTCCGGTTTCTTAGGCCATAGAGATGTTTGGAGCCACTCTGGTCTCTGATCAGCTCTATGGTCAGCTGGCTGAATCACCGGCTGCATTCTCAGGTTCCCTGTTGAGACAGGAGAGCCAGAGAAAAACACGGAAGACGGTGGGGGGGGGGGGCATTCCCTCCCACTGCTTGTAAAAGCAGTCTAGAGGCTAATTAGCCGCTAGGATTGCTTTTACATGAAAGCCGACCGCTGGCTAAAAAGAATGATACCAAGATGATACCTAAACCTGCAGGCATCATTCTGGTATAACCACTCAAAGTCGTGAATGGCGTACCTGAAGACAAAAAAATGGTTAACAATAAAGCACAGTAAACGGTAAAGTATAAAAAATTGCATACCTGAAAAGCAAACATGATAAAACATAATAACAATAAAACATTGCAGAATAGAATACAGTAAAAAAGAGCAGAACAATAGAGAGAGAGAACAATAAAACGACAACTATTTTTTTTTATTTTTGTTTGTGGTTTTTTTTTTTTTTTTACACTTTTTTTTTGTAACTGTAACTTTTATAACTGTAACCAGTTCCAGGTTCGGGTCTCTCAAAATGCGATGGCATCTTGGGAGACCCTGTGAAAGTGTGCCTAGTCTGTGCAATGCTGTACCCTACGCTAATACTCAACTAGTGTATGGTAGCGTTCAAAACATTCACCAATGCAAAGACCAGGATTATCAGGACAGGAGGGACAATAATAGCGGGTGTCACGCCTATATCCGCGCTAGCTGCAGACACAATATCTTTTTTGGGGGCGTTCGCTGGGTAGGGGTACTCGGGAGGACATAAAGAAAATGCCTCTCATGCAGCCGACTGCATTTGGTTGGGGATGTGAATGGGGGAAGTACGGGCGCTGCAGAAGCGGTGGGTTCCCAATTAGGATTGGCGAATGCAGCAGGAAGGGCACTATGGGCACGACGGGCCTGTGTTTGTCTTTTTGGTGGCAGCGGGACACTACTTGTGCTTGCCACCTCACCAGCTTGAACTGCACTTATGGGACTCGCCACGTCACCAAGTGTTACTGCAGTGCTGGTTTGACTACGACCGGGGTGTACTAGGCCGCTGGTGCTTGCCAGTTCACCAAAACGCTACAAAAAAAACTGTTAGCGATCGCAGGGATCAGGCCTGACTCTGCGAACGCTGCAGTTATGCGTTTAGTGTTTTGTAAGTGACAGTGATCGATCGATACTGCACTTGGGTGGGCTGGGCCGGGCCGGGCGGAGGGGCAAAACGCAGGTGCTAGCAGGTATCTGGGCTGATCCCGCTAACACTGCGTTTTTGGGAACCCTAAACTGCTGGGGACGCTAGTATAGATCTGATCGGATCAGATATTGATCCGTTCAGATACTATACCACTAAGGGAGGTGTACGCTGCGTGCGTGGGTGTTAGCGGTACTAGGGTGGCCACGTGTCCCGGATTGCCCGGGATTGTCCCTTATTTCAGCTTTTTGTCCCGTGTCCCGGGTACCTTCATTCCGGGACAATACAGTGTCCCGGAATGAAAAAAAAACCACACCGCCGGGGCTGGCACCAGTCCGATTCCGTCTCTGAGTCCACCACTCTTTTACAGTAGTACACAGTAACACACACCATGCAGTTTAACTGGTTGCTAGGCTAGGGCCGCCCGCCCCGCGTCTAGCAACCAGTGACGTCAGCTGGCACCGTCCCTCACGTGATAGTCACTGCAGGCGCAGCAGCAGTGGGCACCCGGCCACCCGCACTCTAGTCTACACTCGGCTGAGCAGCGCGCCTCAGTCCCAGAAGAGAGCAGCCGCTGACTGAGCCGCCAGCCTGCCAGGCTGCCACACGTCTTACTAGCCTGCCCTGCCCTGTGGCTGTGCCCAGCCCCAGTCAGTGGTGCCACTGCCTGCCCGTCCCGGACCCGCCGCCCGAGCCGACTACTCCAGCACTGCAGCCGGTGATTCGTGAAGCAGAAGTTCTTGAAGCACATTGCCAGCCAGCAGCGCAACCCAGGCCGACTCTGAGCTGCTCGACTTCTCCAACTTCTCTCCATCTGAGAGCCGCCTCGTCCTCCCTCCGGCTCCCTCCCACCCACGAGGTCCGCCCGCCGCCACCGCCAGACAAACTTCAGGTTAGTGTAACTGTAACTTTCACTACCTACCTAGTTCAGTGAGCAATGCACACTCCCTCTCAGTTCTGCTGCTGTCCCCAGACCCCCACCCCCCTCAGTTCTGCTGCTGTCCCCCCACCCCCCCTCTGACTGTCCCCCTGTCCATCCCACTGTCCCCCTGTCCATCCCACTGTCTGTCCCCCTGTCCATCCCACTGTCTGTCCCCCTGTCCATCCCACTGTCTGTCCCCTGTCCATCCCACTGTCTGTCCCCTGTCCATCCCTCTGTCCCCCTGTCCATCCCACTGTCCCCCTGTCCATCCCACTGTCCCCCTGTCCATCCCACTGTCCCCCTGTCCATCCCACTGTCCCCCTGTCCATCCAACTATCCCCCTGTCCCCCTGTCCATCCCACTGTCCCCCTGTCCATCTCACAGTCCCCCTGTCCATCTCACAGTCCCCCTGTCCATCCCACAGTCCCCCTGTCCATCCCACAGTAGTCCCCCTGTCCATCCCACAGTAGTCCCCCTGTCCATCCCACAGTAGTCCCCCTATCCATCCCACAGTAGTCCCCCTATCCATCCCACAGTAGTCCCCCTGTCCATCCCACAGTAGTCCCCCTATCCATCCCACAGTAGTCCCCCTATCCATCCCACAGTAGTCCCCCTGTCCATCCCACAGTAGTCCCCCTGTCCATCCCACAGTAGTCCCCCTGTCCATCCCACAGTAGTCCCCCTGTCCATCCCACAGTAGTCCCCCTGTCCATCCCTCTGTCCCCCTGTCCATCTCACAGTCCCCCTGTCCATCTCACAGTCCCCCTGTCCATCCCACTGTCCCCCTGTCCATCTCACAGTCCCCCTGTCCATCTCACAGTCCCCCTGTCCATCCCACAGTCCCCCTGTCCATCTCACAGTCCCCCTGTCCATCCCACTGTCCCCCTGTCCATCTCACAGTCCCCCTGTCCATCTCACAGTCCCCCTGTCCATCCCACAGTCCCCCTGTCCATCCCACAGTCCCCCTGTCCATCCCACAGTAGTCCCCCTGTCCATCCCACAGTAGTCCCCCTGTCCATCCCACAGTAGTCCCCCTGTCCATCCCACAGTAGTCCCCCTGTCCATCCCTCTGTCCCCCTGTCCATTGCACTGTCCCCCTGTCCATCCCTCTGTCCCCCTGTCCATCTCACAGTCCCCCTGTCCATCCCACAGTCCCCCTGTCCATCCCACAGTCCCCCTGTCCATCCCACAGTCCCCCTGTCCATCCCACTGTCCCCCTGTCCATCCCACTGTCCCCCTGTCCATCCCACTGTCCCCCTGTCCATCTCACAGTCCCCCTGTCCATCTCACAGTCCCCCTGTCCATCTCACAGTCCCCCTGTCCATCCCACAGTCCCCCTGTTTATCCCACAGTCCCCCTGTCCATCCCACAGTAGTCGCCCTGTCCATTCCACTGTCCCCCTGTCCATTCCACTGTCCCCCTGTCCATCCCACAGTCCCCCTGTCCATCTCACAGTCCCCCTGTCCATCCCTCTGTCCCCCTGTCCATCCCACAGTAGTCCCCCTGTCCATCCCACAGTAGTCCCCCTGTCCATCCCACAGTAGTCCCCCTGTCCATCCCACTGTCCCCCTGTCCATCCCACTGTCCCCCTGTCCATCCCACTGTCCCCCTGTCCATCCCACTGTCCCCCTGTCCATCTCACAGTCCCCCTGTCCATCTCACAGTCCCCCTGTCCATCTCACAGTCCCCCTGTCCATCCCACAGTCCCCCTGTTTATCCCACAGTCCCCCTGTCCATCCCACAGTAGTCGCCCTGTCCATTCCACTGTCCCCCTGTCCATTCCACTGTCCCCCTGTCCATCCCACAGTCCCCCTGTCCATCTCACAGTCCCCCTGTCCATCCCTCTGTCCCCCTGTCCATCCCACAGTAGTCCCCCTGTCCATCCCACAGTAGTCCCCCTGTCCATCCCACAGTAGTCCCCCTGTCCATTCCACTGTCCCCCTGTCTATTCCACTGTCCCCCTGTCCATTCCACTGTCCCCCTGTCTATCCCACAGTCCCCCTGTCCATCCCACAGTCCTTCTGTCCATCCCACTGTCCCCATGTCCATTCCACTGTCCCCATTTCCATCCCTCTGTCCCCCTGTCCATCCCTCTGTCCCCCTGTCCATCCCTCTGTCCCCCTGTCCATCCCACAGTAGTCCCCCTGTCCATCCCACAGTAGTCCCCCTGTCCATCCCACAGTAGTCCCCCTGTCCATCCCACAGTAGTCCCCCTGTCCATCCCACAGTAGTCCCCCTGTCCATCCCACAGTAGTCCCCCTGTCCATCCCTCTGTCCCCCTGTCCATTGCACTGTCCCCCTGTCCATCCCTCTGTCCCCCTGTCCATCCCACAGTCCCCCTGTCCATCCCCACAGTCCCCCTGTCCATCCCACTGTCCCTCTGTCCATCCCACTGTCCCCCTGTCCATTCCACAGCCCCCCTGTCCATCTCACAGTCCCCCTGTCCATCTCACAGTCCCCCTGTCCATCCCACAGTCCCCCTGTCCATCCCACAGTCCCCCTGTCCATCCCACAGTCCTCCTGTCCATCCCACTGTCCCCCTGTCCATCCCACAGTCCCTCTGTCCATCGCTCTGTCCCCCTGTCCATTCCACTGTCCCCATGTCCATTCCACTGTCCCCATTTCCATTCCACTGTCCCCCTGTCCATCCCTCTGTCCATCCCTCTGTCCCCCTGTCCATCCCACAGTCCCCCTGTCCATCCCACAGTAGTCCCCCTGTCCATCCCACAGTAGTCCCCCTGTCCATCCCACAGTAGTCCCCCTGTCCATCCCACAGTCCTCCTGTCCATCCCACAGTCCTCCTGTCCATCCCACAGTCCTCCTGTCCATCCCACAGTCCCCCTGTCCATCCCACAGTCCCCCTGTCCATCCCTCTGTCCATCCCACTGTCCCCATGTCCATTCCACTGTCCCCCTGTCCATCCCTCTGTCCCCCTGTCCATCCCTCTGTCCCCCTGTCCATCCCTCTGTCCCCCTGTCCATCCCACTGTCCCCCTGTCCATCCCACTGTCCCCCTGTCCATCCCACTGTCCCCCTGTCCATCCCACTGTCCCCCTGTCCATCCCACAGTCCCCCTGTCCATCCCACAGTCCCCCTGTCCATCCCATTGTTCTCCTGTGCATCCCACTGTCCTTCTGACTACTCTGCGCCCCCCCTGACCACTCTGCAGCCCCCCCTCCACCCCACTGCCTCCACCTGTGCATCCCGCTGGTGTGGGGTTCTTTGGGGTGCTGTGGTTAGGATGGTCCACTTTGGGGTGCCTTAGATATGATGGACTGATTTGGAGTGTTGAGATAGAATGGGCCACTTTGGTGTGGTGTTGATAGTGTGGGTTGCTATAGGTAGGATGGGCTACTTTAAAGTGTCAGCAGTGGAAGGGTGCAGTGGATAGAAAGGATTGTTGTAAGGTAGGGTGGGTTTTAAATTTAGGCCCCTTCCACGGTTAACACAATGTGGCTACGCCCTCTGTTCAATAACCCCCTTTTAGCCATTATTTAGCGCGATTTAAGACATGTCCACTGTTCACCACGATCTTTTTTCATACGCCCCTGCCCCAAAAATCAGCAAAAAAAATGTCAGAAATCATCTTTTTTTTTGGGGGGGGGGGGGGGGGTGTCCCTGAATGGAAGTTTTGAAATGTGGTCACCCTAAGCGGTACTGGCGCTAACCTGACGCTGCCTGGGGCTGGTGCTTGCCAGTTCACCAAAATGCTACCAAAAAAACTGTTAGCGATCGCAGGGATCAGGCCTGACTCTGCGAACGCTGCAATTATGCGTTTAGTGTTTTGTAAGTGACAGTGATCGATCGATACTGCACTTGGGTGGGCTGGGCCGGGCGGAGGGGCAAAACGCAGGTGCTAGCAGGTATCTGGGCTGATCCCGCTAACACTGCGTTTTTGGGAACCCTAAACTGCTGGGGACGCTAGTATAGATCTGATCGGATCAGATATTGATGCATTCAGATACTATACCACTAAGGGAGGTGTACGGTGCGTGTACGGTGCGTGCGTGGGTGTTCGCGGTACTGGCGCTAATCTGACGCTGCCTAGGGCGACGCATATCACCGCCGGGCGATCAGGGGGCTAAACCTTTATTCGGTAATAAACGGCGGGTGCCCTGACACTATAAAAAATAAACTAACTAACCAGCGTCACCCGTAACGGTTATACGGTGATCAGTGGTGAAAGGGTTAACTAGGGGGCAATCAAGGGGTTAAAACATTTATTAGGTAGTATATGGGGGTCCCTGTCGCTATAAAACGCTGACGGCGAACCTAAATATTTACGTCCCTAACTAGCGTCACCAGCAACACTAATACAGCGATCAGAAAAATGATCGCTTAGCGACACTGGCGACAGGGGGTGATCAAGGGGTTAAAACTTTATTAGGGGGGGTACTGGCGCTAATCTGACGCTGCCTGGGGCGACGCATATCACCGCCGGGCGATCAGGGGGCTAAACCTTTATTCGGTAATAAACGGCGGGTGCCCTGACACTATAAAAAATAAACGAACTAACCAGCGTCACCCGTAACAGTTATACGGTGATCAGTGGTGAAAGGGTTAACTAGGGGGCAATCAAGGGGTTAAAACATTTATTAGGTAGTATATGGGGGTCCCTGTCGCTATAAAACGCTGACGGCAAACCTAAATATTTACGTCCCTAACTAGCGTCACCAGCGACACTAATACAGCGATCAGAAAAATGATCGCTTAGCGACACTGGTGAGGGGGGGTGATCAAGGGGTTAAAACTTTATTAGGGGGGTAAGGGGGGTACCCTAGACCTACAGGGGGGTAACAGTAACTGTCCTAACACTGCTAACTGTCACAAACTGACACTATGCAGTAATCAGGAAAAAAAAAAAAAAAAAAAACCTGCTTGGTGTCAGTTTGTGACAGGGGGGGGGTGATTGGGGGGGGATCGGGGGGCGATCAGGGGGGGGATCGGGGGTGTAATATATGCCTGGCATGTTCTACTGTGTGTGTTTGTGTTGTGCACTTACTTACATGTCATCTCTCCTCGGCGCTGGAACGGAAACTGACAGCCGAGGAGAAATGACATCACATCCTCTGCCTCTGTGTACTATACAGAGGCAGGGGATGTTTCCCATTGGCTGGGAGCGATCGCGAGGGGGGGGCCACGATCGGATGGTCTCCCCCTCATCTGTCATCGCTCCCAACCAAATGCCGACCGCAGCTGGCACAGGGGGGGGGTCCGATCGGACCCCCCGCCCGCGGGAAGGCAATCACGTACTAGGTACGTGATTTTGCCTGCCCGTGCCGCTCTGCTCACGTATATAGGCGTGAGGTGGTCGGCAAGTGGTTAAGTATAAACATTGTAACGATTTGTCCTTTGGCTCAAAGGAATACACTTTGGTGTGTAAATGAGGGAAGTGTAATGACTTAAACACTAAACCTTTTTCTGACATTTGTTGGTTTCAAGTTAAAATCGTTTTGTTTTTTTTTTTGCTAGAAAATTACTTAGAACCCCCAAACATTATCTATATATATTTTTTAGTAGAGACCCTAGAGAATAAAATGGTGGTTGTTGCAATATTTTATGTCACACTGTATTTGCGCAGCAGTTGTTCAAATGCAATTTTTTGGGGAAAAAAATTACACTTTAATGAATTAAAATAAAAACTAACCAGTAAAGTTAGCCCAATTTTTTTTTTGTATAATGTGGAAGATTTTACGCTGCGAGAATCGTGATCTTTTTATTGTAAGCAAAAAAATTGTGATTCTCATTTTGGCCAGAATCGTGCAGCTCTACAGGAAGGAATACAACTTCTTTAAAGCCTAGATGCACAGAGCATATTTACCAGCATCAGTTACCTTGATAATAACTCTGGGGTTGATTTAGTAAAGGCAAATAGGCTGTGCACCCTGCAAGTGCAGTCGCTCCAGAGCTTAGTAAATGAGGTAAAAGCTTCACTTTGCAAAAAGTACCCAATCACGTGCAAGGAAGATTAAAAAAAATGGCATTTCTGCTTGGACATGATTGGATGATGGAGGTCGGCAGAGCTTTTGCTCATTTACTAAGCCCTAGAGCAACTGCCCTTGCATAGTGCACAGTCTATTTGCCTTTAGTAAATCAACTCCTCTATAACTAATCTGCCTACCTACATTATAGTTCCATTATTTTATAATGACACCTCAATAATAGTTACAGTACATTATAATGACATGTAAAGCTTTTCTTTAGTACAATGTTTTAATAAATAAGCTGCTTAGATTTTTTTTATCTTTATTATAAGCTGTTAAATTGACAACATAAAATTTTTTTCTATGTTTTTACCCTAACTCCTTCCTGCCCAGGCCCAGCGTCCCTTTAACAGAGAAGGACCGGCTGATTACAGGAGCGCTGTGATTGGCTGTCACAATAATTACATGACCAGGAGCCAGTCCCGCCAGCTACTGATCATTAGTGGGGAATGAGAGCTGTATTTGACAGCTCGGTCTCTGTAAACGCAGGTAACATTGACCGCCTAGTGATGCATATGTGCGGCATGTAAACCCACCTCTATGCCACCGCACATACATATGTGTTACATGGGTGGCAACACGTTAATAACTGCAACAGGCTGTCAAAGCACCTCTGTCTATGTCTATGTAGGGCACAAATGAGTTGGTGGGTTTGTTTTGTAAACAAACCCAAGTGATTGCTCTGATTGTCTCTCTGATTGATCGGCGACCATTCAGATTGGTTCTCAACTGTTAGTTAGGATGAAAAGCTATCAGTGAAAGCACAGTCTTGGAACTAGGAGCTATCTCATCAGCGGTGGCCTCCAGACCTCCCTCATCATGTATAAAACTACTATATTTGGCGAAAGTTGATTTTTTTTTTTTATTTCTGTATACAGAGAGATCTTAAGAAGAGATTCCCACTGGAAGCCGGAGCTGTGAGCAAGTCAGAGAGAACTCTGCCCAAGCTGAAAGGTAGGTACTCTTCCTGTGAGAATACCATGTATGATATAATTGTGGTACATGGCATTCCATCACTGCCATACCGCATAACCAACTGTCATTGTATTCAGATAACCTTTATGTGTGCGCACAGCACTCCCTGCTCTCATTCATGATGGCAACAATCAGGGCTTTTTTTCAGGGGGAACTTGGTGGAACTCAGTTCCACCACCTCTGGCTCAGACCCTTTGGTGCCTGTTCACCACAATCACTTGTAAACACAGAAGTCTGGTTTCTGTGTTTACAAGTGACAGCTCTGCACTCCGTGTGTAACCCTCATGAACACAGCACTCTATATGTAATGCAATCCTGATATGTAATGCCCCTTTAAGACCCTTCTACTGTTTGTGAAATATGACCACACCCACTATTTGATGTGATTTGGAGGGTGTGTGTGGGGGGAAGAGTTTTGGGGGGGTCGTGGTTGAGTTCCAGCACCTATTGTTTGAGGGGAAAAAAAAAGCCCCGGTAATAAGGTAATAATACTTTCTTCATCCATCACCTGTACAGAATGTATACAAAATTCATAATTCTAACACAAGTCTTGGGAAAAAGGATTCCAAAAAAGAATTAGGGATTATTGCTGCCATGTGTACCAGTTAGGGAGATTTGTCCCGTTTACCATTTCCACCAAGACTAAAAGTGAAAAAAGATTTAAAATTTTTTGACTGTCACCAGATCAGGAAAAGAGAGGAACTCTACTATTGGGAAACTAGTTTCCGGGAATTCCCTCATTTTGGGATTTCTCTCACTTCCTGTTGTAGCTATATAGGACAGAAAGTGAAAAGAACTCTCCATAATGAGACACAAACAACCAGACAAAATGAAAAAAAAAAGATTTGGCTTTAGTTTTACTTTAAAGCCCTTTGCTTTAAGCAAATATACCTGCAATGGTATCCACTGGTTGATTTGACAATAACTCTATGACTAATTTGCCTACTTAATTCATTTTTTGAGGAATATAATTGTTTTTATTTTGTGCACTGTTTTATTAAATACATGGCTCAGTAGTTTTTTTATAGACTACAAAATGGAAAAAAATTTGGAAAAAAAAGTTTTTTTTTACATTTTGGATCGGGTAAGTGTTATATCACATTTTTTTTTATCCATCTGTGTTCTACTGGGGAGATTTTCCTTCACTTCCTGTCCCATAGCCAAACTTCAGAATGAGGGAATCCTGGCATGTTTCCAGAACTAGCATCCCCATCAGAAGGTTTACCCTCTATTCATATTCTGGTGACAAATCAAAATATGGGATTTTCTTTCTCGTTCAGCTTTCAGCGATACCAGTAAACAAGACAAATAGAGAGTGTGAATCTCTCTAACGGGAGGCACAGACAGCAATAAAAACATGAATAAAAAAAAAAAAAAAATTATATATATATATATATATATATATATATATATATATATATATATATTATATAAACAGCACTCGCAGGATATAGTGCAAATGTGAACACTAAACAATGAATATTGAATTCTAAAGTGAAATACCGGTAAGTAAAATTGAAAAAACTGCAGCAGCTATCGCAAAGGTACTAAAACCTTGAGGTATGATAGATCAATATAAACAGCGCTTGCAGACTATAATTAGTAAGTGCAAAGAAATGACCATGTAAAACATTACACAAAAAATAGAGTTTTTAGCAACTGTCCAGCAAGAGTCATGTTCCAAAAGCTAGAGAGCAGATTGCAGAGTGAAAATCGGTAAATAAAATGCGATTTTGAAAATATGAAATAAGCATGTACAAATTAAAGTAACATAAAAACTACTTAAAAGGTAAATGATGATATAACAACCTACATTGTATATTCAAAGTAACAACAGATTCCTGGTACATAAAGAGAAATGCAGAATGACAGAAAGCAAAGTAGCACCATCTACTGGCAGAATTTGTGTATGACAATTTCACTTACTGGGAAACATAAAATAGCCTTAGACATCAGCAGTGATTGCAGATTACAATAATTTCTCAATACAGGTTTCTGGTCATTAAAGTATAACTAAAAGCAAAACTTTTTTTTTTCAATTTGGATAGAGTGAAGAGGGATTACAACATTTTGTTGCTGAATCAATATAAACAGCGATTGCAGACGATAATTAGTAAGTGCAAATAAATGACCATGTAAAACATTACACAAAAAATAGTTATTCACAAAAAATTGTCTCTTATATAAAGTGCTAGGTGCTCAAAAAGTGCATAAGTGCTCCGTTATTATTGCTGGTGCTCCCCAAATATGGACGGTTTTGTTTTCCACACTCCCCTCTTGTGACCCCACTCACCAAATAACATAGACCCACAGCTTTGCAGTCTGGGGTCAGAAAAGCTGGGATCAATACGATGGAGCATGAGACAAAGGGATTTCTCTGGAACCTCTCACAATAATGGTTTCCATAGATGTTCAAAGGCGCTCATTCGTTTTCATATATGGGAGACAAAGAAGGAATCAATAGTGAAGTACTGTATGGAGAAAAGTTTGCGCTGGCTAGGCGCTACTTACAAAAAAAGGGACTAAAACAGGCATCAGCATGAAGCTCTGGGTGCGCCGCTGGTCGGCGTGCATTCCACAGAGAGTGGAAGTTTTGTCAGTGTCCTTGATAACCCCCTGGAGGAGGGGCGAAACGCGTTGACGCACTTCTGGTCTCTAAACCACTGACAAAACGTCCGCTCTCCGTGGAACACACGCCAACCAGCGGCGCACCCGGAGCTTCATGCTGGTGCCTGTTTTAGTCTGTTTTTTTGTAAGTAGCGCCTAGCCAGCGCAAACTTTTCTCCATCCACACACTACTTCACTATTGGTTCCTTCTTTGTCTCTCATATATGAAAACGAATGAGCACCTTTGAACATCTATGGAAATCATAGAACATGTAACATGTTGTAATGTTGTAAAAGTTTGCTTTTAGTTATACTTTAATGACCAGAAACCTGTATTGAGAAATTATTGTAATCTGCAATCACTGCTAATGTCTAACAAAGGCTATTTTATGTTTCCCAGTAAGTGAAATTGTCGTGCATAAATTCTGCCAGTAGATGGTGCTACTGTGCTTTCTGTAATTCTGCATTTCTCTTTATGTACAAGGAATCTGTTGTTACTTTGAATATACAATTTAGGTTGTTCTATCATCATTTACCTTTAAGTAGTTTTTATGTTACTTTAATTTGTATATGCTTATTTCATATTTTTAAAATCGCAGTTTACTTGCCGATTTTCAGTCTGCAACCTACTCTCTGGCTTTTGGGACATGACTCCTGCTGGACAGTCGCTAAAAACTCTTAATCCGCTATTTTCAACTACTCTAAGCAAATTTTTTCAGAACAGTAAAACACAATCACTTGTAATAAGTTGATTTGCATGTTTATCAAAAACAAACTCGGATTGTAGATTTCTTTTAATCTTAGTCACCAGGAAGTAGCGGTGAATGCAGAAGAGATAACTCTTCCCAGACCTATGAGGTCAGGGTGTTGTATTCAGTATGTGATCATCAATTGCTTTTTAGTTTTAGACGGAGTGAGGAAAAGCTAGCCCTTTCCCACTCTATGCCAAACGTAACTATAAAGAAATGATGGAACAGTCCAAGTCTCAAAGGATTCATATATTGACCCCATGTCTACGGGTATAATTGACACTCCCCTTATTCAAATCTGCTACTACAGATGAAGTTGCTAAACTCCTTTCTAATGCCCACCTAACCACCTGTCTCCTGGACCCTATTCCTTCTCAAATACTACGGTCGCCCTCTGACTCTATCCTACACTCTCTAACCCACATCTTCTATCTCTCCCTCACCTCTGGCATCTTCCCCAATGCTCTAAAACATGCATTGGTCACCCCCATACTTAAAAAGCCATCCTTGGACCCTACCAATCTTAACACCCTATGCCCTATCTCCTTGCTACCCTTTTCCTCTAAACTCCTTAAACGCCCGTGGTTTACAACCAACTGAGTGACCACCTCATTAGGAATAACCTTCTTGATCCCCTTCAATCTGGATTTTGCCCTCAACACTCCACAGAAACTGATCTTTTAAAACTCACAAATGACCTACTAACGGCAAAAACCAATGGACACTATTCTGTACTCCTACTTCTGGACCTTTCAGCTGCCTCTGATATGGTTGACCACCCCCTCCTCCTCAAAAAACTTTACTCCCTCGGTCTCCGTGACTGCGCTCTTCAGTGGCTCTCATCCTACCTATCCCAACGCACCTTCAGTGTCACTTACAATTCTACTTCCTCCACTCCTCTTCACTTCTCTGCCGGGGTCCCCCAAGGTTCTGTTCTTGGACCTCTTTTATTTTCAATCTACACCTCTTCCCTGGGTCAGCTTCTCATGACTTTAAATATCATTTCTACGCTGACGACACACAAATCTATCTCTCCACCCCTCAATTCACTCCATCAGTCTCCTCACGCATCACTAACTTACTAACCGACATATCTGTATGGATGTCACACCACTTCCTCAAACTCAACTTGTCCAAAACCGAGCTTATAATATTTCCTCCCTCACGTGCCTCTTCCCCTGACATATCTGTCAAGAGCAATGGCACCAACATCCACCCGTCCCCACATGTCAGGGTACTATGTGTTATCCTGGATTCTGAACTCTCCTTTCGGCCCCACATCCAATCACTTTCCAAAGCTTGCCGCCTCAACCTCCACAACATCTCTAAACTACGTCCCTTTCTAACCAATGAAACCACAAAGCTCCTGATTCACTCCCTGATTATCTCTCGCCTCGACTACTCTAACTCCCTCCTCATTGGCTTACCTTTAAATAGACTATCCCCCCTTCAGTCCATCATGAATGCTGCGGCCAGACTCATCCACCTTACAAACCGCTCGGTGTCTGCTACCCCTCTCTGCCAATCCCACCATTGGCTGCCACTCGCCCAACTAATTAAATTCAAAATACTAACAATAAGTTACAAAGCCGTCCACAACTCTTCCCCCAGCTACATCACTAGCCTAGTCTCAAAATACCAACCTAATCGCCATCTCCGTTCCTCCCAAGACCTTCTGCTCTCTAGCTCCCTCATTACCTCCTCCCATATCCGCCTCCAGGACTTCTCCCGAGCCTCGCCCATCCTCTGGAATTCCCTACCCCAATCCGTCAGACTGTCTCCAAATTTATCCACCTTTAGGCGATCCCTGAAAACTTTCCTCATCAGAGAAGCCTATCCTGCCTCCATCTAACAACCGCATTATTTTCTCCATTAGCTCATCCCCCACAGCTATTACCCTTTCGTATCACTTGACCCTCCCTCCTAGATTGTAAGCTCTAACGAGCAGGGCCCTCTGATTCCCCCCTGTATTGAATTGTATTGTAATTGTACTGTCTGCCCTAATGTTGTAAAGCGCTGCGCAAACTGTCAGCGCTATATAAATCCTGAATAATATTAATAATAATATATAACTCAATCTGGTAATTCAATTTTTGTAGATGTCTCAAGGACATTAGGAAAGAAGAAAGGACCCAAGCAGGCATTGCAGAGACTCCAGATACTAGAGACCTATTCACAGTCGGTGCTGAGGTTGGACGCCAAGATCTCACAATGCGATATCGTTGTTCAGTTCTTCACTCTGAAGAGCCATGACCTCAATCCATCTTTCCCAGATGACAGGTAAGGTTCAATGGGGATGCATTAAAAGTGCAACAGTGTGAAAGGGCAGCCAAAACCCACCCCAGTATATAGCCATATTGCTCAATTTAAAAGCTGTTAGATTGTTTGAGTGGCACTTGATGAGTAACTAATTCTCTCCTCTGTATATGAGCATAGATGGCATTTGCTGGTTTGAGGCACCCATTGCTACTTTTATCCCTTTGGAGGCTTTGACACTGGAATCTTCCTACCATGCTCTGTCCTTGCCCACTGCAGAGTTTTGGGTTTTCACACCTCCTGTAATTTTCTTCATATTAAATAAGTTTAAACTTGATAAGCAAGGAAGGAACTCCCTAGTAATGGTCACGTCAGATGTTGGGACCTCAGATCTCAAGAGCAGATATCCTACCACTAGAGATATAAGAAACCATTAGTGGTTTTTATTTTGGATAGAGTACGGGTGAATTATAACCCCATAAGATTTTTTTCTTCTGCCATCTGTGTCCTATTGCGGAGATTTCCCTTCACTTTCTGTCCCAAAGCCAAGCAGGAAGTGAGAGGAAATACCTGCAAATTAAGGGAATTCTTTGAGGACCCCCAGGTCACCAAAACGAGTGTCCCCATTGGAAGATTTCCCCGCTATTACTTTTCCGTGGACAACCCAACGTTTCTTTCAATTTAACTTTTAATGATAATGGTAAACAGGACAAATAGAGAGGGGGAATTTCCTTAACGGGGGGCGGGGGCACAGACAGCAAAAAAAACTGATCCTTCTCCACTCTATCCAAAACGGAAAAAAAGTTTTGCCTTTAGTTATAATTTTGTGTGGAGTGGTTCTATTCTGCACCCAATTAACAAGAACAAATAGTCATTTTAGATCTTCCCTGCCAACTATTAGCCCAAATTTGAACTGTTGATAACTTTCAAGGCTGACAGATATTAACTTCACTATCAAGTGGTTGTGGTGGAAGATACAATAATACAAGGGCCATGTAGGCTGGTCTTATGCATCTACTGTCCCTTGCATGATGTTGACAAAGATCGCCTACACAGTGAATGCCCATAACTATTAGATATGGTCGTATATATTGTGTACAACAGGGTATTACCAGCAGTGGAGAGGCAACATTTTCAGATGGCTCAATCTGCTCTACATAGAAAACTGTTGTCTTAGTAAATAGCAATAAGATAGTAATAAGAAAGTTCCTTATGACCTCTGCTTTGCGTTGGTTGAAATGGGTGCAGTATATTATAAAAGGCAGGAAGAATGAAGTGATTTTTCCTTATCATTTATTTGGCTGTTTGCTTTATCTTTTAATGTTTGCATTTTGTGTTTGTTGTATTAGAATTGTGAAAGCAGATGCAAAACCGCCTGTTTATATAATGTGTCATGTGAGTTATATATAGTATAAAACAGTATCGTAATAAGCCTCTGAAAGTGTGTCACTGACTGCCAACAACAGGACATATTTAAACATGCGTGAGAAGCAGGACAAGTCAACTGTTAACCACTTGACCTCTGTAAGATTTACCCCCCCCCCCTTCATGACCAGGCTATTTTTTATGATACGGCACTGCGTTACTTTAACTGGCAATTGCGTTGCCGTGCGACACTGTACGCAAAAAACGTTTTCGCTTTTTTTTCCCCACAAATAGAGCTTTCAGTTGGTGGTATTTGATCACCTCTGTGGTTTTTATTTTTTGAGCTATAAACAAAAAAAAAGACTGACAATTTTGAAAAAAAATAAAAATTATATTTTTTACTTTCTGCTATAAAACAAATCCATGTAAAAAATAAAATTTCTTCATCAATTTAGGCCAATATGTATTCTGCTACATATTTTTGGTAAAAAAAAATCCCAATAAGTGTATATTAATCGGTTTGCGCAAAAGTTACAGTGTCTACAATCTGATATTTTTATTTATCTTTCTTTAATTTTCTTATTAGTAATGTCGGCGATCAGCAACTTATAGCAGGAGTGTGTTGCAGACAAATCAGACACCTGACACTTTTTGGGGACCAGTAACACTAATATAGTGATCAGTGCTCCAAAATATGCACTGTCACTGTACTAATGACACTGGACTGCCAGTGGACATTGGGTCCAAGATACCCGCAGCTGGGCTCCTGCTGTGTGTGATCACAGTGGGAGCGGGTCACTGGCGGCTTGCACCCCAGACCCGGAAGTGTCAGATTACGTACTAGGTATGTGATGTGGCACAGAGCAGCCGCCCTGCCCAGTATATGTACAGTGGGCGGTCTGCAAGTAGTTAACTGAAAATTTTGCTATAGGGGGAGTCTGGTGGGTTGACAAGCCATGGTCAGGAAATAGCCACGGTCAAACTGGTAATCAGCAGGGACAAGCCATGGTCAGGAATTAGCCATGGTCAAACCAGTAATCAGCAGAGACAAGCAGTGGTCAGCCAAGGTCAAACTGGGATAGAGCAGAGGAAAAAGCAGTGGTTGAAAACTAGATAAGTTTAAAATGGGAATCGGCAGAGACAAGCTGAGATCAGGAACTATCCAAGATCAAACTGGAAATCTTCAGAGACCAGCTGTGGTCAGGAACCAGCTTAGTTCAACTGGGAATAAGCAAATAAAAGGTGTGGTTAGGAATTTACTGAGGTCAGTAGCAGGAAGGCAGAGTAGAGACAAGTCCATGGGCAGGCCAGGTCAACAATGGAAAAGCAGATCTCAGGAACAGGTTCAGGGTTTAAGTCACATGGTGACAGCTGAAGACAATCCAATAACTTTTTAATTGAGCACTGTTCCTTGTCTAGGTGGTCTGGTGCCAAGATTGGAATTAAGTGTGTGTGTCTGTGCACCTGTACATGCATACTTTTGTACAGTGAGTGTGCATAAACTAGCATGCTTGCACAAATGTGCATGCATGCGCAATGACTGGTAATGACCCTTGTTCTGAGTATTGGCACCTGTAAACATCTTCTGAAGCCATCCTGAAAAGTTTCTTCAGCTGTGACCTAAGAAAGCTAATTGGATAAATAGCATAACATGTTCATCTCTCATGACTTCTTTGTTTTCCCAGCATTGTCATCGTGCCTTCTGAGAGAAAAAAGGAGCGAATCATTGCCTCACCACTTACGCCCATGATCTCCAAGCTTATGGTCTCAGCCAATCGCTTGTGTGTAGCAGACTATGAGACAGTGGACCTGAGGAACAGACCGTTCAAGGTGAAGAGACACGAGCTTCTAGATGTCCTGCTGAAGGAAAGCTCAGGTATGTCATTATATGGGGGCACCTCCCCTCCGTATCTTACACTAGAGGTCTGGATTCAGAAAATATGGGCAGAAAGCTCTGTCACTTTCTATCTCCAGGTTTTTTTCAGTATGTAGTTTACCTAGTAGTTTCTAATACAGGTTAATAACAAACTATAGCCTATTTTTTTTAAATATTTGGATAGAGCTAAAATTTCAGTAATGTTTTTAACTCTGTCTGTGACCCCATTGGGAAGATTATCCCTCATTCCTCTCCCTTTGACACCAGTAAAAGAATGAAGGGTGCAGTTGACACTAAGGTTGTCAAAAGGCAATATTACCTGATAGAGGTTCTAACCCTTTCCTCCTGTATCCAAAATGAAATATTAGGTTTTGGTTTGAGGTAAGCTTTAATATATCTCTTTTATCCTAAATATCCATTTTAAAGCAATTCTGCCATGGGGTGGGACTGCTGTTAGGTAGTACAGGCACATAGGACTGCCCCATTAGCAAATAGGCAAGAAGTAAAGAATATTTGCCCTTCAGAATGGCTACCAGAAGTCAATATCTTCCTCTTAAGTTGCCTTAGAGATAGTGGCCATAGTCAGACAGATGATACATATATGCTCCAAGGGCCAACTGTACAGATCAATGCTGTTCATTTTGGCACAGTCAACCTTGGACTACTGCATGTCCAAGTGCTCTATGTAATTAATGAAGTGTGTATATATTCATATATATTTATAATATATATATATATATATATATATATATATATAACCACCACTTCATGTGATAGAGGTGCAACAAGAAGTAAGGAAACCTTTACAAAATGAGGACAATATCCCTCTTAGCTTGTTCTGATAACAACTATAAATTCAGAATTTTTCCATCACTTTTGGTGATCCCCAGGACAATTGGATAGGTAAATGTCAACAGTAGGGGCATACAATCAATTAAACCCTTTAAAACTCTATGCAAAATGTAAATTGTTGCCCAGTGTTTGCATAATTGCCTTACACAGCTGTTCTCTGTAATGCAGGCTGGTGGCTGGTGGAGAATGAAGATCGCCAAATAGCTTGGTTCCCCGCACCGTATTTTCAGGAAGAGAGAAACTGTGAAGCAGGTGACAACACCATGGAATGCCAAGAAGAAGGTGAACATCTACCTAGTCGTGTATCTTCTAATGACTTAGAAATCAGACTCACAACAGTTTGCAAAATAGATTTTCTGTAAGAACTGCAGTAAAAGTAAATGGTATTGCTACCTACATTAAATCCAACCATAGACATGCGAATACCTACCCAGGAACCAGGGGAGGACAACATTGGTCTCTCACAGGAAGCACCAGAACACTCCAAACTCTACAACTTGGTTGAAGGTGCTTGTGTATTGAAGGACCTGCCTAACAAGTTGTAGAAATCTGTGTGCAATACCATAAGCATCTGATACTGGGAGTGCATATTTGTGTCCCAAGGTGGGATCTTTACAATAGTGTGTCACATAACATCAAATTAGGACAGGGCCAGAATGTTTGTGGCTCCCTAACCAATGGCATGCACTTATTTAAAAAAAAAAACACCTTCATGTTTGTTTTATATAACTTTATCACATGTAAAAATCAGATTGGATGCTGTAAATTTCTGCAGTTTGTAAATAGCTGTTGGCCTTATTGCATGAGACCAAAGAGAGCTGTTATTTCCAAACAGTCAGACATTGATAGGGTTCATTTTGTGAGTGCTGCAAATAACAGGAGGAAGGCAGTAAAATTAGTATGCCTGTCTATGCATTCATTAGCTGAGGGTCATTTAGAGGATGGGTCATTTTCTAATTACAGCCCTCCTCTATTGTCTATGGTTGCCCCAGTGTTTAAGGCCAATATATTGTCACTTATTTGATTAATGTGAGAGATCTATTATAAAGGGGCATACGGTAAGTTTAAATTTGGGATCCTTGACCATTCCTCACTCTGAATTTATTCCTCTCAGGTATGTGTGTGGTGACAAAGGGCTATGAGGCTCAGAATTCAGATGAGCTCACCGTCATGGTCGGCGTGGTGGTGAAAGTCTTGAAAAAGTCAGACAACGGTTGGTGGCTGGTCAGGTGAGAACTTCTATTAGTCCTAAACTATAAAGACCATCAATTATAAAAACTGAAGACCTGGAGTGAGAGAATATGGGGACTGCCATTGCAGAGCTCCTGCAAATGCGGGTTGCCTGTCCACCTTACTTATTCACTGCAGACCATGTGATCTGACTTCATGTTTTTTCTAATGTACATGCTTGTTTTAAGCAGCTCAAAGATTACCTGTTTTTTTTTACCTTCCACCATCAGTGGATGGAAATGTGGCCATATTATGTCAGTGATGTCATGAGCCTCCCCTACTCTTTGGGGTTGATTTACTAAAGACAAATAGACTGTGCACTTTTGAAAGTGCAGTTGCACTCTGCAAGAGCAGTTGCTACAGGGCTTAGTAAATGATGGAGAGCTCTGCTGACTTTCATCATCCAATCAGGTGCAAGGAAAATTACAAAAACAGTATTTATGCTTACACTTGATTGGATGATGGAAGTCAGCAGAGCTCTCCATTATTTACTATGCTCTGGAGCAACTACCCTTGCAGAGTGCAACTGCACTTTCAAAAGTGCACAGTCTATTTGCCTTTAGTAAATCAACCCCTTTGTGTACATGCAGCGTTGGGGTGGGGAATGCCCTCGTCACAGCTGATTGGGCTGGCACTGACGGCTTCCTTCTAGGTTCTGCTGAACATGGGTTCCTACTCTTCACTCATCACAAGTGTCCTCACAGAGACTTGTAGGGCTGAGGCTGAGGGCGTGTCTGACCATGTTTGTTTGATTAGAGTACACTGGGCAGTGTGGTTAGACTGGTGCCTATTGGGCTGCACATTCATATTTAGACACACTGCACAGCTGCTATACCCTGTTTCCCTGAAAATAAGACCTAGCGTGATTGTCAGTGATGGCTGCAATATAAGCCCTACCCTGTTTCCCTGAAAATAAGCCCTACCCTGATAATAAGACCTACAAGGACTTTAACTAGGGCTTATTTGGGAGGTAGAGCTTATATTGCAGCCATCACCGTCAATCACGCTAGGTCTTATTTTCTGGGAAACAGGGTAGCAGGAAAGTGGAGAAAAGACTATGGAAATGGAGCCTGTTAGTACAATGTCTATCTGAGTGAATATCAACTTTAGTGACTTTAACCATACTGATATACAATTTCTGGTTTATTTTTGCTGCAGCTATAACAGAAGGACAGGCTATGTCCCATCTCTTTATCTGAAGCCTTACACAAACCCCTGTGAGAAGATCCAGAATTTCATTAGCAAGGAGCGCCATAAATCTACACCCAACCTATATGGAGATATGTATTCGTTCCTCCACCAGAAATCATCAGTCGGTGAACAGAGGCTGATTGGAATCACCTTAGAGGAGAGATTGAGGAGCCAGTCACTGGACTCTGAGGCCAGATCTGATGCAGATTCTGACATAGACAGCATGGCAGGGAGCAGACGGAATTCTTCATATAGCGAGAGCTCGTCTCTGAACAACTCCAACCCATCTTTAGCAGAGTCAACCTCATCTTCTGTTCTTCCCAAAGTACCTCCTAGACCTAACCCAAACCAAATCATAGAGAAGTGCAGCACTGTCACCAAGAAGAGGCTGCAGATGTCGCTAGCAAGTCTGGAAAATTCTGGCTCTCCTGGGACCAGACTGTAATCCACATGATGTAAAGGGGTTTTCCAGTTTGTAGCAAACGTGTCTAACTTCTAAAGAAGTTCCTGACCCTTTTGCAAAATCGTGGCGCACCGAATTGCAAGGTGCTGTGGCACAATGCATTGGCACATGCTAAAACGCCCATTTTAGCAGATGCATGGGGGTGCCATTAGCAATTAATGGCGCCACTGCATGTCTGCCAAAGGGCAGCGTGTTTCAATATATGTTGGGGAAGCACACGATTTTGCGCATGTTCTTGAGTGTGACTGTAGTGAATATGAATGAGTACACAAACAAATCTGAAGCTCTCCCCCTTTCCTCATTCTTCCCAATCAAAAAAGGCAAGAATGGGTAAATGTGAACTCCACATTACACATTATCAGCTTACATTTTCTTACCAGATTCCAAAAAAATTCAAAACCTTTTTTAGATATAATTTTTGGCCTCAAATTGGAGACATTATAATCGTTCATATTTTTGAATTGGGTAGGTGGTATAACCATTGAAGTATATCCCTTCCTACTGGAGAATGGACAAATGTTGCGCCCTAGGTGCCATCTTTTCAGTCTTATGTCTAGAAGGTAGATGCCAAGGATTTTCCAGATCCAGTGTCCCCAAATTGACTGTGGCTCCTATTCTTTTTGGCCCATCTGGCCTAATCTATGGCTGTTTTGACATGTGTTGGTTTTAGCTTGCTCTAGCCCTTACTATTCAAGCATATTTTGGGTGGCCCTTAAGTTTTATTCTTGGCTTGGCCCACTATATCTTACAGCGACCCTACTCTGGGGCAGTACAATAAACTATGTGGTTAGTATATTATAGACATGAAAAACAAAATAGCTAAAAACCTGGAAAACCCCTCCAAGGATTGTTGGAGACCACGCAGCACCATGTATTTACTCACCGAGACTCCGAGCACTAATCAGCAGGATTCCAGAGAGCACTAGCAGTAGCATTCTCTATTCATTATGGAGTTGTTACAATATTTTGGGCAAAGTTTGCCTGAAAAGTGTGCCATCGGGGCACAGGATTTCCTAGCGGTAAGGCTATACCTGTAGTAGAATTTTTTCTACCTATGTTAGATGCAGCAAATAGTGGTTTATTGTATGCATCAATATTGTATATGTGTGGGCAGTTTTGTATAACCTTTAGAGATTCATTCCACCCAAAATTGATTTAAACAGGTATCGAAGGGATGTGCAATCCCCTAGTAACCTCGTAGACTCTGTGTTTCCACCTACTTCCAACAAGGCCAGAATGAAGGTGTTAGGAAGTTCGATGGAAGTTATAATTGTAAAGGCTGTAACACTTGGTCAGGACTGGCAATTGTATATAATAAAAAGGGGAGACATAATTTGAGTACATTTTTTAGCAACTCTGCAAATCTGAAAAAACGCTTTCGGGTGAAAGTGACTTTTAAGACAAAGAGCAGTGTGCAACACTCATAGCAACTGTGTAGAAATCCATTATCATTGGTCTAAGTACACTAAAATGCAGGAATCAGATGGGTTGTTAGTCTTGTAATCCAAGGGAACCAATCATAAATCTTCTGATTACATTACACTACTGACATCTGATTGGTTGCTATGAATAACTGCCCATTATTATTCTTTACATTGTTTTTTATGGTTTTGTTACATTTCATTGTACACTGACCCCAGTTATTTCAGTGCCCTGAATTTTTCTAAAAAAAATACTTGATAAGGGTTTAACAAATATATGAAAAGCTGGGGACATTTTTTAGCTTGTTTAAATAATTATTAACTTCATTAACTAATTATTAACTTTTGAGTCTGGGTTGATGAAATAAACATAAAGTCAATTTATATATCATTTTTTTTGATAGAACATTGGGGTCACCTTCGCAGACCAGTCAGTACTCTACGAAAGGGAGAGGCTCAACCAATGGGCTACATATCTGTAAAGCAGGTTAGGTTGTGGAAATGTTTGGTGTCACTGACACTGATGTTCTGTATGACAGGGATGGCAGGGGTGCGGGAAGGACGTCCCCTCCTGATTTATTAACACTCAAAGTGACGCACCATTTCACAATTGGGAGATTTAAAGGAAGACCTTCATGTTTATTTTTATCATTAATGATTTCTATTAAAATTTTTTTATAAAACACAAAGATACATGCACCTATACATAACAGATATTTTGGACCTTCGTGTTTATTGAAGTCCTTAATCTGTAGTTGTATGTATAGTCACGACTTTTCCATATGTGTTCTGTTATGCACTATGTGAAACAAATTGGAATTTTTTGCTCTTTTAATTTTCTAGTAGCACAGTAGTTTATAATCTTATGTATACTCAAAGTGGAGCATCCATTTCAATTTTGTTAGATTCCATTTTAGGTGGACATCCCTTCATTTCATTAGAATAGGCAAGTAGAGATTTTAGAACTAGAAGGTAATGTTTTGATGTAATTTCGGTGTTGGACATTTGTTTTCCTAATTAAGTATTTTTTAAAGATAAAATGTATAATTACAATAAATAAAATTACAATAAATTGAGGTCTTATATTTCATTTCATCCAACATGTGGTATTTTACTGCTTTCAAAAAACATGTTTCTAAATAAAAAAACAGTTTCCAGTTTTTTTTTTATGATCTGAATAAGATTGTTTTTGGTTGTACATATCCCAAAGCTGACAGCTCCACTATGACTCCTATAACATCCAGGAAAAAATATATTTAACCGCTTAAGGACCACCCCGCGTACATATACTGCGGCAGGGAGGCCCTTAAGCGCAAAATCACGTACCTGTACATGATTTTTTTTCTTCAGCTCTGGGGGGGCGCGCGTGAACACTGCCGGAGCCTCACTCCCACTGTGATTGGACACAGCAGGATCCAGTCAGCGGAAACCCAACGATCGTTCTGAGTGAGGCAGAATGGCGGTCTGCCTATGTAAACAAGGCAGATCGACATTCTGCTTGTAAGGAAGACAGAGATCTTATGTTTCTGATAAGCAGGAACAGGGATCTCTGTCTTTCTACAGTTAAATCAGAGGGGGCCGGTGCTCAAAATTTTTGAGGAGGCGCAAACAAACTGAAAAATTCTAAAAAATACTGAAAAAAAACATCAGTTGCAGCCTCACTGTGCCATCAATTGCAGCCTCACTGTGCCCCATAAAATCCAGCCACTGTGCCCCAGCAAATGCAGCCTTTGTGCCCATCATATGAAGCCTGTGTCCATCATCTGCAGCCTCTGTGCCCATCATATGCAGCCTTTGTGCCCATCATATGCACCCATAATACTACCCCATAGTTTGTAAATGCTATAACTTTTGCGCGAACCAATCAATATACGCTTATTGTGTTTTTATTTTTACTAAAAACAGGTAGCAGATTACATATTGGCCTAAATTGATGAACAAAGTAGATTTTTTTACATTTATTTTTATTGGATATGTTTTATAGCAAAATATTGGTTTTTTTTTTGTTTTTTTAAATAGTTTTTTTGTTGTTTATAACGCAAAAAATAAAAACCACAGAGGTGATCAAATAAAACCAAAAGAAAGCTCTCTTTGTGGGAAAAAAAGGACAGCAATTTTATTTAGGTACAGCGTCGCACGACCACGCAATAGTCAGTTACAGCAACGCGGTGCACTATAACAAAAATCGGCCTGGTTAGGAAGGGGGGTAAACCTTCCGGAGCTGAAGTGGTTAAAAGAAAACTCCACGTTTTACTTATATAGATTATAGGGGAACAGTACAACAATGAAAATGACACTAAAAGATATCCTTATTCTCCAAAAAAATTCCATACGCATCCAGTACTTGGCCCTGTAATCTATTTTTCACAAAATAATTACTTACTGTGCTTCTCTGTCTTCTTGCAACGTCCTCCGTGAGCTCCAGAACCTCCATTTGTTAGGAACAAGCAGTGCATATTAGTATATACCATATACAGTATTTGTAGTCATGTGCACGGCTCTATGGACGCTACAAATCACAACAATAATCTATAGGCCCCAGTCCTACCTGGAAACCAATAAGAGGGGCGGGGGGCGGGGGGGGCGCTATGTTCCTATATAGAGTGGGACCATGGAGAATGAACGTAGTCACCCTCTAATGAAAGAAAGTGGAATTTCCAATCCCCACACACAAGTGCATGAAAAAAGTTCAGAAAAAAAAGTCCAACAAATACCATGTTCCAGATGATCCAATTTTCCACCTATGTGCCCCAAATGTGTAAAAAAACAGGTTCACCAGATTTCCATGACCCCCTTTATTTCTAAGTACTATAGGCCATGAAACATTTTAGCATCAAATCCTCCAGCAACTCCCACTTCTATCCACTAATGACAGGGCCGCAGTTATATTCTTTATTCCACAGGTAAATTACAGCACATCAAGCTCCTCTCTCCTCCGGAACAACCACATTGTATACCCCGCTCCTCTACTTACCCCCATGAACCAGGCAACAACCAGATGTGCAATTCGTTTTGTTCGGAATACGTTTTTTAACGAATTTCGACAAATTCGTTAATTCGGAAATATCCGAACTAGCAAAAACCAGTTTAATGAATTTTTACGAATATTTTTAAATTTGAATATTTGAAAATTCGTAAATTCGAAAATCGAAAATTCAAAAGAACGAAAATCCGAATATAAGAACGGAAATCCTAAAATTTGAAAATATGAAAAAATAACTAATAATAAAACTATTACTAACTATTAAATTATAGGTATTGGAATTTCCTTTCAAATTTGGCTGTTAGTGAACGTAATGAATACGAATTTAACCGAAGTTCCGAAATATCTGTTTTAACGAATGCCGTATCTAAACGAATGGAAAGTAACTAATTAATAATAATAAATAACAATAATAATAATAAAAACGTTTTATTCCAATACCTATAATTTAATAGTTAATTATTGTTAGTTATTATTTTGAATTTTCGGATTTTCGTTTTTTAGAATTTTGTTATTTTTTCTTATTTTCACATTTTCGAGTTTCTGAATTTTCAGATTTGCGAATTTTCGAATTTATGAATTTTGATCATGACGAATGACCCGAAAAACGAAAAAAAAAATGAATAAAACGAAAACTAACGAATTTTTCAGCAGTGCACGTGTCTAGCAACAACCAAGATTCTCCAATGTATAAACAAAGTGCTTGATTTTTTTAAATTACTTTTTTTTACTATTTTAAGTGGTGCTCGTTCTATACAACAAAAGACTGGTACTTCCGGATGTGCCCAGTGTCACCCCTATGCTCACATGTCATATTTGCAAATATGTAAGCAGTAAAAACCGATTGAATCCCAGTGCTGACTCTCTCTTTCTCCTTACCTGGCCATACACTTAAAGAGGAACTGCAGTCTGCTCACGTAATTTGTAATAAAAACATCTTTGCCATTCTGAAGCTTCTCTCCAACCACTTTGCATATTATTTTATATATACTGTAATTCTGTACTTGCCAAATATGTTACAGAAATCTCCCTCCACTAAGTTTGGCTGCAACCATTTTAACTGTGGGCAACTGAAGCTGCTGCCTGTTCACTTCCTGGATTTACACAGACACACAGAGGCACACCTCCAGCTCCAGGAACCAAAATGACCAGTCAGATGTGGTGGCTTCATTCGTTTTATTTTTATCAACCATTTTCACCTAGGGATCCTGCTTGTAGGCATGTCAGCTACTGTAAGTTAGTCAGCTTTGGCTGCCCTAGCCAGGGGGAAGGGTTTAATGGGTTTAATGGTTTTACCGCCTCCCCAGGGCTAAGTTGGCAGGCTTTTTCGGGGTACAGGCCTCCCATCCTGTGTGGTATAAAAGGGAGAGGGGTTCAGATCCCAAGTGCCATAAGGGCCAGAGAGCCACAGATGAATCCCTAGGAAGATTTGCACCATTCTCACTCTGCCATTATATAGAAGGGCTGCTGGGACTTGCAGTCCGCTCCAAGGAACACTGACTCATCCGGACACCATTGTTATGTACTACTGCCATTCTTGACTTACCATATATGGACTCTTCCTATGCAGGTATGTTGGGGCAGCCACAGTTAGTTAGGATTAGTTAGGAAAAAGACTATTGCCTGTTAAACTAGTATGTTGATATACAGGGGTTGATTTACTAAAGGCAAATAGAATGTGCACTTTTCAAAGTGCAGTTGCTCCAGAGCTCAATAAATGAGCAGAAGCTTTGCTGACTTCCATCATCCAATCATGTGCAAGCAAAAATGCTGTTTTTTTTATTTTCCTTGCAGGTAATTGGGTACGCTTTGAAAAGTGAAGCTTTACCTCATTTACTAAGCTCCGGAGCAACGGCACTTTGCAAAGCGCACAGTCTATTTGCCTTTAGTAAATCAACCCCACAGCCTCTCTGCTGCTCCCTCAGCCAAAAAAAGCAAAAAAAAGCATTGTACCCGCCCCCTTCCTCAGCCCGCCTGATTTGACTTCTAAGCTAAGCTTTATCAGGAGGAGGTGACGGCAGATTGATAGGGGGGGGGTACAGGAGAGGAGTTGAGAGAACACAGCCTACTATGGAAGATGGAGTACAAGAGGCAGATGGATCATTTCCTAACCTCTGCAGTGAGCCCCTGAGTCTAAGAAACAGTTTCTGCCAGCAATGAGAGAGCAGAGGCTGTTTTCACAGCGTGGGATACAGAAAGTTAGAAGAGCAGCACCAGGACAGGATGTCTGTGTGTTCCATCCCTCCATCCATTCCTCCCTCCATCCATCTCTCCTTCCATCCCTCATTCCTCCTTCCATCCATCCCTCCCTCCATCCCTCATTCCTCCCCCATCCATCCATCCATCCATCCCTCCCTCCATTCTTCCCTCCCTCCAACCATCCCTCTATCCATCCATCCATCCATCCATCCCTCCCTCCCCCCCATCAATTCCTCCTTCCATCCCTCCCTCCCTCTATCCAACCATCCCTCCCTCCAACATCCATCCATCCCTCCCTTTCTCCATCCTCCATTTATCCTTCCCTCTAACCTCCATCCATCCCTTCCCCTCTATTTAACCACCCCTCCATCCATCCAACCATCCAACCATCCCTCCCTTATCCATCCCTCCATCCATCCAACCATCCCTCCATCCATCCAACCATCCCTCCCTCCATCAAACCAGCCCTCCATCCATCAAACCAACCATCTCTTGTTCCATCCATCTAACCATCCTTCCCTCCCTCCTAACATCCATCCATCCCTCCAACCATCCCTTGCTCTATCCATCTATCCCTCCCTTCATCCAGGCCATTAGGCCAGGGCTCTTGCACACAGGTGGCTGAGCCCATTCAGTGTAATTGCAGCCCAGGTGTAGTGTACGGCCTGTCACCGACATGAATAGTTGTGTGCTGCTGTATTACTCTATACAGTGATCATAAACATGAGTACAGCAGCGTACAGCTATTCATGTCAGTGACAGGCTGTACACTTACACTGAACAGGCTCAGCCACCTGTGTGCAAAAGCCCTGAATCTCAATAAAAGTAATATGAACTTCCTCTCTATACTATCTCTCTCTTCTCATTTTAGTGTAAATTATATCCCATATTGAGTTTGGTGGTCAGTACCATCACCAAATGCAATCTTTTCAAGAGAATCAGCTAATTCACAACTCCGCACTCTATGTAGTGCATGCCTGAATGCTACACTCTGTACATAGTGTGTTCCTGAACCCTGCACTGTGTACATAGCGTGCTCCTGAACTCTGTATGTAGCACACTCCTGATCTCTGCACCGTATACGTAGTGCACACTTGATATCTGCATCGTGTGTGTAGCGCACACTTGATATCTGCACTGTGTGCATAGCACACTCCTGATATCTGCACTGTGTACGTAGCGCATTGTTGATCTCTGCACTATGTACGTAGCGCATTCCTGATCTCTGCACTGTGTGCATAGCATACTCCTGATCTTTGCACTGTGTATGTAGCACACCCCTGATCTCTGCACTGTGTATGTAGCGCATTCCTGATATCTGTACTGTGTATGTAACACACTCCTGATCTCTGCACTGTGTATGTAGCACACTCCTGATCTCTGCACTGTGTATGTAGCACACTCCTGATCTCTGCACTGTGTAAGTAGCACACTCCTGATCTCTGCACTGTGTACATAGCGCATTCCTGATCTCTGCACTGTGTACATAGCGCATTCCTGATCTCTGCACTGTGTTCGTAGCACACTCCTGATCTCTGCACTGTGTACGCAGCACACTCCTGATCTCTGCACTGTGTACGTAGCACACTCCTGATATCTGCACTGTGTACGTAGCGCATTTCTGATATCTGCACTGTGTATGTAGCACATTCCTGATCTCTGCACTGTGTACGTAGCACATTCCTGATATCTGCACTGTGTACGTAGTACACTCCTGATCTCTGCACTGTGTACTTAGCGTTTTCCTGATCTCTGCACTGTGTACTTAGCGCATTCCTGATATCTGCACTGTGTATGTAGCGCACCCCTGAACTCTGCACTCTGTAACGTTGTGCACCCCTGAACTCTGCACATCACACACCCCTGAACTCTGCACTTTGTACATCGCACACCCCTGAACTCTGCCCTCTGTAAATTACACACCCCTGAACTCTGCACTCTGTACATTGCACACCCCTGAACTCTGTAATCTGAATATCGCGCACCCCTGAACTCTGCACATAGTACACCCCTGAACTATGTACATAGCGCACCCCTGAACTCTGCACTCTGTACATCGCGCACCCCTGGACTCTGCACATAGTGCACCCCTGAACTATGTACACAGCGCACCCCTGAACTCTGCATTCTATACATAGTTCACCTCTGCGCTTCTTTGGTAAGAATAAAATACAAATAAATGCATTGAAAAGATTTTTCTCTATCTTGTTTTCTTAAAATTTGGTAGTCATATCCCAAAAACTTCTAAGAAGTATCTTTTTATTAATCTCATGGACTAAATGTGAGAAATAACGGTAATATCATACAATCATTCCGTGATACACATACATACACTGCATATATAATTTGAGAAGTTAATTGTTAGTTCCCTTTCACACTGGGGACGCCTGTACGTTAGCGGTAAAGCGCCGCTGGTTTTAGTGGCACTTTACCGCTGTTTAAGCGGCACATTTCGGCCACTAACAGGCCACTTTTAACCCCAAAGATGGGGTTAAAAACGTCCATGTTGCGGCGCTTCCGAATTGCTTTTTAGGCTTTTCGGAAGCGCTGCCTAATTCATTGCAATGGGCAGGGGCATTTTGGGAGCGCTGTACACAGTGCTCCCAAACCACCCCAAAGTTGCTCCTTGCAGGACTTTTTCTAAAAAAAAAAGCATGCATTTGTGTATACATCTATTTGCAGTTCATGTACTCTTTCTGTTAATTCTGATGATGGGTAGAATGAGATGACATATTCTATGAGCAAATCCATTTGTAATCAAAGTACGCTCACTACTACCTTTTGTTCCTCAGTCCTTCCTATTTCTAGTAAGCATATGTCATTTTGTGAAATGACATTAGTATTAACAAAAGAAAAAGAACACATGACTCACAAAATAGAATTTCTCATCTTTATAGCAGAGTCTCTATGACGTATTTCATATTGGGGTTTTTTATGGCGTAAAATTCTGAATATCACAAGTCTCCTAACAATGGTAGCCGAGAAAGAGTCGACAAGGAGTCGACAAGGAAATGTTCTGCAAATGGTGAATGGTGAGTGTGATTAAGGCTTGATTCACACTAATGCAAATTTTTTTAACATGGGTTCCACGTTCCCGTCAATGCATTTTTGTGCCTCTGCGTTTTTGGAAAGGGTCGGGGACTTTTTTCCTGCAAAATGCAGCATTTTGTATGTAATAAACTTCAATGGACCCGCATCCAAAACGCAAGTACCGCATTTTTACTGCGATTTTGTGACTTTTTTTTTTACACTGTATATAGCTGGTTGCTAAGGAGAGGGCCAGGAAGCCGGCCGCTGTGTCCTTAACAACTGATGAGTTGCAATGTAAAAAAAAAAAAGAATTGCCGGCTAAAAAATAAAATCGTGAAAAAGAAACAGCGTGGGTTCCACCCCAGGTCCGTACCAGGCCCTTATCCGAGCATGCAGTCCAGCAGGTCATTAAAGGGAGGGGATGAGCGAGCACGCCCCCTCCTGAACCATACCAGACCACATTCTCTCAACAAAGCACCTTGCCCCCATGTTGATGGGGACAAGGGCCTCTTACCGACAACCCTGGCTGGTGGTTGTCAAGGTCTGTGGGTGGGGGGGGGGCTTATCAGACATGTCCTTTATTAAAAATGTCTTTTTCCCCACTTCTTCCTCCTCCAGGCTTCTCCTTCTCCTGCTTCTTTCTCCGGTCTTCTCCTTCTCCCGCTTCTTCTTCCAGTCTTCTTCTTTTTCCTTCTTTGTCCGGTGTTCTTCCATCGGATAACGTCACCTGGAGGCCCTGCACCTTGTTACTTCACCGCCCGGGGCAAGATGGGTCAGTGACGTCACGAGTGAGCAGGTTCCCTGGAGAACGTCATCCGATGGCCATGCCCCATAGTTATCTAAGAAATGCTTGACATCGGCGTGGACAGATCAGCAGGAAGCAGCATCGGAGGAGGGTCATCAGCGGGAGCGGCGGCGGAGGAAGAACACCGGACAAAGAAGACCGGAAGAAGCGGGAGAAGGAGAAGACCGGAGGAAGAAGCGGGAGAAGGAGAAGCCAGAGGAGGAAGAAGAAGACATTTTTAATAAAGGACTTGTCAAAAACTGTCTATTGTCTTTTGTCACACTACACAACTTTATTTTGGTGAATGGGTAGGGATACAATGTACTCATTCACATAAGAAGGGAGGCCGAGATCTGGGGGCCCCCTTGTTAAAGGGGGCTTCTGGATTCTGATAAGCAGTGTTAATTTTGTCAGCGAAAACATTTTCGTCATAATCTTCGTCAGTGGCTTTTTTACAGTGATGAAAACTAAACTAAAAGTACAGCACATCGTTAAGGAACGAAAACGGGACGTTAATGGCAAGGAGGGACATTTACCCTCATAAAGTACTGTATTTATCGACGTATAACACAGTGCGTGCGTGTTATATGCCGATATACGTTTTTAACCAACAGGGGGCGGGGATCGAGTGGTCCGCCCCGAGTGCCACACATTGGGGGGCTGGTCAAGCAGCCACCCCGCCTCTCCTGGCCCTTGGACAGCACTGCCAGTTAGATAAAAATCACTGCCAGCCCCTTCTCCTACACCGCTCCTCCTCCTGTGTCACTCTCATTGTAAGCTGAAGCTTCTAAATACCTCAATAGCTTTGTTCTCGTTGGCCACTGTCCTCCGAGTGTTGCTTTAGATTGGAGGAGGAGAGCAGTCACATGAGCATCCATGAAACGTTAGAGGAGAGCAGTCATGTGACCGGGTCCATGCAAGAACTAAGCTACTGAGGTATATTTAGAGACTTTGATTTACAATGAGAGTGACACAGAGGAGCTGTGTATGAGAAAGGGCTAGCAGTGATTTATTCTTAACTTTAGAGTACGCTGGCAGTGCTGTCCCTGGAGACTGGGGATCTTCTGGGAATGCAGGGGGACTGTGTATTGTGCTGTGTACTGTGGGGGGCTGTGTATTGTGCAGAGGATGGGGGGCTGTGTATTGAGCAGTGGGTGGGGGGCTGTGTATTCTGCAGAGGGTGGGGGGCTGTGTATTGAGCAGTGGGTGGGGGGCTGTGTATTCTGCAGAGGGTGGGGGCTGTGTACTGTGCACATTAGATTTTATTCAACTAAAATGTACTGGAGATTTTAGTCGACTTAAATATGATGACTAAAATGGGACTAAAACTAAAATGGCATTTTAGTCCTAAGACTAAAGCCTCGTACACACGATCGGATTTTCCAACTGGAATTGTGTGATGACAGGCTGTTGGCAGAAAATCTGACCGTTTGTACGCTCCATCGGACAATTGTTGTCGGATTTTCCACGGACAAATGTTGGATAGCGGGCTTTAGAAAGTCCACCTTACAAACACGCATGCTTGGAAGCAAGGACTTCGGTCTTGTAGAAGCGGTCGGTCTTGTAAACTAGCATTCGTAATGGAGAATTAACAATTGTGACGTGGCAAATTATGAAATCTCGAAATGCAGCGCACAATTCTCTTCTTCTTTAATGGGATAATATTGAAGCTGCTTTGCTGGTGATACTGATGGAGTTATTGCAAACAATTTTTCAAAGGCTTTTTTTTCTAGTGATATCAAGAAAAATATTATTATGCTTTTTTTTTTTTTTTTTTTTTTTTTTTTGGGCAAGTTACCACAACATCATTATCCATAGCTTTTAAGATCAAAGATACATATATGTTGGTATCCCTTGTCAATGTTACATTGTATTTTTTTAAATGTAACTGCCTACTCCCAAACTGTCATTTGAAGTAAAACACATAGCCAAGTATTATTCTACACATTCTTTTTATTGTGCATTAAAAAAAGAAAATAAAATTAGACATGCTATCTGCCAATAGAACTTAACCAAAAAGTGCATTCTATGCATCCAAAAATATAGAAAATATAATAAATCAAATCATTATTATTCAACCAAAAAATAAAATAAAAGCCTCATGCATGTGTCCTGCTTCTTAATATAGAGGGGTCAACAATGCCTAGAGATGGTGAAAGCAGGGGTCCGTCATCCAGAGATAATTACGAAAATCATCTGGATTATTCTCCTGGAGCTCCCACGGCAAAGGCATATGACATAATTGGTCACGATTAATAAAGCAACCAATTTTTGGTCCAAGAACTCCTCCTCCTCCTGTTACTGGACTGGACTTGGGTCAAAGCAATAACTCCAAGGCCAATAATAAATAACACGTTATCTCCTCCGATTCCGCAATGTGTCTGGTTGACGAAAGGGCCATTCAGAAACTAACTGAAAAGCACTAAATGAAAAGTGCGAACTGAAAAGCACTAAATGAAAAGCGCAAACTGAAAAGCACGAAATGAAAATCGCCAACTTAAAAGCACGAATCAACACTCACCAAACTTCTACTAACACGAAATTAGCAGAAGGAGCCCAAAGGGTGGCGCTAAAGAGCTGAAAAATCACATAGTACGTCACTACATTGTGTTTGTTGGCCGACAATTCCTTGCCGTTTGTATGCAAGACAAAACCTAGGCACACGCCTTCGGACAAAAGTCTGATCTTTTGTCTGCTGAAAATCCGTTTGTGTGTATGAGGCTTAAGACTAAAACTAAATAAAAATTTGCCGCCAAAATTAACACTGCTGATAAGCCTCCACCCTCAGACCCCGACAACCACCGGCCAGGGTTGCCGGGAAGAGGTCCTCGTCCCCATTACCATGGGGGGCAAGGTGCTATGGGATGGGGGGCGCAGAGCCCCACCTGCCCCAAAGCACCCACCCCCCCATGTTGAGGGCATGCGATCTGGTATGGTTCAGGAGGGGGGGGGCGCTCGCTCGTCCCCTCCCTTTCCTGACCTGCATGCTCGGATAAGAGTCTAGTATGGATATTGGGGGGACTCCATGCCATTAAAAAAAAAGAAAAAAGAAAAATGTAAACCATTACTGGTTCTAGTGGTCGGAATAGTGCTCCTTCATTGGTATCAGTTGAAGAAATTGTGCCCTTCGTTGGTGTCAGTGGGCGGAATAATACCCCATCATTGGTATTAGTGGGCCGAATAGTGCCTCATCATTGGTATTAGTGAAAGAAATAGTGCCTCATCATTGGTATTAGTGGGAGGAATAGTGTCTCATTATTGGTATTAGTGGGAGGAATAGTGTCTCATCATTGGTATTAGTGGGAGGAATTGTGCCTCATCATTGATATTAGTAGGAGGAATTGTGTCTTGTTGTTGGTGTTAGTGGGAGGAATAGTGCCCCACTATTGGTATCAGTGGGCGGAATAGTGTCTACTTGTTGGTGTTAATGGAATAAATAGTGCCCCATCATTGGTATTAGTGGGCAAAATAGTGTCTCATTATTGGTATTAGTGGGCCGAAGAGAGTCTCATTGTTGGTGTCAGTGGGAGGAATAGTGCCCCATCATTGGTATTAGTGGGCGGAATAGTGCCTCATTGTTTGTGTTAGTGGGAGGAATAGTGCCCTGTATCAGTGGGAGGAATAGTGCCCCAAGGTGTGGATAAAGTCAAGCAAAGGGCTGCATCTGGCCGCAGTTTGGAGACCACTGTTTCAGAACTCTAAAACAAATTTCTTAAAAATCTGGAGTTTTTGCCGAACAACAAAAAGCTGTCAGTTTTTAATGAGACATTCCGGTATTTTTACAGCCTGACGAAGACTGTGTTCAGCATACAGGGCTAATTTGAGAGCTGGTCAGGATGGCAAAAGCTCTGAGTGTAATATATCTACACTACTAAGACAGCTAAACAAATTCTCCTTACAGCACAGCCTGCAACGGGCATCTGTGACTAGTGACAACAATTTTGAAGTCTCCTCCTGTACACTGGATGTTAGCTCTTCTTGACTGTAAATGTAACAGGAGGTAAAAGATTTGACCAAAATAACTATGTATATATCATACCTGGCCAATCTCCCTGGTAGCTGGATACATTTGTGGATGGGGCAAGGAACTGGGTACCCAACTTGGATGAATGGTAAACAGAGTCAGGAAAGGGTTAAACGATTCTTGTATTTTTATATCGTAAATGAAGTGTCGATAAGGCACAGAAATCTGCAATCACTAGCTCGGGTACAATGGATATAGTAACTGCGGCACACACTTGCAGAAACAGTTCCAAATACAGTATCTCTCAGTACTGCACATGTCACACACAGCTGGCCTACATAACCAGGCGCTGCATCTCTTCCAGCGCAATTGTTTTTTTAACACGCGTTTTTAATGCTTTTTTGCATGCGTTTTCATGCGTTTTGCATTTTTGTTTCTCCTTACCAAACTGTGAATAGCCAGTTGTTAGGGAGTGAGTCCTTAACAATCGATAAGTCATCAGCTGTCAACAAGGTAACCCGCTGATAGCTGAATGTACAAAAAAAAAAATTGGCGCCAATGAAAAAATAAGAAATAAATGGCATGCCCCCCCCCACACACACACACACACAATTTATACCAGGCCCTTGGGTCTGGTACGGATTTAAAGGGGAACCCCACGCCAATTTTTATTTTTTTAAATGGCGTGGAGTCCCCCCCAAAATCCATACCAGACCCTTACCTGAGCATGCAGCCCTGCAGGCCAGGAAAGGGGGTGGCGAGCACCCCCCCAAACCATCTCAGGCCACATGCCTCTAAACATGGGGGGATGGGGTGCTGTGGGGCAGGGGGGACAAGGGCCTTTTCCCCACAACCCTGGCCGGTGGATATGGGGGTCTTTGGGAGGAGGGCTTGCGTTTTTGGTGTGAGTCCATTGAAGTCTAATACACGCAAAACATAATCTGCTGCAGGAAATAAAGTCCCTGACCCTTTCCAAAAATGCAGCAACTAAAAAACGCATAGATGTGAACATGTCCCATAGGAAACTATGTTAAATGGACTGTAGTGTGTTTCTGCAAAACACACTAAAAACCGCATAGGTGTGAACCTAGCCTAAAAGGGTAGGCTGACTGGTGACGTGGCGGCACAAATGGATTTTGAGGAGACTCAGCAGAGCTGAGGTATTAAGAGGTGGACAGTAAAGCTGACAGTGGTGTCTCTAACCTTTCCCTGCTCTAGCAGGAAGCTTTCCCTGAGGCTCACTGTCCCTGACAGGTGTGGTTATTCTCCCTACACTAGCTACTTACAGAATGCACCCAACTGCAGCAGGGCACTGCTATTTTTTAGCATTGACCACACTAAAGATGGCCGCCAAGGTCAGCCAGTACTACAGTGACCAATTGGACCACAGTTCCCCCTGATGACACCTACAGAGCCTGCAGAGGAACTATATTCCTGTCAGCCTCCATTTCTCCTGCACAGTGGCACAGCAACCAGCTCCACCTACAACAAGGAGGATGACCTGCACACTCTGAGGTGGAGAGCATGACATCACCGTCCTGCTTCTCCACCTCATCCAATCAGAGAACACTCTGCGCTCATTCAGAAAATTCAAATCTTTCTCTGAATGGCACTAATGATGAGTGGCTGACCTGTATTCAGAATGCAGCAGAGCAGCCACTCAGCATGGGACCTGGACCTAAGTGGAGGTCACTGGAGTATCAGTCTCTACTACAGTAATTTCCAGCTTCCAGATGGACCAGCCAGGTATAGTATATACATAGACCAAGCTGGATCAATGTACCTATGTGTAGCACCCTGATGTTTAGGCAGGGTTGCTCTTAAATTTACCTGCCAGGTATAGTTGCCTTGGCTAATTGCTAGGGATCAATTGATTTCACCCTAAGTCTGGAATTGCTGCACTTCTCTCTTCTGTCACTAGATGACCGGGTATCTGGTGACATTAGATAAGACAAGGGCATTGCAAGGACAGATTAGGAATATATTGGGTATCTCAGCCAATGGGCAGGGATTTTCTTGGGTCCCTTGGCCTACTGGGAGAGCCTATTTATTTTGGTGAGGTCAGGTGATCTGTGTTCTATGCCACCTGGACGGCTGTCTGGGTAGACGTGTGTTGTATTGCCTGGGCTGCTAGGCCAGAAATTGAGCCTATCCTGGGCACATCTGGCTGCTAGGCTGTCTGAGGGCCTATCCAGAAGCAAGAGAGCAGCGTAGGGTTGGAATTGCAGCTTGCAGTACAACCAGAAGTGACAGTTCTGCCGGCCGGAGAACCTTTTGTGGTCGGAGGTAGAGGGGAAGCTGTCACCACTAAGGGACCAACCACCTTGTATCAGGGACCACTGTGAGTAGCTTAAGCAAGTACCGGAGCAGTATTCTCACCAACCGGGGACGGTGAAGAATCTGGAAACTTCAGCAGGTACCAAGCTAGGGACCCGGCCATTGGGGTGACGTTTGAGTAGTATCTAGAGTGCCAAACCAGGGACCCAGCAGGTAAGCAGGGGTGACGCTTGAGGAAGATACTAAAGTAAGAAGATTAGAAGAGTTCATGGGATTCGGTGGCAGTGAATCAGCAAGTTTAGTGAGAGAGACTGGGAGCTCAGTGGGCTGAGAGTCTACAAGAAATGACTGTATGAAAGTTAAGGAATTCGTTACAATCTGTGTTAGGAACTGTTCTAAGACTGTTGCCATAGGAGATAGCATTCTTACACATGCAGATGTGGTGTCTTGCTGGATGCCTTTCCCTGCATGGCTGTCTACCCATAGAAGTCTCAGTCTGCTAATAGACATTGCAACTACATAAGTGTGTCCTGGCCCTAAACCCTCTCCCCCACTGTTCTGTTCAAGTGAAAATAAATCTCTTTGCATTCAAGAAGTGTCTGGTGCCCATGAATCAACCTCACATTACACCCACTATGCCTTGCAACCCACTCTATACAGAAGGATGTCAGCTGTCCCTGGCTCTGGAGATTCTCATTAGAATAAAGGAGGCCTGGGACTTTGCTACATATGAATAAAATATCCATACCTGGAATTCCTCTTCCCCTAATAATACAGTGATAGATATGTGTTATCTTCACATGTTCACAGATTTTCTGTTTAAATTGTCTCAACAGCCTCTGTAATGGGACCTCTTTCTTCCTCCAGGCTCCATAATAGCTGTGTGGGCTACTATGACCTATTGTTGAACCACTTGTAGGGAGGTGAGCATGGAGGAGCTAGGCCAGCAGCACAGAGAGTATTTAGACACCCCCAGAACAAATGAGGGCTTTGATGTGCCAGAAAGGAGGGGGCCATGTTAGGGAACCTGAGAAAAATCGAATATTTAGAAAGAGGCACATTGCAAGTGAATAAAAATCATTTATGGAAAGGAAAACACTAGGTAAGCATTCTAACCACTTGCCGACCGCTGCACGCCAATGTACGTCGACACAATGGCAGCGGTGGGCAAATGGGCGTACCTGTACGTCCCCTTTAAGAGTCGGGGATAGCAGGCACGCGCCCGCCACGTACAGAGTGACCGTGCCCAGGGGACCGGCAGGGTCGACGTCCGCCGGTCTCCCGGTGATCGTGTCACGGAGCCGCAGAACAGGGAAGTGCTTATGTAAACAAGGCATTTCCCCGTTCTGCCTCATGTCATGACAGAGATTACTGCTCTCAATGACAGGGAGCAGTGATCGCTGTCATGTGAGTTGAAGCCCACCCCCCCCCACAGTTAGAATCACTCCCTAGGACACACTTAACCTCTTCATCGCCCCCTAGTGGTTAACCCCTCCCTTGCCAGTGTCATTCACACATCAGTGCTTTTTTTTTTTAGCACTGATCGCTGTATAAATGACAATGGTCCCAAAATAGTGTCAAAAGTGTCCGATGTGTCCGCCATAATGTCACAGTCCCAATAAAAATGGCAGATTGCCGCCATTACTAATGAAAAAAATTAATAATAAAAATGCCATAAAACTATCGCCTATTTTATAGACCCTATAACTTTTGCGCAAACCAATCAATATACGCTTATTGCAATTTTTTTAACTAAAACTATGTAGAAGAATACATATCGGCCTAAACTGAGGAAAAAAATTGTTTTTTTATATATTTTTGGGGGATATTTATTATAGCAAAAAGTAAAAAATTGCGTTTTTTTTTTCAAAATTGTCTCTCTTTTTTTTGTTTATAGCCCAAAAAAAAACAAAACGCAGAGGTGATCAAATACCACCAAAAGAAAGCTCTATTTGTGGGGAAAAAAAAGGACGTCAATTTTTTTTGGGTGTAACGTCGCACAACTGCGCAATTGTCAATTAAAGTGACGCAGTGCCGAATCGCAAAAAGTGTTCTGGTCAGGAAGGGGGTAAAATCTTTAGGGGCTGAAGTGGTTAAATACTTGCTTTTTCTGTGCTTTCTTCTGTGATTTTCCACTTCATCTTATTCATATAAGGTCACGTTTGGGTAAATTTAATGAATTTTATATTGACTTTGTGTTTAGTACAGTGTTATTCCTACGTGACCAAGAATTCTATAAATGTAATTTTTTGTGCAGCAGAGTAAATTCTAAATATTTATTTGGTAAATCACTGACATCTCTCTTTCATTCCGATACAGCCCAGTGATCACACCCTGCCATGCAAGATTGGCCAGTTCTATTTCCTCATTCCATCTACAAAGATTGGACACACCTGTGCCTTTTACAGCTGGATTGTTGTTTTATGTTGTCTTACAAGATTCCTAAGGGCTCAATTATTCTAGCAGTGCACCCTGAAAAACAATCTGTGGTGGATCACTTTTCAGAAGGCATTTGACAGACAGTGAGAAGGCGTTATGTCATCACCTCACTGCTTCTTTTAACCCTGAAAACTCTGCACCACAGTGCCCATTAGGTGGGTGGTTGTCAGGACCTGGGTCAAGTGCTGGTGGCACTATGCCTCTTAGAGCAGAAAGTTGTATTTCCACTGTCCACCAGCGAGTGTCTCCCAGCAACCAACAGTTTCTAGTAATCAGTCTCCACCTGATGCTGGTTGCTGGGAGGGTGTTTAGTTTCTCCTCTGCTAGTACACTTCACACCAGTGTTTTGCTTTGTTGTGCTAAGTCTGATGTTGCTTGCCTTTTATTCTGCTCCTGATCTTGTTCTTGCCCTACGTCCTGTACCCTGCAACCTTATATCTGCTACTCTGATCTCAGTCTCGGTACCCCACTTCCTTGGATCTCCGGTATTCCCTGTGACCTGTGTTCCTCATATTGTATACTGTATATTGTATTAGGTGGTTAGGTATTTTGTCATTTGGTTAATTGTTCACTTATATCTTTATGTTTGCTGGTATTTGGATGTCTTTGTTTTACTATTAATAAATTCACTTTAAGGCCTGATTCACACCTATGCATTTTCAGTGCTTTTTGCATTTTGCAGATTTGCACTACAGAACGTGTTCCATAGGAAACCCTGTTAAATGGACTGTAGTGCAAATCTGCAAAATGCAAAAAGCACTAAAATTGCATAGGTGTGAATCAGGCCTTACATATACACACTTACTGGCCACTTTATAAAGGTACACCTTGCTAGTTCCGGGTTGATCCCACTTTTGCCTTCAGAACTGCCTTAATACTGTTGGAAACATTCCTCTGAGATTTTGGTCCATATTGACATGATAGCATCATGCAGTTGCTGCAGATTTGTCAGCTGCACATTCATGATGCGAATCCCCCATTCCACTACATCCCAAAGGTGCTCTATTGGATTGAGATCTGCTAACTGTGGAGGCCATTGGAGTACAGTGACCTCATTGTCATGTTCAAGAAACCAGTGGTGAGATGAATTGAGCTTTGTGACATGGTGCATTATCCTGCTGGAAGTAGCCATCAGAAGATGGGTACACTGTAGAGACTCAGAGACGCGTCCGACTTCAATGAACGGGCATCCGACGTTACCAGGCACTGTCTGGTATGAATCTTGAGTGGAAACTCCATGCCAAATTTGAAATAAAAAAACGTCGAAAAAATGGCAAGAGGGTCCCCCCAAAGTCCATACCAGACCCTTATCCGAGCACGCAGCCCGGCCGGTCAGGAAAGGGGGTGGGGACGAGCGAGCACCCCCTCCTTACCCAATGTCGGAGCGCTTGTCGCACCAGTGTGAACCCAGCCAGGGTTCACACTGGTACGACAAACGCTCCAACATTGGTAGCTCATGTCGCATGACGTGTGAAAATCAATGTTTCCCTATGGGAGCCATCTTAACTGGTCCGACACAAGTCGGTCCAACTTTTAAAATGCTCCCTGCACTTCTTTTTTTTTTTATTTCAGTAGTTTTTATTGTTTATGTTAAAACTTTAGTAAACAATGTAAGCATTGTCTGTCGATATACAATTGTAAACAGTATTGATTACATATACAGACAGGTCAAATGGTTACTTACGAAAACAAACAATGACTGCTTTAGGAAGTATTCGTATAACTTAGAGATCGGCGTTAATTGGGAAACATGGTCCTTCAGATTTTGGTGTTGTTCCTCCCCCAAGAACCCCTAATGGGACCACTTTTGTTACTTGGGGGGGGGGAGTAGATTTTATTACTGGGCCATGTACTTTCAACATAGAATTATCTAAACCTAACTCATTGTAGTATCAAGACAAAGGATAACAGAAAATAATCATAAGAAATTTGACCACGGCAACCATGCTTTCATTATTGTACTGAAATTACCTTCACTGGAGGCCATCGTTAGCTCATAGTTGTAGTGCAGATTTATCAGGTCAAGGGTATGTTCTATAGATGGAGCTTTTTCCGTTTTCCACAATCTAGTGATGCTTAGTCTTGCGGCCAGCAGGATGTGAGTAATGACATGTCTGGTGCGATATGGTATAGACTCTATATTGAGGTTCAGGATCGCGAGGTCGGGTGAAGGTGGAACCTGTGTATTGACTATGTCTGATATGATTTGGAAAATAATCTCCCAATATTTGCTAAGAGTTTTGCATTGCCAAAAAATGTGGAACATGTCGCCTTTGGTTGAGCGACATCTCCAACATTTGTCTGGTGTTGTTGCACTGAAATAGGCGAGTTTTGCAGGTGTTAGATACCAGCGAAGGGACACTTTTTGAGTGAGTTCCCACAGTGCGGAACATTTGGTTGCTTTGTATATAGATTGTAAAGCCCTTTGCCATTGGTATTCGGTGTAGGAATGGCCTAGGTCTTTTTCCCAATGTAAGTGGGATGATGTTTTTGTGATGGTAAGTTTGTGGTGTAATAGGTTATAGAGAATAGAGATCCCCTTAGTTTTAAGGGATGATCCAGAAAATAGCCTTTGGAGGAATTGAGTACAGAGGGAGGTGTAGTGAATCCAGGCAGTGTTTGACCCTGATGTAAGTGAATAGTTCCGTAGGGTGAGGTTTAAATTCCTGTTGTAGTCGGAGAAGGAATTCGGCTGAGAGCCCTGAAATAAGTCTTGAATGGATTGAATCCCCATGAATGCCCAAGAAGATAAGGACAAATCAGGTGAAAGGTGGTTCAGTGTTTCGATCGGAATAGGTATCGAGGGGGTGGTGGGTGGGTTATGGGTGGAATGGGTAAGAGTAACCCATGCGTGGGCTGTTGCTTTCATGGTAGGGGGTAGTACTGTCGGTAGTGGACTACCTAGTGGGGTGCTCATTAGCCACCACTTCAGATTAGGGCAAAGTAGTTTTCGTGGTTTAGACTGGAACCAATCTATCACTTGAACCAGTACAGATGCCAGGTAGTAATCCTCAAAATCAATGGATCCTGCTCCTCCTGCAAGTTTGTGTTTCCTAAGTGTCGCATGTGCGCATCTAGGCTTCGTACCTTTCCAAATGCATTTGTTGAGAAGTGATTGCAAAGATTTGAAGAAGTGTTTCGGTATGGGATAGGTAGAGTTCTGAAAAGGTATAGAATTTGTGGGAGATAAAACATTTTAAATGCAGCTAGTCTGCCAGACCAGGAAATTTTGTGTTGTGTTAAGGATTGTGTGTCGGATTGTAGGTTGGTGAGAAGAGGTTTATAGTTGGCAGAGAAAAGTTGTTTAGTTGTTCTGGTGAGGTGGACTCCTAGGTAGGATACGCTTTGGATCAGCCCATGCGAATGGGAATTGAAACTGTAGTAAGTTTTTTGTAGTGGCGTCCAGTTTAAGGTCTAGAATTTGTGACTTATTTGTATTTAGTCGATAGTATGACACTTTACTAAACCAGTCTAAAGTTTTTTGGACTGCTGCTAGAGAGAAGGTTAGGTTTGTAAGAATCAGAAGTACATCGTCTGCAAAGAGACTGATTTTGTGTGTAGATTTGCCCACCTGAAGACCAGAAATTTGAGGGTTTGTACGTATATGTTCCGCCAAGGGTTCCATCAATAAGTTAAAGATGAGTGGCGACAGAGGGCACCCTTGGCGGGTACTGTTCGTGATGTCGAAGGAGTGTGAGAGCATATCTGCTTAGTAAACATGAGCCGATGGTGTGGAGTAAAGTGCCATAATAGCCCTGAATATATGATCTTTGCAGCCGAATTTTTGGAGAACTTTTTGTAGGTAGTTCCAGTGTACTCTATCGAACGCCTTCTCTGCATCTAAAGAGAGTAGCAGAGAAGGCGTTCGGCTGGACTCAGCTTGGTGGATTAGGTTTATCATCCGTCTAGTTGCGTCGGGATTATATCTAGTAGGCGTCTGGCGATGGTTTTGGCATAGATTTTAACATCCAAATTTTAGTAAGGATATGGGGCAAAAATTTTGGGGAGAGGAAGGTTCTTTGCCTGGTTTCGGAAGTGTTATAATTCTAGCAGTTAAGGATTCTCTAGGGAAACTAGAAGAGGAGGCAGCGGAGTTGAACAGTTGGTTTAAGTGGGGTGTCAGTTGAGTAGCATAAGTTTTGTAGTATCCTCCCGTCATCCCATCAGGGCCCGGGGATTTCCCTAGGGGCAAGGACTATATCGTGGCGAGAATTTCTATGTCTTAGAATGGTTCGTTCAATTGTTGTAGTTGAATTTCTGTCAGGGTCGGGAGTGTGATCTGTTGTAAGAAAGCGTAAATGTCTTCGTTTGTGGGATGAAATGTGGAAGGGTCATTGCGGATATTATATAGGTCGCTATAGTAATCACTAAACGCGCAATGTCTTGTGGGTTGGTCAGACATGTTTTGGTGAGTGGATGTGTTAGGTGATTTATTTTGGCTTTGATCTTTCGACCTTTGAGGCGTTGTGCTAATTTTTTCCCCACTTTATTGGAGGTGGAGTAAGATGTAGCTTTAAATTTGCGTTGAACATGTTCAAAAGAGTGTAGTAGATGTAATCTCAATTCTTGTCTCAAAGTCAACAATTGTGATGTGAGTGTACAAACAGAGCTCAATTTCATTATTGTACCTCTTATAACAGCTTTGTGCGCGTTCCATACCATGTCGGGGTCAGTCACCGTTCCCGTGTTGAGAGAAAAGTATTCAGTTAGATCGTCTTTAATTACTTGGGAATATTTTGGGTGTTGTAGTACTTACGTATTGGCCTTCCAGAGGAATGTATTCCTCTGGTGCCCTGTGTCGTCAATTGAAATTGTGATGGGGGCGTGGTCGGACCACGTCATGGTGTGGATTACAGATGCGCTGATTTTTTGTAATAATGATTTGTCGGAAAGAAACAAATCTATTCTTGAGTACGACTTGTGATGTGGTGAAAAGTAAGTAAAGTCCCTTTCTGAGCCATGGTGGCATCTCCACACATCATAAAGGTCTTGTGATGCAATGAAGCGTTTCAAGGGAGATTCTCTGCGTTTGGCTGCCGACGTGGTGTCCATATGTAAGTCTACCACTAGATTAAAATCCCCACAAATCAGCAGGTGACCTTTGCGAACATCTTGCGTTTTACGGAGGATTTTCTTGAAGAAGCTCATCTGTTGTGTGTTGGGGGCGTATACATTCAACAATGTATATGTAAGCTTGTTAATTGTGCAGATCAAAATGATGTAGCGACCATTTGGGTCGATTATAGCTTGTATCAGGTGGAAGTCTACATCTTTTTTTATGGCGATTAGTACACCTCTCTTTTTGGAGTGGAACGTTGCATGGAAGATATTGGGGTATTTGTTGTTGGAGCAGAGAGTTGAGGAGGAGGGTAGAAGGTGTGTTTCCTGGACACAAAGGATGTCGCAGTGGAGATTCTCCGCCATCAGCCATAGAGAGTAGCGTTTAGCCGGATGGTTTAAGCCCTTAGCATTGAGAGAAAGAACTGTGATGGGCATAATCAGTTGTCAGGTGTGTGGTACATTGCGTAGGTAGAGGTAAACACTTACGTTTAGATGGTTAGGGTCTTCTGGTGGTCCAAATGAGTGGCGTCCGAGGTAAGGTTCCAGTGGATTTGAGGAGCATGGCAATAGGAATGTTAGCTAAGCTAGCTGCGTAAACAATAAGTCAGGTTAGGCTGAAACAGGTACTACGAATATAGAAATAGTATAATAATAAAAAAAAAGAAAAAAAAAACCAGTCCTGTTTGATGCTGGGATTATACAGGAATGGAATGTAACCGGAGCAGTTCAGGTTCCGTGCGGCGTTTGCGAACTAGAAGCTGAAAATAGCAAAGCCGCTGTGGGGGGAAACAGTTAATAGCTGAAGAAGGCTATTGATAAAGCTTTAAACTGTGCGGGAGAAAGGTGAGTAGTGACAGTAGGCCCGGCCGGGCATAAATTGAGTGTACTCATGTATTCTTAGGTCCTTGAGAGAGACGGGACGTGGAGGATCTGCGTTGCTGCAGGGGTGGATCTGTTGCCTTTGGAGGTTCCAGGATAATGCCCCATTCGTGTAATAGTTGAATGCCTTTATGAAGCACGCTGACAATGTGTGTGGCGCCATTCTTGGCAATGAGAAGTGTAGCCGGATATCTCCATTTATATTGGATCTTGTGATTTTGAAGCCCTTTCGTGATGGGGTTAAGGTTTCTCCAGAGTTGTAGTGTATATTTTGAGAGGTCTGGGAAAAACTGGATTCCCTCGTATGGACGGGGGAGGGGTGCCTTAGATCTGACTTCTGACAGCATTTTTTCCTTGATATGGAAGAAATGTACTCGCATGAGCACATCTCTTGGGACAGAGGCAGCTAGGTGAGAAGGTTTAGCAATTCTGTTAATCCTGTCGATGATGATGTCTCTGGGTGACGCGTCAGGTATGATAGTGTGTATGAGATCCCTGGCATATTTAGGAAGATCTGTTGAGGGGGCCGGCTCTGGGACCCCTCGCAGCTTGATATTGCTACATCTCGAGCGGTCTTCTAAGTCAGCGAGCTTGGCCCGCATCCATTCTTGTTCATCTCTGACTTCCTCATATGTGTCGATGAGATCGTTCACTGTAGTGGTACACTCAGTCATGCCTGACTTAATATTAGTGACCCTTCCTTCTATATGCTGCATATCAGTGGAGATTTTATGGAATAACAATGACAGGTCTGACATTGATGACTGCAATGACATGAGCATGTCTTTAAGCTTAGTGCCAATCACTGGCTGTCCTGAGGTGGGGAATGATGCCTTTGAGTTGTGCAGGGCCTGATTTGAGCTAAATGGGTTGAAGGCCTGGGTCTCAGGTAGCGGTAATGGCGGCCGCGGATGAGGAGCATCCATCCGCATCTGGGCTTTGGCAGGGCTGCTCATGAGGGGATCTGTCCCTGTGTCCAGTGTAGGGGAAGGAGGAATCGGTGAGAAGCCTATTTCAGTTTGGGTTTCGTCAGGTAGGTCTGTATAGGCTTCCCGCGGCGCAGCTAGGCCGCCGCCGCCATATTGTGAGTCACTGACCTTGTCCTCCGGGGGAAACATAGAAGATGTCAGGTTCCGCGGCTTAAAATCTCCCATCCTCTTGCAAGACATCACTGCTGGCTCTGGGGAATGCGATGGAGTATAGATGGCCAGTTTTTGCAGCGTCTGGTGAGCCTGTGGCATTCCGGTTTTCTCCCTCACAGCAAAGCTACAGGGCTAAGCGTCCATCTTCAGAGCCGGCTAGACATGCCCCCCCCTGCACTTCTTTGGTCCGACTTTGATCCTACTTCATCCTATTGAATATCATTCAAGTCAGATCAAAGTTGGATCCTTGTCCTAACCATCCAACTTGTGACATCCGACGTGGTGATTACAGCAGCAGTAAAAGGAATTTATGTCACTCTGGGATTGTTTTCATTGGTCAAAGTACAAGTAGTACTATCTCAAAGTTGGAGCAAAATCTTATCTTGTTCATGCAAGTCGGATGGAAGGTGCTACTGCCACCTCCTGACTACGGATGAGCTTGATGTTCGGGTCGAACGTAACAGCGAATGTTGTGGGGCATTTGCAGGAATTTAGGGCGCCACAGAACGCCCCATAATGCACTACGATCTCGCAGTGCATTGCTGTATGATGATTGGCCAAAGCATGCACCTGACCTGCATGCTTTGGCCAATCACAGCACGCTCTGCTGAGACAGCCATAATTGGCCAAAGGCAGGGTGCCTTTGGCCAATCATGGCTCAGGGGGACTAAGTTAACGCCCCACACTATATAAGGCTGCTTACACGGCGGCCGTGTGTAGTGTTGTTGGTGTGGACAGAGAGATAGCTTGAGTTAGATTAAGCAGGCAGGTTATTCAGTTATAACACCAACAAGGAGAGGGGCGCCTCTGAGTATGTATCATAAAAACATTTTATTGAAACAACAATATCCACTCACATTAAAGCTAGATGAGTTGCATTCCGGTCTGTTAGCTGGGCTGAAGAGATGCAGTGGGACTACAGGTCACAGCGGTTCCTGCAGGGCTGATTCCATGTCGAATCCAGAGGAGGAAGGATGAGATGGTGCAGCAGGGTGCAGTCTCTTACAGCTGACAGTCTAATACAAATCCTGCTATACTAGGAGCCTGATGGTATCCAGAGTGCAGAGATAAGTGTTCCAAACAGGGGGAGGTGGGGCGCCAGAGCCGCCGGTCAGCCGTGCTGCTGCTCTGCACTAGATGGTTAAGCCTTGGGGATAGAACACGGTCGGCCATGTAAAGGACCAAAACGAGGCTTGGGGAGCAAGCACAGCGTGGCGCCCGGTGATGACGTCACACGTATGCGACACGTTTCAGAACAAGCTGGCCATTGGTGGACGAATAGCAGCATTCCTTTTTCAAGCATCAGGTTATTCAGTTAGTGGCAGTGTATTTGATTATTTATATATATACATATACACACACGCACACACATACACACACAGTCAGTCTAGTGTACATACATATACATATATATATATATATATATATTATACTCCGCATTTAGCATAGACTATATATTCAGTGTTTACTCGATGTTCAGTCAGTGTAGGCAATGTATTAATATATACAGTTGTGCTCATAAGCTTACATGCCCTGGCAGAATTTATGATTTCTTAGCTATTTTGATAACAGAAAAACATTTCTTTCACTCATGGTTAGTGTTTGACTGAAGCCATTTATTATCAATCAACTGTGTTTACTCTTTTTAAAATCATAATCACAACAGAAACTACCCAAATGACCCTAAGCAAAAGTTTGCATACCCCAGTTCTTAATACCGTGTATTGCCCCCTTTGACATCAATGACAGCTTGAAGTCTTTTGTGGTATTTGTGGATGAGGCTCTTTATCTTTTTAGATGATAAAGCTGCCCATTCCTCTTGTCAAAAAGCCTCCGGTTCCTGTAAATTCTTGGGCTGTCTTGCATGAACTGCATGTTTGAGATCTCCCCAGAGTGGCTCAATGATATTGAGGTCAGGAGACTGAGATGGGCACTCCAGAGCCTTCACTTTATTCTGCTGTAGCCAATGACAGGTCGACTTTGCCTTGTGTTTTGTATCATTGTCATGTTGGAATGTCCAAGTACATCCCATGTGCAGCTTCCTGGCTGATGAATGCAAATGTTTCTCCAGTATTTTTTGATAACATACTGCATTCATCTTGTCAACAATTTTGACCGAATTTCCTGTGCCTTTGTAGCTCACACATCCCCAAAACATCAGCGATCCACCTCCGTGTTTTACAGTAGGAATGCTGTACCTTTCATCATAGGCTTTGAGTCCTCTCCAAATGTAGCGTTTATGGTTGTTGCCAAAAAGCTCAATTTTGGTCTCATCACTCCAAATGACTTTGCGCCAGAAGGTTTGAGGCTTGTCTCTGTGCTGTTTGGCGTATTGTAAGATGGATACTTTGGGGCATTTGCGTAGTAATGGCTTTCTTCTGGTGACTCGACCATGCGGCCCATCTTTCTTCAAGTGCCTCCTTATTGTGCATCTTGAAACAGCCACACCACATGTTTTCAGAGAGTCCTGTATTTCACCTGAAGTTATTTGTGGGTTTTTCTTTGCATTGTGAACAATTTTCCTGGCAGTTGTGGCTGAAATTTTAGTTGGTCTACCTGACCGTGGTTTGGTTTCAAAAGAACCCCTCATTTTCCACTTCTTGATTAGAGTTTGAACACTGCTGATTGGCATTCTCAGTTCCTTGGATATATTTTTATATCCCTTTACTGTTTTATACAGTTCAACAACCTTTTCCCACAGATCCTTTGACAATTCTTTTGCTTTCCCCATGACTCAGAAACGTCAGTGCAGCATTGGATGAAAGATGCAAGGGTCTGTCAGGAGTCCAGAAACGCATTGACCTTTTATACATACACACTAATTACAAGCAAACAGATCACAGGTAAGGATGGTTACCTTTAATAGCCATTCAAACCCATTTGTGTCAACTTGTGTGCATGATATCAGGCCAAAATCACCAGGGTATGTAAACTTTTGATCAGGGTCATTTGGGTAGTTTCTGTTGTCATTATGATTTAAAAAGAGTAAACACAGTTGATTGATAACAAATGGATTCAGCCAAACACTAACCATGAGTGAAAGAAATGTTTTTGTGTTATCATTCCTATTCTCTGAAAAATGGCCAAGAAATCATAAATTCTGCCAGGGTATGTAAACTTATGAGCACAACTGTATGTACAGTCTTGTACTATATATAGTGGGGACGGAAAGTATTCAGACCCCCTTAAATTTTTCACTCTTTATTATATTGCAGCCATTTGCTAAAATCATTTAAGTTCATTTTTTTTCTCATTAATGTACACGCAGCACCCCATATTGACAGAAAAACACAGATTGTTGACCTTTTTGCAGATTTATTAAAAAGGAAAAACTGAAATATCACATGGTCCTAAGTATTCAGACCCTTTGCTGTGACACTCATATACTTAACTCAGGTGCTGTCCATTTCTTCTGATCATCCTTGAGATGGTTCTACGCCTTCATTTGAGTCCAGCTGTGTTTGATTATACTGATTGGACTTGATTAGGAAAGCCACACACCTGTCTATATAAGACCTTAGGCCCCTTTTCACATAAGGCGGACTCCGTTTCCACAGAGCCTGCCTCGGTCCGCCGGCTCAGCGGGAGATCAGTCCGTTGATCTCCGCTGAGCCGGCGGATGACAGGTCCCTCTCTGCTCACTGAGCGGGAAGGGTCTTGTCAGGCGCCGGTACCGCCTATGGAGGGATCGGATGAAAAAGGACAGCATGTGCGTTTTCTTTAGATTTCACCCGATCCAATCCGCCAGCGACGGACCAGGATGTAGGGCCATCCGTCTGCTTTTTGCGGATCGGACCGGGTCGGTCTCCGCTGACATCCGTCGCTCCATAGGCTAACATGGAGCGCCAGTTCAGGTCCGCCGTCAAAACTGACAGGCGGACCTGAACGGTCAGATCGTGTGAAAGGGGCCTAACAGCTCACAGTGCATGTCAGAGCAAATGAGAATCATGAGGTCAAAGGAACTGCCTGAAGAGCTCAGAGACAGAATTGTGGCAAGGCACAGATCTGGCCAAGGTTACAAAAAAAATTCTGCTGCACTTAAGGTTCCTAAGAGCACAGTGGCCTCCATAATCCTTAAATGGAAGACGTTTGGGACGACCAGAACCCTTCCTAGACCTGGCCGTCCGGCCAAACTGAGCTATCGGGGGAGAAGAGCCTTGGTGAGAGAGGTAAAGAAGAACCCAAAGATCACTGTGGCTGAGCTCCAGAGATGCAGTCGGGAGATGGAAGAAAGTTGTAGAAAGTCAACCATCACTGCAGCACTCCACCAGTGAGGGCTTTATGGCAGAGTGGCCCAACGGAAGCCTCTCCTCAGTGCAAGACACATGAAAGCCCGCATGGAGTTTGCTAAAAAAAAAACACCTGAAGGACTCCAAGATGGTGAGAAATAAGATTCTCTGGTTTGATGAGACCAAGATAGAACTTTTTGGCCTTAATTCTAAGTGGTGTGTGTGGAGAAAACCAGGCACTGCTCATCACCTGTCCAATACAGTCCCAACAGTGAAGCATGGTGGTGGCAGCATCATGCTGTGGGGTGTTTTTTAGCTGCAGGGACAGGACGACTGGTTGCAATCGAGGGAAAAATGAATGCGGCCAAGTACAGGGATATCCTGGACGAAAACCTTCTCCAGAGTACTCAGGACCTCAGACTGGGCCGAAGGTTTACCTTCCAACAAGACAATGACCTAAGCACACAGCTAAAATAACGAAGGAGTGGCTTCACAACTCCGTGACTGTTCTTGAATGGCCCAGCCAGAGCCCTGACTTAAACCCAATTGAGCATCTCTGGAGAGACCTAAAAATGGCTGTCCACCAACGTTTACCATCCAACCTGACAGAACTGGAGAGGATCTGCAAGGAGGAATGACAGAGGATCCCCAAATCCAGGTGTGAAAAACTTGTTGCATCTTTCCCAAAAAGACTCATGGCTGTATTAGATCAAAAGGGTGCTTCTACTAAATACTGAGCAAAGGGTCTGAATACTTAGGACCATGTGATATTTCAGTTTTTCTTTTTTAATAAATCTGCAAAAATGTCAACAATTCTGTTTTTTCTGTCAATATGGGGTGCTGTGTGTGTACATTATAAGAGGAAAAAAAATGAACTTAGCAAATGGCTGCAATATAACAAAGAGTGAAAAATTTAAGGGGGTCTGAATACTTTCCGTCCCCACTAATATATATATATATATATATATATATATATATATATATATATATATATATACATATATACACATACACTCTGCATCCAGTGTAGCCTATATCTACAGTGCATTCTGTGGTGTACTGTTGCTAATACACTTCAGGTGGTGTATTAACCACTTTATGACCGGGCCTATTTTTCAGACTTGTTGTTTACAAGTTAAAATCAGTTTTTTTGCTAGAAAATTACTTAGAACCCCCAAATATTATATATATTTTTTTTTAACACCCTAGAGAATAAAATGACGGTCATTGCAATACTTTTTGTCACACCGTATTTGCGCAGCTGGCTTTTCAAGCGCACTTTTTTTGGAAAAAATACACTTTTTTTAATTAACCACTCCCCTACCCGCCTATAGTCAAATGACGTCCATAGATGGGATCTCCCATCCTGGGTGGACATCATATGACGGCCTCGGGTTCCCCGCCGCATTGCTCGGAACCCGGTGCGTGTACCCGGCGGCCGCGATGTCCACCGGGCACCCGCGATTGCCTGTTAACCGGGCCGGACCATGGATCTCTGTGTGTAAACACAGAGATCCACATCCAGTCAGCTCAGAGGAGAGCGATCTGTGTTCCCAGAACGGAGGAACACTGATCGGTCTCCTCCCCTTGTGCGCCCCCTCCCCCTACAGTTAGAAGCATTCCCTAGGAAACACATTTAACCCCTCCCCGTCCCCTAGTGGTTAACCCCTTCACTGCCTGTCACATTTACACAGTAATCAATGCAATTTTATAGCATTGATCGCTGTATAAATGTGAATGGTCCCAAAAATGTGTCAAAAGTGTCCGATGTGTCCGCCATAATGTCGCAGTCACGAAAAAAAATCGCGATCGCCGCTATTATTAGTAAAATAAATAAATAATTTTTTAAAAAAATGCCATAAATCTATCCCCTATTTTATAGACGCTATAACTTTTGCGCAAACCAATCAATATACGCTTATTGCGATTTTTTTTTACCAAAAATATGTAGAAGAATACGTATCGGCCGAAACTGAGGAAAAAATTTGTTTTTTTGAAAAAAAAATTGGGATATTTATTATAGCAAAAAGTAAAAAATATTGTGTTTTTTTCAAAATTGTCGCTCTTCTTTTGTTTATAGCGCAAAAAATAAAAACCGCGGAGGTGATCAAATACCACCAAAAGAAAGCTCTATTTGTGGGGAAAAAAGGACGTCAATTTTGTTTGGGTACAATGTCGCACGACCGGGCAATTGTCATTTAAAGTGCGACAGCGCTGAAAACTAAAAATTGGTCTGGGAAGGAAGGGGGTGAAAAGGCCCGGTATTGAACCGGTTAAAAAAATAAGACACCAGTTAAGTTAGCCCGATTTCTTTTTACATTGTGAAAGTTGATGTTACGCAGAGCAAATTGATACCCAACATGTCATGCTTCAACGTTGCTCCCACTTGTGGAATGGCGACAAACTTTTACCCTTAAAAATCTCCATACAGTCAGGTCCATAAATATTGGAACATTGACACAATTCTAATCTTTTTGGCTCTATACACCACCACAATGGATTTGAAATGAAACAAACAAGATGTGCTTTAACTGCAGACTTTCGGCTTTAATTTGAGGGTATTTACATTCAAATCAGGTGAACGGTGTAGGAATTACAACAGTTTGTATATGTGCCTCCCACTTTTTAAGGGACCAAAAGTAATGGGACAGATTAACAATCATCCATCAAACTTTCACTTTTTAATACTTGGTTGCAAATTCTTTGCAGTCAATTACAGCCTGAAGTCTGGAACGCATAGACATCACCAGACGCTTGGTTTCATCCTTGGTGATGCTCTGCCAGGCCTCTACTGCAACTGTCTTTAGTTCCTGCTTGTTCTTGGGGCATTTTCCCTTCAGTTTTGTCTTCAGCAAGTGAAATGCATGTTCAAACAGATTCAGGTCAGGTGATTGACTTGGCCATTGCATAACATTCCACTTCTTTCCCTTAAAAAACTCTTTGGTTGCTTTCGCAGTATGCTTCGGGTCATTGTCCATCTGCACTGTGAAGCGCCGTCCAATGAGTTCTGAAGCATTTTGCTGAATAGGAGCAGATAATATTGCCCGAAACACTTCAGAATTCATCCTGCTGCTTTTGTCAGCAGTCACATCATCAATAAATACAAAAGAACCAGTTCCATTGGCAGCCATACATGCCCGCGCCATGACACTACCACCACCATGCTTCACCGATGAGGTGGTTTGCTTTGGATCATGAGCAGTTCCTTTCCTTCTCCATACTCTTCTCTTCCCATCACTCTGGTACAAATTGATCTTGGTCTCATCTGTCCATAGGATGTTCAAGAACTGTGAAGGCTTTTTTAGATGTTGTTTGGCAAACTCTAATCTGGCCTTCCTGTTTTTGAGGCTCACCAATGGTTTACATCTTGTGGTGAACCCTCTGTATTCACTCTGGTGAAGTGTTCTTTTGATTGTTGACTTTGACACACATACACCTACCTCCTGGACAGTGTTCTTGATCTGGCCAACTGTTGTGAAGGGTTTTTTCTTCACCAGGGAAAGAATTCTTCAGTCATCCACCACAGTTGTTTTCCGTGGTCTTCCGGGTCTTTTGGTGTTGCTGAGCTTACCGATGTGTTCTTTCTTTTTAAGGATGTTCCAAACAGTTGATTTGGTCACACCTAATGTTTTTGCTATATCTCTGATGGGTTTGTTTTGTTTTTTCAGCCTAATGATGGCTTGCTTTACTGATAGTGACAGCTCTTTGGATCTCATATTGAGAGTTGACAGCAACATATTCCAAATGCAAATAGCACACTTGAAATGAACTCTGGAACTTTTATCTGCTCCTTGTAAATGGGATAATGAGGGAATAACACACATCTGGCCATGAAACAGCTGAGCAGCCAATTGTCCCATTAGTTTTGGTCCCTTAAAAAGTGGAAGGCACATATACAAACTGTTGTAATTCCTACACCGTTCACCTGATTTGGATGTAAATACCCTCAAATTAAAGCTGAAAGTCTGCAGGTAAAGCACATCTTGTTTGTTTCATTTCAAATTCATTGTGGTGGTGTATAGAGCCAAAAAAATTTGAATTGTGTCGATGTCCTAATATTTATGGACCTGACTGTATATATAGCTATATATAGTTATATATACACACACACATACATACAGTCTCGTATATATTGTGGGAGATTAGCTCATGGGGATCACCTTTCCTGGGAAAAAAGGTCAGTCTGCAGGCAATTTCTTTAAAATCTGGCGGGTTGCCAGGTTTAATTAGCAGAGGTTTTTGCACAATAATGAAAACAAACAGAAAAAAATAGTAAAGCAAATCCTTGCCATCTGGTGCTAAACTAATTACTAGACTTCCTCTCTATACGTTGTGGAGCTGGTCCCCGACACCCACAAAACATGTGGTAAAGCAAACTTTCTTTTTAAGTCCAAACAGAGCTCTCTCTCTCTCTCTATACATACTCTGCATCCAGTGTAGCCTATATCTACTGTGCATTCAGGGGTGTACTGTTTCTAATACACTTCAGGCGGTGCACACAGTAACTACTACAGCGTGTACAGTTTCTACTACACTTCTGGTGGTGTACACAGTATACAATACAGTGCAGCCGTTGTATAGTTTCTAATACAGTGTAGGTGATATACACAGTATCTAATACAGTGTGTACAGTTTCTACTACACTTCTGGTGGTGTTCACAATATACAATACAGTGCAGCCGTAGTACAGTTTCTTATACAGTTTCTTATACAGTGCAGGCCGTGTACACAGTATCTAATACAGTGTGTACAGTTATTACTACTTTTCTGGTGGTGTACACAGTATCTAATACTGTGTACAGTTTCTACTACACTTCTGGTGATGTACACAGTATACAATACAGTGCAGCCGGTGTACAATTTCTAATACAGTGCAGGCGGTGTACACAGTATCTAATACAGTGTGTACAGTTTCGACTACTTTTAAGGTGATGTACACAGTATCTAATACAGTGTGTACAGTTTCTACTACACTTCTGGTGGTGTACACAGTATACAATACAGTGCAGCCATTGTATAGTTTCTAATACAGTGCAGGCAGTGTTCACAGTATCTAATACAAGTGTGTACAGTTTCTACTACAATTCTGGTGGTGTACACAGTACACAATACAGTGCAGCCATTGTACAGTTTCTAATACAGTGCAGGTGGTGTACACAGTATCTAATACAGTGTGTACAGTTTCTACTACTTTTCTGTTGGTGTACACAGTATCTAATACAGTGTGTACAGTTTCAACTAGTCTTTAGGGGGGGTGTACACAGTATACAATAGAGTGCACTCGTAGTACAGTTTCTAATACAGTGCAGGCGGTGTACATAGTATCTAATACAGTGTGTACAGTTTTATACTACACTTCTGGTGGTGTACACAGTATACAATACAGTGCAGCCACTCATAAAGGACAAGGAACCTTCCAATCCCCTTTTCTGAGTCTATCTAACTCCTCCCCAGGATAAAGGGATTTGGGTTTGGGTTCATATGCAGTATTGGAAATTGGTTTGGGGCTAACAGGAGGGGTCCGTTCTGTTTTCTCTAAATCTAGGCTGATGTTATCGTCACTAGGAGTAGTGTTTCTAACCCTGACAGTTTTGCCCCACTAAATGTTTCTACCTCTTCAGCATTTCTGCGATAGCAATCCCATCTATTTCATCTTTAGGTACTCCTGCCTTTAATAGCTCCACCCACATTTCTTTGCTAGAGAAAATTAGCCTGTTTTTTTCTTCACCTCCTGTCTTCTCTACCCCATTCCCTTCTTCTCTGTTCTTTTCTGCTTGCATTCTTCCTGTCTGTCCTTGACCTTATCTACTGCCCTGACAGGTTTTGTTTTAGTCTCCTCTAGCTCCCCCAACTGGCTTAAGAGGGTAGTGGCTTCATGAATCTTGCTGTTTAATCCCAGGCCTCTAAGCAAGGACAATACAGGAGCCCTGAGATAAAATGGCGCAGACTTCATCAGCTTGGAGCACAGAGCAGACGAAAAGGTTTCCATATCTGGACCTAACCATTCTGGAAATTTATTTAATGCGGTTATACAACCCATCTCACGTCACCTGGAAATACCTTCTCCTATTGTTCTCCAGGAGTAAGTATTTTCCAGGTCACTAGGACTAGCGTATACCCTGACTATTCCATCTCTCACGAGGTCTAACAGTGAAAAATTCACACTAAACTCTCAGGCTTTTTGCATTGCCTGACGCAATTGTGGATCATGCGTTAACACTCCCATAGCCACTGCTTCCTTATCTGACAAAACAATGCTGTTTGGCTCTTCATTCCACAAACGTACGAGTCTACTCAATAGGGGCTCCCCGGACCTTTGTTTGTATTGTTTTGACAGCTCGTTGAGTTCGGTTTGTGTAAACTCCCGTACTTCTTCAAATTCCACATCCCTGGGGTTGCAATAATGCATTTCCCCATCTGCCATATCCTCTCTATCATGTTGCCTTTTACTATTCTTAGTAATGAGAGGTCTGGCATACTTTTTCTTTCCCACTAGCAGATCATCATCAGAAACATCAAACTCTATCTCCTCATCATCACTATCATTTGAGGAGAGCACTTCCTCACAATCCCACTTTTGGGATGTGACAATGGCACGTACCCTGGCTTTACTAACAGGTTTACGGCCCTTCCTTTTCCTTAAGGCATTCATTGATTGGGTCATGAGGGCTGCACTTGCAAATCATCAGCCTGACTAGCAGTTGAATGAACACACTCTGAAGCAACTGCTATCTGGTCTTTTAATATCTTAACTTCTGCCTCTGCCTTCTCCCTTCTATATGATTCAGTATAAATAGCATGAAGGAAGTACCAACTGACTGTGGTCACGGTCCTCTTCTCTTTTTTACTTAAATCCAACCCCTTAAGGCTAAAATCTACAAAATTATCTGAGATATTATCACCCCAAAATATATTCAAGGGAGAAGCATACTAAATTAATACAAATTATTTAGCAAGAGGCTCCCAATCATTGTCTCTGGCCCAGATAGGTAAGCTGCACACTCCCCACTGGACACCAGAATCCTCTGCAGCCTTGCTTTTCCTTAAGAGCTTACGCAGCATTTTTTTTTACCTAGCACAAGCTACACAACACACCACTGAAAAACAGGTCTGCTTCAGTTAAGCTTTAGTGCATGACTGCGGCACGAGCCCCCAATGTTTTGCTTGCATCTATCTAGCAAGGTTACTTTGTGCTATAAGCAAGGAAGCTGAGACCTCTGTGTGTAAATGTGCTTTTACTATACAAAAATGCTGTACATACAAAACTATTACAATATTAGAAATACACTACAGTACAAGACTGACAGATATCTATAACAAGCAAAATGCCTAGCAAATAAACAGCCTATGGTCTGTAACAGTAGAAATTCACTTAAAAGTTACTTAGCTCCTGTTACTGTGTTCATGATCTCCATTAACAATAAGGCTTCTGGAGATCAGGCACCTTTTTGTTCGCTTATTACAGATGAGAGTCTTTTGTTGTTAATCCATGTTGAAGTCTCTCCAGCTTATGTCTGGTAAGCTTTATATAGCTCAGGTTGTTTTCCATAACAACCGACTAACAGTCATTATTTCAGTTTGAGAGAGCCCCTCTTACCTGTTTGCTGTAGCTATAGAGACAATAGCCTATTCAAACTGTCAATTGAATACAACAATGGTATCTACGTTCCCATTGTATCCAACAGCATTTGTTTGAGAATATCTGTGTCTGAATTCTGTTCTAGTCTTATAATTTAAAAAATCATATTTTATATCACACAGAACACATAGACCAACACAAAGTGGCAAATAAATATGTGGAAAGTGTGGCGTGCATTTGTATTCAGCCCTCCTGAGTCAATACTTTTTAGAACCACCTTTCGCTGCAATTACAGCTGCAAGTCTTTTGGGGATGTCTCTACCAGCTTTGCACATCTAGAGAGTGAAATTTTTACCCATTCTTCTTTGCAAAATAGCTCAAGCTCTGTCAGATTGGATGGAGAGTGTCTGAACAGCAATTTTCAAGTCTTGCCACAGATTCTCAATTGGATTTAGGTCTGGACTTTGACTGGGCCATTCTAACACATTAGTACGCTTTTATCTAAACCATTCCATTGTAACTCTGGCTGTATGTTTAGGGTCGTTGTCCTGCTGGAAGGTGAACCTCTGCCCCAGTCTCAAGTCTTTTGCAGACTCTAACAGGTTTTCTTCTAAGATTGCCCTGTATTTTAGTCCATCCATCTTCCTATCAACTCTGATTAGCTTCTGTGTCCCGGCTAAAGAAATAAATCCCCACAACATGATGCTGCTACCACCATGTTTCACTGTGGGGATGGTGTGTTCAGGGTGGTGTGCAGTGTTAGTTTTCAGCCACACATAGCATTTTGCTTTTAGGCCAAATAGTTCCAGTTTGGTCTCATCTGACCAGAGCACCTTCTTCCACATGTTTGCTGTGTCCACCACATGGCTTCTCGCAAACTGCAAGAGGGGCTTCTCATGGCTTTCTTTCAACAATGGCTTTCTTCTTGCCACTCTTCGATAAAGGCCAGATTTGTGGTGTGCATGACTAATAGTTGTCCTGTGGACAGATTCTCCCTCCTGAGCTGTGGATCTCTGCAGCTCCTCCAGTTACCATGGGCCTCTTGGCTGCTTCACTGATTAATGCTCTCCTTGCCCAGACTGTCAATTTAGGTGGACAGCCATGTCTTGGTAGGTTTGCAGTTGTGCCATACTCTTTCCATTTTCGGACGATGGGATGAACAGTGCTCTGTGAGATATTCAAAGCTTGGGATATTTTTTTTATAACCTTACCCCTGCTTTAAACTTCTCCATAACTTTATCCCTGACCTGTCTGGTGTGTTCCTTGGCCTTCATGATGTTGTTTGCTCACTAAGGTTCTCTAACAAACCTCCGAGGGCTTCACAGAACAGCTGTATTTATACTAAGATTAAAGTGATTGTAAGGGTTTTTATTTTAAATAACAAACATATCATACTTACCTCAACTATGCAGCTTGTTTTGCACAGAGTGGCCCCAAACCTCGTCTTCTGGGGTCTCCCGGTGGCTCTCGAGGCACCTCCCCACATCAGATAACCCCCTAGGAGAAGCGCTCTCCCGAGGGGGTTACCTTGCGGGCACGCTTCTGAGTCCAGCATTCAACGGCCATAGCTGCTGGATGTATGACTCGGCCCCGCCCCCCAGCGCCCACATCATTGAATTTGATTGACTGCAGCGGGAGCCAATCGCTGCGCTGCTATCAATCTATCCAATCGAGAGCCGAGAACCCCGGGCAGAGAGACAGCGCGTCCCCGCCGGGTCAAGTTCCAGGGCTCAGGTAAGTAAAACGGGGGGGCTGGGGGGCCGGTCACTGCCAGGTGATGCATTAATTGAAAAAACACAAAGGTTTACAACCCCTAAATTACACAGTGGTGGACTCTATTTACTAATTAGGTGACTTCTGAAGGCAATTGGTTCCACTAGATTTTAGTTAGGGGTATCAGAGTAAAGGAGGCTGAATACAAATGCACGCCACACTTTTCAGATATTTATTTGTAAAAAAATTTGAAAGCCATTTATCATTTCTCTTTCTCTTCACGATTATGTGCCACTTTGTGTTGGTATATCACATAAAAAACCAATAAAATACATTTACGTTTTTGGTTGTAACATGACAAAATGTGGAAAATTTCAAGGGATATGAATAATTTCCTGCCCTCAAGGAGCTTACAATCTAAGGTCCCTAACTCACATTCATACATACTAGGGCCAATTTTAGACAGGAGCCAATTAACCAACCAGTATGTCTTTGGAATGTTGGAGACCGGAGTACCCAGAGGAAACCCACAGTTTAATGTCCAGCTAACCAATTTGGTTCATGGGAGCAAAAGCATATAAAAACAAATTCTGGGGGTTTGTGACTTCCATAGGTAGGCACTAAAAAGTTTTTTTTAAGCAATGCAAAAAAAAGCTGCCGGAAGTCTGAGAGGGATCATCTGCATGAGGTACAATAGACGGAGTAGCACGTTCATTTTTAGGATCACTGCTCTACCAAACCATGAGAAGCAGGGTTTTCCCCAACACCTAAGATCGCCTTGGATTGAGTGCAGTAGTGGTAAGTAGTTACGCGTGTATAGAGTGGTTATATCAGCTGGCCCAGATAAGTGATTGAGTCGCCACAAACATAATTTTAATGCCTTTATAAAAGGGACACATCAAAATAATTGCCCACTTTAGATTAGTTTTAGGATACCTTAGTTCCCAGATGAAAGAATGGATTTTGAGTAGCATTATGTTCATGAAATGCTCGTCTGTTTCCCCGTGCTTATTAAAACTAAATCGCATCAATTCAACAATGCTGCAATAGGCTAGACCTTTTTTGTATAGAATAAAAACTTGTAACATAAAAAAAAAAGATTTAGATCACCATAGCTTCCTCCATCGTATTCAGTTTCCCATGGGACCCTTCAGACCCATTTATACTTGTGGAAAGGAGTGCCTCTCCTCTGAAGAGCGATCCATGCTCGGATTGTTTGACAGGTTGTGAGGAGGCAATATGTTACCTCTTCACCACCTGTTTTAACCCTCTAAATGCCACACTATCATGCCCCAAACCGCATGCATTGCTCGCAGTTGCTAGGGGGATGCAGTGCATCTCCATTCACTTGCATGGGTCATGTTTGGTGGGTGGTAGTGCCCGGTGATAACAACAGGGTGTATATTTCCTGCCACAGCATGTATACACCCCGAGCCATTGCCTTTGCAGCTTAACGGGGAGCGATCGGGGGGGCTATCAAAAAGCAGACCTCAGCCTTTGGGACTGTTATTTCTGCACTGGTCTGCCAATAAATGGATGCATAAGCTTCTGCATGTATGTGTTGGGTGGCTGAAGTGTTGGTGGATGCATTTTGACATCTTCGACTTGGGTGAAACAAGGCCTTACCATGGCACTGGGTAAAACCTAGGATAACTCTGCCCAATGGGGGCACAGACAAAACATTGGCACAGTTCCCAACCCTTCCTTATTTTATCTAGAAATAAAAAAAGGTTTTTGCCTACAGGCAACCAATATATATATTTGGCTAGATATAGGTGGGGACAGAATTGGGAATTAGTAAGAGAAACGTTCAATGCTTCAGTCCCCAACAGAAATAAGAAGATAAAAATACTTACTGTAAAAAAGGAATTCAGTAAAGACTTACTGAAATGTGACTTGGCCCACCACATTCCTGCTATACCTGAAATATTACTTTATAGTGTGCTAACTCTAATCAACTGACATGGGAAAATGGTGCAAGACAAATAGTCAACCCCTTGATCAAAGATGAACCTTTAGATAAAAGCAGTAGTAACTTTTTAGCACCAAGTGTCATTTTCTATCAGGGTGAGTGACAGCAATTCATGTATAGTATGTTGAGTCATCTCTGTCAACAAGAAATACTGTAACTGCTTTCTTTAGATAATCCGTCCGCTAGTAAAAAAATCTTCCACTTTTATTTCATATTTTCACTTTACTGCTTTTGGAGGCAGAGCAAAACAAAGAGTAGAAACTGACCTGGTTTCAACTTTAATCAGTTTGCCAATCATTCTTTTCCTGCACTGGATTTATAGTTGGCAAGGTTCTTTTATATTGTGATGACCCTAAGGGCTCCTTCACACTATAAATGGCGACCTGTGCTTTTAGCAATGGATAAACGCAGGTCGCTGCGGAGGGACCCATATACTGTATGTATATCCAAATATATAAGTTGCATTTAAAAGTTAAAGTGTACCTGATGAGAAGGAACTATAAGGACTGCTGCTGACCTCCTTTTAGAAACACTAGTGTGCTTACTGTGACTTAGTCGCTGATATGGAAAAAAGTACAATGAGTGCCGGTTCAAACAGGGGCAGCTTCAAAATCGCCCAACTCTCGTCCCAATTCTGAAGCCGCCCCGTACAGTGTGACTTCAGCATGGCTTGCAAAATGACTTCTGTATAGAAGTCAATGCGAGCCGGTCCGAAGTTGCCCTAAGGTAGTACAGGAACCTATTTCTAAGTCGGAGCGACTTTAGTCACTCCTATTTGAACGGTTCCATTGCAATGCATGGAGCGTGACTTGTCAAGTGGCTAAGTCGCCTGACAGGTCGCCCCGTGTGAACCGGCACTAAAGTGAAAGAAAAGTATCTAAGTGTGTCTAAAACAAAAAACAAAAACATAATACAGTACTGTACACTCACCTGCCACTTTTTTTAGATACACCTGTTCAATTGCTTGGTAACACAAATTGCTAATTAACCAATCACATGGCAGCAACTCAATGCGTTTAGGCATCTAGACGTGGTGAAGACGACTTGCTGAAGTTCAAACCGAGCATCAGAATGGGGAAGAAAGGGGATTTAAGTGACTTAGAATGCGGCATGATTGTTGGTGCCAGACGGGCTGGTCTGAGTATTTCAAAAACTGCTGATCTACTTTTCATGCACAACCATCTCTACGGTTTACAGAGAATGGTCCAAAAAAGAGAAAATATCCAGTGAGCGGCAGTTTTGAGGACGAAAATGCCTTGTTGATGTCAGAGGTCAGAGAAGAATGGGCAGACTGGTTCGAGATGATAGAAAGGCAACAGTAACTCAAATAACCACTCGTTACAACCAAGGTATTCAGAATACCATCCCTGAATGCACAACATAAATAAGTCACCGGGACCAGATGGCTTACACCCGAGGGTCCTTAAGGAACTCAGTCAAGAGATAGCCAGACCACTGTTCCTAATTTTTGTGAACAGTTTACTGACTGGAATGGTACCAGCTGATTGGAGAAAAGCCAACGTGGCACCAATATTTAAAAAAGGGCAGAGATATGTAGCCAGGAGCTGGATAAATAAATATCTCTGCAATCAGAAGACACTGTGTGGTGTTGCTGCAGGGGGAGCCCTTTCCCTCTAGTGCTGAGTGTGATGCTGACCTATTGCCTCCTTATTCAGAGACAAGGCAAAGCAAAGCATCTTGGGATATGCAGTCCGTATGGATGGGATTTGCCCTCTGGCTGAATCATCAGGAACTACAACTACCAGCTGGCTGATGAGGAAGAACAGACCACTGGGAGAGACTATAAGAGGGATGAATTGAGGCCTAGCGCACTCTCTTGGGACAGGCGTGGATCTGAGTGAAGGCAGTCTGTGAGAGTGTGAGCTGCAGTTGAGTCGCAGCCTGCACCAGCAGAGCCATCCAGCGGATATCCGGAGGGTCATCTGCGACCCTGTACAGACTTACTGTCAGTGACTCATGACCTTATCAATATGAAAAGTCCTGAAAGGAATTCTACACCCGTGAAAAGCCCTGAAAGGATCCTTACACCAAGGCTAGAAGCTCATTCACCTGTCAGACTGAGGAGAAATATACATCCTCGTAGAAGACTCACCTATTATACGCTGGGAAAGAACTCTGATAAATTGATTCCTACTATTCAAAGGCCAGTCCCCATGCTTGATTCTGTTACCATAAATTGGATAGAAAGTGACCTTGCTGTGATCTCTAACACCACTGGGTGGGACACGGCTATTGCCCTGGCCTGTCAGAAAACTGATTATGAGTTAACTGAAAATGTATACAAGTTATTTCAACAGAATCCCGAAGTATGTCAATATTTGTTGAATTTGAATAATGGTTAGTATTGATTAATCACTTTCTTTCTAGCAATTGTTGATAAAATATACCTGCCTCTTTGGGGACCAAAGACTGTAAGTGGGGGGAGGATGTAGCCAGGAGCTGGATATATAAATATTCCTGCAATCAGGAGACACTGTGTGGTGTTGCTGCAGGGAGAGCTGTTTCCCTCTAGTGATGAGTGTGATGCTGACCTGTTACCTCCTTATTCAGAGACAAGGCAAAGCAAAGCATCTTGGGATATGTAAAGAAAAAAGAAAACTGCGCTAGAAACCAAAAAAATCTTTGGAGGCAGCGGCTATTAGTCTATTGAAGTCTATTAGCTATTAGATTTACGTCGCTCTCTATACAAGCTGATTGTTCCTTCTGGCCTTGTCATTCTGCTCACTGAAGTCTGATATCTGGTAAGCAGGCTTTTTATGTGGTTTTGCTGCACGCATGAATTTTCCTCACAGACTAACACTCAGTTGACCAATATACTACTCACAATTGTTATATAATCTGGTAAGCAGACCCTCTGTGTGGTGCCGGTTTAAATCACTTCATAAGACGATCCACTACTTGCACAATCTACATAGCAAGTTTTATCAATGTGTGTCACTTGCTGTCTTCAAGCACTGAGTGTTTATTTGATCTTCTCACTTCTGTGAGTGTCACTTTCTCTATTTTATATATAGTGTTTTATCAGTATTACGCTATGTTGTTTTTTATTTTTTGGGTGAATTTTTTGTGAATCTACGCCTATTTCACGAGTGTTAATCGCTACAATCTACTGTGATTGGATCCCCAAAGGCCCAAGCTGGGTTTAAGCCACCTGCTCTATTTTGGCTTACTTTCTGGTAAGCATGTCATTCAACAGTTGGGACTCTTTATTTCCACATTAAGTGTTACCAATTGGACAGTTAAAGAAGTTTTTTTGGGCTTTTCTTCCTTTTGTTGGACTTTTATTGGTTCCATGCTATCGAAAAAAAATTTTCACATATGTTTTTTTACATGTTTATCTATAGTAATTTATTCACGCATTAGTCCAGTGCGTGGCTTTTTCCACTTTTATCTTGGGATATGTAGTTCGTATGGATGGGAGTCTGTGGGAGTGTGAGCTGCAGCTGAGTCGTGGCCTGCACGAGCAGAGCAATCCAGTGGATATGCGGAGGGTCATCTGCGATCAGGTACCCTTAGTTGCTCGGTGATAGCTTGGAGGCCGCTCCTGACCCATCTATCCTGCAGCAACTTCAGATTCGGTTGTGAGCCGTAGCGCGTTGCGGTGGAGGCCAGAGATCATCCCCTGAGCCATATTCCTGAGAGACAGTCATCATCATTAACTTTGTTCCAGTGTGGTGAGCGAGCAATAGCCCAACCTTATAGACACTGTATATAGACACCATTGTCTCCTGCACAAGTCATCATTTTTAGTAATAAACAAATGGCCAAGGATCTAGGCAAACATCATAGACACTATATACAGACATCTTACTTTCTATTACCATGCTGCTACTTATAGTTTCACAGAGAGAAAAATCTTTAAAGCAGGGATCCACCTAAACCACCAAAAAAAATAAATATTAAAAGCCAGCAGCTACAAATACTGCAGCTGCTGACTTTTAATACATGGCCACTTACCTGTCCCAGGGTCCAGCGATGTCGGCAGGCGATGCCGAGAACCCGCTCGGTTCTCGGCAGCTGCCGCCGCCATCCTGGGTGAGGGAATCAGGAAGAGAAGTGTTGCGGCTTCACTTCCCGGTTCCCTACTGCGCATGCGCGAGTCGCGCTGCACGTCCCAAGTGGTCCCCGCTCTCTCCTGGGAGCTGTGTGTTTCCCAGGAGACAGCGCGGAGGGATAGGAAGAGGCATAGACTCCTATGGGAGTCTATGCCGGAAGTGGGTGCAAATACCTGTCTTAGACAGGTATCTGCACCCCCCTCCCCCCTGAAAGGTGCCAAATGTGACACTGGAGGGGGGGAGGGTTCCGAAAAGCGGAAGTTCCATTTTTGTGTGGAACTTCGCTTTAAGTCAGTGATCACTGTGATTCCAGCTGCTGGTTACTCAACAGAGGAAGATTTGCTTCTTTGTTCTCTCACAACCAATTGATCCAAGTTGCTTTGTCCTATAATCCAGAAATTCTTTGCATGCAATAGTTTTAAAGGGCTAGCCAAAGATCAACTGTATTGCTTTACAGTATCTTGGGACTACTCTCTACCTCCTTCCCCACTTCAGGGTTTGTTTCTATTTAGTTCACAAAACTGCAATTCACCAAGAACTCTCTGAAAGAGCAGGTTGAATTAAATACAGTTTCTTTACTACAAGGGGTTCTAAGTTTGTGTTTACTATTCTGTTATCCTCATGTTGAGGGATGGAAGAGAAAGGTTTGACATCAATAAGAGCCATTCTTTTGCTCTCCTGTAACCTGTTCACATAAGCCTTGTGTGTACTTTGATATACAAAGATTGTGATTCTTACTGTTTAATGCTTAACATGAATCTGTGATTGCCATCTAGTTATTGATAACATTCTTGTAGGAATTATTATTCTCAGCTGTAAACTTGATTTAATTTACCCATCAGTCTTCATTTTCCTAAGTAAACAAATTAATTGGAATAACTAACTCTGTGTACCTAATTATTGTTTTTATCACTGTAAGACAGAGGTGGTGGAGGATTTGCAGGGTCAGGGCAACCAGAGGGGTACTGATTTAACCAGCAACCCTTACGAGGGCAGCTCTACAGATACATCCCTGGGAACTACAGGCCAGGTAGCCTAACATCAATAGTCTGCAAGCTATTGGAGGGGCTTATTAGGGACTATATACAAGATTTTAGTAATGAAAATGGTATCATTTGCAGTAATAAGCATGGATTCAAGAAGAATCGTTCTTGCCAGATAAATCTATTAACCTTATATGAAGAGGTGAGCTGCCATCTAGATAAAGGAAGGGCTGTGGATGTATCTAGATTTTGCAAAGTCATTGGATAAAGTTCCCCACAAACGTTTACTGTGCAAACTAAGGCCTGTGGACCCAGGGGCGGATCCAGAGTCTAGTCTCGGGAGGGGCACTGCCAGAAAATATATTTTTTTGGGGTACATCTATCGGGGAAATGGCTGGTGTTAGCGCTTCAATCATCCCGGCACCATGGTTGTTATGGTGTCAGGATGATTGAAGCGCATTATTACTATTATTACATTGTTATAAAAAATTAAATAGTTTAACTCACCATAATGCAGAATCAGTGGGAGCCCCGAGCGTGTCACCTGTCACCAGATGCAGATTGTCACTTGCCACGTCGCCTGCCACATGTTGTGGATTGTCACTTGCCACGTCGCCTGTCACCAGATGCAGATTGTCACTTGCCACGTCGCCTGCCACATGTTGCGGATTGTCACTTGCCACGTCGCCTGCCACATGTTGCGGATTGTCACTTGCCACGTCGCCTGTCACCAGATGAAGATTGTCACTTGCCACGTCGCCTGCCACGTTGCGGATTGTCACTTGCCACGTCACCTGTCACCAGATGCAGATTGTCACTTGCCACGTCGCCTGCCACATGTTGCGGATTGTCACTTGCCACGTCGCCTGTCACCAGATGAAGATTGTCACTTGCCACCTGCTAAGGTGGTCTCTTGTGTCCCAGAGACAGGCAGCAGAGAGATGATGTATTCTCTCTGCTGCCGCAGCTGCCTGCATGATGAGGGGGGAACTGCAGGGATGCAGGGCAGGCGCCGGGCAGTGAGAGATGATGTCATCTCTCTGCTCCCCCGCCCGCCGGCTCCCTGATTGGCCCAGCAGCCCGCCCACAAACACATGGACTGTACAAACCAGCGGCTCTGTCACTCCCGGAGCCGCCCAGCGGCTCTGTCTCTCCCGGAGCCGCCCAGCGGCTCTGTCACTCCCGGAGCCGCCCAGCGGCTTTGTCTCTCCTGGAGCCGCCCAGCGGCTCTGTCACTCCTGGAGCCGCCCAGCGGCTCTGTCACTCCTGGAGCCGCCCAGCGGCTCTGTCACTCCTGGAGCCGCCCAGCGGCTTTGTCTCTCCTGGAGCCGCCCAGCGGCTCTGTCACTCCTGGAGCCGCCCAGCGGCTCTGTCACTCCTGGAGCCGCCCAGCGGCTCTGTCACTCCTGGAGCCGCCCAGCGGCTTTGTCTCTCCTGGAGCCGCACAGCGGCTCTCTCACTCCCGGAGCCGCGTAGCGGCTTTTTCACTCCCGGAGCCGCACAGCGGCTCCCTCTCACAGTCACTCACCCGCATTTCTCGGAGGGGGCAATTGCCCCGTTGCCCCCCCCCTGGATCCGCCCCTGTGTGGACCATAGGTTGAGTATATGGACTGAAAACTGGCTACAGGGGCGAGTCCAAAGGGTGGTGATAAATGGGGAGTGCTTGGAATGGTCTGGGGTGGAAAGTAGGCCCCCCAGGGTTCTTTTCTGGGACCAATTGTCATGAAGATCCTGCCAGTAACAGGCAGATTAGACCCATCGGTGCACGATTGGGGTGTCTATGCGCACGCGCACATGCACTCGTTAGTGTCTGGCGGGTTATTTAAACCTGTCTGGCACTTGCATCAGTGCTGTTTGCTCTGCAGCTCTGTGTATGTGTTCCCTGAAAACCTGATATCTGTTCCTGTTTTGACCCGGCTTGCTTTGAGACTATTCCTGTTATCTGCCTGTACCTGATCCTTGGCTTGTTTGACGATCCCTCTGCCTGCTCCTTTTGTACCTCTGCTGCCAGCCTGCTTTCCGACCCGGCCTGTCTGACGTTCCTGGACTTCCATCCAGTCTGCTGAGCCATCCAGGCTGTTCACTTGTCTGCTGATCCATCCAGTCTGCTGGACCTGTCTGCTGAGTTGTCCAGTCTGCACTTCCTGTCTACTGATCCATCCTGTCAGCTGTGCCGGCCATCTGATCCTTCTGCTGTTGATCCTGCCAGGCACTCATACCACTCCGCACTCCTGCACCCCTGTCACCACTACCAGGGGCCCTCGAGTTGGAGGCGTAGGAGAGGCCATCCTCTGCAATTCGGGCTCACCCTTTAGGTACGTAACACCAATCCTGTTTAAATTATTCATAAACAACCTGGAGGATGGGATAAACCGCTCAATCTCAGTATTTGCGGATGATACCAAGTTAAGCAGGGCAATAACTTCTACACAGGATGTGGAAATCTTGCAAGATGACCTAAACAAATGAATGGGGTGGGCAACTACATGGCAAATGAGGTTCAATGTTGAAAAACGTAAAAAGTAATGCGTTTGGGTGCCAAAAATATGAATGCAATTTACTCCCTAGGGGGAAAACCTCTGGGAGAATCTAGGATGGAAAAGGACATGGGGGACCTAGTAGATGATAGGCTCAGCAATGGCATGCAATGCCAAGCTGCTGCAAGCAAAGCAAACAGAATATTGGCATGCATTAAAAAGGGGATTCACACCAGAGATAAAACAATAATTCTCCCACTATACAAGACTCTGGTCCGGCCTCACCTGGAGTATCCCGTCTAGTTCTGGGCACCAGTCCTCGGGAGGGATGTGCTGGAACTGGAGAGAGTCCAGAGAAGGGCAACAAAGCTAATTAAGGGACTGGAGGATCTCAACTATGGGGAAAGACTACAAGAATTGAACTTATTCTCTCTGAAGAAGAGACGCTTGAGAGGAGATATGATATCAATGTACAGATACAGTACTGGTGACCCCAGCATAAGGAAAAAACTTTTCAGTGAAAGGGAACTTAAAAAGACACACGGCCATTCACTAAAATTTGAAGAGAAGCGGTTTAACCTTAAACTGCGTAGAGGGTTCTTTACTCTCAGAGCGGTAAGGATGTGGAATTCTCTTCCACAAGAAGTGGTATCAGCAGGGAGCATCGATAATTTCAAAAAAATATTAGATGAGTACCCTAATGACCACAACATACAGGAGTATACAATGTACTATTAACATAAAAGCACACACACAGGTTGGACTGGACTTTTTTCAACCCAACTAACTATGTAACTATGTAACACATCAAACCTTGAAGCAGATGGGCTACAACAGCAGAAGACCACACCGGGGGCCACTCCTGTCAGCTAAGAACAGGAAACTAAGGCCACAATTCGCACAGGCTCGCCAAAATTAGACAAAAGAAGATTGGAAAAACATTGCCTGGTCTGAGAAGTCTTGATTTCAGCTGCGACATTCAGATGGTAGGGTCAGAATTTGGCTTAAACAACATGAATGCATGGATCCATCCTGCCTTGTATCAACAGTTCAGGCTGGTGGGGGTGGTGTAATGGTGGGGAGATATGTTCTTGGCACACTTTGTGCCCTTTAGTACCAATTGAGCATTGTTTAAATGCCACGGCCTACCTGAGTATTGTTGCTGACCATGTCCATCCCTTTATGACTACAGTGTACCCATCTTCTTATGGCTCCTTCCAGCAGGATAATGCACCATGTCACAAAGATCAAATCATCTCACCGCTGGTTTCTTGAACATGACAATGAGGTCACTGTACTCCAATGGCCTCCACAGTCACCAGATCTCAATCTAATATAGCACCTTTGGGATGTGTTAGAACAGGAGATTCGCATCATGGATGTGCAGCCGACAAATCTGCAGCAAATGCGTGACGCTATCATGTCACTATGGACCAAAATCTCTGAGGAATATTTCCAACACCTTGTTGAATCTATGCCACACTAGCAAGGTGTATGTATTAAAGTGGCCGGTGAGTATATATTGCTGCTTATCAGTATATAGTAGGGATGAGCTTCGTGTTCGAGTCGAACCCATGTTCGACTCGAACATCGGCTGTTCGACCGTCCGTCGAATTGCGAACGTTATGGGCAGTTCGCGCCAAATTCGTGTGGCGCGTCACGGCCCATAATTCACTGCGGCATCGCAGTGCATTGCTGGCTGATGATTGGCCAAGCATGCACTATGACCCGCATGCTTGGCCAATCACAGCGCCGTCAGTAGAGAGAGCTGTAATTGGCCAAAGCCAGGGTGGATAGAGAGAGAGACAGACAGTGTCATTTGATTTGAGTTAGCTAGATTAGGCTAGATCTGTTCCTGCTATTTACATTTAGTGCAGTGCGTCCTGCTCACAGTGTTCAGCTAGATCCGTTCCTGCTATTTACATTTAGTGCAGTCAGTGCGTCCTGCTCACAGTGTTCAGCTAGATCTGTTCCTGCTATTTACATTTAGTGCAGTGCGTCCTGCTCACAGTGTTCAGCTAAATCTGTTCCTGCTATTTACATTTAGTGCAGTGCGTCCTGCTCACAGTGTTCAGCTAGATCTGTTCCTGCTATTTACAATTAGTGCAGTGCGTCCTGCTCACAGTGTTCAGCTAGATCTGTTCCTGCTATTTACATTTAGTGCAGTGCGTCCTGCTCACAGTGTTCAGCTAGATCCGTTCCTGCTATTTACATTTAGTGCAGTCAGTGCGTCCTGCTCACAGTGTTCAGCTAGATCCGTTCCTGCTATTTACATTTAGTGCAGTCAGTGCGTCCTGCTCACAGTGTTCAGCTAGATCTGTTCCTGCTATTTACATTTAGTGCAGTCAGTGCGTCCTGCTCACAGTGTTCAGCTAGATCCGTTCCTGCTATTTACATTTAGTGCAGTGCGTCCTGCTCACAGTGTTCAGCTAGATCTGTTCCTGCTATTTACATTTAGTGCAGTGCGTCCTGCTCACAGTGTTCAGCTAGATCTGTTCCTGCTATTTACATTTAGTGCAGTGCGTCCTGCTCACAGTGTTCAGCTAGATCCGTTCCTGCTATTTACATTTAGTGCAGTGCGTCCTGCTCACAGTGTTCAGCTAGATCTGTTCCTGCTATTTACATTTAGTGCAGTGCGTCCTGCTCACAGTGTTCAGCTAGATCCGTTCCTGCTATTTACATTTAGTGCAGTCAGTGCGTCCTGCTCACAGTGTTCAGCTAGATCCGTTCCTGCTATTTACATTTAGTGCAGTGCGTCCTGCTCACAGTGTTCAGCTAGATCTGTTCCTGCTATTTACATTTAGTGCAGTGCGTCCTGCTCACAGTGTTCAGCTAGATCTGTTCCTGCTATTTACATTTAGTGCAGTGCGTCCTGCTCACAGTGTTCAGCTAGATCCGTTCCTGCTATTTACATTTAGTGCAGTCAGTGCGTCCTGCTCACAGTGTTCAGCTAGATCCGTTCCTGCTATTTACATTTAGTGCAGTCAGTGCGTCCTGCTCACAGTGTTCAGCTAGATCCGTTCCTGCTATTTACATTTAGTGCAGTGCGTCCTGCTCACAGTGTTCAGCTAGATCTGTTCCTGCTATTTACATTTAGTGCAGTGCGTCCTGCTCACAGTGTTTAGCTAGATCTGTTCCTGCTAGTTACATTTAGTGCAGTGCGTCCTGCTCACAGTGTTCAGCTAGATCCGTTCCTGCTATTTACATTTAGTGCAGTGCGTCCTGCTCACAGTGTTCAGCTAGATCCGTTCCTGCTATTTACATTTAGTGCAGTCAGTGCGTCCTGCTCACAGTGTTCAGCTAGATCCGTTCCTGCTATTTACATTTAGTGCAGTCAGTGCGTCCTGCTCACAGTGTTCAGCTAGATCTGTTCCTGCTATTTACATTTAGTGCAGTCAGTGCGTCCTGCTCACAGTGTTCAGCTAGATCCGTTCCTGCTATTTACATTTAGTGCAGTGCGTCCTGCTCACAGTGTTCAGCTAGATCTGTTCCTGCTACTTACATTTAGTGCAGTGCGTCCTGCTCACAGTGTTCAGCTAGATCCGTTCCTGCTATTTACATTTAGTGCAGTGCGTCCTGCTCACAGTGTTCAGCTAGATCCGTTCCTGCTATTTACATTTAGTGCAGTGCGTCCTGCTCACAGTGTTCAGCTAGATCTGTTCCTGCTATTTACATTTAGTGCAGTGCGTCCTGCTCACAGTGTTCAGCTAGATCCGTTCCTGCTATTTACATTTAGTGCAGTCAGTGCGTCCTGCTCACAGTGTTCAGCTAGATCCGTTCCTGCTATTTACATTTAGTGCAGTCAGTGCGTCCTGCTCACAGTGTTCAGCTAGATCCGTTCCTGCTATTTACATTTAGTGCAGTGCGTCCTGCTCACAGTGTTCAGCTAGATCTGTTCCTGCTATTTACATTTAGTGCAGTGCGTCCTGCTCACAGTGTTCAGCTAGATCTGTTCCTGCTATTTACATTTAGTGCAGTGCGTCCTGCTCACAGTGTTCAGCTAGATCCGTTCCTGCTATTTACATTTAGTGCAGCCAGTGCGTCTTGCTCACAGTGTTCAGCTAGATCCGTTCCTGCTATTTACATTTAGTGCAGTCAGTGCGTCCTGCTCACAGTGTTCAGCTAGATCCGTTCCTGCTATTTACATTTAGTGCAGTGCGTCCTGCTCACAGTGTTCAGCTAGATCTGTTCCTGTTATTTACATTTAGTGCAGTGCGTCCTGCTCACAGTGTTCAGCTAGATCTGTTCCTGCTATTTACATTTAGTGCAGTGCGTCCTGCTCACAGTGTTCAGCTAGATCCGTTCCTGCTATTTACATTTAGTGCAGTGCGTCCTGCTCACAGTGTTCAGCTAGATCTGTTTCTGCTATTTACATTTAGTGCAGTGCGTCCTGCTCACAGTGTTCAGCTAGATCTGTTCCTGCTATTTCCATTTAGTGCAGTGCGTCCTGCTCACAGTGTTCAGCTAGATCTGTTCCTGCTATTTACATTTAGTGCAGTCAGTGCGTCCTGCTCACAGTGTTCAGCTAGATCTGTTCCTGCTATTTACATTTAGTGCAGTCAGTGCGTCCTGCTCACAGTGTTCAGCTAGATCCGTTCCTGCTATTTACATTTAGTGCAGTGCGTCCTGCTCACAGTGTTCAGCTAGATCTGTTCCTGCTATTTACATTTAGTGCAGTGCGTCCTGCTCACAGTGTTCAGCTAGATCCGTTCCTGCTATTTACATTTAGTGCAGTCAGTGCGTCCTGCTCACAGTGTTCAGCTAGATCCGTTCCTGTTATCTTCCTACTGACAGGCAGGCTTGTCTGGTTACAGTATATAAAGCTACCTGAAGAAAATTACAGGTGTTCTATCCCAGCTTAGTGCAGCTACAGGCCATTAGTATGTCTGGAAGGCCAAGAAGGAGAGGCAGACAGTCACAAGCCAATAAGAGAGGGCAAGCAGGCTCTGTGTCTAGTGCTGGTCGTGGAGACGGTGCATCCTCATCAGCCCGTGGCCATGGGACACGCTTGGCCTTTTTTTCGGCAGCTGGCCGTGTTGAGCCGCAACATGCAGAAAACTTGGTCGGGTGGATGACCAAGCCGTCCTCATCCTCCTCATCCTCTCTCACCCATGCCCAGGGTGCTTTGTCTGGCAAAGCAGCGGCCTCTTCCCTCAGCTCAATGTCATCAGTGACTGCTTCCCTAGCTCCACCATGTCCTCCTGAGGATTCCCTCGAACTGTTTGACCACAGTGTTGGGTACATGCTCCAGGAGGATGCCCAGCGTTTGGAAGGCTCTGATGATGATACTGAGCTCGATGAAGGCAGTAACATGAGCACGGACAGAGGGGGTGCCCAAGAAGGACAGCAATCTGGCAGTCATGCTCCCCCTGCTGCAGCATACTGCCAGGTTTGCTCCAGTGATGAGGAGGGAGGGGATGATGAGGTCACTGACTCAACGTGGGTGCCTTATAGGAGAGAGGAGGAGGAGGAGGAGGAGGAGGCGGCACATCACCAACGAGGCAGGATGCCCTCCAGGGGCCAGCCTAAGGGCAGCACATTGACTGCATCACACCCCAAAGCTCCACATGTGCAGGGCGCTGCAGTCTCTGCGCGTTATTCAAAAAGTTCTTTGGTGTGGGCCTTTTTTGAGACGAGTGCATCAGATCGCACCGCTGCTATTTGCAACATATGTCTCAAGCGTATCTCGCGTGGCCAAAACATCTCCCGCTTGGGTACCACATGCTTGACCAGACATATGTTGACCTGCCATGCAGTTCGTTGGCAAGCATATCTAAAAGACCCACACCAAAGAACAAAGAGGATCTCTCCTTGCTCCTCATCAGCTGAGATTTCCAACCCCACTAGACCTTCAGTCCTCTCTGAGACCTGCAGTGAGAGGAATGAAGGTGTAGAATTAGTCACAGCCAAGTACTTGTGGGCAATCTGCTTTTGGTACACCGACGTCAGATTGTACCAGGCAAATTTCCCTGCCCCAGCTGCTGCACCGCCGAAAGAAGTTTGCTCCCAGCCATCCACATGCCCAGCGGTTGAATGCTAGCTTGGCAAAATTGCTAGCACTTCAACTGCTGCCTTTTCAGTTGGTAGACTCTGCCCCCTTCCGTGAGTTTGTGGAATGTGCGGTTCCTCAGTGGCAGGTACCCAAACGCCACTTTTTCTCACGGAAGGCGATTCCGGCTCTCTACCGGCATGTGGAAGGCAATGTCCATGCCTCGCTGGACAGGGCGGTCAGCGGTAAGGTGCATATTACCGCTGACTCATGGTCCAGCAGGCATGGACAGTGACGTTACTTAAGTTTTACGGCGCATTGGGTGACTCTGCTGGCAGCTGGGAAGGATGCAGGACAAGGTGCAGTAGTGTTGGAGGTTGTTCCGCCACCACGCCTCCAAAATGCTGATTGTGACACACCTCTCTCCTCCACCCCCTCCTCTTCTTCTTCCTCCATGGCCTCTTCCTCGGAACCAGCGGTGCTCCGTAGGCGTTCAAGGGGCTACGCAAGTACGCAGGCCAAAAGATGCCATGCGGTGCTTGAGCTGGTGTGCTTGGGGGACAGGAGCCACACTGGGGCAGAGGTTCTGTCAGCTCTGCAGGGGCAGGTTCAGAGGTGGTTGACGCCACGCCAACTTAAGGCAGGAATGGTGGTTTGCGACAATGGCACCAACCTCCTCTCTGCCCTCCGACAGGGACAACTGACCCATGTGCCCTGTTTGGCTCATGTCCTTAACTTGGTGGTGCAGCGGTTCTTGGGCAGGTACCCGGGCTTACAGGATGTCCTGAGGCAGGCCAGGAAAGTCTGTGTGCATTTCCGCCGGTCATATAATGCCAGTGCTCGGCTGACGGACCTCCAAAAGGAGTTTAACCTGCCCAAGAACCGCCTAATCTGTGACATGCCCACCAGGTGGAACTCGACATTGGCCATGCTGCTGCACACGCAGCAGAGGGCCATCAATGAGTACCTGTGCGACTATGGCACCAGGACAGGGTCAGGGGACCTTGGTTTTTTTTCCCCACGCCAGTGGGCCATGATCAGGGATGCATGCACTGTCCTGTCACCATTCGAGGAGGCCACGAGGATGGTGAGCACTGACAGTGCATGCATCAGTGACACTGTCCCCCTTGTCCACCTGTTGGAGCACACGCTGCGTGGAATAATGGACAGGGCACTTGAGGCAGAACAGAGGCAGGAAGAGGAGGACTTCCTTAGCTCTCAAGGCCCCCTTTATCCAGACAGTGTTCCTGCGTGCCCGCCGATCACACAGGAAGAGGACGAGGAGGAGGAGGAGGAGGAGGAGGAAGATTGTGTCAGTATGGAGGTGGAGCCTGGCACTCAGCATCAGCAGTCTTTAAGGGATCAGTCCCAAGGAACACATGGACTTGTACGTGGCTGGGAGGAGGTGGCTGCGGACGTTGTTGTCCTTAGTGACCCAGAGGACTCCGGACCGAATGCCTCAGCAAACCTACGCTGCATGGCCTCCCTGATCCTGCAAAGCCTGCGTAAGGATCCTCGTATTCGTGGTATCAAGGAGAAGGACCAATACTGGCTGGCAACCCTCCTTGATCCACGTTACAAGGGTAAGGTTGCGGACCTTATCTTGCCATCGCAGAGGGAGCAGAGGATGAAACATCTTCGGGAGGCCTTGCAGAAAGGTCTGTGCAACGCGTTCCCAGAGACTGGGAGGTTACAAACTCCTGTTTCTGGACAACGTGTTGCTGAGGCTTCGGTCAGTCAAAGAAGGAGCGGTGGAGAAGGTGGCCGTCTGACCGATGCGTTCAGACAATTTTTTGGTCCGCAGCCCCAAGGTATGATCGGTTCCAGCAACCATCGCCAGCGTCTGTTTTACATGGTGCAGGAATACCTAGGGGCAAGATCAGACTTGGACACCTTTCCCACCGAAAATCCTCTGGGTTACTGGGTCTTGAGGATGGATCACTGGCCAGAGCTTGCACAGTATGCAATTGAGCTACTGGCCTGTCCTGCATCCAGCGTTCTTTCGGAACGCACATTCAGTGCTGCTGGAGGCGTGGTAACCGATCACAGGGTGCGTCTGTCCACTGACTCGGTCGATCGGCTGACCTTCATAAAAATGAATCAGTCTTGGATCACCACCAGCTACCAAGCACCTGATGCTGATGTAACTGAATAATTTTTTTCAGATCCCTTCAAAGACTGCCTATGCTGATGCTGAGTGACTATCCCTGAGTAATTATCCTCTTCCTCCTCAATCATCACGCTGATAGCTTGTAAGAACATTTTTGGTTCTGGGCGCCACCACCAGTGCCTAAGGCACAATTTTTCAGCCCCTGTTTAACAGGGGCGTGTAATTACAATTTTTGATGTAATACTTTGCAGCAGGGCTCGTTCCTGCATTCCAACTAGAGTGTCTGTGAGGGGTTGCAGTGTTGTGGCACCAGCACCAGTGCCTAAGGCCCAATTTTTCTGCCCCTGTCTAACAGGGGCGTGTAATTACAATTTTTGATGCAATACTTTGCAGCAGGGCTCGTTCCTGCGTTCCAACTAGAGTGTCTGTGAGGGGTTGCAGTGTTGTGGCACCAGCACCAGTGCCTAAGGCCCAATTTTTCTGCCCCTGTCTAACAGGGGCGTGTAATTACAATTTTTGATGCAATACTTTGCAGCAGGGCTCGTTCCTGCGTTCCAACTAGAGTGTCTGTGAGGGGTTGCAGTGTTGTGGCACCAGCACCAGTGCCTAAGGCCCAATTTTTCTGCCCCTGTCTAACAGGGGCGTGTAATTACAATTTTTGATGCAATACTTTGCAGTAGGGCTCGTTCCTGCGTTCCAACTAGAGTGTCTGTGAGGGGTTGCAGTGTTGTGGCACCAGCACCAGTGCCTAAGGCCTAATTTTTCAGCTCCTGTTCAACAGGGGCATGTAATTACAATTCTTGATCTAATATTTCACAGCAGGGCCCTGTGAGGGCTTACAGTGTTTTGGCCACAGCAACACCTAAGGCCCAAATTTCTGCTGAGTATATAGGGCAGGACCCTACTTTCAAACATCTAACTTACAAACGACTCCTACTTGCAAACGGAAGGAGACAACAGGAAGTGAGATGAAATCTACCCCTAGGAAGGGAAATTCTCTCATGTAAGAGTTAATATGGGAAAACAATTTCTCCTTTCCACTGATGCTTTCCAATCCTTGTTCCACAAAAAAACCCAAATTTTCAAAAAACATTTTTCATTGGGACAAAAAAGTGAGGTGAAATCTTCTGAAGAGGAGGAAAGACGCAAAACAAATGTCACAGGGGTGATAACCCTTCCCTATGTTTTCCAAAAAGCTTAGAAAAGATTTTTTGGCTGGAGCTAAACACGTTAAAAATGTTCAAAATTACAAACAGATTCTACTTAACAACAAACCTACAGTCCCTGTCTTGTTTGAACCGCCTGTATACTGCTGTTCAGAGTATATAGGGACCTTTCCTTATTTTAATTTGGGTGCGGGGTTCCCCTTAATATCCATACAAGACCCAAAGGGCCTGGTAATGGACTGGGGGGTACCCATGCCGTTTGTCTCACTGATTTTCATCCATATTGCCATGACCCGACATGACATTAAACCCGCAAGCAGTTTTAAATGAGATTTTTTCCTTTAAAAATGACATTTGGTGCAGGGACTGTTCTAAACATGGGAAACACGCGTCACTTTACAGGCATACTATAGACACCCCCCAGGTACGATATTTAAAAGGAATATTTCACTTTTTTTTTTACTTTAACCACTTCAGCCCCGGAAGGTTTTACCCCCTTCCTGACCAGAGCACTTTTTACAATTCGGCACTGCGTCGCTTTAACTGCTAATTGCGCGGTCATGCAATGCTGTACCCAAACGAAATTTGCGTCCTTTTCTTCCCACAAATAGAGCTTTCTTTTGATGGTATTTGATCACCTCTGCCGTTTTTATTTTTTGCGCTATACACGGAAAAAGACCGAAAATTTTGAAAAAAAATGATATTTTCTACTTTTTGTTCTAAAAAAAATCCAATAAACTCAATTTTAGTCATACATTTAGGCCAAAATGTATTCGGCCACATGTCTTTGGTAAAAAAAATGTCAATAAGTGTATTTTTCTTGGTTTGCGCAAAAGTTATAGCGTCTACAAACTAGGGTACATTTTCTGGAATTTACACAGCCTTTAATTTATGACTGCCTATGTCGTTTCTTGAGGTGCTAAAATGGCAGGGCAGTACAAAACCCCCACAAATGACCCCATTTTGGAAAGTAGACACCCCAAGGAATTTGCTGAGAGGCATGTTGAGCCCATTGAATATTCATTTTTTTTGTCCCAAGTGATTGAATAATGACAAAAAAAAAAAAAAATTACAAAAAGTTGTCACTAAATGATATATTGCTCACACAGGCCATGGGCATATGTGGAATTGCACCCCAAAATACATTTAGCTGCTTCTCCTGAGTACGGGGATACCACATGTGTGGGACTTTTTGGGAGCCTAGCCGCGTACGGGGCCCCGAAAACCAAGCACCGCCTTCAGGATTTCTAAGGGCGTACATTTTTGATTTTACTCCTCACTACCTATCACAGTTTTGAAGGCCATAAAATGCCCAGATGACATAAACCCCCCCCCAAATGACCCCATTTTGGAAAGTAGACACCCCAAGCTATTTGCTGAGAGGCATGTTGAGTCCATGGAATGTTTTATATTTTGACACAAGTTGCGGGAAAGTGACAAATTTTTTTTTTTTTTTTTGCACAAAGTTGTCACTAAATGATATATTGCTCACACAGGCCATGGGCATATGTGGAATTGCACCCCAAAATACATTTAGCTGCTTCTCCTGAGTACGGGGATACCACATGTGTGGGACTTTTTGGGAGCCTAGCCGCGTACGGGACCCCGAAAACCAAGCACCGCCTTCAGGATTTCTAAGGGCGTACATTTTTGATTTTACTCCTCACTGCCTATCACAATTTTGGAGGCCATGGAATGCCCAGGTGGCACAAAACCCCCCCAAATGACCCCATTTTGGAAAGTAGACACCCCAAGCTATTTGCTGAGAGGCATGGTGAGTATTTTGCAGCTCTCATTTGTTTTTGAAAATAAAGAAAGACGAGAAAAAAAATTTTTTTTTTTCTTTTTTCAATTTTCAAAACTTTGTGACAAAAAGTGAGGTCTGCAAAATACTCACTATACCTCTCATCAAATAGCTTGGGGTGTCTACTTTCCAAAATGGGGTCATTTGGGGGGGTTTTGTGCCACCTGGGCATTCCATGGCCTCCGAAACTGTGATAGGCAGTGAAGAGTGAAATCAAAAATTTACGGCCTTAGAAAGCCTGAAGGCGGTGCTTGGTTTTCGGGGTCCCGTACGCGGCTAGGCTCCCAAAAAGTCCCACACATGTGGTATCCCCGTACTCAGGAGAAGCAACAGAATGTATTTTGGGGTGTAATTTCACATATTCCCATGGCATGTTTGAGCAATATATCATTTAGTGACAACTTTGCGCAAAAAAAAATAAAAAAAATAAAAAATTGTCTCTTTCCCGCAACTTGTGTCACAATATAAATTATTCCATGGACTCGACATGCCTCTCAGCAAATAGCTTGGGGTGTCTACTTTCCAAAATGGGGTCATTTGGTGGGGGTTTGAACTGTCCTGGCATTTTATGCACAACATTTAGAAGCTTATGTCACACATCACCCACTCTTCTAACCACTTGAAGACAAAGCCCTTTCTGACACTTATTGTTTACATAAAAAAATAATTTTTTTTTGCAAGAAAATTACTTTGAACCCCCAAACATTATATATTTTTTTAAAGCAAATGCCCTACAGATTAAAATGGTGGGTGTTTCATTTTTTTTTTTCACACAGTATTTGCGCAGCGATTTTTCAAACGCATTTTTTGGGGAAAAAACACACTTTTTTACATTTTAATGCACTAAAACACACTATATTGCCCAAATGTTTGATGAAATAAAAAAGATGATCTTAGGCCGAGTACATGGATACCAAACATGACATGCTTTAAAATTGCGCACAAACGTGCAGTGGCGACAAACTAAATACATTTTTAAAAGCCTTTAAAAGCCTTTACAGGTTACCACTTTAGATTTACAGAGGAGGTCTACTGCTAAACTTACTGCCCTCGATCTGACCTTCGCGGCGATACCTCACATGCATGGTGCAATTGCTGTTTACATTTGACGCCAGACCAACGCTTGCGTTCACCTTAGCGCGAGAGCAGGGGGGACAGGGGTGCTTTTTTTTTTTTTTTTTTCTTTATTATTATTATTTTTTTATCTTATTTTTAAACTGTTCCTTTCATTTTTTTTTTAAATCATTTTTATTGTTATCTCAGGGAATGTAAATATCCCCTATGATAGCAATAGGTAGTGACAGGTACTCTTTTTTGCAAAAATTGGGGTCTATTAGACCCTAGATTTCTCCTCTGCCCTCAAAGCATCTGACCACACCAAGATCGGTGTGATAAAATGCTTTCCCAATTTCCCAATGGCGCTGTTTACATCCGGCGAAATCTAAGTCATAAAATGCTCGTAGCTTCCGGTTTCTTAGGTCATAGAGATGTTTGGAGCCACTCTGGTGGCCACTCTCTCTGATCAGCTCTATGGTCAGCTGGCTGAATCACCGGCTGCATTTTCAGGTTCCCTGTTGAGACAGGAGAGCCAGAGAAAAACACAGAAGACGTTGGGGGGGGGGGGGCATTCCCTCCCACTGCTTGTAAAAGCAGTCTAGAGGCTAATTAGCCACTAGGATTGCTTTTACATGAAAGCCGACCGCTGGCTGAAAAGAATGATACCAAGATGATACCTAAACCTGCAGGCATCATTCTGGTATAACCACTCAAAGTCGTGAATGGCATACCTGAAGACAAAAAAATGGTTAACAATAAAGCACAGTAAACGGTAAGGTATAAAAAATTGCATACCTGAAAAGCAAACATGATAAAACATAACAACAATAAAACATTGCAGAATAGAATACAGTAAAAAAGAGCAGAACAATAGAGAGAGAATAGAGAGAGAGAGAACAATAAAACGACAACTATTTTTTTTTTTATTTTATATTTTTGTTTGTGTTTTTTTTTTTTTTTTACACTTTTTTTTGTAACTAACTTTTATAACTGTAACCGGTTCCAGGTTCGGGTCTCTCAAAATGCGATGGCATCTCGGGAGACCCTGTGAAAGTGTGCCTAGTCTGTGCAATGCTGTACCCTACGCTAATAGTCAACTAGTGAATGGTAGCGTTCAAATCATTCACCAATGCAAAGACCAGGATTGTCAGGACAGGAGGGACAATAATAGCGGGTGTCACGCCTATATCCGCGCTTGCTGCAGACACAACATCTTTTTGGGGGGGTTCGTTGGGTAGGGGTACTCGGGAGGACATAAAGAAAATGCCTCTCATGCAGCCGACTGCATTTGGTTGGGGATGTGAATGGGGGAAGTACGGGCGCTGCAGAAGCGGTGGGTTCCCAATTAGGATTGGCGAATGCAGCAGGAAGGGCATTATGGGCACGACGGGCCTGTGTTTGTCTTTTTGGTGGCAGCGGGACACTACTTGTGCTTGCCACCTCACCAGCTTGAACTGCACTTTTGGGACTCGCCACGTCACCAAGTGTTACTGCAGTGCTGGTTTGACTACGACCGGGGTGTACTACGCCGCTGGTGCTTGCCAGTTCACCAAAACGCTACAAAAAAAACTGTTAGCGATCGCAGGGATCCGGCCTGACTCTGCGAACGCTGCAGTTATGCGTTTAGTGTTTTGTAAGTGACAGTGATCGATCGATACTGCACTTGGGTGGGCTGGGCTGGGCCGGGCGGAGGGACAAAATGCAGGTGCTAGCAGGTATCTGGGCTGATCCCGCTAACACTGCGTTTTTGGGAACCCTAAACTGCTGGGGACGCTAGTATAGATCTGATCAGATCAGATATTGATCCGATCAGATACTATACCACTAAGGGAGGCGTATGCTGCGTGCGTGGGTGTTAGCGGTACTGGCGCTAATCTGACGCTGCCTGGGGCAGGTGCTTGCCAGTTCACCAAAACGCTACCAAAAAAACTGTTAGCGATCGCAGGGATCAGGCCTGACTCTGCGAACGCTGCAGTTATGCGTTTAGTGTTTTGTAAGTGACAGTGATCGATCGATACTGCACTTGGGTGGGCTGGGCTGGGCTGGGCGGAGGGGCAAAACGCAAGTGCTAGCGGGTATCTGGGCTGATCCCGCTAACACTGCGTTTTCGGGAACCCTAAACTGCTGGGGACGCTAGTATAGATCTGATTGAATCAGATATTGATCCGTACAGATACTATACCACTAAGGGAGGCATATGCTGCGTGCGTGGGTGTTAGCGGTACTGGCGCTAATCTGACGCTGCCTGGGGCGACGCATATCACCGCCGGGCGATCAGGGGGCTAAACCTTTATTCGGTAATAAACGGCGGGTGCCCTGACACTATAAAAAATAAACGAACTAACCAGCGTCACCCGTAACAGTTATACGGTGATCAGTGGTGAAAGGGTTAACTAGGGGGCAATCAAGGGGTTAAAACATTTATTAGATAGTATATGGGGGTCCCTGACGCTATAAAACGCTGACGGCGAACCTAAATATTTACGTTCCTAACTAGCGTCACCAGCGACACTAATACAGCGATCAGAAAAATGATCGCTTAGCGACACTGGTGACAGAGGGTGATCAAGGGGTTAAAACTTTATTAGGGGGGGTTAGGGGGGTACCCTAGACCTACAGGGGGGTAATACTAACTGCCCTAACACTGTAACTGTCACAAACTGACACTATGCAGTAATCAGGAAAAAAAAAAAAAAAAATACTGCTAATGTCAGTTTGTGACAGGGGGGGGGGGGGGGGGGGGTGATTGGGGGGGGATGGGGGGGGGGATCGGGGGTGTAAAGTATGCCTGGCATGTTCTACTGTGTGTGTGTGTGTGTTTTGTGCACTCACTTGTCTTCTCTCCTCGGCGCTGGAACGGAACCTGCCAGACCGAGGAGAGATGACATCACATCCTCTGCCTGTGTGAAACGACACACAGGCAGAGGAGGATTCCCATTGGCTGGGAGCGATCGCGAGGGGGGGGCCACGATCGGATGGTCTCCCCCTCGCCTCCCGACGCTCCCAGTCAAATGCCGACCGCCGATGGCACCGGGGGGGGTCCGATCGGACCCCCCGCCCGCGGGAGGCAGATCACGTACGGGTACGTGATTCTGCCTGCCCGTGCCATTCTGCCACAGTATATATGCGGTAGGCGGTCGGCAAGTGGTTAAGCATCATTAAAATCACTGCTCCCGAAAAAACGGCCGTTTTTAAAAGTTTTTTTTGCATTGATACATGTCCCCTGGGGTAGGACCCGGGTCCCCACACCCTTTTTAGGACAATACCATGCAAATTAGCCTTTAAAATGAGCACTTTTGATTTCGAACGTTCGAGTCCCATAGACGTCAATGGGGTTCTAACGTTCGTGCGAACTTGCGGTCCGTTCGCGGGTTCTGGTGCGAACCGAACCGGAGGGTGTTCGGCTCATCCCTAGTATATAGTCTTGGTTCACATCTGTGTGTGCTATGTGTAAGGCAGCCCCATTCATTGCAATGGGCTGCCCTACCTGTGAGAAACACAGTGAAAGAAATCCCTGACCCTTTTGTAAAATTGTGCAGCACCAAACCACCGCAAAAACGCATGTGGTTGCTGATGCATGTGCACCCCTGCACATCTGCTAAGTTGAAGCATGTTTCTCTGCATGTCTCGACACATGAACGTTAGATGTGGTGGCTACATCAGACTCCCTTTTCAGTTTTTTTTTCCCCTGTGTTTTCACCTGCCAGGACGCCTTTACTGTCTAATGCCTCGTACACACGATCGCACATTCCGACAACAAAATCCATGTTTTTTTCCCGATGGATGTTGGCTCAAACTTGTCTTGCATACACACGGTCACATGAAGTTGGTCGGAAATTCTGAACGTCAAGAACGCGGCGACGTACAACAAAGAAAAATGAAGTTCAATAGCCAGTGCTGCTCTTCTGCTTGATTACGAGCATGCGTGGCACTTTGTGCGTCGGAATTGTGTGCACACGATCGGAATTTACGCAAACAGATTTTGTTGTTGGAAAATTTGAGATCCAGAACTCAAATTTTGTGTGACAGAAATTCTGATGGAAAATGTCCGACGGAGCCTACACACGATCGGAATTTCCGACAACAGGCTCCCATCGAACATTTTCCGTCGGAAAATCCGACCGTGTGTATGAGGCATTAGAGTGACCATGCCTACTCATTGTACTGTATCCGTGTAGGAGCAGCATTTCCACTGTAGGTTGCTCTCCTAATTTGGACTACAAACACCTCTTCAGCATGCTGCTGGTTTTTGCTCCTTGGTAACTTTCACAGTTGACCTTCAAAATAGTTAATTGTGGTGTTTTTCCATTTTTGAGCCTTCCCAACTTTTCATGTACCTTGATAGAAGCCTGAGATGATGAGGACGATCTCTCTTGCTGTTCTAGTCCAAGCACCCCTGTGTAATAAGACAGAGTGTGGGGATGAAGGAGTGGCATGAGTAGGTGATGATTCATCGGTGCAAACAGGGTCAGGTGAATTTGACTCAACTATTTGACCCACTATTCCTTTTCTGCAGAGTGGTATATTCCCAGTATTAGCATTTGGCTTCTCTTGGGCTTCCCAGTGTCCTAGGGCCTCAGAAGCACAGGGTCTTAGCAAACTTTAACAAACTAACAATAGTTCACCTTTGGCCTCACTCTGGCTGTATTTCAAACACTGGTACATGTGAATTGGACTAGCGGTCCGCCATGGTTCCCCTCCCACTCACATGGGAGATTGCCACCTGCCCATACCATCTAGTTTTAGTTTCGTAAGATGATCCTGTCCCTGAGTTGTAGCGTTGGTTCTTTTTCACTTGAGGGACATGACATTGTAAGCATTTGGCTACTACCTCATGTTTTTATTGAGCCTCTCCCTATGTTCAGTTACCTAAGTTTGTGGAGTCCCTTCTTAGTAAAAACACAGAAGCTTTGCCCATTTCTTACCAACATTAGCATGTAAAGGGGAAGTCCTATAGTTTTATTCACAGTGTTTTTAGACCCACACAAGCTCTGAAATGTACTTTGGCCATCTCTCCTTTTTTTTCTGCCTCCATGGTCCTCATCATCTGTAGTTGAGAATGGTTCAGATGTTTGCAGGCAACATTACCTTGTGGGTGATAGGGGGTGGTGCATGACTTATGGACATTATAGAACTTGCACAACTCTGAGAATAATCATCCTTCAAAACAAGCACCGTGGTCTATGTGGATCTATTGTGGGCAACTTTATCTTTGAATAAACTCTCTCCATGTCTCACGGGCTGTGGTTCCTGCCATCCCATTACAAGTGGGTAGAGCTGCTGAAAATTTGGTGAAATGGTCCCTCAATACAAGAAGGGAGTGATACCCTCACACTGTCTCCTCTTTTACCAGGGCAAGCTACTTACAGTGGTAGCATTCAGCCTGTACATTCTCCATTGAGGCAGTAGTAATACCTTTGGGCCCATTTCCATGTCTTCTCTGCTCCAAAATGCGCCACACATAGATGCAGTTTTCTCAGTAGCCATTAAGCTTGTTCCATTAGGACCACTACTTGCTAGTGGGGCTGTAGTGACCCAGCAGAAAATACCAAAATTTGTGGGGTTTTTTGTTTTATTTGTTCCAAAATTTAATGCTGAAAGCAAACAAAATTGTAAAGACCTTTCAAAGTCATAGAATGTAGAAAAAAAGAAACCTCAATAGCGCAAATGAAAAGTGGGTGGAATTAACACAAAGCCCTAAATGTCTGTAGGTAAAAAATCCAGGTATAGCAAAGTCCACTATAAAGGTAGCTGCAGCTCCTCTTGTCAGGATACTGCATCTCTTCTGCACACTAGAAAAATAAATAAACAGAGGTTGCCACCATCTAAGTGTATCCGTTTATTAAAAAACATGAATAAAACAAAGAGTTAAAATGCACTCATAGAAGTGGAGGAAAGATAGGCAAGTCATCAGTCCTAATGTGCTGGTCAGCCTCAGGAGACAGAGGGCCAGGAGGAAGCTGTGATGCCATTCTGGGTCTCTTGCTGTGGATAGTAGGGAGTGTGACTGCGTAGCATCAGAAGAGGCTCCGCTAGTCGGGCAGGAAGGTGTAGAAACCCCAAGCTCAACATACCCACATTAAAGTGATTGTAAGCGATCAGCTTGTAAAACAACACATTCAGTTTAAAACTCATATGAAAGGCATAACATTTGTGTATTAGTTAAAATAAATAAATAAATAAATATCTTCTTTTTTAAAGTGATCACATTCCCTCTGTTCCCTGTGTGCTGTATAAGAGCTGGGGGAGGAGAAGCCGCAGCACACTGATCTTCCCAGTGAAGGGCTGTGCAAGGGGAGGCGTGTCAGGACAAGTCTGATCATTGGAGGAGAGCACACTGAGTTCTCAGCATAGCTATAGAACTGACCACAGTGTGTTTTTCTGCTTAGTGTGGTCAGTTTTCAATAGGAAAGTAGGGACTGGCAGGAACACCAGAGATTTCACACAAAGCAATACAAAGAGAACAGGATACTTTTTCATACATGTACATGGTACAGCAGGAACATTCTTATTACAGTGTGCTTCAATTATGAAATCAGCACAGCTGTGTGGGGCTCTGCATCATTTATTCAAAGATCTGTGAATGAATCAACAACAAGACCCTTCTGCAGTAGTGATTTGTAGTTCTCAGCTGAATACAAGTGCAGTGATCAGCGCACTCGCAGTCCCTTGACACTTCTTCCAGCACTCTAACTGAAAGCCCAAACCTTGGTATAGGCAGGGAGCTGGAGGAAGAGTTTGCAGGCGCCTGGCATTGCACCATCCAATCCTGTGCCAATGTGAACATAAATAAATATTTAAATGCACATTTTTTTTCCCATGCAAAAATATCTGCATTTACTTTTGAAGGTGAACTTAAAAGTGGTAGTAAAGCCTCTAGGTTTTTCACCTTAATGCATTCTATGCATGAAACCTTCTGTGATGCAGCTCCTCCCTAAACCCTCCCTTTTTCTTACCTGAGCCTGATTCGATCTAGGTGGATCGGATCGGGCGTCCACAAATAGGGGCAATTCTTTAGTCACTATTAAATGTTTAAAATCTGCAGACGCTCCACTTCTGTGATAGTGTGATTACATCTGCTACATCCAAAAAATAAATGCAATTTTTTTTTTTTTTAAATGATGCCCCCCCTTGAAAAAAGTTCTGTGGACGCCCACGGCTCAGCTGCTGTCTCTCTCCTCATTGGACAGATTGATATAGGCTCCCGTTGCTGTCAAAGGACGTAGCAGCGGGACTCGGGAGCGTGCCCACACAGGTGCCCCCATTCATGGAATGCGGTTCTCCGTGGGGGCACCCGATGAAGAGGAGGGGCCCGGAGCGCCGGTGGGGCACCCCAGAAGAGGAGGATTGGGTCTGCTCTGTGCTAAACCATTGCATAGAGCAGGTACATATGGGCATGTTTATCATTTTTATTAATAAAAAAACGAGGGTTTACAACCACTTTACCTTTTATTGATGTGCTTTGAACCTTTAATAAAAAGGTGACATGGTTTTGGCGAGGTCTGTGTATGCACAAGGTGTGGGATCGCACATGGACTGAATTAAAAAGAAAATGGGGAGAGAAGGATAATTTACAAGACTACACACTCAGATTGCTGTGTTGTATTTTATATATTTACATAAGTTGGAACTGTATTTGTATCTTTGGCATTGATATTTATTAACAAATGGGGACACTGTTTGCATAGGTTTTTCTTTTTTTATTGCAGCGGAGAGATATACTTTGTTATTTTATACACAAATGAATACATTGTTGGTTAGCAGTTTTTTGTTTTATACAGGGATTGTAGAGGGGTGTTGGATTACTTTTATCACATAATGGTGAGTGTGTCTCATCCTCAGGTGGGAGGTGGAGGACCTGGGTTGGGTGTTTTGGTCATGGTCCATCCCACCTGTGGTTTCTATGAATTCCAGCTCTGCACAGGTGAGCCAGTCACTATCAGGTGACATCGGGACAGCAATGAGCAGGTACCCAGTGGATGCAAAAGCGATTGGATTAGTGCAGCATGGGAGGCAGAAGGTGAGGCACAGCAACTATGTACAGTATGCTATTTGCACAGTAGAAGTGTTTTAAGAGAGCTGTCGTACATTCCATTGCTTTTTTTTTTTTTTTTACTTATTTTAATGTATTTTTATTTATTTTTATGTGTTTTAAAGAAAATGAGGGCATGAAATACAATATTCACACAAGACGAGCCTTGCAAGGATGTTAATACAGCACTGTTCCCAATATAGGATTCCTGAATGCCACATTTCCTATGACTTTAACAACGTCAGCCTTGGAAGGTTTACCCCCCCTTGATGACCAAGCCATTTTTTGCGTTACTGCACTGTGTTACATTAACTGGCAATTGCGCAGTTGTGCGATGCTGTACACAAATAAAATTGATGTCCTTTTTTTTTCCACAAATAGAGCTTTCTTTTCGTGGTATTTGATCACCTCTGCGGTTTTTATTTTTTGCGCTATTAACAAAAAAAGGCCGACAATTTTGAAGAAAAAATATTTTTTACTTTATGCTTTAAAACATACCCAATAAAAAAATGTAAAAAATCAAATTTCTTCATCAATTTAGGCCAATATGTATACTTCTCCCAATATGCGATTTTGTGCAATGGGTCTGGGGCGCGCGCAATGGTTGCCGGGACCCGCCAATTGTTCACAGGAGAGGCAGAATGGCAGTCTGCCTATGTAAACAAGGAAGACCGCCGTTTTGTGAGGGAGGAAGATAGAGATCTTGTGTTTCTGCTAAGCAGAAACACGTATCTCTGTTTTCCCCCAGTCACAGCATTGCCTCCACAGTTAGAAAGCACTCCCTAGGAGCACACTTATCCCTTTGATCACCCCTGATGTTAACCCCTTATCTGCCACTGTCATTAGTAAAATCACAGTGCATATTATTTAGCACTGATCAATGAAATAGTGTCACTGGTCCCCAAAGCGTGTGAAACGTGTCAGTCATGTGTCCGATTTGTCTGCTGCAATGTCGCAGTCCTGCTGAAAACGAATATGACTAAACAAAATATTTTTTAAATTGAAGTTTATTAAAATTTACCTTTCCTTTTCAATCTGCAGCCGCTGTAATTTTCTATAAATGCAATATGGCTACCTGGAGTTGATCTGTACACAGAGTTTATACTGACCACTCCCCAGAAACATCATTTCCTGCTTGTGTGATTGGCTCATCAATTTTCCCAGAAGTCTGCCTAAGATACAGATTTCAATTGAAAAGGGGAGTTGGGACTTTAAAATGAAGCATTTGGGTAGTGGAGGAAAAATAAACCATATTTGAAGTGCAATATAAAATGTTTTTTGTACAAAGTAACAGACAATAAAAGGAGTATTCATTTCATATGCAGTAACACATTCATTGTATATAATTATAGGAGATGTATAAATAGCATAGGCATAATACAGATTATGTACACATAGCAGCACATTATCTAATATGAATAAAAATAAAAATAGTAATAAAGCATAGTATTGTTAGCAACAATATGCATGATAATGACACATGCACCCACATAATAAATATGCATTAATTGAGTAGAAAGAATATATTAATTTTACGATGGATTTAGGAAGAACAGATGGTGCAGATGACTGTGGTTCCATATAAAATGGCTGGGGCATCAAAAAACAGGGCTTGACGCGTTTCGTGGGCATCCCCACTCACCAGGAGCCGATGCAAATACATTTCCTATGGGATGTATATAAAAATATAATGAACCACATCGTTCATACAAAAAAAGGGTAAAAATAATAATAATAACGATGTGGTTCATTATATTTTTTATATACATCCCATAGGAAATTTATTTGCATCGGCTCCTGATGAGTGGGGATGCCCACGAAACACGTCGAGCCCTGTTTTTTGATGCCCCAGCCATTTTATATGGAACCACAGTCATCTGCACCATCTGTTCTTCCTAAATTCATCGTAAAATTAATATATTCTTTCTACTCAATTAATGCATATTTATTATGTGGGTGCATGTGTCATTATCATGCATATTGTTGCTAACAATACTATGCTTTATTACTATTTTTATTTTTATTCATATTAGATAATGTGCTGCTATGTGTACATAATCTGTATTATGCCTATGCTATTTATACATCTCCTATAATTATATACAATGAATGTGTTACTGCATATGAAATGAATACTCCTTTTATTGTCTGTTACTTTGTACAATAAACATTTTATATTGCACTTCAAATATGGTTTATTTTTCCTCCACTACCCAAATGCTTCATTTTAAAGTCCCAACTCCCCTTTTGAATTGTACCCAATACCGGAATGGAGGCACTTAATTGTACCTCATCTAAAGTCCCAACTTCCCCCCATATATTTTCTAAAGATACAGATTTCAGGTATCCCCTGCAGCAAAAATACAATTTTTGCTGAGATACTTCCAATAGGAACATGTCTAATGGCCCGTACACACGATCCGAATATCGTACGACAGATCGTACGACCGTTTTCACTTAATAGTCGCAAGTAGAAATTGAATAGGTAGATAAAGTCACGAAAATTCTCGTACGACAGAAAAAAAAAAAAAGGAAGTGATGTCATGTGTTGTAATGTATTTGTATTGTATTTTCGGACGACAACTATACTGACTAAACGAAAATCGTACGGTCTGGAATCGTACAAGGAAAATTTTCGTGCATGTGTGATCGAATAATATCGGATGAACTGTCGTGATCGGATGTCGAAAGTAGTGTACACACGATCCGAAAATCGTACGATTCTTCCTCGGACGACCGTTTTCGTCCGATATTCGGATCGTGTGTACGGGCCATAAGGGGTTGCAGGCCCAGCAGCTTTTCTGATTGGTGCCCTGCAGCTGTCACAGCTGACTGATAATTATTAAACCACTCCCATTAGACCCACTCCGCACCGAGGCACAGAGGAACAGTCATGGATTTCTTCAGAATAACAAAAGGTAGGAATCTGCAACAAAGGTTGTTATAATCCTTGCAATGTAAATAGATCAACAATGTAAATTTTCTCAACAAAAGTGGAGTTACGCTTTAACCTCTTGCTGACCAGCCGCCATCATTATACTGCAGCAGGTTGGCTCTCTTGCGCAAACTGCCGTAGGTGTACGTCGGTCTGTGCAAGGAGGATAGCCGGGCGCCTGTCACGTGCCACGGAAGCATGCCCGAGGGTCCTGCAAACGTGATATCTGTGATCGCTGTGTACAGAGGCAGAACAGGGAACTGCCTATGTAAACAAGGCGATTACCCCTTCTGCCTAATGATATGTCAGAGATCTTCTGTTCCCAGTGATCAGGAACAGTGATCTCTGTGTTGTCCCAGGGGGCCCATCCCCCCTACAGTTAGAACACACCCAGGGAACAGTTAACCCCTTGATCGCCCCCTAGTGTTAAGCCCTTCCCTGCCAGTGTCATTTTTACATTGATTGCTGCATTTTTATAGCACTGATCAATGTAATAATGTCACTGGTCCCCAAAAAGTGCCATTTGGGGTCAGATTTGTCCACCACAATGTCGCAGTCCTGCTAAAAATCACAGATCACCGCCATTACCAGTAAAAACAATAAAAAAATAAAAGTCCCTAAATCTATCCTGTAGTTTATAGATGCGATAACTTTTTGCACAAACCAATCAATATACGCCTATTGCGATTTTTATTTACCAAAAAATATGTAGAAGAATATATATTGGCTTAAACTAATAAATAAATTTGTTTTTATACATATATATATATATATATATATATATATATATATATATATATATTTTGGATATGTATTCTAGCAGAAACAAAAAAATATTGTTTTTTTTTTTTCAAAATTGTCAGTATTTTTTTGTTTATAGTGCAAAAAATAAAAAGCGCAGAGTTGATCAAATACCACCAAAAGAAAGCTTTTTTTGGGTACAGCGTCGCACGACTGTGCAATTGTCAGTTAAAGAGGCGCAGTGCCATATTGCAAAAAATGGCCTGGTCAGGAAGTGGGTAAAACCTTCCGGAGCTAAAATGGTTAATTCAAAATGCAAAGGTGAGAGCACCCCAAATTCTACTTTACTGTCTCTTGTCTCGTTCGATTTTCCTCATTGTTTCACAGCAAATCGGCACCGATGAATGAAAATTCGTACAAAAATTCTTGTACGACAAAGCCTTTTTGTTTGCTGTTTATTGTTTCTGATCATGCTCAGTCTTTTCTGAATTTTCTTGTATAAAAATCGTACGAAAACGATACACATTAAACTAAAATCGTTTGTTCTGTTCCCGTACGAGAAAAAGTTTGGAGTTTGTCACTTCGGGAATTTCTGTACGAAAAGTCGGAATCAGCTGTCGAAAGTTGTGTACACACTATACGAAAATCGTACGAAAGTTCCTCGGACGAAAATAATAGTGTGTACAACAGTGTTAATTTTGGCAGCAAATTTCGATTTAGTTTTAGTCTTAGGACTAAAATGGCATTTTAGTTTTAGTCCCATTTTATTCTTCTGCAAATGCTTTAGTTTTAGTCATATTTAGTCGACTAAATCTCCAGTTCATTTTAGTCGACTGAAATGTCCTACGTTTTAGCCGACTAAAATCTCCAGTACATTTTAGTCGACTAAAACTCATTTTAGTCGTCTAAAAATCAAATGGGTGTAGTTAAATTGTAATGCATTAGTTAACATTTCTCTACAATTTCCAAACTCATTATATACTGCTGGAGTGAAAAATCTAATGTTATTATTTATGGTATTGAGGTATAAACATGCACTACAGACAAGTGTTAATTTTGAAGTCAAATTTAAATTTAGTTTTAGTCTTAGTCTTTTGACTAAAATGCCATTTTAGTTTTAGTCGTATTTTAGTCATCTCAATTGTTTTAGTTTTAGTCGTGTTTCAGTCGACTAAAATAGTATTCATTTAGTCGACTAAAATGTTTTATTAGTTTTAGTCGACGAAATTAACACTAGTGTACAAGTCTTTAGCTACTAAGTAAGCATAACAGCATCAACCACAAACATTATTGTGCTCAGTTGAAATGGGTGATTTTTTTAAATATATTCTCTGGAATTTGTGCATCATTTATTGTTTTCTATGCTTGCAGCTGTACATGTTGTCCATTCTGTGGTCTGATCGCAATAACATCATCATATACAGAACCTATGACAGCTTTAAGGAACTTTCAGTAAGTATTATGAATTAGGGTGGACCTAAAGTCTATTTCAGAGATCAAGGAAAATTTTTCTCGATCAGCAGCTGCAGCCGCCAATCAGTATCAGTGTTCAGACAGTGGAGTGTCCTGCTGTCAGAATACAATGGCACAGCGGGCAGGATTCCTCTATCCGCCTGGCTGATCAAAGAAAAAAAAAAACAAGACATCTATGGCTAGCTTCAGGCTTGCCATTATTACCTACTAGCCAACCTTCTCTGACAATAGGACATATAATTATCTGACCATAAATGTCCCTGTCATTGACTGGTGGACCTACACTTGAATAGATATATTGTACACCTTAGTAGTCCTGTAATTTAACAAGTGTTTTCCTTTGATCATTCAGAAACTGCTATCACAGACCTTTCCATTGGAGGCCGGGCTTGTCAATAAATCAGACAGAACACTTCCCATACTGAAAGGTAAGCCATCCATTTTACCTAGAATTGACAGGCTGGGTATGCTCTACAACTGGGTCCACCAAACTTTCTAAAAGGGCCAGTTTACTGTTCTTCAGACTTCAGGGGGGCTGGACTGTGGCCATCAGTAGAAAATGACCCAGCATCAGTGGGAGTAAAAAATGCTTCATCTTTGGTGTTAGCGAGAGGAATTGTGCCCCATTGTTTGCGTCATTGGGAATAATTGTGCTCCATCACTGGAGTCATTGGCAGGAACTGTGCCCCATTGTTAGTGTCATTGGTAGCAATTTTGCCCCATCGTTGGTGTCATTGGCAGGAATTGTGCCCCATCATTAGTGTCATTGGGCACCATTCTTGGTATCATTGAGGAGTTATTCCCTATCGTTGGTGTCATTGGTAGGAATAGTGCCCCATTGCTGGCATTATTGGAAGGAATTGTGCCCCTTTGTTGGTGTCAATGAATGAAATAGTGTCCCAAGGGTCAGATAAAAGTAAGCAAAGGGCCACATTCAGCCTCTGGGCTGCAGTTTGGGGACCACTGCTCTACAACATGGTGCATGTATAAGTGACCCTGTCAACTTACCAAAAATATCAAGATGAAAGTGTTCTGCAATAGTGGAGCTCATAAGTGGTGGTTATCAAATTAATCTGGGCCTATAGTAAGATTTCACTGTTTTACTATTAAAAACATTGAAGAGTAGAGTTCTAAATTATTACAAAAGCCCATAGGTGACTGGTTCTCTTTACAGCATCCTTTCCTAACCTTTCTACTCCAGAGGAGGAACCTTTGAAATCATTTTCAGATCTCAGGGAACCCCTGCTAAAACCAATTTATTGAGGGTCAGCAGGAAGAATGCTCCTTCCATTGATGGTCAGGGGTAGGATGGCTCTTACATTAGTAAGCAGTAGGAAGACTGCTCCTTAGACTAGTGATCAGTGGGAAAAATACCCCTTACATTGGTGGTCAATGAGAAAAATGCTCCTAACATTGGATGTCAGTGAGAAGAATGCCCCTTACATTGGATGTAAGTGAGAAGAACGCTTCTTACATTGGATGTAAGTGAGAAGAACGCTTCATACATTGAATGTCCGTGAGAAGAATGCTTCTTACATTGGATGTCAGTGAGAAGAACGCTTCTTACATTGGATGTCAGTGAGAAGAATGCTCCTTACATTGGATGTCAGTGAGAAGAACGCTTCTTACATTGGATGTCAGTGAGAAGAACGCTTCTTACATTGGATGTCAGTGAGAAGAATGCTCCTTACGTTGGATGTCAGTAAGAAAAGAACGCTTCTTACATTGGATGTCAGTGAGAAGAAAGCTTCTTACATTGGATGTCAGTGAGAAGAACGCTTCTTACATTGGATGTCAGTGAGAAGAATGCTTCTTACATTGGATGTCAGTGAGAAGAATGCTACTTATATTGGATGTCAGTGAGAAGAATGCTCCTTACTTTGGATGTCAGTGAGAAGAATGCTCCTTAGATTGGATGTCAGTGAGAAGAATGCTCCTTACATTGGATGTCAGTGAGAAGAATGCTCCTTACATTGGTTGTCAGTGAGAAGAATGCTCCTTACATTGGATGTCAGTGAGAAGAACGCTTCTTACATTGGATGTCAGTGAGAAGAACGCTTCTTACATTGGATGTCAGTGAGAAGAATGCTACTTATATTGGATGTCAGTGAGAAGAATGCTCCTCACATTGGATGTCAGTGGGAAGAAAGCTCCTTACATTGGATGTCAGTGAGAAGAATGCTCCTTACATTGGATGTCAGTGGGAAGAAAGCTCCTTACATTGGATGTCAGTGAGAAGAATGCTACTTATATTGGATGTCAGTGAGAAGAATGCTCCTTACATTGGATGTCAGTGAGAAGAATGCTCCTTACATTGGATGTCAGTGAGAAGAATGCTCCTTACATTGGAGGATAGTGGGAAGAATGCTCATTAAATTGGTGGTCAGTGGGAAGAATGTTCCTTAATTTGTTGGTCAGCAGCAGGGTGGATTTGATTTAAATCAAGTTGATTTAAATCACTAGTAAAAAGGCTTGATTTAAATCATAATTTATAAAGAGCAACTGTCATCTCTGTTCTGCAGTGGCTTCTCCTCTGACCCGCTGTTGAATCACCGACAGTCCCATTCACTTTAATAGGATGGCTGGTGATGCGGCAGTGGCACAACAAGGTGAGGGACGTGGCGGCAGCTGGTGAGTGGATGCCCGCTAACATGTGATATGATTTTTTTTTTTTAATCAATGATTTATATCCACCCTGGTCAGCAGGAAGAATTCTTCCTCCATTGGTGATCAGTGGCAAGAATACTCCTCACATTAATGGTCAGCTGGAAGAATGTCTGTTGCATTGGTAGTCTGTGAGAAGAATGCTCCCTAAATTGGTAGGCAGTGTTGGCGGATGCAGTTAGCTGGCCCACCACTAAATGGCTCAGTTCCCATTAGAGTATGGTAAAGGGAAATTTGTAATTTGGTGTTAGCTCCCCTTTTAGGAAAGTTCCTACTCTAGTTATGTCATATGTGTAGTTAGTGCACATATAAATGCCAGTGTGGGAGGGGCCCCAGGTAGACGGGGCATGGGAGTCAGAAACCCCAAAGCTGTTGCTAAAATGACTGCTACATTAGCTGTTCCGTGCCAAAGAGCATAGTGGAAGGGTTAGAACTTTTGATGACACTTTTAAAGCTGCTCGTACCTTCTTGTCCTAGTAATGTGATCACAGGTACAGGAAGTAAAGGAAAACACTCCCTAGTTGGTCCAAGACAGGAATTAAAACTCGATATCAATTGTATACTCTATGTAAAAACCAAATCCAAAACATTCTGGCTTAAATTAAGCTTTAAAGCTCAAATTTTGGCACAAAAAAACTTCAACTTAAAGTGGAGCTCCACCCAAAAGGGGAAGTTCCGCTTTAAGGCCTCCTCCTCGGTTCCTGTTTGTGAAATTGAGCTTTTGGGGAGGAGGGGGGGTACTTAAGGGTTGTCCTGGCCCTAACCCTCTTTCCCCCAAAAATACAAAAAGGACTGTCAAAAGAAATAAAACCTCTTTTACATCCAAGAAATGTCCGGCGCCCAATGACTTTTACCATCTTTGCACCCACTATGCCTCACAACCCACTACATATTGAAGGATGTCAGCTATCTTTGGTCTTCAAAGTCCTCATTAGACTGGACAAGGCCGGAGACCTTTCTACACATATATTCCTATGTGCTTTGTAAGCCTAGCTATGAGGTTAGATAGGGTTCTGCCCTCATCCCCCAGGGTCATCCAATCACATAGCTAGCAAGAAGATGGATGCTTATTAACTGGTGTTTACACTTAGAGCACTTTGCTCCTGGGACAAACAGTGACAAGAGGAATGTTGAAGTTCAGAAAGTGGACACTACCCCCCTCACCCTGCATTCCTCTTCCTGCACTGCAGATCTCCATCTCCCTAAAGTACCCCACATTCTCAAGTTGTAAAGTTGGGCAGTATGCCCTTTGCCTCTGCAGGTTTAAAGGATAGCGATACTTTCATATAAGGCAGAGGTATATATATTCCTCTGCCTTCTGGTCTAAACTAGCCCACTCCTTCACCCTAGATGTTTAATCACCTGGGTCGGATAGACACCTATGCAGCACAACCCTATGGACTTCTAATGGGCAATCTCCTGGGAAGTTTATGTGGTTCTACTTTGCAGATGTGAAGATTCCAGCAGGCCTCAGTGCCCTGATCCAGGTAAATATACAGTAGATTTGTAATAGAAGGTTAGTTTAGTTCAGGAGTGTGAGGCAATAGAGTAGCTCTACTTTTTACAAGATTACAACTAACCTTTAAGAATTTTCCACTTTCTCCAAAAGGAAATGTTCAAATTTGACCGTTATCATGGAAGAACATACACTTAAGCCCCATACACACTATCAGGTTTTCTGCTGACTTAGTCCTTCAGATTTACCAAAACCATGTAGTGCAAGGGCCTGCCTGATTGCAAACACATTGAAACTCCTAAGGTTTGACCTCATATTATATGGTTTTGGTAAATCTGAAGGACTAACTCAGCAGAAAAACTGATAGTGTGTATGGGGCTTAAGATTCAAACTAAAAAATGTCAGTTGAGGAATTAACTTGCAATCTTATTAGTTGGAAGTGGAACTAAACCCATCAATTTAAAAGGATAGTTCACCTTTACAAAAATGCAGGTATGCAAGTAAGGGATTTTTGTAGATTAAAACAAATTGAACAGCTCTGACTTAAGATGAGTAATGTCCTTGCTATAGGTGTAGGCCATTTACATACCTCATGAAGCCTGACTGGAATACTACCAGGACGTTGCTAAGTACTCCCAGGATGTTGCTAAGTGAGGCCTAGTGGTCACTGCTCACCTCCACCATCACAGGAGTAAACTGTTTCTCTGATTCAAACCCCCTCACATAATCTATCTCCTGGATGCAGTAGCTCTGAGCTCAGCATTTGAGAGCTCACTCCTGTGATGGTGGAGGTGAATGAATGAATGAATGATTTGTAAAGTGCTGCAAATGCGAACTGAATCGCCTCAAGGCGCTAGATGCATTCTCTGTTGTCAGCTTCTTAGAAAAGGAAGGTCTTTAGTTTTTTCCTGAAGGCCTGGTGGTTTTCTTCCATGCGGATGTTGGTTGGAAGAGCATTCCATAGTCGAGGTCCTTTGACTGCGAATCTTCGTTCTCCCTTTGCTTTGTAGTGGTATTTGGGAATGATAAGGAGGTTTTGGTTAGCTGATCGAAGACTGCGATTCGGTGTGTAGTGTTTTATTTTCTCCCGGAGATTTAGCGGAGCGTTTACTTGTATGCATTTGTGGGTGAGGCAGAGGGTCTTTAATGTGATCTGATTCTTCACGGTTAGCCAGTGTAGGCTCTTTAGGGATGGGGAGATGGATTCCCAGGGTTTTTTTCCTGTTAAGAGTCTTGCCGCCGTGTTTTGGATGAGTTGCAAGCGTGCAACCTGATATTGGGGTAGTCCTACGTAGAGCGAATTTGCGTAGTCGAGTCGGGAATTGATGATTATTCCCACAACTGCCGCTTTGTCTTCTTCTGGGATGAAGGGGATGAGTCTGCGTAGCTGGCGGAGGAGATGGTGGGATCCGCTCATCACTGATCCTATTTGTGCATCCATTGTCCTTCCTGAGTCAAAAATAACTCCGAGACTCTTGTCTTTGGTGCTTGGAGAGATGGTCTGTCCGAGGATGGTGGGAGGTGTCCACGGAGTCTTTATTTTGGAATTTTTGTTAGCTTGTAGGAGAAGAAGTTCTGTTTTTGATCCGTTGAGTTTGAGGGAGCTAGTGGTCATCCAGTCATCTATTAAAGTGAGGCATTTCTGTAATTGCTGATGAAGGTCTTTTTGTCCGTTGATGCGAAGGTAGAGTTGGGTGTCGTCAGCGTGTGAGTGGAAGCAGAGATCGGTTTTCCTGATGATATTGAGACGTGGGCGGATGTAGATGTTGAATAGCACTGGTGACAAGGGTCCTTGAGGGACTCCGCAGGAGACTGCCTGGGTTTCTGAGGTGAATGTTCCTAGTTTCACTGTCTGGCAGCGATTCTCTAAGAAGGATGTAAACCATTTTAGAGCAGAATCTGTAGCTCCTGCAACTTCAGCGAGGCGGACAAGTAAAGTATTGTGGTCCACTGTATCGAATGCTGCGCTGAGGTCTAACAGTACCAGGAGACTCAGTTCTCCGTCGTCTGCTGCTTCAAGGGCGTCGTCCCATATTTTGAGAAGTGCTGTTTCTGTGCCATGGCCTGGGTGGAAGCCTGATTGCAGAGGGTCCAGGAGTTGGTGTGTGTCCAGGTGGCGTTTTAGCTGCTGTACTACTGCTTTCTCTATAATCTTGGAGATGGCGTTGAGGCTAGTTATTGGTCTGCGGCAGTTAGGGTCCTTAGGGTCGAGATTGGGTTTCTTTAGCAGGGGTTTGACGATGCCTTGCTTGAGGGAGGTTGGCACAGTCCCTTCTTTGAATGATTGATTTATGAGATGTGTTAGGGTAGGGGCCAAGATGTCGTAACATTCTTTAAACAGTTCAGTGGGGATGATGTCGTTCGGTGATGTGCTGTCTCGAAGGCTTCTGATATTTTTAGTCGTGTCCGTGGTGATTGGGGACAAAAAGAAATTCGGTGGTTGAGTGATGTTCGTGTCGATATCCTCTTTTTGCTTTGGTTGAGTGAGGTTGGTTGTTATTTTCTGATGGATTGATTTCCGAATGTTGTCGATTTTGTCGATGAAGAAATTGTTTGCTGGGGGCTCTAAGCAGGTCGGGTTCATTGACTGAGCAACTATTTTGAAAAGTTCCCGCGGACGGTTTAAGGCGGATGAGATGGTGTCTATGTTCTTTTTTGGCTTTGAAGATTGTGGTATTTCACAGTGAGTGCTTTGTAGTTAGCATGGTTTTCCTTGGTGGGATTTCTTCTCCATGCTCTCTCAGCTCTTCTACGTTCTTGCTTGAGTAGGGTGAGAGTGCCATTAAACCAACTCGAGTTTTTTTTTCGGACGAGTGTTCTGCGTTTTGGCGCCACGGAGTCTGCTGTTTGTAGTAATACATTGTTTAGGGAGTTGAGTGTTCCGTTGAGAGGTTTGAGTTTAGCAAAAGAATTTTGCTTGATAATATAGTTTTGAAGAGATCAGAGTGAAGTTTCTTCTGAGATCTATTCCAGTGCGTTGCTGTTGCGCGTTTCTGTTTTTGGAGGATGGTGTTAGTGGTGATTTTAAATTTGATAGCATGGTGGTCCGTCCATGGTAGTAGAGTGTTGTCAAATACGTTGATGTCCATATTCTGTTTGAAGATGAGATCTAAAGTGTGTCCTGAACCATGCGTGGGAGAATTTATCAGTTGTTGAAGGCCAAGTTCTTCCATTTGGTTGACTCGGCTTGGGCAGAGTTTGCCCACAGGTTAAAATCCCCAAGTACCAGAAGGTTTTTGGTTTTCAAGGTGTGTATTGAGAAGAATTCAGTGAGCGGAGTAAGGAGATTGGTCTTTGGTCCTGGTGGTCTGTAGCATATTAGTATGTGAATGGTGTCTTGAGGTGTTGTTTGAAGATGCAGTGAGAGTGTTTCCATGAAAGGCACTGAGTTCTGTAAGTTTGGTTTGGTGAACCCAAGATGTGATTTGAAAATCACTGCTAGGCCTCCTCCTTTTTTTCTGATTCTATGCTCAGTTAGGGTGAACAGTGATGACTAGGCCTCACTTAGCAACGTCCTGGGAGTACTTAGCAACATCCTGGGAGTATTCCAATCAGGCTTCATAAGGTATGTAAATGGCCTTCACCCATAGCAAGGGCTTTATTCAACTTTAGTCAGAGCTGCACAGTTTGTTTTTTTTTATCTACAAATGTCCCTTAGCTGCAGAAGCAGTTTTGTGGTAAAGGTGAACTATCCCTTTAATGGTTAAAAAAAACAGTTACATTCCTGGAATGTCAGGCATTTGTTTGTGCTCTCAACCACAACGGTCAAACCATAAAATGGCTGGTTATAAAACTGATCACATGTGCAGGACCATGGTAGCTGCAGATCAAACAGAGGCTAAGATGGCAGATTCCATGGCTGAAAGGAATAGGAGGGTTTAGTTCTGCTTAAAAAGAGATAATACTTGTTTGTGTATATGGTATTTGATAAACTCTATAGATCTGTTTATTCTTTTTGATCAAGAAGAACCTACAATTTACTCACTGGATTTATTTTTATTTTTTTTAGATATTCCGCTGCTTTTCCGGACTAGATTCTCATCGCGTTTCATGGATAGGCTCTATCTGTTGGAGCTTTACTCCCGGGAGCTCCTCCAAGCTGACCCCAAGGTCTCCCAGTGCGAGGATGTCATTCATTTCTTCTCTCCTAACACCCAGGATCTGACCCCATCCTTCCCTGAAAACAGGTTTGAACAGCTATGGCATACAATGGTTTTCTCGCTATAAGAGTGGTAAAATGCTGCTCCAGGTTAAACTCAAACTCTTTCTACTGATTAGTGGCTCCCCGATCTCAGCTCTTTCATTTTCATTAGTTTAATGTCTGGGCTCTAATCTGAGATCAGGTACTCTGAGATAAACTGCCAATGAAGCTACTGCTGCAAAATGATTTCATTCTGTAAGCATCTTAGGCACATTCCCTTACACCCAGTTTGGCCCTTGTAGATGAATTTTGTTTAAGGACTCATGTACAATGAACATTTTTACAGCTGTTGTTTTTAAATTCAGGCATTTTTTTTCTACAGCCAGTAAACTCCCCAGCATGTTATCCTATGTGTCCATGCTGTTATTAGGGTTTTTTGGCAGGGGTGTTTTCTGACTGGAAAAAATCCCAAAACAAGTGGGTTTTAAGTGCTGTGTTTTGCATTCAAATGCAGAGCCACTCATGCGTATGTTTGGGCTCAGTTGTGTCTGACCTGCTTTTACCTGCAACACTAATGGATTTAAATTGCCTACAAATTTCTGTACAAAGATATGCAAAACAGCTTCCACACTGTATAATTGAAGTCATAAAAGTAATTTGGATACTGCTCAATTACATTTTAGGCTGGGTTCACACTACCTTCGCATGCGGCTCACAGCAAGGGTCCGATGTGTCCCCGTTCACAGGGCCGTCTTTAAGGCAAAAGGGTCAGGTGCCCTGGGCCCCATCATTGCTGTGGGGCCCAAAGCAGCTGCCTCATACTTGCCAATTATCCCAGTTTAAATTCCCTTGTCCCTTGAAGTTTTAGTCCTGTGCTGTGTCCCGATATCTCAGTGTGAAGTGCTGCTACTAATGCTGTCCAGCTCTGCCCTATTGTTGTGTACAGATGACTCACCCGCAGACCCTGTGTTTACATGTAAATACCGGCATTGATATTTAAATAGAGGCTGCATTCATATGTAAATAGCCACAGACAAGCAGCATTGATATGTAAATAAAGGCAGCATTCATATGTATATCATGCCCCCTGAGGTCATATCCACCATCACCTATACTGAATGCTACCCACTGGGGCGGTAAAGGAGCTTGAAAGTTCTGCCAGAAACTGTGGTCATTAAGCCTAACATCAGCCTGTTCTGCAAAGGTAAGAATATTGGGGGGGGGGGGGGGGTAGTGTGTGGTGGGGTGGGCAGAGGTAGGCAGAGAAGGAATTACATTTTCAGTGCACAGATGAGCAAAGAGGGGATGTATAGAGGTAAGGAAGGTGGGTGCAAAGATGAGCAGAGGAGGCAGGTAGTTAAAGGGGTGGAGGGTTGGAGTGGAGAGGATGGGGGAGGTTTGGGGTGCAGAGGTTAGCATGGGTTTTAGGATGCAAATGCATACTGACAGGTTGTATAAAAATGTAGGTCACATGTAGGGTAGCCCATTCATTTCAATGGGCTGATCTATGCGCTAGAAATGCGGAAGAAAGTCCCTAATGCTTTTTTAAAATCACATGGTTCCACGGCACATATCAGCAGATGCGTGAGGGTGTCATTAACAATCTGCTAAAGGGCAGCATGTTTCTGTGGTGTCAGGAAAGTGATTTTGCATGCGTTCTGGACACACACAAATGTGAACGCAGGCTAAATGTCTCAGTTACATTGGTGGTTAGTGTAAATCTTCTCACTACATTGGGGCTTGGTGTACAATCCTTTCATTCATACTAGTGGCCAGTGTGAAGTTCCTCCTTACATTGGTGGTCAGTGTAAATCCCTCCTTACATTGGTGGTTACTGTGAATACTTATATTACATTAGTGGTTAGTGTAAACCCCTATTATATAGGTGGTCAGTGTTGAATGTTGGTAGTCGGTAAAAAAAAATCAGCATTGCCATTGATCACACCCTCCCCCCAGCACTGCCACAGATCCCAAGAGTTCTAGGATCCCTAGGAGTTTTCTGTCTATTGATGGGTCCCCTTAACACCCCAGTCCATGGTGTGCAGGCAGTGAAGAGATGATGTGCTGTAACCTCTAGCAACCAGTGAGCAGTAATGATGTGCAGGAACCTCTAGCAACCAAACAGTGAGCAGTTTTGATGTACAGTAATCTCTAGCAACCAATCAACAAGCAGAAATCATGTGCTGTAACCTCTAGCAACTAACCATTGAGCCATAATGTGTGCTGTAACCTCTAGCAACCAGTCAGTAAGCGGTACTGATACACTCTAACCTCTGACAGCCAATGGCAATCACTGCCTGATCTGATTCAGTAAACTGATTTTGAGTCTAGCTGCTATTTATTGTATGTCTCAGAGCAGGTGGAGAGTGAAATTGCATGGAGGGGGGGAGGGGGGGGCAAGAAAATGTTTGCCCAGGGTCCAATCAATATTAAAGGTGGCCCGGCCCGTTCACCATTTCAGGTCCTATTCCAGACCAGATTTTTGTCTGAATTAGAACCTAAAACGGTCCAAAAGACGCACAGGACTCCTGTGCAAATTCCCCCCCCCCCCCCTCCAGAGCCACAGTGGAGATATGTGAACCGGCTGAGTAGAGAGATGGTCAAAATCTCCTGCTACTGCCAATTGGATGCGGGGAATGCAGGAACCCGCATCCAATTTCACAATAGTGTCAACCCAGCCTTAAGCACGCTTTAATAGCAGATCAAATGCAGAAAAGCAAAGTCTACGCAAGCCCTAAGAAATTCAAATTTGGGGCATGAGTTTAAATTCACATAGCCCTTGGCTTTTTCATGGAATATGATTGGCTGAGGGTTATAATTGCTTCCCTCTACTAAGAACTTTTTAAAGTGTACCTTTTAAAAGGATCTATACTGTAATAAAGCAACCATAAACAGCACACAGTAATATGGTTAGTTCAGCCTAAATAAATTCTGTAAAACAGAGCAGAGGTTGATCATGACTTGTGACTAGTGTCTGTTGTTTGTAGTCTGGTAATACTACCGCCAGAGAATGACCAGAAGCAAAAAGTGATGACCTCCCCATCAAAGTCAGAACAGCCCTGCACACAGCCTATTGTATCAGAACCTTATCTATGCCTGGACACCTATGAAACAAAAGACACTAAGAACCAGCCATTCAAGGTCCAGAAGAATGAACAAGTCGATGTCCTCATCAAGGATGCTACTGGTAGGTCAGAGACCTAAAAAAAGGTTTTCTTAACTGCAGAAATAGATGTTCCCAATTCTTTTTTTTTTTCTTTTTGTTCCAATAACATTTCATTGAAAAAAGAACAGGAAGAGCAATATGTAACTTACAGTAGTTTTGTGACAACAGTAAGTCAGAAAGCGATTAAGTGTCATTCAAGGAGACAGAATTACAGAATACGACACAGAATGGTGGACTATTCTAAGTGGTCAATAGGAAAAGTATGTAATCAGTAACAATAATCAAACCTGCGAGAGGGTCAGTTAAACACTGGTAGAGAAAGTGAGATATCTGGAGCCACATGTTTAGTAGAAAAAAAAAAAGAAAGGGGGGAGGGGAGAGAAATTACTGGGATTAAGAGCGTCTCCAGGAAGACATTGTACTCCAGTAGGAAAGGGCCAACCCTTTCCTACTGGAGTACAATGGAATTGACGTGATCTCAGTTTAGGAAGAGGGAATTGTTAATGAGGGCAAAGGAGAGAGTTGGGAAATAGAAGAAGAGAAAGGGAAGGAAGAAGAAAGAATGGGAAAGGGAAAGGAAGAGGAAAAAAAAGGGGGAGGGAGAAAAGGTGGAGAGAGGACTAACTGCTTAGTTAATCTCTTCGGCATGCGCCCTCCCCCATCCATCCCCTCCTGGGGAGAGAAAAATCACAGAGGATACTAGGCCCATGGTAGCAGATGTTCCCAATTCTTAGTTAAATGCTAAATGTTCTAGTTGTTGGAGAGTTCAAGTTTTAACAGGTACATTTTATTAGATTTTTCTAACAATATGTAGGGAAAGGTGGAAGATACAAGGTACAAAAACACATAGAAATCCAGGTTTGGAGTTAAAATAAACATTTGAAGCTCTTAGGTCCTTCAGAGAAAATTATAATTTTATCATTCATTCAATATATGTTTGCCATTTATTTTGAATAAAGAGGTCAGGCCAAGGGTAGGGGAGGGGGTTAGTATTAGTGGGAAAGGGGGTGGATGCGTATACAAGTATACTTTGGATAAGGAGTTGGTTCATGTGCTGGGGTTGTTGTGGTTATCCTTCAGACCAGACTTTATCAAATTTCACAGGGTAACCTCTGCTCATGTAGGTTGGTTGATATTCTGATAATATCCTTTGGATAGTAGCGTACCAGTCTCCATAGGACAGGAGGAGGGGGGAGTTTCCATTTAGGGAGAATTTCTGACCTTGCATACTATGCTACATATAAGAAGAGGAGTTTCCAATGATTAGATATGGTTGGGTCAGCGTGGATTTCCAGTTAAAAGATAAGTGGGTCCAATCCCAATAAGATTCCCAAAACAATGCCATGTTTAGTTACCACTTGACACCAATAGTCTTGGTTTAGAGGAAAGCATCAAACCATTTCTAAGTATATTCCAGCTTCAGATTGGTTTTTATTGCAGGTACTGTAGCTCAAATTTCAGGTCAAACGTGGTGTCGTCCTTGATGGATGAAGTAGATTCTATGTGGAAATGTCTTCTATTTATAAAAAGGGATCTTCAGTTTGGAAGAGTGAAAATGTCATAAGTGTTGCGACGAGGGAGGAGAGTGGTTTGGCTAGGTTGAGGTGCATCAGTAGGGCCTCCATGGGACCTGTTGCATAGATGGTGCCAAGAGCATCTGAGATCTGATGGCATGAGCTGAATATTTGAAGAACATCCAGGGTTCAGGTTTTTACCAATACCAGTTTTAATGTTCCAGAATAAAATCTTTCTAAGATGTCTCCAACTTGCATGTTGACTCACTGGTTGATTAAGAAGCTACTTGGCAAATCGGGATCAATATAGATATATGTAAAGTTATGCAATTGCAGACCTAAAAGAGGCATGCAACATACAATCTGGAGGAAGAAAGGGGGATATAAGTGGGTGAATCGATAATGGAGAAGCCAAAGCAGTAAAGCTCAATTCCAGGCGGGGTGCATGGGTGGCATGGGATGGAGCGGCCGCTTCTAAACAGAGCTCCGGTTCTCACAGGGCTTTAAGCCACTAATACGGGGACATAAACACCCGAAAACGGCACCACAACAAGGCATCCTCGCAGACAATCACCTGTGCATGCCGAATTCTCCGAAGAAGAGACGTGGTGGCCACCAGAAGTCTCTTATACATTATCTCCTCAGATCTCAGGAACGGAGCAGCATGGCGAAAAATGGCGCTGGCACCCTGCCCACCTCATCTGCCTCCCTTTCTCCTGCTAAAGATCTGCAGCAGCTGGACACAGAATCCCCAAAAAGTTGTGATTACATACCCCTTTCTAAAGCAGATTTGGACTTCAGTTTAGACACGTTATATAACAAACTGCTCACAAAATTTCAAACAGAGATCCAAAAATCCACAAGTACCCTATCCCAGGAAATCGCAGCAATAGGTACACTCACAGACTTGCTGGAAAATAAGCATGACGAATTAACGATTGCTTTTAATGATCTCTCAAGGGAGCATGAAACACTTTCATCGGCTTTTACACACTTGCAAGAGCATGTAGAAGATTTAGACAATAGGAACAGAAGGAGTAATCTTAGAATAAGAGGAGCTCCAGAATCACAGATTTAATTGCATACTCCACAAAAGTATTCCAGTTTCTGTTGCCAGAACAAGACCCCCGATCCTTCATATGTGATCATATTCATCGTGCATTAAGAGCCAAACCTCCTCCGGATAAACTGCCCAGGGACATTGTATTATGTATGAAGGATTTCTTGGTCAAAGAAGAAATAATGGCACATGGCATCAGAAACATCAATTTAGATGGAGTTCAGTTACAGATCTATCCAGACATCTCGCAAGCAACACTGGATAGATGCAGGAAAATGAAAGAAATCACTTCAGTGCTCTCCACAATAAGGATCTGGTACAGATGGGGTTTCCCCTTCAAACGAATTATTCCTCATAATGGCACTACCTACATCGCCTCCACTATCCCCGAAGGTCAGGACATTCTGATAAAATTGGGCCTCCTTGACCCCATCAACCTCCCACGTACTCCTTCTACACCTCGTCCAGTTCCCATCTGGAACACCTTGGCATCACGAGGCGACAGACGCAGAACCAGACATGAAGCCGGTCAATGGAACTAGGAAGATCTACATATTTTTTTTATTTTTATGAAGGATAACCAGAGGACCATTTTTTCTTTCTTTCTTTTACACATTTTATTTTTGCCATATATATATATATACCGTATCTAGTCCCGCCCTATGATGGACATAACACAGGGACTGGGCGTGACTGTAAGCGGAGCTAGCCGAGTACACTCAGCTATGTATGTATATCGGCAGCGCTCGGCTCTGCTCACAGTCACGCCCAGTCTTGCCATTGGACTTGTGTTATGTCCATCATAGAGCGGGACTGCGAGAGGAGCCGAGAAAAGCCGTCAGGAGCCGAGATCCACAGGACCGGCTCTGTGTATCTCGGCAGGCACCATATTTAAACTGCAGTGACACTGAGAAGTCACTGCAGTTTAACTGCAGCCTGGGCAAGGCTGCAAATGACACTGACAAGGCTGCAGATGGACACTGATAAGGCTGCAAATGACACTGACAAGGCTGCAAATGACACTGGACAAGCATGCAGATGGACGCTGTGCAAGGCTGCATTGATGGGCATTTAAATGTAAGTTTTTTTCCTTAAAATTCCCTCCTAACCTTGGGGGGCGTGTTATACGCCGATAAATACGGGTATATATATATATATATATAATATATATATATATATATATATATACACACAAACGCACACATACACAGTATCTCACAAAAGTGAGTACACCCCTCACATATTTGTAAATATTTTATTATATCTTCTCATGTGACAACACTGAAGAAATTACACTTTGCTACAATGTAAAGTAGTGAGTGTACAGCTTGTATAACTGTGTAAATTTGCTGTCCCCTCAAAAGAACTCAACACACAGCCAATAATGTCTAAACCTCTGGCAAAAAAAATGAGTACACCCCTATGTGAAAATGTCCAAATTAGGCCCAATTAGCCATTTTCCCACCCCAGTGTCATGTGACTTAGTGTTACAAGGTCTCAGTTGTGAATGGGGAGCAGGTGTGTTAAATTTGGTGTTATCGCTCTCACTCTCTCATACTGGTCACTGGAAGTTCAACATGGCACCTCATGCAAATAACTCTCTGAGGATCTGAAAAAAAGAATTGTTGCTCTACATAAAGATGGCCTAGGCTATAAGAAGATTGCCAAGACCCTGAAACTGAGCTGCAACATGGTGGCCAAGACCATACAGCGCTTTAACAGGACAGGTTCTACTCAGAACAGGCCTCACCATGGCCGACCAAAGAAGTTGAGTGCACGTGCTCAGGATCATATGCGGAGGTTGTTTTTGGGAAATAGACGTATGAGTGCTGCGAGCATTGCTGCAGTATTTTAAGGGGTGGGGATTGAGCCTGTCAGTGCTCAGACCATCCGCGCGCACACTACATCAAATTAGTTGGCGTGGCTGTCATCCCAGAAGGAAGCCTCTTCTAAAGCTGATGCACAAGAAAGCCGCAAACAGTTTGCTAAAGACAGCAGACTAAGAACATGGATTACTGGAACCATGTCCTGTTCTGAAGAGACCAAGATAAAGTTATTTGGTTCAGATGGCGTCAAGCGTGTGTGGCGGCAACCAGGTGAGGAGTACACAGACAATTATGTCTTGCCTACAGTCAAGCATGGTGGTTGGAGTATCATGGTCTGGGGCTGCACGAGTGCTGCCGGCACTGGGGAGCTCCAGTTCATTGAAGGAATCATGAATGCCAACATGTACTGTGACATACTGAAGCAGAGCATGATCCCCTCCCTTCAGAGACTGGGCCACAGGGCAGTATTCCAACATGATAACGACCCCAAACACACCTCCAAGATGAACACTGCCTTACTAAAGAAGCTGAGGGTAAAGGTGATGAACTGGCCAAGCATGTCTCCATACCTAAACTCTATTGAGCATCTGTGGGGCATCTTCAAACAGAAGGTGGAGGAGCGCAAGGTCTCTAACATCCACCAGCTCCGTGATGTCATCATGGAGGAGTGGAAGAGGACTTCAGTGGCAACCTGTGAAGCTCTGGTGAACTCCATGCCCAAGAGGGTTAAGGCAGCGCTGGAAAATAATGTTGGCCACACAAAATATTGACACTTTGGGCCCAATTTGGACATTTTCACTTAGGGGTGTACTTACTTTTATTGCCAGCGGTTTAGACATTAATGGCTGTGTGTTGACTTATTTTGAGGGGACAGCAAATTGACACTGTTATACAAGCTGTACACTCACTACTTTACATTGTAGCAAAGTGTCATTTCTTCAGTGTTGTCACATGAAAAGATATAATAAAATATTTACAAAAATGTGAGGGGTGTACTCGCTTTTGTGAAATACTGTATATATGTAGATTTTGCATTTTTCTTTTTAATTATTTTCCTCTTTTTTTCAAGTATTTAATTTAACAGGTTCATACCCACTCATCCTAACTAATTGGAGAGGCCTAATGGTTATAAACCTGAACTCAAAAACACCAGATCATTTACTAATTGTAATATTAGCCCTATATACATATTCTGTGTAAAGTAATTTTTTACAGCTATAATGGCTAAATTCTTCTAAATAATGAAAACACACTGACATCTATTGTTGTAACACGGTACAACAAGCCTCAACTTATTCTGTCCACAGTAGATTCAGAACATTATTTCATATAATCTTTTATAAACCAACACTGCCATCTTTTGTCCTATAATGGTAATAAAGATCCCATTGCAAGGACTATAGTTATGGATACTTTCTGCTATTTCTTATGGATGTTGCTCACAAGTCTCACAAGACATATACCTATACAGCAAAACCATTCGCATCAGTAAACACATTTTTCTTCTTTTCTCTTTTGCTTGTTTTTTCTCCTTTCTTTTTTACTTTCTTTTTTTAATTTTTCTAGACATATCTAGAGCTAACCACCAGATATAAAAATGTTATGTTTTTTTGGTTATCCTACTCATATACGTTGGTTAATAATATGGCCTAGACATCAGTGGAGTAATATACCCATTAAGCATAATAAATTCTATCACAATCATACACCTTAATCTCTTGCTTTATGATGACAACATATAATATACACAATGATTCAGACAACAATTATATAAATCATCTAAAATTACTCTGAATCCAGGTGGATTTTTTCAACTCCACTAGATGTCTAGGACCACTTTTTGATTCACTATTTTTTTTTCACAGACCCAAGAACTGAAACTTTTATAGCGTCTTTAAATTTAAATATATTTGTTATAAGCTGCACAGTTATACATACTCTAGATAATGTGGGTGGCTACCCGCCCTATGCCGACATGATTTACGCCCACTCAGTCGTTACATATTTTCTTACTAGAGGAATTTTTCCTGTATTACTTAAACGTTTATTCACATATTACTTCAGATGTTTCTTTTTGTTATTCTTTGTTAGATTACAAAAAATTGATTCTTATACTCTAATGCCGCATACACACGGTCGGACTTTTCAGCTACAAAGTCCGACAGCCCGTCCAACAGACTTTCGACAGACATTTGACAGACTTTCGACGGACTTTCTAACGTCCGGACTTGCCTACACGATCACACAAAAGTCAGACGGATTCGTACGTGATGACGTACACCGGACTAAAATAAGGTAGTTGATAGCCAGTAGCCAATAGCTGCCCTAGCGTGGGTTTTTGTCCGTCGGACTAGCATACAGACGAGCGGATTTCTGGGTCCGGCGGAGTTACGACGTAAAGATTTAAAGCATGTTCCAAATCTAAAGTCCGTCAGATTTGCTACTGGAAAAGTCCACTGAAGGTCCGGTGAAGCCCACACATGATCAGATTGTCCGCCGGATTTGGTTCGTCGGACAAGTCCGGTCGAAAAGTCCGACCGTGTGTACGCTGCATTTAAGACCATTTGGTCTCATCAAGTTTCGCGGTCGGTTGGAAAATTTATTTTTTTTCCAACCCCATACAGTTTGTTCATTACAAATATTTGTTACACTCAATTAATGTCAAATCACTTTTAGATTTTATAGACAAAAAAAATAATGGTATACTCCTTTTTGTTATGCCTTGAGTTGCACATGATAGAAAAAAATATAATTTTTACTAAATCCTTGTACACCTGGTTTACCTCATCTATTTTATAGTTGGACGTTTCTAACACCATTCACCCCTCAACTTATCAAACATTATCACGTCCGGATGAATCCCCAAAATTGGTTCTAACACCATGACTATCACAGTTTTGTCACATAATGTCCAAGGATTTAATTCTCCTTACAAGAGGAAAAAAAGCCTTCATACAATATAAAAATCTAAATGCCAAAATATTAATGTTACAAGAAACACATTTCATGAAAGACGGCCACCCTACATTTTTTTACAAAGCTTTTAATCAATCCTTTTATACCTCAACCTCCTCCAAAACCAAGGGAGTGGCGGTCTTTATCCATCAATCTTTTCCGTTAGAAGTTCAACAGGTTTACAAGGACCAAGACAGTAGATTCATCATTATCAAAGGCACTTTATCAGGTAGAGAATGAACAATTGCCAATGTATACATGAATCGCAAACCACTTTTTTCACACAATTCTTTAATATACTACAACAATACTTCAACTTCAACCTTCCAACCTAACCTTGATTGCAGCAAACAAAACCAAAATTCAAAAAACATTTTCAAAAACAACTATAACACACATAAATGATTTACAACTGATTGATTCCTGGGGAGGATTAAATGTAGGCGCACGTGAGTAAACCTTTTATTCACACCCACATGACTCCATGTGCACTCCAATAATCTTAGCCAACACCCAAGACGCCTCAATACACCCTTGTTCCTGGTCGGATCACCATATTACCACTTTTAGTACTCAATTTATAGGCCATACTTCCACCTCATATTCGTGGAGAATCAATGAATCAATTACAGACCCCACACACCATCATGAGATTGCATCAGGAATAAAAAACTATTTCGAATTAAATTCAACCCCAGATATTTCTCCAACTACATTGTGGCTAGCCCATAAAGCAGTTTTGAGAGGTCACCTCATTAAACAGCAGCACAATGCAATAAAAAAAAATGAGAAAAAATTCACTCTCTCACCAAAGTTCTTCACAAGCTATATAAAGATCATACCAACTCACATGACCTAAACACCTACAAAATAATTTCCCAAAAACGTAATGAATTAGACTCATTACTCACATTTAAAGCAGAAAAGGCACTTCGCTGGTCAAAAGCAAAATTTTTCTAGTAATGCATATTCCACAAAGTTTGCCCGCAAACTTAATCAATCAATAAAACCCACACATGTTTATAAACTTAAAAATAATACAAATCAATTAAACACTCATCCCCAGGAAATTGTATCTATATTCAAGAAATTCTATTCAGATCTCCTCTCAGCTCCTACCTCATCGATTTTACCCTCAGCACTATCTTGGCTAGACAGAATCCCCCTTCTGAAGCTAACCCAAACACAAATAGATGAATTAAATGCCCCATGCACAGAAGAGGAACTTCTTCTAATAATAAATCCCTTTAAAAAAATTCAGCTCTGGGCCCAAACGGATTCTCCTCATTCTATTATAAACGATATCAACAACTGTTAGTACCAAATTTTATAAAATTATATAACAACATTCTTAAAGGAGATCAGTTCCCTGACGAAATGTTACTTGCTAACATGTCTCTCATCCCAAAACCAAACACAGATCATACATTGCCCCAAAATTATAGACCCATTTCGGTAATAAACAATGACCTTAAAGTGGTTGTAAACCCGTTACAACAACTTTATGCTACAGGTAAGCCTATAATAAGGCTCACCTGTAGCTACCCTGGATATCTTCTAAACCTGCACGGCTTAGGAGATATCTCCTGTCCCCTGCATGTGCCGATGTCATCGGCACATGTGCACTGGGGCAAACTGAAGCAACGGCTCACATTTGCATCATTATCAGGCCTTACGGTGAATGTCTCCAAATCCATTGGTATGCCAATAAACATCCCACCATCTCACTTATGCCCCGTACACACGGTCGGATTTTCAGACGGAAAATGTGTGATAGGACCTTGTTGTCGGAAATTCCGACTGTGTGTAGGCTCCATCACACATTTTCCATCGGATTTTCCGACACACAAAGTTTGAGAGCAGGATATAAAATTTTCCGACAACAAAATCCTTTGTCGGAATTTCCGATTGTGTGTACACAAATCCGACGCACAAAGTGCCACGCATGCTCAGAATAAATAAAGAGATGAAAGCTATTGGATACTGCCCCGTTTATAGTCCCGACGTACGTGTTTTACGTCACCGCGTTCAGAATGATCGGATTTTACGACAACTTTGTGTGACCGTGTGTATGCAAGACAAGTTTGAGCCAACATCCGTCGGAAAAAATCCTAGGATTTTGTTGTCGGAATGTCCGATCAATGTCCGACCGTGTGTACGGGGCATTTGACTTCTTACGCACCTCATTCAATTTCTCCTGGTCGATGGAATCTCTCCCATATTTAGGCATCTTTCTCACCCCGAACATTAATAACCTTTCCTCAAAAAACTACATACCCTTAATTAAAAAATTAAGATCGATGCTCAAAATGTGGAAATCTTTCAAAATATCACTTTTAGGCAGAATCACAGCAATTAAAATATCAATTCTGCCAAAGATATTATAATTATTTAGGGCACTCCCAATTAGATTAAATAAAGTAATTATTACCAAATTCCAAACAGAGATTAACAAGTTTATATGGTCAGATTCTCATCGATGTCTATCAAGATTGGTATTATATAATTCACAAAAGAACGGAGGACTTGGCCTCCCACATTTCTGGTTATATTACTTAGCTGCCAGATGGTTACAAATAGCACAATGGCATATTCTCAACCCCAAAGTCCCATGGGTTAGATTTGAAAAAGACTCCATTCTACCATATTCTATCTCAGGTATATTATGGGGTAACAAGATTTCAAACCATACCTTAGACACCCTTAATCAACTAGTCTCACAATCATACCAATTATGGAAACTACACAACAAAAAATACAATTTGATATCTAACACACCCTCACATGCTTCTTTTATTGGAAACCCAAAATCCCCCCTAAATACGCATGAAGCTGGAGATTTCTCATTGTGGACAAACAACAACCTGATATCCCTCTTTAATTTTTTAGAAAACAACAACTTCACCTCATTCTCTTAACTAAAATCTCAACATCAGATCCCCATATGTCTAAAGTCACCTAGAAGAAGTTTTTCCGACGGAATTCCACTCAAGCTGTCTTGCCTACACACGGTCACACCAAATTCCGACCGTCAAGAACGCGGTGACGTACAACACGTACGACGGGACAACACATACGACGTCTCGTACTTGCTTCAGAGCATGCAGCATTTTTGGTATGTCGGAACAGCATACAGACAAGCGGTTTTCCCGATAGGAATTGGTTCCGTCAGAAAAATATAGAACATGTTCTCTATCTAAGTCCGTCTGAATTTTTGACGTTAAAAGTCTGATGGGGCATACACACGGTCGGAAATCAATGATGAAAAGCTCCTATCGGACTCTTTCTGTCGGAAATTCCGACCGTGTGTAAGGCCCCTTTCACACTGGGGCGGTTTGCAGGCGTTATCGCGCTAAAAATAGCGCCTGCAAACCGACCTAAAACTGCCGCTACTGTTTGTTCAGTGTGAAAGCCTGAGGGCTTTCACATTGAAGCCGTGCGCTGGCAGGAGAAAAAAAAAACTCCTGCAAACCGCATCTTTGGAGTGGTGAAGGAGCGGTGTATTCACCGCTCCTAAACCGCTCCTGCCCATTGAAAGCCGCGCTATGCGAGCGGTTTTAACCCTTTTTCGGCCGCCAGCGGGGGTTAAAACCGCACCGCTAGCGGCCGAATACCACTGCAAAAACGACGGTAAAGCAGCGCTAAAAATAACGCTGTTTTACCGCTGACGCCCCCACCGCCCCAGTGTGAAAGCAGCCTAAAGGACATAACACATTTGAAGACCAGAATCAACAATATTATTCTTATGGAAAAAATATTCCACACACTACAGAATACTAATCATTTTTACAATAAAAAAATGGGACCCATGGCTTGACCATGCCAATCTCTTTTTCAACCCTGAATGACTTTACCAAGTATCTGAGTCCGAAGAACTATATATATATATATAAATAAATAATAGAGTTTATTGTTAACTTGTTGACTTACAAAAATATATATATATTTCTATCAACTATCACACAATGTATTTTGATAATCTTTATATGTAAACTACCTGTATTGTACTTTTTATGGCATATGACAAAAGCTTTTTGTACCACTTCTTTGTACCCAATAAAAATAGTTTGTAAACAAAAAAAGCTCAATTCCAGGCAAAATGTATACTATCCATAACCGATGAAGACAGTTATACCCATATGAGCTCCCCAATATAGGTCTCTCGCTCATGCTGTTTCCACCTGTGGGGACAGCAATCCAGTGCCGCATGTTAATCCTCACCGACGTCACTATCATTTTCCTCAATCTGACATTGCTCTTCTTCTGGATTCTGAGAGGTCCCCCCTGCCAGTTAGCCAACCATAATTGCCTATGTCATGCAAACAGAGATGTGGACACCCGAAAGGGCAACCCATCTAAGCAGTAAACAGAGTGAAGAAGGCTCAGCTTCTGGATGATCATGAGACCACTGCTTAACATAAATGAAAATGGGAATTTAGAAAGGTTTTTTCGTAATTCAGCAATCAGAGAGAGGGATGGGAGGGGGGTGACTTTCATCCTGGAGTTGTGCTTTAAGAGCAGCAGACCTACAGTTCCAATTTAATACTAATATACAGAGAACACGAGAGCTACCTTTTGACTTGGAAGAAAGCGGCTAGTAGATGTAGCGCTCTGCACTAGTCAGGTTAAATCTAGGTTTTGAGTCTGCTGTACTCAGTAGCCCCTGCCTCCACCTTGGCCGTCTATGTTGGTGCTTATCTGAATACCCTGCGACCTAAGTGCAATCTTTTGTTTATTCATCTGATTTTAAAAAAAAGTACCACACTATATTTTCCATTATCCTCTTTGGATTTTTTGTTATATTTGATTGAGTGAGGGGGAGATACTTGAGATACATGTGTCTGAATGGTTTGGATCCATCATTCCACCATCTGGGGGCCATCTAAAGAGCGACCTTTAGATTCTTACTGGAGTATTATGAAATGTGATTTGGGCCTTTAATGGTCGTTTATGGTTGACGAGTGTGCATTTTACTCACACTGTGGTGGAGCACCTCAATAGAATAAGAAGTCACTATATTTTACAAGTCACGGTGATTGGAGGATTTTTGAAGGACTGATCACACATGTTTTTTTAAATTTAACACATTCGTTTTGGCTTTTATATAATTTTTGGGTGTTTTATAAGTATTGGAATTTTAATGTGTTCCGCCTGGTTTCGTTGTTGTCTAATAGTAGCGTCTTATTTTTTTTATGCTATTGTTTGTTAAAAGTGGTGTCTTTCATCTAAAGAAGCAGCTGCTGATTTATGTTGATTATCAATATTTGTGGTCTGTTGGTGCCAATTTTATCAAATTTTTGTAAATATTTTTGTTTACTGTAAAAGAAATTTAACCTCCACATACAGGAAGGCTTTTACACTGTTATGCCCCGTACACACGGTCGGATTTTCCGATGGAAAATGTCCGATCGGAGCGTGTTGACGGAAATTCCGACCGTGTGTGGGCTCCATCGGACATTTTCCATCGGATTTTCCGACACACAAAGTTGGAGAGCAGGAGATAAAATTTTCCGACAACAAAATCCGTTATCGGAAATTCCGATCGTGTGTACACAAATCCGACGGACAAATTGCCACGCATGCTCAGAATAAATAAAGAGATGAAAGCTATTGGCCACTGCCCCGTTTATAGTCCCGACGTACGTGTTTTACGTCACCGCGTTCAGAACGATCGGATTTTCCGACAACTTTGTGTGACCGTGTGTATGCAAGACAAGTTTGAGCCAACATCCGTCGGAAAAAATCCTAGGATTTTGTTGTCGGAATGTCCGAACAAAGTCCGACCGTGTGTACGGGGAATAAGACGTGAAAATGTAGAATTGTCTACATCAGGAATGCACTGCTTCAAAATAGGACTGAATGCATTTCTTAAACCATAAAATAGAATAATAACTGCTACTGATATTAAATCCTCATTCATGGTAGAATGTTGATCCAAATATTGACTTCAGGGTCAGAAATTATTTATTTCCCAATTTGGAGCAAATTGGATTATGCTTTAAATGTTTTATTCTGCTTTTCTCTGCATCAGGTTATATGTCCTAAGGATGCAAGGTTCATCTTGATGACCTTTCCATAAACCTACAGTATCTGTGTACCATGTTTTTATATGAAACTGGAGTATTCCTTTAACTTTTAAATTTTTCTTTTCATGTAGGCTGGTGGTTGGTGGAGAATGGAGAGAAACGTCTGGCTTGGTTTCCAGCACCATACCTAGTAAAGCCAGAGTCAGCCCATAAGGATTTAAAGGAGAAATCATTCAGTAAAGGTAATCAATGAGCGGGGACACCTGTGAATTTACACTAAAAATTAAAGAACAAATAAAGAATTGTCTCTAATTGTAGATAGACGGGGGAAGTTTTTTTTTCCCGTTGGTGTCCTTTTTTGAAAGAACTATGTGGGGGGGCTTCTTCAAAAGTGACATAAGGAAAAACACGTTTAGTAGTAAGAGGTGTTAGAACTTCTGAGAATGTTTTTGTTACTATGGGGGTTATTTACTAAAACTGGAGAATGCAAAATCTGGTGCATCTCTGCATAGAAACCAATCAGCTTCCAGGTTTTATTGCCAAAGCCTAATTGAACAAGCTGAAGTTAGATGCTGATTGGCTACCATGCACAGCTGCACCAGGTTCTGAGTGCACCAGCTTTAATAAATCTACCCCTATGTATTCCTTCCTGCTCTGGTAATTTCTTCACCTCCCATTTCTTGTATTAAAGTGGATGTAAACCCAATGTCATCCTTTCTAATCTACTGCTATAGGGGTTTTCTATAAGGATATACACGCCTCCTGCATGTATCTTTACCTGTCAAATGTCTCCCCTCTGTCTGTTATGAGACCCGAAAAACTGCAGATTCTGTGGGTGGGTCTGTTGTCTGGAGATGGTGGGTGGAGTCGTGATGTCAGTAGACTCCCCGCCCACCTCTACACTCCCCTTGTCAATATGCATTTTCTCCTGTGTATTTCTTACACTGAACTTCTGCTATGATCTCTAACATCCAGTGAACAAACAGGAAAGTAACCACATGACTTCAGCATGCCAAATCATGCTGAGGTGTGGAACAGCCAATCCTGACAGAGCTGCTGAAGAAAGGAGTGGGGGTGGGAATTAAAAAATAATGCATGTCTTAGGCTAATGCACGAGATATAAATCACCTGTCACTCACAGCAAGGGGGAGGATTTGACAAAGTTTTTCTCTGTTTGTCAAGTTTTATCTCACTGAACAATAAAAGAGGATTGCTCAGAGCTGGATTAACTCTTTGTGGCAAGACTGGGCTCAAATGATAGGAAATCTTATACTCTACATTATGACATTAAAAAAAAAAAATATTGGGGTTTACATCCACTTTAAGGACACCAAAGCAGGAAGTGGGGGTCATGGACAGAATGTTTTCCCTATCCCTACTGTATACAAAATTCTAACAAAGGATAAAATGTGGCTTTAAGAAGCTCCATGCTGTAGCCAAATCCCCAAAAATATCTTTGCATCATATTTATATCATATTTATATGAAAGCACATCAATTCCCTATTTTTTTTACAGTGCAGGCAAATGTTCATTAATTACAATATAGGGGGGTCACATACAATCCATCATTTGAAATTTGGAATAATATAGCTATGTCAGGAGTTTGGTGTTATGTCAATCTCTTTTAGATATACTGTATATCTAAAACAAATGAAAGCAGACCTTCATCCAATATAGCAACTCATTTGAACCGGGCTCCCCCTCCATCTTCCACGATTGGATTAAAAAAAAAAAAAAATTATAGTGTTTCTGATACTTTTTTGTGGTGCAGGGCAGCACTGCTTTCTTTCTCGCCCGCTTAGGCGGGAATGATATTGCACTCTGGATTTCACATGTGCGCAGATTTGCCACAGAAAACCACAGATAGCCGGCAGCACATCTGAGCACATGCGGGAGGTTTCCTGCACATGCATGAAGATTATTATTATTATTATTATTATTATTATTATTATTATTATAATAAAGGATTTATATAACACCAACAGTTTGTACAGCGCTTTACAACTTGAGGGTAGACAGTACAGTTACAATACAATTCTATACAGGAGGAATCAGAGGGCCCTGCTCATTAGAGTTTATAATCTAGAAGGGAGGGTCAAGTGATACAAAAGGTAATAACTGTGGGGGGTGAGCTGATGGAGAAAATAAACATACAGTTGCTAGGTGTGGGTAGGATAGGCTTCTCTGAAGAGAAGGGTTTTCAGGGATCATCTAAAAGCTAACAGAGTAGGATATAATCGGACAGATTGGGGTAAGGAGTTCCATAGGATGGGAGAGGCTTGGGAAAAGTCCTGGAGGAGAGCATGGGAGGAGGTGACGAGGGAGCCAGAAAGCAGGAGGTCTTGGGAAGAATGAAGAGAACGACTAGGTTGGTATTTTGAGATTGGGCTAGTGATGTAGCTGATGAGGCTGGTATGAAGTTCAGGCTCTCAGGCTGTCTGTGCAAGGCCAGGCAGAGCCCTTTGGCACATCTACACGTGCGCTAGATTCCAACAGGGGACCAAATTATGGGGGACTGAAGTGCCTCTTTAAAAAAGATTGTAGTTCCCTGATCAAATATTCTTCCCCTGAAAATGCAATTGTCTTTTAAAAATATGCAAAAGGTATGTCTAAAAACCAGCTGTGTACATGTTATGTAGTCAGATTCATCAGAATGTGAGCACTTCAGCACTAAAACGTATCATGTTATTCATCTTCCAGGGACCTTTTATTATGTACAGAAGGGCTATGAGGCCCAGAATTCAGATGAAATTTCTCTTAGAGTCGGGGTTGTTGTGGAAGTGATAGATAAATCTGAAAATGGCTGGTGGCTGATCTGGTAAGATTCTGATCTCCTAAACGGGATACATTGTGTTTCTGTATGTATTTAATTTATTGATTATTATGGTCAGGGTTAAATAAATTAAATTAGAAAAAATTTTTGCCAGTGTTGACATTTCCTTTTTTTTTTTTTTATCTCCCGTTGTGGAATTTATACACATATCTTAACGAGATCAATGACTGATCTAGAGGTTTTAATTAGACATGTGCACATTCATTTTTTTTTTTTATGCTTTTATCGGAAATCTGAAAATTCGGATTTTTGAATTTCCGAATTTTCAGATTTTGAATTTTCGAATTCTGAATTTTCAGAATTCGAAAATTTGGAAATTCAAAAATTCGAAAATTTGAAAATCTGAAAAAAAAGAAAGAAAATTCGTAAAATTCTAAATAACTAACTAATAATAACTAACTATTAAATTATAGGTATTGGAATTTCCTTTCAAATTAGGCTGTTTGTGAACGTAATGAATACAAATTCTGAAATTATGAATTATCTGAAATAACAAATGTCGCATCTAATAATAAATACTAATATTTATTATTATACTATATATATATATATATATATATATATATATATATATATATACACACTAATTTAATAATAATAAAAAGGTTTACTGTTATTTACTGTTATTAGATCTTTACATTCCATTCGCTTAGATACGGCATTCGTTATTTCAGATAATTCGCAACTTCGGATAAATTCGTACTCGTTACCTTCACTAACAGCCAAATTTGAAAGGAAATTCCAATACCTATAATTTAATAGTTATCAATTGTTAGTTATTATTTCAGATTTTCGGGTTTTCGAACGTTCGGATTTTCATTCTTTTGAATTTCCAGATTTTCATTCTTATTTTCGGATTTTCAAATTTCCGATATTTCGAATTTCCGAACTTTCAAATTTCCTAATTTCAAATTTTCCAATTTTTGAATTTCTGAAATTCCAAAATTTGACATTTCTGAGATTTCGAATGTCCGAATTTCGAATGTCCGAATTTTCAAATTCTCAGAAATTCAACATTTCGGAAATTCAGAAATTCTAGATTTCGGAATTAACAAATTTGTCAAAATTTGTTAAACAAATTCGGAACTGAACAAATTGCACATGTTTATTTTTTATCAGATGGCATGAGCCTCTGCTGTGCTATCACTTTATCTAACTCTGTGGAGAGCCTTTGTCATTACATTTTTATTTGGAAAACTAGGATAGTTAATGAGAACATGTGCTCAGACCATACACACTAAAGTATTTTTATATATATATATATATATATATATATATATATTTAAGTATTAAAATAACTTTGCAATGCTTATAGCTAAAAAAGTCAAAGAGGAGATAATCATCTTCAAATTCACAACAGTGGCACATACTGTATATCTGAGCCTAGGTTCACATTGATGCATTTTGACATGTGATTTGACATGTCAAATCGCGTGCCAAATCAGCGGCTATTGCCGGCAATGGCACCGTGTGCACTGGTTCCCAAAAGTCGTTTCTGTACTACTTTTGGCGACTTTTGGCAGGAACCCGCACAGATGTCTCTGAAATCGCCCTCGAAGTCAGACTGACATGCAGCTATGAAATTGTGCGAGTTCAGCTGAACTCGCATGATTTCAATCCCGCTGTCAGTGTGAACCTAGGCTTAGCTCTTTTCCTATTACTTTCTATAGAGAGCAGAATCTTTGCAGCTTGCAGAATTGCTAATGCAAACATGCAGCAGATATTTCTAGTTTGTTAGAAAGGTTCTGAAACATGACTTTTGGCTTGATCTTTATAGACCTGTTCACGCCAGATGCGATGGAGCTGCACTGGCAGCTACTTCCAGCACAACGCCAACACATAGACAATGCAAAATGCCTTGCTTCCTATGGTATCAGTTGACACCATTGCTGAAAAAAGTACTGCATGGACTGCATTTTTTCAGCAAAACCGTTTGCAATGCGGTGAATAAAACTCTACATTTCAATAAAATTCTGTGAAAAAAAGTAAACAGTGCAGTGCACTGGGATCTGTGCACTATTCCTCGCAGTGCACACCAGTGGCTATACATTTAGCACACCTCTCTTGTGTGAACAAGTCCTAAGGATCTTTGGGAATAAGAGTTTGAGAATAAGTTTTGAATAGATTAGGCAAGGGGTAAAGCCCCTATCAGTTTTTTTTCCATCTATGTCCCTTTGGGGAGATCCCTTAACTTTCTGTCAAGTAGACAAAGCAGGAAGTTAGAGGAGATTGATACAAAATGAGGGGAAATCCCATCCTAAACAGTTATCAATGGAACAATTGTCTACTTTGAAATATTTCCCTTTTAATTCTGCTCTGGTAACAACTCAAGATTTTTGATTTCCTATCACTTTCTGTCTTGGTGACAATGGTCACCAGGTAAAATATAGTGGGTGAATTGTCCTAGCTGGGACAAATGACAGAAATTAAGAATGCAGAAACACTTGAAAATAAACAGATATGAGACACGAGTTTATTAATTTAACTATATAATAAAATCGACTCAAAACCATTATAATTTCCCTTAAATCTTGCCTCTTTTTTCCAGTTACTGTGGAAGATTTGGATATGCCCCGGGCATGTTCCTTAAACCCTACAAGAATCCTCACCAAAACCTGCAGGTATCATTCAATCATGAGACATTCGGTTCCACACCCAACCTCCTTAAGGCAGTAAGCAGTGGAAACCTTAATAAAGACCTAAGCCTGGAACTTCCGAGTGGGGTGCTTGAGAAGACGACACGCAAGGCACGGTTAGAAAAGAGGAAATCAAGGTCTTTGATTAATCTGCAAGACTCTGATAAAGAAGATGCAGACTTTAGCAGTTTAAGTAGAAGAATGGACTTTGCTGTGGAATGGTGCAAACAGGACTCAGGAACATCTGGGTCTCCTCAGACTGTTCATTATCCAAGCTCATTCTTGTTTCAGAACAACTACGAGTCCCATTCAGAGTGGACAAAGGACAAAACAGAACTTGAGGAAGAAAGACAGAGGAAAGATTCAGGATTTGATGAACAACATTCACCTCCAATATCTTTTGCTTCAAACCATGGTGACACACTACCCCCCATTCCCGAGAGACCTTCACTGCAGGAGATTCAAGCCAGATGTACCACCATCACTAGGAGAGCTGTTGTACAACCCAATATCTGAACCTGTTCTAGGGAAAAGGGTGAGAAAGGACAGCAACTGAGCACAAAATGTCCACCTATTGGTTACCAGATTTATTTTTTATATTTCTGCCTTGTCTGGGCTCAGTCAGGTCCCTTTTGAGTAAAGACTTTAGTAGGTGAGCAAATACACTATGCTTTTAGGTATATTCGTTTTTTAAAAGGAGTTTGAGATGCTTCTACATTCCATCACAAGCTAATTTAGCCTGCAGGTGAACTTTTTAGGAACTGTATCAAGTTGCATTAAGCTACTTTGGCATTTCCATTGACTTGCATAGAGAGAAAAAACTTCTGATGGAAACAAAATCCCATGGGGGGGTGGCAGTCGCAGCTAAGAAGAAACACCAGACCTTCCATAGCTCAGACAACACACAGCTACCACATCCTTGCCTCCAGGTTCTTAAATGATGTACTATACCTTTTAAAATGTATCTGATGCTAACCTCTCTTGTACTCCTGGCAAGCTCTTGTTAAATAGACATGGATGGAAGTCTTACAGCTACATTTCAGTGCAGGGTGCCAGGCCCTGAAGTTCAGGAGACTGTCTTGTGGACCCCCTTCCCCAGGCAACCAGTGATGATTTTGGCTCTCTCGCCAGGGCACCAGGAAGATGGAGGGCCCCCACAATTCAGTAGCAGCTGGCATTTTTTATTGTAGCATTTGACTTGGAACATCAGACACACAGCTTAAATCACATATGAAATACATACATAATTGCCGATTTACTTGCTATTGTCAAGGACTTGTTTTTCCTGTCCATTCAGTTATGGGATTTTCACAGCTCTGCCACACGGCACAGAGTGTCTGGCATGGCAGGAGGCCTGTTTTTTTTCCCCTCTGCTGTTGTTAAGTAACACTTACAGGTCTTGTCTCTCCCCCAGCTTGTGACTGGACAGTGAAGGAGAAGCGGCACACTGATGAGCTCCTCTCTCTGCTCTTACTAATATGCTCCATATCAGTGCATGAGCACAGCTGCTTCACCCTCTCTATCTGACCCATGGACTGTATAAGGCTGATAGGTGAAATTTGGGTACTTATATATAAACTTTGTTTATTGCGTTTTCAAACTTTTACAGAAACAGCAATGTCATCAGTTCAAAAGCGTACAAAACATGCAAACTGTGTATAGAAAAGACAGAGGTACAAAAACATGTGGTTATGAAAAGTCGTACATTGTAACACATCAAAAAGAATGAGGCCTGTAAGACGCCAGAAAAGTGAAGCTTACTTAGAGGTTCACAGTGGCTTAGTACAGTCGGGTATTTGAATGTGACATATGGCAATGGCACAGGTTATCCATAGATCAGAGAGAAATAAAAAAAAATAGGAAAATGAGGCTTGCATTATAGTTAGGTCGAACTAATCAGACAAGCAGAATATTCTACATATAGATATATAACAGTGTAAATTTGCTGTCCCCTCAAAAAACCTCAACACACAGCCATTAATATCTAAACCACTGGCAACATAAGTGAGTACATCCCTAAGTGAAAATGTCCAAATTGGGCCCAACTAGCCATGGGACTTGTTAGTGTTACAAGGTCTCAGGTGTGAATGGGGAGCCGGTGTGTTAAATTTGGTGTTATCGCTCTCACTCTCTCATACTGGTCACTGGAAGTTCAAAATGGCACCCCATGGCAAAGAACTCTCTGAGTGCTGAAATCTACCTATGTTACTATTTTGGGCTCATAGAGTCATCTATGTATATGCTCTATTCAAATGTTTTCCATAAAATGTTTATGCAAAAAAAAAAAGAACTCTGAGGATCTGAAAAAAAGAATTGTTGCTCTACATAAAGATGGCCTAGGCCATAAGAAGATTGCCAAGACCCTGAAACTGAGCTGCAGCACGGTGGACAAGACCATACAGCGGTTTAACAGGACATGTTCCACTCAGAACAGGCCTCGCCATGGTTGACCAAAGAAGTTGAGTGCATGTGCTCAGCGTCATATCTAGAGGTTGTCTTTGGGAAATAGATGTATGAGGGCTGCCAGCATTGCTGCAGAGGATGAAGGGGTGGGGGGTCAGCCTGTCAGTGCTCACACAATACGCCGCACACTGCATAAAATTGGTCTGCATGGCTGTCATCCCAGAAGGAAGCGTCTTCTAAAGATGATGCACAAGAATGCCTGCAAACAGTTTGCTGTACACAAGCAGACTAAGGACATGGATTACTGGAACCATGTCCTGTGGTCTGATGAGACCAAGATAAACCTATTTAGTTCAGATGGTGTCAAGCGTGTGTGGCGGCAACCAGGTGAGGAGAACAAAGACAAGTGTGTCTTGCCTACAGTCAAGCATGGTGGTGGGAGTATCATGGTCTGGGGCTGCATGAGTGCTGCCGGCACTGGGGAGCTACAGTTCATTGAAGGAACCATGAATGCCAACATGTACTGTGACATACTGAAGCAGAGCATGATCCTCTCCTTTCGGAGACTGGGCCGTAGGGCAGTATTCCAACATGATAACGACCCCAAACACACCTCCAAGTCGACCACTGCCTTGCTAAAGAAGCTGAGGGTAAAGGTGATGGACTGTCCAAGCATGTCTCCAGACCTAAACCCTATTGATCATCTGTGGGGCATCCTCAAACGGAAGGTGGAGGAGCACAAGGTCTCTAACATCCACCAGCTCTGTGATGTCGTCATGGAGGAGTGGAAGAGGACTCCAGTGGTAACCTGGGAAGCTCTGGTGAACTCCATGCCCAAGAGGGTTAAGGCAGTGCTGGAAAATAATGGTGGTTACACAAAATATTGACACTTTGGGTCCAATTTGGACATTTTCACTTAGGGGTGTACTCACTTTTGTTGCCAGTGGTTCAGACATTAATGGCTGTGTGTTGACTTATTTTGAGGCAACAGCAAATTTACACTGTTATACAAGCTGTACACTCACTACTTTACATTGTAGCAAAGTGTCATTTCTTCAGTGTTGTCACATGGAAAGAAACAAAAATGTGAGGGGTGTACTCACTTTTGTGAGATACTGTGTGTGTGTGTATATATATATATATATATATATATATATATATATATTTATATTTATTGTGGCAGAGCAAGGCTCTGTCCCTATGAAATTGGAGGTAGAAGAGACACAGAGTTTGCATATCTGCGGACTGCAAGGCTACAGAGTGTAGAGTTTAAAGGGAGAAAGCTGCTCTGTCAGTTTTCTCCAGGTTTTGCTAGTTCCGGATGGGATTCTGTAGTTTGGAGATCCCTGAGAGTCATGGGTGGGATGGGATCTCCAACCCTGTGCTGGGTCTTAAGGATAGCAAGCAGGGTGTGTGCCCAGCTGCACACAGCCCATATAACGAGGGGCTGGTGGGAGCAGAAGGTGGAAGAAAGGTGGAGTTGGAGCAGTGGCTCCTAGTGAGTGTCTCTGTATGAAGACAGAAGCTGTGTGCATTGATGAGCTTCAAGCCTGTGTGCGTTTAAGAAGCCCGAAGCTGTGTGCATCCAAGACTGTGGGCCTGGAGGAGCTGGTGGTTTGAGGGACCAGTACTTGTAGCAGCAGTGCTGTTGAAGAGTAGCCAGGTGGGCTTGTATTTTCCGTTGTGTCTGAATGGCGTTTAAACCCCTGCGTGGGATTCCTGAGTGGACTTTTGTTTCGTTTTTATCATTTAATAAACGTGGGCTACCAGGCCCTTAACTATAAACGCCTGTCTGATGTGGACTCACTAAATGAAAAAGCATCTACCACTGAGCTGAACAATCCCCCATGCCACTAATATATATAATCACACACACAAAACATAACATTTTTTCCGATGAACGATCTGCCGATTTTCTAATCGTTAGTATGGTGCCTGCGACAGACCATTCCAAATTTTCGGGTGATAAAATTGATCTAAAATTTTTGTCGGATGTGAACACAACGTCTGATTTTCGTTTAATCAGTACAGTTTTCATCTGAAAAAAAATTGCAAGAACAAGACTACACATGCTCAGAAACGAAAGAACACATACAAAACAATTCAACACATTACATCACTTCTAAAGTTGAATTCTTTCATATGTTGTGTAACCTCTTCACTTTCGATATGAGTTTAGCAGCATACAAAAAACGGACGAAAATTTGTCCTGTAATCTGATCGTGTGTACCCAGCTTTAGTCTGTAGAGTTCAATATTGAATTGGCCCACCCTTTGCAGCTATTACAGCTTCAACTCTTCTGGGAAGACTGTCCACAAGGTTTAGGAGTGTGTCTATGGGAATATTTGACCATTCCTCCAGATGCGCATTTGTGAGGTCAGGACTCTGTGCAGGCCAGTCAAGTTCCTCCACCCCCAAACTCGCTCATCCGTGTCTTTATGGACCTTGCTTTGTGCACTGGTCCAAATCATTAGTTGGGGGGGCATTATGGTGTGGGGTTGTTTTTCAGGGGTTGGGCTTGGCCCCTTAGTTCCAGTGAAGGGAAATCTTAAGGTGTCAGCATACCAAGACATTTAGGACAATTTCATGCTCCCAACTATGTGGGAACAGTTTGGGGATGGCCCTTCCTGTTCCAACATGACTGCGCATCAGTGCACAAAGCAAGGTACATAAAGACATGGCTGAGCGAGTTTGGGATGGAGGATCTTGATTGGCCTTCACAGAGTCCTGATCCCAACTCGATAGAACACCTTTGGGATGAATTAGAGCGGAGACTGCGAGCCAGGCCTTCTCGTCCACATCAGAGCCTGACCTCACAAATGCGCTTCTGGAAGAATGGTCAAACATTCCCATAGACACACTCCTTAACCTTGTGGACAGCCTTCCCAGAAGAGTTGAAGCTGTTATAGCTGCAAAGGGTGGGCCAACGCAATATTGAACCCTACAGACTAAGACTGGGATGCCGTTAAAGTTAATGTGCGGTTAAAGGCAGGTGTCCCAATACTTTTGACAATAAAGTGTAGTTCTGAAACGTCAGCAGCTCCTGGCTTTCAATTTTCATATGTCTGAATGAAGTTCCCCTTTAATCCCTGGTCCAGCAGAACCAATAGCATGGACAGGGAAAGTCCATAGCTGCATGTTTTATTCAGTTATTGTATTAGTTATCCTCTATGTAAAGGAAGCTATGAAGGAATAATCACATGAATCATAAGGATATGTGTACATTCCAGAATCCTGTACACCAGCATACACACGTCTCTGTAGGTGTGTGTTTATATAAACCGGTACACACCGAACAAATGGTGCTAGCAGATGACTGGTCTCCCTATTACTTAATTCTGGGTGTTGTAAAGCCATTTATTCTATTTCATCCCCTTTAGAAGACCCAGATAATCTATTAAAGGACTGCTGCACCCAAAATGAAGCAGTATATACATACCTCCCAACATTTTGAAATGGTAATGAGGGACACCTACTAGCAAATGTATGTAGGCACAGGACACGCCCCCTGCCACACCCCCTTAAAGGAGAAATAACCCAAAAAAGGTTAATTAAATCCACAAGTGCCTTTTTTTTTTATATTGTCTTTTAAAATGTACAAATGCAGCAATTTAGAAATTGGATGAAAGTGGGAAACATTTTTTGAAAGATAAAAAGTGCATTTTATATACATCTATATAGATCAGACTAAAATGAGGAGGAATGAGGGACAGAGGGACATTGCTCCAAATCAGGGACAGTCCCTCGAAATCAGGGACAGTTGGGAGGTATGGTATATACATTGCGTGAAAGATAACTGATATTACAGCTTGGTAGGTGTATTTGTTATTATACAGTATTAGAGTGGTGCAGCAAGTCATATTACCATTGGATTCATTAGAGAGGAAAGTTATTATCATCATAAACACATAGGGGCCTATTAATTTAATGTTTTCATCCAATATTCACTAATTTTTCTAATTAAATCTTATAGAAAAATTAGTAACTCATGAATGAAAACAATAATCAACGCCATATTTTTTTTTCCTTGCAATCTTAAATGCTTTATTCTTAAAGGCTAAGTTCACTTTTTTTTTTCTAAAATCCAGCTCCCCTATGTACCAATATACCAGTAATGAACCTCTGTTAAACAAAAATACAAGTTTTCTTTGGTTTTGAAGAGCAGGCCTATGTCCATCCATGGCTGTAGTTTGCAGATCACTTTCTGTTAGACAGAGGACAGACACACAGGATGGAACAGCCAGTATGACCCAGGAAAGAGTTTACCAGCTGTCCTCATTAGCACACCTTCACCCATCAACTAAGTTTTCACAGCACCCCCCAACATTCCTCCATGTGTGAGTTTGCCTGACTTCCCCAGTGTCCCTTCAGATGGGCTCAGAGTGCATGTTAAAATTCCCTGGGGCCACATGCAGCCCACGGACAACTCTGATGTAGTCCAAGTGTCTGCCTGATTGGATACAGAGTGATTGGATTGATGGTGTCTCCTCCTATTATATCGTTTTGGTAAATCTAAAGGAGATTGTACAGATTGTAAAGCGTATGGCCACATTTATACACCTAAAATTACCTAGTTGCGCTTTCAGTGTCATTAATTAACGGCACACCAAACACAGAAGAAAACATACATTTTGCCACATGTAAAAACAGGTGACAAATGCAGTAACACATTTACAAAAATGTCCTATGAGCTACTTTGCCAGGTGGAGCGCAGCCCATTGAAATCAACAGTCTGCCCTATGTGTGTCACTGGAAAAACAAGCCAAAAAACATGCGCTCCCACTACTCTAGGTGATAATGGGGCCTGAAAGTGAAATTGGTGCATTTACAGAAGAATAATGAGGCTCCATTCACATCTGTGTGTTTCCAAACGTATGGCAAACTGCACAGAAAATGTGCGCTTTGCCATGCGTTTCATAAATGCTGCAAATGTGTATCACATTTGTGTTGTCATCACACGTTAAAGGCTCCCCAAGTGCGGCAAACACACTTAAAGCTGCGGTAACGCACCCTGCGCCACTCCAAAAATAGTTCTGGAGCTTCTCTGGGGCGATTGTTGCGCGTAGGGCAGTCTATTCAAGTGAATGGCCTGCTCTATGCGTGACGAGTGAAAACACTCCAAAACAAACGCATGCGGGAATGTGAGTTTTTGTTAGGTGGAGACGTGAATGAGGTCTCATGACTGATCACTTCCTCTTATGTACTTGTGTAAAGATGCCATACACTATGCAATCTGATTGTACAATCTCTGTACAATTTCCTTTAGATTTACAAGAACTATGAAATAGAGGACAAACCTGAACCATCCATTCAATTTGTAGCAAATCAGGCAGGCCCTTGCACTACATAGCTGATTGGAGATCTAAAGGAGATTGTACAATCAGATTGTATATGAAGTGGGTGGAATATGGTACGTAATGAGGGAGGTGTGGTCCAGCGTGGTGAACACACCCTATCATGCCCTCTTCTGGGATGCAACAAGGAAGTGATGGCTTCTGGGAGATGATCTAAGAGGAAGTGAATGCTGATACAAGATACGGGAAGTGATGTGATCTGAACATCCATTCAAAGATACAAGACTGACAAGATTCTAAATATCATGTGAATGAGGTCAGTGAGAGAAAAGCACATAAGGAGGACTGGGTCAGGAATGACATTGAAAATTGCTTCTATTTACTATGAAAAGTGAAATTCTGCCCAAAACAGGTGAACTTATCCTTTAACCGCTTCCCGACAGACTCCTGTATATATACGGCGGCAGAATGGCTCTGCTGCGCGAATCGCCATATGTATACTGCGGCTGCTTTAGGCGCCATAGCAGGCACACACGCGCACCCGTTGCACGGCGGGGAACCCGATACGCAAGGCCGGCAAGTGCGATCCCTGCTGGCCACCTACGATTGCGGGCACGAGAGCAGGAACGGAGACTTGTGTGACAGATCGTTGTTTCTACTTAGTAGGAACACACAAATCCCTGTCCTGTCAGGGGAGGAGAGACAGATCGTCTGTTCCTACTAAGTAGGAACAACGATCTGTCTTCTCTCCCAGTCAGTCCAATCCCCTCACAGTTAGAACACACACTTAACCCCTTGATCGCCCCCTAGTGTTAACCACTTCCCTGCCAGTGACATTTATACAGTATCAGTGGCTATTTTTAATGACCAATCAGATGTGGTAGCATTATTTGTTTTCTTTTATAAGGCTTTTTTCCTTCTGTTTTAACCTGGTGATCTGGCCAGTAACACACCTGCTATATTAGCGTGCCCCCCCTTTGGATGAAGGAATAACAGAGACACCTTTGCACATGAGCATTGACAGCCTGATGGGAGGAGAGTGTTAGATGTACTAGCCGATTTAGAAATACACTCAGGGCCGTTTTTAGAATTGATTGGACTCTGGACAAACATTTTTTTTGGGCCCCTACCATGCAATTTCCCTCCCCACTTACGCTCCCTGATTGGTTGCTAGAGACTACAGCACATCATGACTGCTCACTCATTGGCTTCTGGAGCTGTGGGGGGGAGGGGGTGTGTGATCAATGGCAATGGGTGGGGGGTTAGTGGTAGTGCTGGGGCGATGGGATGAGTTACAGTGCTGGTGGGGGATGGGATCAGAGGCAGTGCAGAACCCCCCCTCCTTACATCAGAGTCCCCCCATCTGAAATCATGGACCCAGAGTCACCTTTCTTGTATTAAGATCCCCAGAGCCCCCAAACTTAAATCAGGATTCCCAGAGTTATCCTCTCTATATATCGAGGTTCCCAGTGCCCACTCCTTACTTTGGGCTCCCCAGAGCCCCCCTTCTCACATCAGGGTCCCCAGAGCCCCCCTTCTCACATCAGGGTCCCCAGAGAGCCCCGCCCTTACATCAGGGTCCCCAGAGAACCCTGTCTTTACATCAGGGTCCCCAGAGAGCCCCTGTCCTTACATCAGGGTCCCCAGAGAGCCCCTGTCCTTACATCAGGGTCCCCAGAGAGCCCCCGTCCTTACATCAGAGTCCCCAGAGAGCCCCCGTCCTTACATCAGGGTCCCCAGAGAGCCCCCAGGACCCCCTCCTTACATCAGGGTTCCCAGAGAGCCCCCTGTTAACATCAGGGTTCCAAGAGAGCCCCGTCCCTACATCTGGGTCCCCAGAGAGCCCCCCTCCTTACATCAGGGTCCCCAGAGAGCCCCTCCCTTACATCAGGGTCCCCAGAGAGCCCCCGGACAGCCCCGTCCTTACATCAAGGTCCCCAGACAGCCCCGTCCATACATCAGGGTCCCCAGAGTGTCCCCCTCCTTACATTAGGGTCCCTAGAGAGCCCCCAGGACCCCCTCCTTACATCAGGGTCCCCAGAGAGCCCCCAGGACCCCGTCCTTACATCAGGGTCCCCAGAGAGCCCCCAGGACCCCGTCCTTACATCAGGGTCCCCAGAGAGCACCCCTCCTTACATCAGGGTCCCCAGAGTACCCCCAGGACCCCCTCCTTACATCAGGGTCCCCAGAGAGCCCCGTCCTTACATCAGGGTCCCCAGAGAGCCCCCCTCCTTACATCAGGGTCCCCAGAGAGCCCCCAGGACCCCCTCCCTACATCAGGGTCCCCAGAGAGCTCCCTCCTTACATCAGGGTCCCCAGAGAGCTCCCTCCGTACATCAGGGTCCCCAGAGAGCCCCCCTCCTTAAATCAGGGTCCCCAGAGAGCCCCCCAGGACCCCCTCCTTACATCAGGGTCCCCAGACAGCCCCCTGCTTACATCAGGGTCCCCAGAGAGCCTCCCTCCTTACATTAGGGTCCCCAGAGAGCCCCCAGGACCCCCTCCTTACATCAGGGTCCCCAGAGAGCCCCCCTCCTTACATCAGGGTCCCCAGAGAGCCCCCCTCCTTACATCAGGGTCCCCAGAGAGCCCCCCTTGTTACATCAGGGTCCCCAGGGCCCCCCTTTGTACATCAGGGTCCACACATTTCCCCCTTCATCAGGATCCCCTCCTTATATCAGGGACTCCAAAGCTTCTGCTACTCTTCTAAAATAAATCAGAACTTTTCCTTACCTTCCTTGAGTTCACTGAGCTGGCACTGGACTGGCAGCAGCTGCAGCAGCCAGGTCTGGAGGAAGAAGCCTCGTCTCGTGCTCCTCCACTGAACACTGATGGGTGAAAGGGCAGTGGTCAGACAAGCCATGTGGCACTGGCAACAGCCGCAGCAACCCAGTCTAGAGCAGGAAATCCCTTACTCATCCATTGAACATGTTGGGCGGGGGCAGAGTCAGACAAACCATGTGGTTTGTTGCTATATGCTGAGTGGTCGTGACCTAGCAACCAACCACCACTGACAGCTGCAGGGGGAGCCTGGAGGTGTGGCAGCAGCCAGGACTGCAGGAGAAAGTTCCGGTCTCCGCTGAATGCGGGGGCGGAGTTGGAGTCAGATTAGCCACGTGGTTTGTTGCTAAATGCCGGGCGGTCTTAGCAACTAACCACTATTGTCAGCAGCAGCAGCAGGAGCCAGTAGGCGGGACTTCATCAGCGTCACTGTGGCAGGCAGAATGTCAGATCTATGGCACCACTGGGGCGGGCTCAAGGGGCTTCTGCCTCGGGCCCCACAACAATAACTGGGCCCTGGGCAGCTGTCCCTTTTGCCCTGCGTTAAAGACGGCCCTGAATACACTAGCAAATTGAACTCACACTGCAGTTACACGTACACAGGCAGTTACAGCAACAGTTTTTTTCTTTTGGGATAAATGTGTTACAAAAATAAATAAAAGCTGGTCATTGTAAGCACCCCTGTCAGGGGTAAATGGTTTGTCTTATCCCTGTAACTGATACAATCTGCAAGACAGCTTGTTCTTTTGAAAAACAACAGACTTACTGGCTGGATCACCAGATGAATATAGAAGAAAGAGACTAAAAAAACGGATGCAGCCATCACATCTAAGAATTGGTAAGCTGCAATGTAATAAATGTTTGATTTTGGGGATTAATGTCACTTTAACTTGAATGCCCACCTGCCCTACAAAACATACTGTCCAAAAGGTATAGGAGTGTCTCTATGGGAATGTTTGACCATTCCTCCAGAAGCGCATTTGTGAGGTCAGGACTCTGTGCAGGCCAGTCAAGTTCCTCCACCCCAAACTAGCTCATCCGTGTCTTTATGGACCTTGTTTTGTGCACTGGCCCAAATCATTAGTTGGGGGGCATTATGGTGTGGGGTTGTTTTTCAGGGGTTGGGCTTGGCCCCTTAGTTCCAGTGAAGAGCAATCTTAAGGTTTCAGCATTCCAAGACATTTTGGATAATTTCATGCTTCAAACTTTGTGGGAACATTTTGGGGATGGCCCCTTCCTGTTCCAGCATGACTGCACATTAGTGAACAAATCAAGGTCCATAAAGACATGGCTGAGCGAGTTTGGGATGGAGGAACTTGATTGGCCTGCACAGAGTCCTGATCCCAACTCCATAGAACACCTTTGGGATGAATTAGAGCAGAGACTGCGAGCCAGGCCTTCTCGTCCACATCGGAGCCTGACCTCACAAATGCGCTTCTGGAAGAATGGTCAAACATTCCCATAGACGCACTCCCTAACCTTGTGGACAGCCTTCCCAGAAGAGTTGAAGCTGTTATAGCTGCAAAGGGTGGGCCAACTCAATATTTAACCCTACAAACTAAGACTGGGATGCCGTTAAAGTTAATGTGCGTGTAAAGGCAGGTGTCCCAATACTTTTGACAATAAAGTGTAGTTCTGAAACGTAAGCAGCTACTGGCTTTCAATTTTCATATGTCCGAATGAAGTTCCCCTTTAATCCCTGGTCCAGCAGAACCAATAGCATGGACAGGGAAAGTCCATAGCTGCATGTTTTATTCAGTTATTGTATTAGTTATCCTCACATGAATCATAAGGATATGTGTACATGCCAGAATCCTGTACACCAGCATACACACGTCTCTGTAGGTGTGTGTTTATATAAACCGGTACACACCAAACAAATGGTGCTAGCAGATGACTGGTCTCCCTATTACTCCATTCTGGGTGTTGTAAAGCCATTTATTCTATTTCATCCCCTTTGGAAGACCAGATAATCTATTAAAGGACTGCTGCACCCAAAATTAATTAATTATACATACTTCCCAACATTTTGAGATGGGAATGAGGGACGCCTACTAGCAAATGTATGTAGGCATAGGACACGCCCCCTGCCACACCCCCTTAAAGGAGAATTAACCCAAAAAAGGTTAATTAAATCCACAAGTGCCTTTTTTTAAATTGGCTTTTAAAATGTACAAATGCAGCAATTTAAAAATTGGATGAAAGTGGGAAACATTTTTTGAAAGATAAAAAGTGCATTTTATATACATCTATATAGATCAGACTAAAATGAGGAGGAATGAGGGACAGAGGGACATTGCTCCAAATCAGGGACAGTCCCTCGAAATCAGGGACAGTTGGGAGGTATGGTATATACATTGCGTGAAAGATAACTGATATTAAAGCTTGGTAGTTGTATTTGTTATTATACAGTATTAAAGTGGTGCAGCAAGTCATATTACCACTGGATTCATTAGAGAGGAAAGTTATTATCATCATAAACACATAGGGGCCTATTAATTTAATGTTTTCATCCAAAATTCACTCATTTTTCTAATTAAATCTTATAGAAAAATTAGTAACTCATGAATGAAAACAATAATCAACTCCATATATTTTTTTTCCTTGCAATCTTAAATGCTTTATTCTTAAAGGCTAAGTTCACTTTTTTTTTCTAAAATCCAGCTCCCCTATGTACCAATATACCAGTAATGAACCTCTGTTAAACAAAAATACAAGTTTTCTTTGGTTTTGAAGACCAGGCCTATGTCCATCCATGGCTGTAGTTTGCAGATCACTTCAGAAGCTTCCTGGTAGACAGAGGACAGACACACAGGACGGACCAGCCAGTATGACCCAGGAAAGAGTTTACCAGCTGTCCTCATTAGCACACCTTCACCCATCAACTAAGTTTTCACAGCACCCCCGACATTCCTCTATATGTGAATTTGCCTGACTTCCCCAGTATCCCTTCAGACTGGCTCAGAGTGCATGTTAAAATTCCCTGGGGCCACATGGCCCATAGACATCTCTGATGTAGTCCAAGTGCCTGCCTGATTGGATACAGAGTGATTGGATTGATGGTGTCTTCTCCTATTATATTGTTTTGGTAGATCTAAAGGAGATTGTACAGATTGTATAGTGTATGGCCATATTTATACACCTAAAATTACCTAGTTGCGCTTTCAGTGTCATTAATTAACGGCACACCAAACACAGAAGAAAACATACATTTTGCCACATGTAAAAACAGGTGACAAATGCAGTAACACATTTACAAAAATGTCCTATGAGCTACTTTGCCAGGTGGAGCGCATCCCATTGAAATCAACAGTCTGCCCTATGTGTGTCACTGGAAAAACAAGCCAAAAAACATGCGCTCCCACTACTCTAGGTGATAATGGGGCCTGAAAGTGAAATTCGTGCATTTACAGAAGAATAATGAGGGTCCATGCACATCTGTGTGTTTCCAAACGTATGGCAAACTGCACAGAAAATGTGCGCTTTGCCATGCGTTTCATAAATGCTGCACTTGTGCATGCGGAAATGTGAGTTTTTGTTAGGTGGAGATGTAAATGAGGTCTCATGACTGAGTGTCTCCGTCCACTCCCTCTTATGTACTTGTGTAAAGATGCCATACACTATGCAATCTGATTGTACGATTTCTGTACAATTTCCTTTAGATTTACAAGAACTATGAAATAGAGGACAAACCGGAACCATCCAATCAATTTGTAGCACATCAGGCAAGCCCTTGCACTACATAGCTGATGGGAGATCTAAAGGAGATTGTACAATCAGATTGTATAGTAAGTCGGTGGAATATGGTATCGTAATGAGGGAGGTGTGGTCCAGAGTGGTGAACACACTCTATCATGCCCTCTTCTGTGATGCAACAAGGAAGTGATGGCTTCTGGGAGATGACCTAAGTGGAAGTGAATGCTGATACAAGCTACGGGAAGTGATGTGATCTGAAAAGCCATTCAAAGATACAAGACTGACAAGATTCTAAATATCATGTGAATGAGGTCAGTGAGAGAACATAGGGAGGGCTGGGTCAGGAATGACATTGAAAAACGTTTCTATTTAATATGAAAAGTGAAATTCTGCCCAAAACAGGTGAACTTATCCTTTAACCGCTTCCCGACCGACTCCTGTCTATATACGGCGGCAGAATGGCTCTGCTGCGCGAATCGCCCTATGTATACTGTGGCTGCTTTAAGAGCTATAGCAGGTGCACGCACGCGCGCGCTGCGCGTGGCCGGCAGGCGCGATCCCCACCGGCCACCCACGATTGCGGGCATGAGAGTAGGTACAGGGATTTGTGTGACAGATCGTTGACAGATCATTATTCCTACTTAGTAGGAACACACAAATCCCTGTCCTGTCAGGGGAGGAGAGACAGATCGTCTGTTCCTACTAGGTAGGAACAACGATCTGTCTTCTCTCCCAGTCAGTCCAATCCCCTCACAGTTAGAACACACACTTAACCCCTTGATTGCCCCCTAGTGTTAACCCCTTCCCTGCCAGTGACATTTATACAGTAATCAGTGGCTATTTTTAGATCTGTATAAAATGTCAATGGTCCGTCGCAATATCGCAGTCCCAATAAAATCGCAGATCCCTGCCATTACTAGTAAAAAAAAAGAAAAATAAATAATGAAAATGCCTAAAATCTATCACCTTTTTTGTAGACGCTATAACTTTAGCGCAAATCACTCAATATACGCTTATTGCGATTTTTTTTTTTTTTTTCCTACCAAAAATATGTAGAGTACACATCGGCCTAAACTGATGAATTTTTTTTTCAATTTGGGATATTTATTATAGTAAAAAATATTGTGTTTTTTTTTTTTTCCAAAATTGTTGCTCTTCTTTTGTTTTATAGCTCAAAAAATAAAAACCACAGAGGTGATCAAATACCACCAAAATAAAGCTCTATTTGTGGGGGGAAAAAAAAGGACGCACATTTTGTGTGGGTATAAGATCGCACGACCGAGCAATTGTTAGTTAAAGTGATGCAGTGCCATATCGCAAAAAAAATGGCCTGGTCAGGAAGGGGGTAAATTCTTCCGGGGCTGAAGTGGTTAAAGATTATTCACTTAGTGGGTTTGCCTGTTTAGTTTCAAATGCCGCTTAATGCATTGACATACCTCCATAAAACCAGTCTGTCTGGAGAGCTGGTCACCTGCTGACTTGGCAACATCCACAGGCAGCTTAACTCTTTAATAAAAAAAAGTCCAACACAACCCAATTTTATTTCAGCTAACTGCAGTACAGGAGATGTTTTGTGAAAGATTTTAAAGAAACTGTGCTTGTGCATAAAATATGTAAAATATTTGATATGTGTAAAGCAGCAACTCTACCATGAGATATTCAGCACAAAAATCACAACATATTGAGCTGCGCTAACAAAGTTAGTAATCAACATACATGGCATATAATTAAATGAAATAATAACTTATGTAAACCAAAAAAAAAAAAACAAATAATTTAATAAAAACAGAAATAAAAACATAAATGCATAAAAGTCCACGTGAGTGAAGAATCTTCTTCTTAAGTGCTCACAAAAATATATCAGCATAGTGAGTGTCCATCACCAAAAGCTAAATGTCCATGTGTAAAACCGCCACCTCTTATGAAAGAAATGCACACATAGCAGCTGCAAATGATGCTCTACTTAAAGATAGGACATAAAGGCTCAAAAGGAACAACCAGGCTATCTGGAGCAGTTCTAGATGCTCTCCCTAAGGGGCGAGAAGTTATATGGAGGCTCTCCACATAACATCATCCCACAGGAATTCACGCAGGGATAAAGAAACAAAACACTCCAATAGTGTAAAACCTTCTCACTTGATATATTGTACAAACAGAACACCCACACTTCCAGAAATGTGAATGCGATGACGTCAGCGCACAGCTCCGTCCTACGTGTTTTGTCACACATGACGTCACCCAGGGCATTTATGTTTTTTTTCTGTATTTATTCACTTATATGAGTTTTTTTTAATTTACATATGCTGCATATTATTTCACGCATTTAATTATATGACATGTATGTTGATTACTAAGTTTGTTAGGGCAGCTCAGTATGTTGTGACAGGAGATGTTTTTCCAGCCCTTTGAAGTGCAGGAAGAAAATGGGGTTGATTTGCTAAAACTGGAGAGTGCTTGATGCAGTTCAGTACAACACAGAAATAAATAAATATAAGTGGCACAGAACACCCTCACAAAGGTATTAACTAAGCACACTGGGCATAGATAGAGTAGGGAAAAGTTAGCAACCCATCTGGTTTTTAAGTTACTTGTATGGGATAAAAGGATGAAAGCGTTAACTGTAGGTTCTTGTCCAGATATGAATTTTCATTTATCATAGTAAAATGTTTTGTTTTTTTTTGCCTGTGTACCCACTGAAGAGTTTCACCTTCTCTATTTGACCTGTGACGATTGTCACCGAGATTGAAAGTGAAGGAAAAGCCAACATTTTGAGTTGTCACTGGAACAGAAATATAAGTGGAAATCTTTCAATGGGGACATTCTTTCTGATTACATAATGCCTAAAGAATAATTTTCCTTCCCTTGGAAGAAACACTTACTGTTTTGTCTTGTGGAGAGGAAGTAAAAGTAAATCCCCTCAATGGGACACAGAGAGCACAAAAAAAAAAATCTTTCAAAGCAAAAGATTAAAGCTGTGTTAAACCCTAAATAAAAAATGTAATATATTGCAGCTTACCAATCATTAGATGCAGTGGCGGCTGGTGAAGTTTTAGGATGGGGGGCGCCAGACCCCACCCTTCCTTTTTGACCCCCCCACTTGGTGAAAATGGGTGTGGTTTCAGCAAAATAGTGGGCGTGGCTCTAAGGTGGTGTGGTAAGCGTCTGAGATGAACGAAGGATGGAGGGAGGGATGGAGAGAGGGAGGGACAGCAGGCCCAGATTCTACACAACAATAGAGATATGTGTATTCTAGAAAGTTTAACAATCAGCAGATAAAAATTCTCCAAACACCTGGTGTCAGCACTTCAATCATCCCGGCACCATGGTTGTTATGGTGTCAGGATGATTGAAGCGCATTATTTCTATTGTTACATTGTAATATAAAATGAAATCATTCAACTCACAATAATGCAGAATCAGTGGGAGCCTGGAGCGTGTCACTTGCCACGTCGCCTGCCACCAGATGTCATCAGGTGCCCCCAGCAGAGTCCGTCTTTACATCAGGTGCCCTCAACCGAGTCCCTCCTTACATCTGGTGCCCCCAGCGGAGTCCTTCCTTACATCAGGTGTCCCCAGCGTAGCCCCTCCATACATCTGTGTCCCCAGCGGAGCCCCTCCATACATCTGTGTCCCCAGAGGAGCCTCTCCTTATACCTGTATCCCCAGCAGAGCCCCTCCTTACATCTGTGTTCACAGCAGAGCAGCAGGGACCTCCCCACATCTGTGTCCCTGACAGCACAGCACTCCTTCAAACCGCGTCTAGCTAGTTCCTGCCTTTCTCCGTGTGTTCAGTGGAGAGGGGAGGGGCCTCCCCTCTCCACTGAACACAATGGGATTAGTTCCCACGGAGGCCATCTTTTTGTAGCCCGCCGGAAGTGATTTTGTTCTCACGCCCGGCGCCCGAACACAGTGCACGTAAGACATTTTTTTCAATTTTTTTTTCTTAAAGGGGCCGTTTTAAAAAAAAAAGTTTTTTTGGTGACTACGGGGGGGGGGGGGGGGGGGCAGCGCCCGGGCTACGGGGGGGGGGGGGAATCCCCATTGAGATATTTGTGGATCGCTATCATGTCTCCTCTCAAGCGCCTCACTTCCAGCGAGAATAAATGTATTGTTTGTAGCCGTTCCTCGTAACTGAGGTCCTCCAGTCCCCTTATTAGTTTTGTTGCCCTTCTTTGGACTCTCTTCAGTTCCAGCACATCCCTTCAGAGGACTGGTGACCAGAACTGGACAGGAAACTTCAGATGAGGCCTAACCAGAGTTTTATAAAGTGGCAGAATTATAGTTTTGTCCCTGGAGTAAATTCCCTTTTTTTATACAAGCTAATATTCTGCCTGCTTTGGTAGCTGCAGCTTGGCATTGCATGCTGTTGCTCAATCTGTCATTTATTAGCACCCCTAGATTCTTCTCCATCCTTGAGTCTCCCCCTAATGAATATTTTGCATTTATGTTTTTTGCCCCCAAGTGCATTACTTTACATTTCTCCACATTAAGGCCCCTTTCGCACAGGGCTGTCTGTGTACAAACTCTGCTTGCTCAGCGGGGTTCGCTCCATTGATCCCGCTAAGCAGGCAGATGACAGGTCCGTCTCTGCTCACTGTGGAGAGACGGACCTGTCAGATCTCCGCTCTCCCCTTTGGGGGATCGGATGAAAACGTTTTAATCCGATCCGATCTGCAGCTCACTTCCTTGTAGAATGTTAGATTGATCTGGCAGGAACGTCCTCTCATAAACCCATGCTGATTACCACTGATGATATTCTTCTCCCCAGTAAAACTTTGGATATAGTCCCTAATCATCCCCTCTAAAAATTTACCCACTATTGATGTTAGGCTGACTGGCCTGTAATTCCCAGGAATATGTCTCTCTTGGCTTTTCTCCAATCAGCTGGTACCAATCCTGTCATTATACTGTCCACAAAAATCAGGAATAATGGCCTGGCTATCACTTGATTGAGCTCTCTGCGGACTCTCGGGTGTAAGCCATCTGGTCCTGGTGATTTATTTGTGTTATGTTTATTAATTCTTTCCACGACTCCGACCTCTGTTAGTAACACAACACATGACATACCCTTGTTGCTAACAGTACAAGCGCTGTCAGTAAACCCCTCCTTTTCCTTCATAAACTGAGGAGAAGAAGGCATTTAGTACAGTTGCCTTTTCCCTGTCATATGTAGCCATCTTCTCATCCTCATCTTTCAAGTGTGCAATGTGCTCCGATTTTGTCTTTTTACTGTTAATATATCTGAAAAAAAATTGGGTTGTTTTTATTCTCTTCCGCTACATGTCTCTCATAATCCTTTTTAGCCACCCTGATTGCATTTTTACATTTGTTATTGCATTCCTTGTAGTTGTCAGAAACCATGAGACTGAGAAAGAAGTACAGTTAAATCTCACTTGTTTAATAATAAAAAAAGGTAAACAGAGTAAACATGGTCAAAACATAGCCAGAGTTCAGGACCAGGAACGGATAGTCAGACAAGCCAAAAGGTCAGGGAGCCAGAAATGAGCGTAGTAGAACAGTAAGCAGGATCTGGAGCCAGAAGGAATGTCAGCCAAGCAAGTCTTTAACAGGAACACAGGAGAGTGTCTCTAGAGATGTGACCAAGGTGAAGGCAGAGATCATCTGGGCTGGGCGGCTTAAGTAGGCAGGACTGACCAGCAGGATATCAACAGGTGAGCCACTGTGGAGAGATAGGAGCTGGCAATTAGCGGACAGCTGAGCGGCCATCTCAGAGAAGGAATGGCTGAGCCCAGCCCTGACAGTAGTGCAGGAATGCTGAAGGTGACCCATTCCCTTTATATTTTTTAAAGACCATACTTTTCTCCTTGATGAGCCACTCACATTACGGTTTAGCCACCCAGGTTTAATTTTGCTCTTCTATATTTATTGCCTATTGGAATGCACTGTTTGATACCTTTGTTTAATATGCCCCTAAAGCATTCCCACTTCTCTTCTGGATTCAATGATTCCAGAATTTGGTCCCAATTAATGTCATGTAGTTCAGTGTTTTTGTACTACCCATATGCTTACTTTTCCTGTGATTTATGCTAAACCCGATCATCCTATGAAACAACACTCCTAAGGCCACATCCATATAATGTTTAACTCAGAAGAGGAGAGGAATAAAGGGGCAGAGGCCCTCGTTTTGACTTTTCAGGCAATGGACAAAAGTATAATAAAGCGATTTTATTAACAAACAAGATTACAACAGACAGGTCATATATAGAAAAGAGTTAAAAGCATACAATACATAATGACAAAAAATTGACACCGAATAGATGCTAGTAAGCCCCTGTGCGGCAACACGTTTCGCTATTGCTTCTTCAGGACACGCTGGGTTTTGGTTGAAAGAAAACAGGTCTCACTATGAAGATAAAACATATCGATCAGACATTTCATAACAGAGAACACATAATATGAAACTTTTAAGCTGTTTGCTATATCCATAGGACCTATGCATAATACACACATATAGCTACCTCACATATAACCGGTTGTCTACACATGGAAATCTCCTGGATGATCAGAAGTAAATTACTATTTATAACAGGAGGTGGACTCTCAATAATACCAATAGTCCGAGGGTGGGCTATAAGGATCAACACATTAGTTGTATTCAGTATCCAGGAATTGAACAAATCCCATAGGCACATAATATAGATTTATTATTGTTATACACCACCCACATACCTGATAATGTACATAGATATAGGTATATCATTCACCGGGGGGAGAGGGGGGTGAGAAGTGCAAAACTTGAAAAATCCTGGATAATCAAGGAGGAGGCAAGAAAAGCCTCTCTGACCCTTAACAGTCCACATTTATTGGGAGATTAGACAAGTAGTTCCAAAAGACTGGAAAAAAATGCTTTCAAATAAATTCAGCAGGCAAACTGTAGTGTTTAAACATGCTGGAGATATAAAACAAGAGAGGGAAATAGAGCAGATAGAGATGTCAGCATTTTGCTAAAGCAGCTCAGCAAGATAAAGGATTAGAGCCAGGGCCGGACTGGCCTACCGGGATACTGGGAAATTTCCCGGTAAGCCGGGTGCCCTGGGGCCGCTTTGAGCGGCGGCTGCAGTGCTCCCCTCTCTCCCTCTGTCCTCCGGCTTCTCCTCTTGTATGGCACGGAGCTCGGTCTGTGTGTGTAAGGCAGCGCTGTAACAAGGTCCTGCCCCCCTAGACCGGCTCGTGTAATAGTCTTCTAGACGGAAAACTGATTGAATCAGTGTTCAGCCTATGACACGAGCTGGTCTAGGGAGGTGGGACCTTGTTACAGCGCCGCCTTACACACACAGACCCAGCTCCGTCCGTGCAATACATCGGTGATCCAGGAAATGGTGAGGCTGCAATGGTGGGCACACAGAGGCTGCAATGGCGGGCACACAGAGGCTGCAATGGCGGGCACACAGAGGCTGTAATGGCGGGCACACAGAGGCTGTAATGGCTGGCACACAGAGGCTGCAATGGCTGGCACACAGAGGCAGCTACAAACACTGTAGCTGCTGACTTTTAATAAGGACACTTACCTGTCCAGCGAGCCCGCAATGTCGCCCCCCCCCCCCAGGCCGATCTGTCCATCGGATCGGCTGCCGATGCCGCCATCCTAACTAAGGGAAACAGGGAGTGGAGCCTTGCGGCTTCACTGCCAGTTTCCTACTGTGCATGCGCAAGTCGCGCGGCGCTTTGTGAATGGCCCCGTTGGTTTCTGGGACACACATGTCCCAGAAGGCAATGGGGCCGCTTGCCGAAGAGAAGGGAGCGGAAGAGGCAGATTAGGAAGACTGCCTAGCAACAGGGGTTTCAGGTAAGTTAAAACATTTTTTTTTTCAAATGTGTTTTTTTTTTTTAATTTTTAAAAATATTGATGCACTTTTTTATTTTAGGGTGGCCCTCCACTTTAAATGATTTTAGCAACTGGCTGCAATATAACAAAGAGTGAAAATTTTAAGGGAGTCTGAATACTTTCTGCCCCCACTGTGTTTATATAAATATATATAATACACTCTTCAAATATGCTTTAAAATACATGGTTTTCCCTTTCACGAATAAGGAAATAATGAAGTTATGATGGTTTTGATGTTGGGCTGGCATGACATTTTTTCCAGGGCTGGTTTTTATTCACAGTTCGGCCCTGATTAGAGCCATAATTGTACAAGAATCGTCAGTTTACCAGTGGTGACTATTCAGTAATCCCCCCCAGGAACCTACAGAGTGGAGCCGCACTGAGCCTTTATCTTGAAAGGCTATTTATGTGTGTCCAGACAGCTGGACTTCATTAACATGCCGCCGCCCATGGCACACTCCCATATGGGCAGCCAATGAGCGGCTGGATATGCCTCTCCTGCTCCCTCACCACTCATCAGAGCGGAGGGGAACAGCTGACAAGGGGGAGGCGCTCACAAAGCTTCAGCCTGCTTCACACAGCCTGTCAGAGACAAGATCACATGACAGGGGGAGAAATCCATCCGGCCAGCTCACATCACATGGATAGGGTTAAGGGTCAGAGAGGCTTTTCTTGTCTCCTTCTTGATTATCCAGGATTTTTCAAGTTTTGCACTTCTCACCCTCCTCTCCCCCCGGGGAATGATATACCTCTATCTATGTACGTTATCAGGTATGTGGGTGGTGTATAACAATATTAAACCTATATTATGTGCCTATGGGATTTGTTCAATTCCTGGATACTGAATACAACTAATGTGTTGATCCTTAGAGCCCACCCTCCGGCTATTGGTATTATTGAGAGTCCACCTCATGTTATGAATGGTGATTTACTTCTGATCATCCGGGAGATTTCCATGTGTAGACAACCGGTTATATGTGAGGTAGCTATATGTGTGTATTATGCATAGGTCCTATGGATATAGCAAACAGCTTAAAAGTTTCATATTATGTGTTCTCTGTTATGAAATGTCTGATCGATATGTTTTATCTTCATAGTGAGACCTGTTTTCTTTCAACCAAAACCCCGTGTGTCCTGAAGAAGCAATAGCGAAACGCGTTGACGCACAGGGGCTCACTGGCATCTGTTCGGTGTCAATTTTTTGTCAATATGTATTGTATGCTTTTAACTCTCTTTATGACATGTTGTAATCTTGTTTGTTAATAAAAATTTTTATTATACTTTTGTCCATTGCCTGAGCAGTCCGAACGAGGGCCTCTGCCCCTTTATTCCTCTCCTCTTCCGATCATCCTATGATAGCTAGATCCCAAGTTGTCGTGTATCTCCACATCTGAGATCAGACTTAGATCATTCGTAATTAATAGATCTAACAGTTCATTCTTTCTAGTAGGGGAATCCACCAATTGGGACATGAAGTTGTCCTGTAAAACATTCATGAAATGATGGGCCTTTATTGAGTGAACTGTTCCCTGCCCAGTCAATATCGGGGTAATTGAAGTCCCCCATTATGATTACATTTCCCTGTTTCCCTGCCATTTCTAACTGAGATAGTGATTCCAGTTCCTCCTCCTCCTTCATGTTGGGTGGCCTATAACATACCCCCACTATTTATTATTTTCCCACTTACTTCCTCTCTTAAAAATTTTACTCACACTGATTCTACTTCCCCCATACATAATGTCGCTCCTCTCTACCACCCTTGTATCATTTTTGACATATAGACACCCCTCCCCTCTTCTACCTTCCCCGTCCATTCGATACAAGGAATACCCCTGTATATTTGCCAGCCAATCGTGTGAGCTGTCAAACCAAGTTTCAGTTATTCCCACAAAGTCTAAGTCCTCCTCATGTAATAGCAGCTCCATATCCGCTATTTTGTTCACTAGGCTCCTAGCATTTGTGTATACGCCTCTTAGTTTTGTACGAGTGCATATTATTTCCCCCCTTTGTTTCTCCTGGCTTTGTTTATGAATTTGAATTGCCCACTCCCTTACCCTGGGATTGTTTGTTATGGGTGTATTTTCACTGCTATTTCCACTATTGACCCTTCTATCACCCTCTGTCACCTGCTCCCTGATGGCTAACGCTTTCTCTGATCCCTCCCCCCCAGTACCTAGTTTAAAAGCCCCTCCAACCAAAACATTACTCCCCTCCCTGGGTGGACACATGGTCAAACTTTTTAACAACCTGGGCACGGGGTGACCATTCCACGAGACCACCCTCCAAGCCCACATAGCAGTCATCCCAAAAGAAGGCAAGGACCCCTCCCTATGCGGGAGCTATAGGCCCATCTCCCTATTGAGTACTGACCTTAAATTATTTACTAAAATCATTGCAACTAGAATACAGCAACACCTCCATGCCCTGATTCATTCAGACCAGGTTGGCTTCGTCCCACTCAGAGAGGCCAGGGACAACACAACTAAAGTTCTTAATCTACTCCATGTAGCCAACACCACTAAGACCCCATGCGTTTTTCTAGGAACGGACGCTGAAAAGGCCTTCGACCATGTTCATTGGCCTTTTATGTTCTCGGTTGTGCGGCATATAGGTCTGGGAAGTAAGATGGTTAATTGGATTTGGTCCATATACTCCGGCCAGTCGGCCAGAGTCAGGGATAATGGGGTTCTATCAGAACCCTTTAAGATCACTAACGGGACTAGACAGGGATGCCCCCGTCACCCCTTTTATTTGCCCTGTCCTTGGAACCCTTTCTGTGTCATGTACGGCTAAACCCAGATGTCACAGGTGTTAGTGTGGGAAACTTGCAACAAAAAGTATCAGCATATGCAGACGATATGATGTTTACACTTACAAAACCAATTATCTCTCTCCCAAACCTGCTACGCGAATTTGAAATATACAGAGCGCTGTTCAACCTAAAAATCAGTTTCACCAAATCAGAAGCGATGGGGGTTGGTATACCACAACCACAACTTCTTCAACTCCGAGCGACCTTTAAACTTAAGTGGACAGACACTGCTTTGAAATACTTAGGCACCACTATCCCATCAAAGCTCTCCAAAATATTCAACCTAAATTCCCCCCCCTTCTTAAATCTCCTCAATAACTGGCACACGGGCCTACATTCGTGGTTTGGCCGCTGTAATATACTGAAAATGAGCATCCTCCCTAAATTTCTATATCTTCTCCAGGCATTGCCTATCCAAATTCCTGCAAGCTACTTTAAATTGACACACTCACTATTTATAGAGTTCATCTGGGCCCACAAACGACCACGATTAAGCAGGACGCTAATCCTTATATATGGGATCCAAACGGATCTTATAGACCCTGAGGGCCCTTTGCGTTTAGATTTTCTGAGAGCGCTCCAGCTAGGCCATGTCTTAAAATCCTTACCACACCCTAGAGACCCTAGCCAACCGCTCATGACCTTTGAGGATTGCTGCTCAGAAACTGGACCCCTACCACATACACTCTCACTCGTATACAAGCTGTTGATCACACTCCTAGATGATTTCCAACCCCCAGGCTTGATCGGGTGGGACTGGGAGTTAGATCGCCACTTTAACCCAAACCAGTGCCTCCACATCCTCCGCTTCATACACAAATCTTCCATCTGCACAAAAGCACAGGAGACGACTTTTAAAACCTTGTCCCAATGGTATAGAACCCCAGCAGAGCTACATAAATGCTTCCCCTTAACTTCCAACTTCTGCTGGCGATGCCAGAGTGAGCGAGGAACTCTTCTTACACATTTTCTGGTCATGCCCTAAACTGGCAGACTTCTGGAGGAAAATACGTGAAATTACGCAAAAGTTTACAGGATGCTCTATTCCGGACGACCCAGCTTTCTTCTTCCTACATGCTCCAGAGACCCCAACGAAAGTGTATAAAAAATACGTGATCCGCCACCTCCTTGACGCTGCTAAGGCATGCATCCCCCTCCTCTGGAAATCACCCCACCCACCGACCATTGACCTATGGCTTAGAAAAGTCATGGACATAAACAAAATGGAAGACCTTATCCTCACTGCCAGACATCAGAGAGAACAATATTCCAAAACCTGGACCCTGTGGATTCTGTTTGTGTTCCCTGACGAGGGCCAATCCCTCCAGGGAAATGTTACAGAAGCCTGATTTTCAAGGCTCCTCTCCTTATGAATATATTTTTAAATCTCCGCTGCGCGATGTCCGCACCGAACTGGGCTATAGCTGGGATACTCTATGGGCTCATGTTCACGCCCCCCCCCCCCCTCTCCCTCTATCCCCCTCCCCCTGACTCCTACCTTCTCTAATTCTCCTAACCTATACTTTTATTCTTCTCTTCTTCTTTTCTCTTTCTCTCCCCATTCTGAATACTGTAAATAAGGAAAATCGTAGGAGACGAGTCCCATGGGATAATTCACCATTTTACATTTCATGCTGTCAGAATTGCTCTGATGGGGTAGTGGAATGTACGCCGCACTGGGTCTGGTGAATTTAGAAGCCATGACAGTACGAAGAGATATGTTCTCAGGTGATACACCTGTTCGGTGATATTCTTTAAATCCCACCCCTCCCATGGAGATATGTATACTGTTGTGACATGTTATACCGTTTATATTCATACATTATGTTGATGTATCACTCTTTCTTACTTTGGCCCTGAGGGTCGTGTCTTTTATTCTAGACCAAATAAAATTAAAAAAAAAAAGCCCCTCCAGCTTTGTGGCCATCTTACTTCCCAATAGAGCTGTACCATCCCCATTAAGGTGCAGCCAGTCCTTACTAAAGAGCTGGTAACCGAATGAAAAGTCAGCCCAGTTCTCCAGGAACCCAAAACCCTCTTTCCTACACCAGTTCCTCAGCCACTTATTCAGTTCCCTGAGCTCCTGTTGCCTCTCTGGTGTGGTTCGAGGTACAGGTAGTATTTCAGCGAAAACTACCTTGGAAGTCCTCTTCCTCGATCTATTCGCTAATTGCCTGAAATTGTTTTTTAGGACTCTCCACCTTCGTCTCACTTGCTCATTGATACCAACATGTCCACTCCAGCCCCTCCCAATAACCTGTCCATCCGATCTGTGAAGTGCCAAACCCGAGCACCCAGTAAATGCACCCGGCCTTTCTAAAAGATTGCCCTCTCTATCCTCCTTTATAATTGAGTCTCCCACTACCAGTACTTTTCTGGCCTTTCCTGTATCACCGCTCCCCTCCTTACTGGAACCGTCTCTCCCCTGGCAGCTAGGGGAGGGCGCCTGCTCCAGCACTGCCACCCCTGAGGGAACACTCTTCCCTCTACCCCTTCTCCTTCCGTTACCCAGCTAACCTACCTCTGGTTCCTGTGCTTCCATCTCTCCAACCTCCTCTAGGCTGGCCCCCGCCAGCACCTGCTGGGTAATGTCTAAGCTCCTCTCCAGGTTGTTAATGCTTCCCAGTGTTGCCACTTGACTCTCCAGCACCAGGATCTGGGCTTCCAGAGAAACAACTCGCTCACATCTTGCACAGCAGTATGCGCCCTCGATTGGCTCATCAAGTAACGCATACATGGAGCATATAATCATATCCCATAAACCTGTTAGAAAATGGAGGACGGGATATAGTATGGTCTCCAGAAAAATGGCCATGTTAAGATCTTACTTGGTCCTCTATCATCCGAACTTAGTGAATTGGTCATAAGAAAAATTTCCGTCATGTTGATATCAACCCAGTCTTCAACAAAATGGCAGCCGCTACACTTTCTGTCCCTAGCAGATAAAGAGTGAGTAGACAACCAATCCGGTTCCCCTCAGGAATTCACGTAACGTGACGGAGGGCGTGGCCGGAGTGGACGGCGGACCAGAAGTGACATGAGAGGGGGAAAACGCTGCTGTTTTTATGATTCCATGCGCTTTTAATTTTGCTTTGATGTAAGCATTCAATCGTTTTTTTAATAAATGGTTATATTTTAAACGTTTTACACTATGGGAGGCATATTGTCTATTTCATTCCCACATATGGAACTGGAGCCACTAGTGAGACTCTAGGAGCCTGGATCCCTTATTCTACACAGAGGAGATAAGTTGTAGGATACTGGAAGGAAGGATTACCAGCCCCTTATTGGAACCTGATCATAAGGCTCTTTATATGTGGTAATGAAGTGAGAGTTCTGTGAGCACTGAGGTGTTGGTGGAAGCACAGAGAATTTTTTGGATTATTTTAAAGAAGAATTAAAACTGAGGACTTGATACTTATTAGTTTATTGGACATTATATACGTTTGTGATAGGAATCACCATTGCCTGTTTTTGGACTGTTTGAATATTTGTATTGTTCATTATTGAACACATATATTGATGGTTTATTTTTACTACATATCATATTATATATATATATATATATATATATATATATATATATATATATATATATAATATATATATATATATATATATATATATAATTAATATATCTATAGCAAAAGCAGTAGTGGTTAAAAGCACATTGGTGGATTCACAGTGCAATGCAATCTGGCTGTCCAATGGGCCATATATAGAGTCAAGGTAGGATTGCTGCACTTAAAATTTGTTAGGCTCCATCCACACTAGTGTGACTCCAAAGACGCACGGTTTCCAGGGCGACTTTGGAGCGCGACATTAACCTGACTTTACACTCAATGTCACATCAAAGTCACATCAAAAGTTGCACCGTAGTAGTGCAGGCACCTTTTCAAAATTGCTGTGACTTTAAGTCGCACCTATCTGAACAGATGCCATTGAAATAAATGGTTGTAACTTGTCTTGTGACTTGTCATGTCCAAAGTCGCATGACAAGTCATGCTAGTGTGACTGGAGCCTTAAAAAAAAGACTTACAAAATCTTACAAAAAAATCTAAAGTATTCAATTTCCATTCCAAATGGAATACTTTTGATTTCTTTTTGTAAGATTTTGCAATTTTTGTTTGTTTAATACATATTAAGTGCAGAAATTCTGCTTGGACATATAAATATCTATCTATCTATCTATCTATCTATCTATCTATCTATCTATCTATCTATCTATCTATATACAGTGGGGATCGAAAGTTTGGGCACCCCATGTAAAAATGTGCAATAATGTGCATAACGAAGCCAAGGAAAAATGGAAAAATCTCCAAATGGCATCAAATTACAGATTAGACATTCTTATAATATGTCAAAAAAAGTTAGATTTTATTTCCATCATTTACACTTTCAAAATTACAGAAAACAAAAAAATGGCGTCTGCAAAAGTTTGGGCACCCTGCAGAGTTAATATCTTGTACTGCCCCCAAGTATCACGGCTTGTAATCGCTTTTTGTAGCCAGCCAAGAGTCTTTCAATTCTTGTTTGAGGTATCTTTGCCCATTCTTACTTACAAAAGTCTTCCAGTTCTTTGAGATTTCTGGGCTGTCTGTCACGCACTGCTCTTTTAAGGTCTATGCATAGATTTTCAATAATGTTGAGGTCAGGAGATTGTGAAGGCCATGGCAAAACCTTCAGTTTACGCCTCTTGATGTAATCCCCGTGGATTTTGAGGTGTGTTTAGGATCATTATCCATTTGTAGAAGCCATCCTCTCTTTAACTTCAGCTTTTTCACAGATGGCATCAAGTTACCATCCGAAATTTGCTGACATTTTATTGAGTCCATTTTTCCTTCTACTCGTGAAATGTTCCCTGTGCCACTGGCTGCAATACAACCCCAAAGCATGATTGATCCACCCCCATGCTTAACAGTTGGACAGAGGTTCTTTTCATTAAATTCTGTGACCTTTCTTCTCCAAACATACCTTTGCTCATTTCGGCCAAAAAGTTCTATTTTAACCTCATTGGTCCACAGAACTTGTTTCCAAAATGCCTCAGGCTTGTCTATATGTTCATTTGCAACGTTCATACGCTGATTTTTGTGGTGTAGACGTAGAAGAGGTTTTCTTCTGATGACTCTTCCATGAAGACCATATTTGTACAAGTATCTCTTTATAGTGGAATAGTGTACCACAACTCCAGTGTCTGCCAGATCTTTCTGGAGGGATCGTGCAGTCAAACGTGGGTTTTGAATTGCTTTTCTCACAATCCTGCGAGTTGTTCTGTCTGATATTTTTCTTGGTCTTCCAGATCTTGCTTTAACTTACACTGTTCCTGATGACTGCCATTTCTTAATTACATTCCGAACAGAGGATATTGACATCTGAAAACGCTTTGCTATCTTCTTATAGCCTTCTCCAGCTTTGTGAGCGTCAACTATTTTCATTCTCAGTTTTCTAGACAACTGCTTAGAAGAACCCATGGTGCTGATTGTTGGGGCAAGGTCAGATGAGTCTGGCCATTTAAAACCTATGAGATTGACATCACCTGGTCTTCCCAGACGATGACTGAGAACAATCCATGACACTGGCAGGTCTCAGCTTTGCAAAGGGGGCAGTGCATGCTATAAATTCTGCAGGGTGCCCAAACTTTTGCAGACGCCATTTTTTTGTTTTCTGTAATTTTGAAAGTGTAAATGGTGGAAATAAAATCTAACTTTTTTTTACATATTATAGGAATGTCTAATCTGTAATTTGATGCAATTTGGAGATTTTTCCATCTTTCCTTGGCTTCGTTATGCACATTAATACACATTTTTACCTGGGGTGCCCAAACTTTCGATCCCCACTGTATATATCTATATCTCTATCTATATCTATCTATCTATATATAGATATATCTATATCTATATATAGATATATATATATATATATCTATATATAGATATATATATATATCTCTATCTAATCTATCTAATCTATCTATCTACACACTATATTGTCAAAGGTATTGGGACGAGAAGGCCAGGCTCGCAGTCTCCGCTCTAATTCATCCCAAAGGTCTTCTATCGGGTTGAGATCAGGACAGTTAAGTTCCTCCACCCCAAACTCACTCATCCATGACTTTATGGACCTTGCATTGTGCACTGGTCCAAATCACGTGGTGGGGAGGGGATTATGGTGTGGGGTTGTTTTTCAGGGGTTCGTCTTGTCCCCTGGATGAGCAAGTTTGGGGTGGAGGAACTTGACTGGCCTGCACAGAGTCCTGACCTCAACCCGATAGAACACCTTTGGTATGAATTAGAGTGGAGACTGTGAGCCAGGCCTTCTCGTCCAACCTGACCTCACAAATGCGCTTCTGGAAGAATGGTCAAACATTCCCATAGACACACTCCTAAACCTTGTGGACAGTCTTCCCAGAAGAGTTGAAGCTGTTATAGCTGCAAAGGGTGGGCCAACTCAATATTGAACCCTACGGACTAAGACTGGGTTGTCATTAAAGGTCATGTGTGTGTAAAGGCAGGCGTCCCAATACTTTTGGTAATATAGTGTAGTTTTCCCATAGTAAAAGGTTGTTTGGTTGTTGTGCAAAATTTAGATTTTAGTCATTGGAAAATTAAATTACAGATTCTATTTACATCAGTCCCTCCCATGTCAATCTATTTAGTAAACTTAGTACAAGCCTCCACTTGACTTCCTGCAAACCAAGATAAATAAATAAATTGTGACGTTTGTAATAAATACTCAGTGTATTCCTCTGCCTTGTCACCTGAGAAAACCCAATGACATTATCGGCAAGGAATGCTACCCATCTGGCTGAGTACAGCTGGCTATGGAAACTGAATGTGTGTGATATATAGGCAGGGCTCTGCTCTTAAGGAACACACGGAATGAAGAACAATGGGAAAACCCCAGGTTCCTGGGTGCTGACTATCCCACAGCATTTGCCTGTCCTACCAAAGGGGAGTGAAGCTTAAAAACTATTGGGAGTTCCCCTTCCGAGTACAAGGTTTGTGATAGGATGAAAAATCTGATATGAGAAGATAAAGAGGAGCTGCCATTATTTTCATTCAGCAGAAAACACTGGACTAGGCGCCATGCCAGAGCAGATGAGTGGAAATGGCCGTCATCCATTGGAGGCCAAGGCTGTAGGAGTTTTACAGAATGGAAGACTCAAGGTAGTTTTGGAGCTGTATTTAAAAAAAAACTGCTACCAATACTCAACAGAGGCAGCCATATATTCAGTAGATCAACCTTTTAATTCATCAAGAACTATTGACATACCTAAGAGGTCCAAAGCCTCATCTAAGTCAATAGCTGTTGGTGAATTGAAAGGTTGAATGTTTTACTATTATAACCTATTATATCTATTATAAACAAATGTCCTGATGGATGTTATCGAGTGCCATCTTCTAAGGGGAACTCCAGGTGGTTTGGTTTGGGACTATGACTTATAAACCAATACCCAAGAGAACCTGAACGCAATGCCAAAAGAGCCACTTTGTTGATTGGACCACTTGCTGAAAATTTGAGCCATCATAGATGCAATTTTATTAGTCTTACCTGGACTAAAAATGAGATCTGATATTTGATTGGTTTATGGGGAGTGAATACTTGTTTCTACTCTTTATAAATAAGGCCCAAAAAGGCATCCAAGGTAGACCTCCATCGCAGCTCCACTACCATGCAACGCGTACCGCAACCTAAACCTGAAGGAGATTGATAACTAATGAAGTGGAAGGATCACTAGTAACTTTATTGCTTTATTTTTGACAGATTAACATTTTTTCGATCCTATGGTCTGACCACAACGATATACTGATATATCGAAAGTATGAAGATTTCAAAAACATGAACGTAAGTTTGTAAAGTAACAAGCATAAATAGCTACTTTTTAATGGTTTAATATCAGTGTGATCAATTTTATGCCCTTGAAGCCCCTTTAATTGGTGGTATTGTATGTTATTGATACCGTACGGTATTTTGGGATGTTAGTACCTTAATATTAAAATTACTATATAATCCACATATGTTTTATGTATATGATAAGTTTGTAATGAGAAAAAGATCTATTTACCTGTTTTAGCAATAACGGTAACCTTATTTATTTGTTTTTGCCATCTTTGCCTATACTATCCTGCTTCTGTTTAATATCTACTCCACGGAAATAGTAGTGTAAATTTCTTGCACTGATGAGCTTTAGCAAAACCTAAAGTAACGCCAATCCTTAAAATCCCTTATAATCTGTGACCTGTGAATGTAATTTGGATAAAAGTCATTTTCGTTATTTTTAAGTCTGTATCTCTAAATAAAATGTATTCGGTAATCTTGCCATGAAAGTCCTTGATCAAGCACTGTTATGGGGTGACAACATTATGCCACCGTTTCTTGATTGCTCTTCTGCGTTGTCACCCTGATGTGCCTTCAGTGGATACTGTAAGCAGCTCTGTCAATGCTGTTTGCACACAGATGGCCCACTGTGGCCATCATCAGAAAACATACAGTATCCTGAGAAATGAAATGCAGCTATTGTTGGCGTGCATGAGGACAGGGAGTGGCTGCAAAAAGGCTAAAGAAAATGATACAAAGGATTAAAAAAAAAAAACTTTTTTTTTTCTTTTTTTTTTAAGAAAGTCCTTGGCAATTGTCTATGACTCACAGTAATTCAGCAAACTAAACATTAGGTTAGGGTTTACGTCTACTTTAAATAGCTGTCTGCAGTAATTGTCTCTAATTAATATATGAGGTTGCAGCTGTGTTGTACATACTGTACCTGCAGTTCTGAATGCACAGCCACAAGAGAAAGGAATGATTTGTATTATGAATATGAGGGGAAAAACTTTAGGATTTGTAATGAGAATCATTATATGTAGATCACTCTTTGAGATGAAAAGTGTTCTAAAAAAGTGTCTTGCCTATATTGCCTATAGTAACCAATCAAATCATCTTTTACCTGTGATATAAACATACATATATATATATATATGTGTGTGTGTGGCAACCTGTGAAGCTCTGGTGAACTCAATGCCCAAGAGGGTTAAGGCAGTGCTGGAAAATAATGGTGGCCACACAAAATATTGACACTTTGGGCCCAATTTGGACATTTTCACTTAGGGGTGTACTCACTTTTGTTGCCAGTGGTTTAGACATTAATAGCTGTGTGTTGACTTATTTTGACGGGACAGCAAATTTACACTGTTATACAAGCTGTACACTCACTACTTTACATTGTAGCAAAGTGTCATTTCTTCAGTGTTGTCCCCTGAAAAGATAGAATAAAATATTTACAAAAATGTGAGAGGTGTACTCACTTTTGTGAGATACCGTGTGTATATGTATGTGAGTATATATATATATATATATATATATATATATATATATATATATATATATATATATTTATATTTATATTATATTATAATATAGTGTGTGTGTGTGTGTGTGTGTGTGTGTATGTGTATGTATATATATATATACATATATATATATATATATATATATATATATATATATATATATATATATATACACACACACACACACTATATTGCTGAGAGTATTGTGGCACCTACCTCTACACGCACTTTAACGGCATCCCAGTCTAAGTCCGTAGGGTTCAATATTGAGTTGGCCCACCCTTTGCAGCTATAACAGCTTCAACTCTTCTGGGAAGTCTGTCCACAAGGTTTAGGAGTGTGTCTATGGGAATGTTTGACCATTCTTCCAGAAACGCAATTTGTGAGATCAGGCGCTGATGTTGGATGAGATGTTACTCGCCGCCACCATAATCCCCCCCCCACCACCACCAAATGATTTGGACTCGTGCATAAAGCAAGATCCATAAAGACATGGATGAGCGAGTCTGGGGTAGAGGAACTTGATTAGCCTGCACAGAGTCCTGATCTCAACCCAATAGAACACCTTGAGGATGAATTAGAGCGGAGACTGCAAGCCAAGCCTTCTCGTCTCACAAATGCACTTCTGGAAGAATGGTCAAACATTCCCATAGACACACTCCTAAACCTTATGGACAGCCTTCCAAGAAGAGTTGAAGCTGTTTATAGGGTGGGCCAGCTCAAAATTGAAGCCTACAGACGAAGACTGGGATGCCATTAAAGTTCATGTAAAGGCAGGCGTCCCAATACTTTTGATAATACAGTGTGTGTATATAATATATAAATATTTATTTATTATTATTTTTCCATAGGTCTGTCTGTCTGCTAATCTCACTATGTCTGCATGTGTTTCTTTTTTATTCTAACAGAGAGAGCTAAAAAAGAAATTTCCTCTTGAATCTGGGCTGTTACGGAAATCAGACAATATGATCCCAAAACTAAGAGGTGAGGACTCTCCCTTTCCCAGCACACAATTCCATTGAGTCCAGTCTATTTTGAGATCACATAACATTATATATAAGCCCACAAAGTGTTTGAACCCCAGATGTGTGTTGGTTCTCATATTTCACTAATTACTCATAAAATACATATTTTTGACCATTTTGGTGGTGCCCTTACTGCTTCTCACATATTGTATTGCAGGGAGCCGGTGTTTATTGTTTGCAGGGGAAATGACTGAGTCACATAGGCATGCGCACAGGGTGTGTCGGGTGTGCCTGGACACACCCTAATCACCTATTTTGCATTAGCATTATCGCTCTGTGTAGCAGTGAGGAGATCTTCCTCTTAACCGGCTTACGCACTTCTCTTTCATTGTGCTGGCAGGGAGATCAATGTGCCAGGGTCATATATATATATAGACATGTACACACAATAGGCTGCACACACCTATGCTAAGTCACATTAAAAAGGATAAGTGTGCTTGTCTTTTAAAGGGTTGTAGCACTTATCTCTGCAGGAGCAGCTTATGTTATTGGGTTCCTCTATTCTGCCTCAACTCTTAAAACCACTCAGACCCCACTGACACAGCCGATTAGAAGTAGAGGACCATCTACACCTGGTTAACTTAGGCTTTAGTGATTCACGACTATGTAACAATGCACAGATAATTAGGCCCAGACTAACAGATAGCAGGTTAAGTAAATGCATTATATCAAAGCAGGTAAACAGTAGAAGACATGGTATCAAGCAAATAGAAAACTTCAAAGTGGCAGAACTGAATAAAGTGAGCACTGGCCTGCAACAGGAAAGATTAACTGAAGTGCTTCAGTGTTGGAACCAAGTTTTACCCGAAACAATTACTATTAAGCTAGGTTAGACTCAAGTAACGCAAAGATAATGTTCTTAAATGCACTGCTGGGTGCGCGCACAGGAATGTCCGTGACCGTCAGGTCTTCCAGACCCGGCGCGTCACAGATCGGGGTAAAGGGCCAATGACAGTGGCCCTTTACCACGTGACCGCTCTGTCCAATGATGAAACGATCACTTGCCAGCGAACCGGAGCATGTCTGTTTCAGCTTTTCCCCTCTCCTCGCACTGATCGATACAGTGTGTGAGGAGATGAGGGGCCAGTGCAGCAGCGCTTGTAGGCTCGATCTGAAGTGCCCACAGTGCTGATCTGTGCCCATCCATGTCTCATCCATAGCTCATTCATGTCTCATACATTTCCCATCCATGCATGTCTCATCCATGCTCACCCATGTCTCATCCATGGTCATCCATGCCACATCAGTGCTCATCCATGCCACATCTGTGCCACATCAGTGCTCATCAGTGCTCATCCATGCCACATCAGTGCTCATCTCTGCCACATTCGTGCCACTACAGTGCCTCACAAAAGTGTGATAGGTAGTCAAATTAGATTTGAAATGTATGCCCCTAAAACACCTGATGGGGCTCCCTATATGTTGGGCCTCTGTATGTGGTCAGGCTGTGGAAAAATCTCACACATGTTGTATCGCCATACGAATATATTGTGTCAGTTTTGCTATGTACATGCTATGTGTTAGAAATATATTATAAATGGACAACTTTGTGTAAAAAAAAAAAAAAAAAGTGTTTTCATTTTCTTTCTACATTTTCCAAAAACGTGTGGGAAAAAAATGACATGTTCAAAAGACTCACTATGTCTCATAGATTATACGTTGGGGTGTTTACTTTCAAAAATTTGGTCATTTTTTGGGTGTTTCCATTGTCCTGGTGCTCCAGGGACTTTAACAGTGTAATGCCACGTACACACGGTTGGACTTTTCGTCTACAAAAGTCCGACAGCCTGTCCGACAGACTTCCAGCGGACTTTCGGCGGACTTTCGGCGGACTTGCGGCAGACTTTCTAATGAACGGACTTGCCTACACACGACCACACAAAAGTCCAACGGATTCGTACGTGATGACGTACACCGGACTAAAATAAGGAAGTTGATAGGCAGTAGCCAATAGCTGCCCTAGCGTGGGTTTTTGTCCGTCGGACTAGCACACAGACAAGCGGATTTCGGGGTCCGTCGTAGTTACGACGTAAAGATTTGAAGCATGTTTCAAATCTAAAGTCCGTCGGATTTGAGGCTGAAAAAGTCCACTGAAAGTCCGGGGAAGCCCACACACGATCGGATTGTCAGCCAGCTTTAGTCCGTCGGCGTCCGTCTGACTTTTGTAGACGAAAAGTCCGACCGTGTGTACGCGGCATAAGAGGTAGTCATGAAATTAAATGTGTAATTTATGCTCCTAGAACACCTGATGGTGCTCCCTGGATGTTGGGCCTCTGTTTGAGGCCAGGCTGTGGAAAAGTCTCACACATGTGGTATTGCCATACTCAGGAGGAGTAGTAGAATGTGTTTTGGGGTGTAGTTGCAATCATGCATATGCTGTGTGTGAGAAATAACCTGTTAATATGACAATTTTGTGAGAAAAAAAAATAATCTTCATTTTGCAAAGAATTGTGGGAAAAAAATACTTTAAAAAACTCACCATGCCTCTTACTAAATACGTGGAATATCTACATTCCAAAAAGGGGTCATTTGGGGGGTATTTGTACTTTCCTGGCTTGTTAGTGTCTCAAGAAATGAGATAGGCCATCAGTGCATCAGGTGTGATCAATTTTCAGTGATTGGCACCATAGCTTGCAGACTCTATAACTTTCACACAGACCAAATAATATACACTGATTTTAGTTATTTTTACCAAAGAGATGTAGCAGTATTCATTTTGGCCAAAATTTATGAAGAAAAATTACTAATTTGCAAAATTTGAAAACAGAAACGAAGAAAAATTCAATTTTTTACAAAATTTTCTGTCTTATTGTTTTTATAGCACAAAAAATAATAAACCCAGCAGTGATTAAATACCCCCAAAAGAAAGCTCTATTTGTGTGAAAAAAAGGACAAACATTTCATATGGGTAAAGTGTTGCATGACTGAGTAATTGTCATTCAAAATGTGAGAGCACCGAAAGCTGAAAATTGGTCTGGTTAGGAAGGGGGTTTTAGTGCCCAGTGGTTACATTTCACAGGCACATGACAATTAATTATTATTAACTAATAATTAATTTAATTGGACTGTGAGACAATTGCATAACTATGGGTAGTATGCAGTTTTTGCAGGCAGTCCATGGCAAACATATATTGGGGTAAATATCTGCCATGTTGATGAATTGCCTTCCTTGACATTACAGCACTTGGGGTGTCTGCTCTCCTGGCCGTAAAATATATTGATTATTCCTAAAAATGATTATTCGATCTGACACACATTTTCTTATGAGCCTGTGGTGTTTGTGGAATGTGTGACAGGACATTATAATTGACTTTAGAAACCAATCTACACCCGTTTCCTTCCACTTTACCTGTCAGACGAGTTTCTTGCAGCTGTAATTAAGTGGAGGTAAAGTCCCAGTCACTCACGTGTTGTCCTGTTTCCTACAGATGTCCCTATCTTTAGAATGAACCGAAATACCAGCCGCTGCATCGAGAGACTGAGACTGCTAGAAAATCATTGTCAACAGCTCCTGACAGCTGATGAGAAAATCTCCCATTGTGATGTGGTAACGTCTTTCTTCACACCCAGCAGCAGTGATCTCAACCCGAATTTCCCCCAAAACAGGTGTGTCCTCACTGTTTTCTAAGAACAATGGATAAACAGAAAAAAAAATATTTTACTGCTGAATGGCAGATTACCAGAAATTTGCCTGTTTTTGGGATCGGTGGTCATCTCGTCCAATGCTTGTGACCACATGAGGCTCTCTGGTTCATGTGAAGTTGCTTGGGCATGCCCTCAGCTGGTGCTCCTATCTACTGCTGTATTGTCCAATGAAACCACGTGATGAGTCTTTGTGAAATATTTAAATTGTTCAAAGACCCAGTCCACCCCAAACTGATGTTTTAGTTTTTGTTAGATTCTGGAACATTAAAGTGTGTCTGTAGCCCAAATGTTTTTTAAAGTTTTGGATAGTGCTGGGGGAGGGTAAGAACTTCTGTTAGTGGGCGGGGCTTATGGGACCTAGTGGGGGACACTAAAACTACACTCACTAATTGCTTAAAGTGGATGTAAACCCGATTCATGAAATTTGAGCTGGGCACATATATCTGCAGTGTTTTCTTATCTCTTGCCAAAGCACTAAGTCCTGTAGCTGTCTCCTGTTCCGTTCTTCTGTCATCAGCCTGATAAGTTCTCTGACACATATGAAGCAGCTGGAGTTTTGTGTTGGGGAGGATGTTATATAGATTAGCAGAGCCCTGAACTATTTAACAAACAGAGCTGAAAGTCTCTACCTATAAGGAGAGGGGATGTGTGCCTCTCCTCCAATCATCTGTCTTGGCTGTATGCCCAGGCTTCACTGCAGTGCTAACCAGAAAGAGAAAAGCTGTAACAACGAAGAGCACTTTCTAAAGGATATATACAGCTGAAGACAACAGATATCGATGTAAAACTTATGTAGGGAGATTTGTTTAATCTCTGCATACCATCTGGGGCTGTTCACTTCACTGGATATATGTGAGGGTTTACATCCACTTTAAGTTCCAGGCAGGAGTTTGCTTCCATGCGAACATCAACATTACGGCATAACTCCAGACTTATGCCCTTTACACACGATCGGACATTGAACGGACATTCCGACAACAAAATCCATCAGATTTTTTCAGACGGATGTTGGCTCAAATTTGTCCTGCATACACACGGTCGCAGAAAGTTGTCGGAAAATCCGATCGTTCTGAACGCGGTGACGTAAAACACGTACGTCGGAACTATAAACGGGGCAATAGCCAATAGCTTTCAACTCTTAATTTATTCTGAGCATGCGTGGCCCTTTGTGCGTCGGGTTTGTCTACACACGATCAGAATTTAAAGGATCGGATTTTGTTGTCGGAAAATTTTATATCTTGCTCTCAAACTTTGTGTGTCGGAAATTCCGAAGGAAAAAGTCTGATGGAGCCCACACACGATCGGAATTGCCAACACAATCCGATTGCACTTTCTCTGTCGGAAAATCCGACCGTGTGTACAGGGCATTAGAAGCGGGCCACAATGAACACAGCTATCCCTCTAGCAACCCCAGGCTAACTGCCCGTACTGTTACATTAAGCACTACAAATATTACCACAATTAGAGAACACCAATTCCCAGGTGTGCAGCAATTCGAAAATGGTGCTACAAAACCTGCGCCAGCATCTTCCAACCTGCAATACCTGTCACCTTCCTCCCAGTGACATGTCCACAGTTACTAATGAATACAGGAGATGAACCTCATTCAGTAACTACATGCACTCTCTCTCAGGGGCCCCTCTACATCTCTCACATGACTCCCAGGCTAGGTCCCTAGGCACTCTGTGCTGCAGGTCTGGTCCCAAAATGTGAGGAACCAACTGCTGGTGAAGGGGACAAGCACAACACCCCTTCACTACCAGAGTGACCGTAACCATACGCCAGTCACCCATTCCCTGACTGGTTGGCTGGCTTAAGCTAATAACATATTTATGGTTGTCCCTAGTAACGGCAATATAGTCTACACTAGGAGTGACTTCAGACCAGGCATTAAACAGTTAACGGTAACTTTACTGAAGAAAGGCATCACACAGGATCAGTTCTTATTAAGCAGCTTCTCACATGAATTTCTGTACAAGTTGTTTTAGTGCCCATAAGGTAACCATACCTGGATAACAGCAGGGAGCCTTTAGTGTCCATTAGAGGCAGAGCCTATGATTGGAAAATAAAAACAACAAGAGGTCGTGCAGAGTCCATAATATCATGTTTGAAAATTATCCTTAAAAGGCTATCAGTCCATCCCTGGTAATTAGGAGTCCTCAGTCCCTCAGGGAACCCCAACTGCCCCCCCAGCTGGGGGTGCAGTCCAGCAGCTTAACTGCCTACATTTTGACAGTGTTTACAGCAGCTCTCTTGTGGGGCATTAAAGGAACCCTTTTTACGTGGATCTGTGGAAAATTGGCGGGAAAATCTAACTAATCAATCCTCAAATTCACTACACATCTAAATTGTAACAGTTTCACAGAAAATACAGCAGACTTGACCCAGATAACTGCATAACATGAGTTAGCATGAACAAAAAAGCATTACTTAACTTTTCTGTAGGCACCTGCCTACATGTGAGTTTCTGCTGTCTGTGGTGTCATTGGGGAAATTAGCCCTCATATCCTGTCAGCAGGAAGTGAGGGGGAAATCTACAAGAGGGTCACATAAAGCAATATTTTAGTAAGGTAGGGGAAGGCTAGAACCTGGAGCTCCTTTTAAATTGGTGTCTGTGTCCTCATTGGAGATAATCCCTCACATTTGTTCAAGGGACAAGGTTGTCACCAGAACAGGATGTGAGAGGAAATCTCTAACATTGTACCTCAAACAAAAAAATAGCAGATTTTTAACAGTTACCCATTAAATCCAAAACTAAAAAAAGTTTAACGTTGAAGTGGACTTGTGTTTAAATGTTAAGATTAAACTACAACCCCAATTCCAAAAAAAGTTGGGACACTGTGTAAAATGTACATATAAACAGAATGTAATGATTTGCAAATCTCATAAACCCACATTTTATTCACAATAGAAAACATAAAAAAATGGCCACATGTATGAAGGCCTAGGTACATGGTTGTGTCTGCTGTGTGGGAGAAATAGAATTAAAGTTGGCTGTTCCACCGCGTAATCACGTGTAGATCAGATGGCAGCAGTATGCAAGGCAACATCTGTGGTAAAACTAATGGTTTTATGCTTGCAGCTTGATGATCATGCCTTCAGAAGCAAGAGAACAACAGAGAGAGCGGCCCAATTGGCTACCTAAACCTCCAGCCACAGAGCCCATCGTGTCCCAGATGTACCTGTGTGTTGAGGACCACGAGACCAAAGACACCAAGAACCGACCCTTCAAAGTGAAACGCAATGAGCACCTGGGTGTGCTGATCAAGGAAAACTCTGGTGAGACATTGGGCTTTCAACCCAACATTTCTCTTAAATGTTCAAGGCCACCAGTCAGGATCGAAACATCGAAACTGTACCTACATGTATTTTTTTAAATGTTTGTGCTCCTCTGAAACTGTAATTTTCTTAGTGAAAGAGAGGTAAAAGTTAAATGCTATTTGTTTGTCTTTGGTAGCCCCTGGGCATCTCCAAACCTCCAGATTTCTTACATCAGCCTGTCTAACCATGATCCATGTACACACAATCCAATGAGAGCACCAAATGTCCAAGAGTTCAAGGTTTTTAATGAGTACATTGATGCATAGTAGAAAAAAACAACATGTTTTGAGGACATTCATCAGGGCTACAAAACAATTACAATTACTAAGATCATAAATATAAAAGTAAAAGATGATGAAAATAATCATGAATATATAAGTAAAAATAATGAATATAAAAATGTACATACCTATTTGCATATAGTATCTGTTCAGCAAAAAGCAGACTCAAAGATAATAACATCTCACATACTATACTGAGAGGTCACAACACTTCATTAGCAAACAGTAAAACATAGAATGACATTCAACATCTCAATAAAACAGGGCAGTATGACAGTCAACATATATATTAAATTAGATTTGTCAGTGATAGTAAATGAATTGTTGTACCTAAAACATCAAACTGAAACCAATGTGATTTAGGACGTGGTGGTCCACAGAGGTCCGAGGGGTTACTTTTTCGGAAGGAAAAGGAAAGGGGGAGGCAGGAGAGCCATTTTAGTGTAGTTAGTTGGGCCAAAAATGATAATTAGTTCATAAAAAGTTCATCAATAGGAAAAAATGAAGATAACTGATATCAGTTGAGGCTGCGGTCACTCTGTTGAGTGGAAACTCGCAACCTTCCATGTGCACAGGTAGAGCAAACCTGTCTTCATGCAGGAAGAAGAATGGTTGCTCTCGATGACATGAGGGTTCCAATTCTGGATCCTTTATGGGGTTCTTAGGTGGGTATTTGAACTAAGTGAAGCAAAGGAGGTCTAAAAAAAGCCAGTTGGTGGTCCAATTGGCAGAGGCACCCATTGTCATATGTCTACAGACAGGTCAGGGTCATCAGATTTAATGAACATTGAATTGTTTTATATCATCAAAAAAGTGTGTTTTGTGGCTTTAGATGGCCACTACTTCAATTCAGGGTGATACACTGAAGTATGATGTAATTCCGTTGTGCCATATGGTCCAGGTGGCAGTGTGGAAACTCTGCCAATCGGACCACAAATAGGCTTTTTTTCAGTCTCCCTTAACTCAGCTAGATCAAACCAATGTACTCTTTGTAACTGCTGTATAAACACACCAAAGATCACAAAATATGTTATGGTAAGTATAATAATTGTGCCTTATTTCTTTGGCATACCATTATAATGATAATACTTACCATAACATAGTTTGTGGTATTGGGTGTTTTATGCAATAGTTACAAAGTATACGTTGCTTTGATGTTCTAGAGCAGTGGTCTCCAAACTGCAGCTAGGGGGCCGGATGTGGCCCTTTTCTTGCTTTTATCTGGCCCTCTGGGAAATATTATGTTCACTCACACCAATGAAGGGCACAATTCCTCCCAATGACACCAAGGATGGGGCACAATTCCTACCAATGACATCAAAGATGGGGCACAGTTCCTCTCAATAACACCAACAATGGGGCCCAATAACACCAATGATGGGGCACAATTCCTCCCACTGACACCAATGATGGAGCACAATTCCTCCCAATAACACAAATGATGGGGCACAATTCCTCCCTGACACCAGTGATGGGGGGTTGTTTACAAATGCCAGGACATGTTGTACTCCTGGTGGCCACAGTCCAGCCTCTCTAAAGTCTGAAGGACAATTAAACTGGCACTTTGTTTAGAAAGTTTGGAGATCCCTGTTCTAGAGTTAGACAGAGCAAATCATTTATCAATGACAAATCTAACTTAATATAAGTTGACTGTAATAGTGTCCTGTTTTATTGAAATGTTGATTATCATTCTATTTGCTTTACTGTTTGTTATTGATATGTTAGGACCTCTAATGTCTGTGTGTTAGATATTATTATACTATGCTATTTACTGGAATCGGATATTAATGCTATGCTATTTACTGGAATCAGATATTAGGGGAAATGGGTATATACCCTTTGACTTTTATATGCCTTATTTTTTACTTGTATACTCAGGTTTATTTTTATGACCTTTACTTTTATTTTTATGGCCTTTGAACTTCTACTTCATACCCTGATGAAATAGGAGTGTGTTTGGCCCCTGAAACGTGTTGAATTTTTTTTTGCTTGGAATCAGTTTTGATGCTTGGATATTTGTTTGGCTCTTTCATTGCATTGTATGTATGTGGATTCTCATCTTTGAATCCTTGTCCTGTTCCTGAAGGGAGTCCCCATTTTTGGTTTACTGCTGAACAAGATCCAGGGAGCCGAGTATCAATTTTGGCGACCCTTATAAAATGCTGAATCCAGTGCCCCATTTGTTCTTGAATTTTAATGCGTAGATCATGTGACATCTTTAGTGGATGGATGAATAGTAAATTTTCTCTGCTTTGTCTCAGGCTGGTGGCTGGTAGAGAATGAAGAGAAGAGGTTGGCCTGGTTTCCAGCTCCGTTTCTCAAAGCTCTAGAGACAGAAGATGACTTGGACTCAGTAACAGATTCCGATAATGAAGGTATGTTACCATTTGTGAGATAGATTCCCCACAGCAATACCCATAACGCTCTCCATAAAGGGAATTCATCGGAATAAAAATATAGTATATATTGCCATTGCTGACATGTTTTTAGCAGTGCAAGCTACAAGCCAATATTCTCATCTTTCTACAAGTCTTAGTCCAGGTCAGTAACTGACCAGATAGTTAAGCAAGGATGAGAAAAATGGCCCCTAGCATGTACCTTTTAAGGAGAAGTCATCCTTTGTAGCTTATATATTCCTATCCTGGCCCAAAAATAAATAAACAAAATAAATAAAAATTTACAAACTTGCAAGAGCATGTAGAAGATTTAGACAATAGGAACAGAAGGAGTAATCTTAGAATAAGAGGAGCTCCAGAATCACAGATTTAATTGCATACTCCACAAAAGTATTCCAGTTTCTGTTGCCAGAACAAGACCCCCGATCCTTCATATGTGATCATATTCATCGTGCATTAAGCGCCAAACCTCCTCCGGATAAACTGCCCAGGGACATTGTATTATGTATGAAGGATTTCTTGGTCAAAGAAGAAATAATGCGGGCTGCACATGGCATCAGAAACATCAATTTAGATGGAGTTCAGTTACAGATCTATCCAGACATCACTTCAGTGCTCTCCACAGTAAGGATCTGGTACAGATGGGGTTTCCCCTTCAAACTAATTATTCCTCATAATGGCACTACCTACATCGCCTCCACTATCACCGAAGGTCAGGACATCCTGACAAAATTGGCCCTTCTTGACCCCATCAACCTCCCACATACTCCTTCTACACCTTGTCCAGTTCCCATCTGGAACACCCTGGCATCACGAGGTGACAGGCGCAGAATCAGACATGAAGCCGGTCAATGGAACTAGGAAGATCTACATATTATTTTTTTATGAAGGATAACCAGAGGACCATTTTTTCTTTCTTTTACACATTTTATTTTTGCCATATATATATATATATGTATGAAGAGGACGGAAGATCAGAAGGCCAGAAATGACAATCTGATGCAGTCAGACCCTTTCACTATATGGTTGCTATGAATGATACAGTCTTTGGTAATACAGCATTGTAAAGGGTCATGCTATGATGTAACTAGTTGAAAGCTGGCTGAAATAAGCGGTTACCTGGCAGCTACCTATATGAACACAGGGCACTATTAAAAATTCTACCTCTAGGGCCCAGTATGTAATATTGTGGAATCTCTCCTTATGCAGGAATACGGTACTATTCGGCAATGGCGTATGAAGCTATGAGCTGGGATGAAGTTTCTATCTCTCGAGGCGTTCTGGTAGAAGTCATAGAGAAGTCTAACAACGGATGGTGGTTGATAAGGTAACATACTTTAGAAAGATGATACAGAACTTCAAGTGACTATACTGTATAGTGTTCTTTATGTTTAAGACAAAAAAAAAATTATCAAAAAAGTCTTTCCAATAAGATAGAAATTATGTTTAAGTCTTTCATATTTAGCACCATTTTTCACCAAGCAGGTTGTGCTTTGTATAGCCTGTTTTCTGAGCATACGTGCATTGAGAGAGATCAGTTACACACCACTGAATGAGGCAAAGTAGGGACTTACCCCCTTCCCTCTTTTTATCAAGTATCCTCCCCCTATGGATTTTTTGTTAGACAGAAGCAGTCAAAAAGTGAACAATGGGTGGCAGATTTCTGTGTCATTCTGTTACATTCCACCTGATCATTTTTTTTTTTCAATTGAAAGTTTCCAAAATACTGTAAGATTCACCAAAGAACAGGAATGACCAGATTCATTCATCTATTGTAGATTGCAGTTGCGGTCAAGGAAGTTTTTAAAAGAAATTTAGTTAAAGCTGAACATACTTACAGAAAGTAAAGCCCACTGAGGACCTCCTATTTGCATATCCGACTGCTTTTGATTTCATTGATGGTGTCATCAGGGGCAGGGTCAAGGATAGAGCTGTCTGTATATACCGTAGTTTGCACCTCTAGTAGGCCAGCCACAAAATACTGTAAAATGGATAAGGGCCTAGGTTCACCTGCAGAATGCCTGCTGTCAGCTTTAAGAACAGGTAAATATCTGTAAAGAGTCCCAATGCTATAGATTCTTTTTAAAATAAAAAAGCTAAAGTTTTTCATGACCATTGGCTATAAACATCATTACTGACTACAGTTTCCTTTTGACCCACCACAGGTATAATGGAAAAACTGGCTTCGTTCCAGCTATGCACCTAAAACCGTACCAAAACTGTCATCAGATCCAAATCATGAAGAATCAAGGAAATTTCCCATCCACTTCAAATATGTTCAAAGCTTCTAGCCAGCTTGAGTTGACCAGACCAACAGAGGCCTGGAGAGTGGACAAGGAACATAATAAGGCCAACACCGGAAGTCTAGAAAGGGCAAAGGCTCAAAAACTGGACAGGAGAAAATCAAGGTCCATTAGTGGTTTAGCTTCAAGCCCAGCATATGGCTTTTACTCCAATCCTCCTAAATTCGTGCAAAGGGATCATGAAGTATTTCAATCTTTAGAAAAAGCACATATACCAACACGCAAGAGTCAAACAAGGGATGCCATACGTAAGCCTTCTGCTAGCTCTAAAATCCCACCTGAAAAAATACCCAAATCTCGTCTCCAAAGGCAGATATTATGTGACAAACAAGATTTGCACAAGGATGGTCCGAGCACAACCAAGCCAAAAACTGGGCAGTCCATTCCTCAAGTTCCCCAGACACCACTCATGCCACAGAGACCCAAACCACATGAGATACTCCACAAGTGTACCACTTTCACAAAGAAAGCTTTTGAGATGAGAGAAGCCAGTGCTCTGCAGGGCTAAAGGAGAATCATTTCTACATTGTGAATCCATGGCTTTGTATTTTTGCTTTATTTATTCAATGTATTTATTATATTTTGGATTTACTATATGTAAATATACAAAATAATGTGTCCAATGAACAGCAGGTAGTCTGAAGGCATGGCCAGAGGAATTGGCTGCACACCAGACCATTTAGTCCTGGGTGCTAATAAGTTGAAAAAGGCAATGTTTTCAAACTTATATAAGGAACTCTAGATGTCTGCATCTGGCTTGCAAACTCCACCCAGCTCCTGCAGCTACATTTCAAAGAATGCATTAGGAGGCCTGAGACTCCTCTTTATGTAGGAAGAAGTCTACATGACAGTATTGCTATTGGTGCCCTCCAAAAAAGAACAGAGCAATAGATAAGTCAAACAACCAGACTCCACCCCTGAGAGCACCCTGTTTCATAAATTTGAACTGGAAATCCGAAAAAAACTGATTTACACATATGCATCTCTTCCCTGGTGCATTTTATAGTGAACTCAATAGAAATACACCAAAGCGCATATCAGTGTGCATTTTAACACAATGCATGTTGCAGTGAACGGTATATTAAATGTCAACATGCATCATAGCATGCATTGATGTGTGTTGATGTGCTCCATAATGTGTGTACGTGTGTCATGACCTGTTGACCTTCATCATGACACACATTTATGCACCTCCTAACACGTGTTGACATGCATCCATTGATTTCAATGGTAAATGCATCAAACAAAAGTGCAAAGGTGTCCATCCAGCCTAACATTTGATTTTTTACATACTTCAGCGTGTCTCAAAAGTCTCCATACATAGGAAAAATTAACAAACTCATACACCACCTTGTTATGGTATCAGCGTACGCCGATGGTTGGCTCAACAGTTTCCACGTTCTTAGATTGATTGTCGCAGTCCTGTGGAATGGCCTGCCAGATTCCCTGATCTTTCCCCACTCAAATTTTACTTGGTTGGCCACTTAAAAGCCGTGGTGTACAAGGAGTAGATTAGTAACATAGACAATTAGGAACGCATTCTAAATGCAATTACTTCCATAACAACAGATATCTTGGAACGTGTTCACCATGAGTGAGGAAGAAGACTTTGTGTGTGCAGAAAGGGGTGACAAATATTTTTTAAAATGTTGTAGTAAATATTTGAGCTACAATTTTTTTCATTTTTCCTATGTATGGTGACTTTTGGGACACCTTGTATTGGCTGCTAGAATAGCTATAGTGAAAAATTGAAAAAAATGACCATCTCTATGGGTTTTGTTTAAAAAAAAAAAAAAAAAAAAAGCTTAATGGGGTGATGATAAACGTTTGTGCGTGCATAAATCTGTCAAATCAGGTTTGAAAAGATGTAGGATCTAATGATCCACTATAATTCACTAGACAGTTGAGGCCCAGCTAGAATGTTCTTTCTTACCTATCTTTAATTCCATTTCTCCTGCCTTTCTCTATCGTTATGGATGATCCCCACATTCTGGAAGTGTAGGGCTTTTAATTGTATTCTCCTTCTCTCTTACTTTATGGAATTAAATTCCTATAAGGAGTACACACTTTATATTCACAGCTAGGTGATGCTCCACTTTTGTTTCTATGTATTGATGTACAAATGTATCTAAATACGACTATTCGATAATTTCCACAAGGGTAAGATGGAAACATTGTAATGGAAATCGTAATGTTAGCATTGTCTATTGATATATTATCATTTACCAAGATTATTCTGATTAACTTTTTACTTCTTTATGCAAATACCAATAAAAAAAGATTGAAATACAAACCCCCAGACTCCTCCCATAATTGGAATATATAGGTTTAGGGTGAACCATCCCTTGAAAATGGTTTCTGGTCAAAATGCAGATAAGGGTTTCTTCCTATTCAGTAATGGTATGAAGTATGTGTTTCTACTTGGTTGAAGGGGAGGGTTATTTTCTTTTTTGTCAGGCTTTCAGTAGCTAAAGCCCAACTCCAGTCACATGAAAAAAAAAAAACTAGGCTTTTTTTCAGGTACCGGGATGATGGACTGGATTTTCACGGAGTCTGTCCTTAGTCCTACTTCATACCACAACCCCCCTTTACAGTGTCCAGGTACCCCTTTTAAAACTGTCCCATAGTGTGCTCAGTTCCCATTGACATCACAGCCCCCCTTTACAATAATGTAACAGAGGCTGCACTGTAAAAGGGGTACTGTAACGCAACAGGGGCTTTACTGCAAAGGAGCACTGTATTGATTGCAGTGTCCCGTCATAGTGCAGTCCCCTTTATATCACAGTGTCCCTTTATAGTGCAGCCCCCTTTATATCACAGTGTACACCTTGCAATCACAGCCCCCCATCCCCTCCCCATCACAGTGGCTCTTGCAGTCATGCCCCCCTTTCCTCTCTCATTTCAGTCTCTGCCTCCCCTGCACAGTCCTACCTGTGGCAGGGTAGAGACGATTTTTAGCCATGTGTCTTCTCCACCAATTTAATCCCGTCAGCAGAGCAGTGGGCGGAAGGAGCTGCAGATCTGGATGGAGGGCGGGAGCTGCCAAACTTGACATGTTGACAAGCAGGTGATTACCCACTTGTTAGTATGAAAGATTCTCTCTCTCCAGAGAAGATCTCCAGGGATCTCCGTGAGACAGCACACGGGTTCAGTGACACAGCCAAATAACAGGAGGTGAGGGGACTGTGATGGTCCTGTCGGGACCACGTTCGCCACTAACCTCCCGGCCATCCACAGGCCATGGGCCAGTAACTGCCCGGGGGTTGGGGACCCTTGGATTAGAGGGAGCCTGACCAATGAAGAGCCAGACCAAAGCAGTTGATGGTTAGATCTGGGCAAATAATTTCTACAGTGACCAAGTCGCTACAATAAAAAAAAGAAAGTATCTTGTACTGTACGTTGTAAAAGACGTTTAATACTTACCTTTCTGGTGCATGGTGTGCATAATCTTTGCTCTTTTGAAGAGTGTTGGGCACTGCTGCTGTTTAAAACGTCCAGGATTGTCAGATAGGGTATCCCTTGATAGGAAAAGATTTAAAGCGATTGAAAACCCGTTTATTTTAAAAACAACAAACATGTTATGCTTACCTGCTCTGTACAATGTTTTTTCACAGAGCAGCCTTCTCTTCTCGGGTCCGGCGCTCCTGCCTTCTCCCTCATGCTGAGTGCCCACCATAGCAAGCCACTTGTTATGGGTGCAATCCTGTGGGCTTGCTCCCGAGCTGGCTGTGTGTGTCCATAGACACACACAGCGTGGCTCGGCCTGCCCCTATTCCTCTTCATTGGCTGTGATTGACAGCAGCGGTAGCCAATGGCTCCCACTGCTATCTTTGAACCTATGAGGAGGGACAGCACCGGATCGAGATAGGTCTCAGGTTAGTATGGTGGGTGGGAACTGCAATAGGAAGATGCAGAGAATGCATGAAGGTAAAAAAGCTTGTCTTTATTTACAAAGCTATTGCTTTGTAAATATTCTGTAGGCTATGTTACCAGGAAACCTACTGGATCTATACACTGAATACCTTGATCTTGAGATCAGCACCATTCTATGATCATAATTCATCTATACAGTGCCGTGAAAAGTATTCATACTCCCCCCTTAAAATTTTCCACATTATGTCATGTTACAACCAAAACCATAAATGTATTTTATTGGGCTTTTATGTGATAGACCAACACAAAGTGGCACATAGTCATGAAGTGGAAGAAAATGAATGGTTTTCAAAATTTTTACAAATTAAAATGTGAAAAGTGTATGGGGTATCCCTCCGGGAACCTAACTGCCATGGCCTCCTCTCGCATATGGGGGCGGCCTTGGGCCTATTACTGCTAGCTTCCTTATTGCTTTGTACGTTTGGGTATTGCCATGCTCTAGTCACATTAACGGTGGGATTCCCTCCCCACACCTCTGTGCCATTGCTGCTGACCGGATACTATGGCGGTTAAATATGAATTGATATCATGGAATGTACAGGGGTTGAGCGATGGAGTGAGACAGATGGCACTATTTACTGCACTGAGACCATTCCTCAATACAATGGTGTGTTTACAGGAAACTCATCTTCAATCTAATACCGTATCATCGCTTCGGCACCGAGGCTTTTTGACACAGTTTCACTCCATCCATACTGCATATTCCAGGGGGGTCAGCATTCTTGTTTCCAATAATGTCCCATTTAACTTGATATAATCCCAGATCGATATCCAAGGCCCATATATATTCTTGCTGAGTACACTTGCAGGGGTAGTGTGTATTATAGGCAATATGTATATTCCTCCACCCTTCTCTCTAGAGCGTCTGAACTACCTGGCCCAATTTATGGCTTCCCACTCTAATGTACCCAATATGGGCTGTGGGCGATTTTAACAATCTTCTGGATAAAAGTAAAGATAAATTCATACCACAGGGGGGCGGACCCACAGTTTCGATGGGCCCCACCCCGTTTGCCAGACTGGTCTCCGAACTAGGGTTGTGTGATGTGTGGAGGAATAGACATCCGAGCGGGAAATGTTATTCTTGTTATTCTGCTTTACATAGACCTGTGCTTGAGTAATCCTCTGGCATGGTCTATGGTGCACCTGGTTGAATACTTTCCAAGGAATATTTCTGACCATTCACTGATGCGAGTACAAATCTCTATTGAGGGAGCCGCCGGTGTCCTGCCGAGAAAGTTCCCCTGGTGGATAAGGACCCCCCCTGTACTGCGCAGGCGCAGCACGAATGACTAGGAGCCGCCGAAAATAGCCGAAGCTGAAAAACTTCAATCAGCTGTACACGGCGCCTGCGTCCTAGGTCCAGGTTCAAGCCCCACCATCCAAGTGGACCTAGAGGGAGAATAAAAAAGTGCCGAGTGAAGTGAGGCCGTGCCCGAAGCGTGGCAAAAGAAGCGAGCCCGCGAGGGGCCCTCTTACAGGCACCGTGTACAGCTGATTTCTATTCTATTCAGCTATTTCCGCCGGCTCCTACTGCGCAAGCGCTGCGCCTGTGCAGTAGAGGGGGGTCCTTATCCGCCGAGGGGAACTTTCTCGGCAGAACACCGGTACTAAATTATGGAAAGTCAATCCCTTTTGGTTTAATCTCTTTCCAGCTTCAGACCCACTGCCTGCGGAGATTCAACCCTTTCTTCACTACAATAGGGGCTCTGGGACACTCTTAAGGCGCATATAGGAGGCCTTATAATCCGACAGATATCCAACATTAAGACAGCTACCAGGGAATGGGGTAACTTGGTGCTCAGTGAGGCACAAAAAGCGGAAGAACACTATATTATGAATCCCTCACCTGCTTCCGAGAGAGGATGGCTTGGGGCGCAGGCATTGCACCAACAGGTCACCCTCACCACAGCTGAAAACAAGCGATTTTTCATACAGCAGAAATATTTTGAGGAAGGGAAAAACACTGGCCACTTGCTGGCGGTGATCTCTCGGGCACAGCAGGGAACAGCGCACATAGAAGCCATCCGGAACCCGGCAGGGGCCAGGGCCAGATTAAGAGCAACATGGGCCTGGTGCTAAGGATTTTGGTGGGCCTTTTTCTGAAAATAAATAAAATGAAAACGCAAAAAATTTTTGTTGAATTAAATTAAAGAGAGAGAGGGGTGTGAGAGAGTGGTAGAGAGAGAGGGGGGGGGGGTGATAGCGAGATAGGGGGCTGAGAGGGGATGAGAGGGAGGGGAAAAGAGAGAGAAAGGCGTTGAATGAGAGAGATGGGGACGAGAGAGAGGGGGTGAGAAAAAGGGGAATAGAGAGAGGGTGAAAGAGAGAGAGGGTGGTAGGAAAGAGGGGGTTGAAGGGGGCAAGAGAGAGAGAATGGGGGATGAAGGGGGTGAGAGAGAGAACAGGGTGAAAGAGAGGGGGGTGAAAAGAGGGAGAGGGGGGGTGAGAGTGAGGGGGTGAGTCTGTGGGGGGCACAGCACAGTACATTACATGGTTGGCACTACACATTACATGGTGGATACATGGATACAGCACATTTAATGGTGGGTGAAGCACATTACATGGCGGGCACAGCACATTACACTGTTGGCACTGCCCAATACAGCACATTAAAAGGTAGGCACAGTACATTATATGGTGGGCACAGCACATGACATGGTTGGTACTGCACAACACAGCACATTGCATGGTGGACACAGCACATGCACACGGTGGGCACAGGACCTTATATGGTGGGCACAACACATGACATGGCGGGCATAGCTGAGCACATTACATGGTGGGCACTGCACATTACAAGTGGGCACTGCACAGCACATTATATGGTGGGCACAGCATATTATATGGTGGGTACTGCACATGGCATGGTGGGCACTGCACAGCACATGACAAGGTGGGCACTGCATGACACCACATGATATGGTGGGCACTGCATGACACAGCACAGCACATTAATTGGTGGACACCACACATGACATGGTGAGCCCTGCATAGCGCATTCCATTGTGGGTACTGCACGGCACATGCCATGGTGGACAATGTACAGCACCTTACATGCTGGGTACAGCACATTACATGGTAAGCACTGCATGGCGCAGCACATGACATGGTGGGCACAACACAGCACGACAGGTTGGGCACTGCACAGTAATTTACATGGTGGGCACTGCACATGACACGGTTGGCACTGCATGGCACAGCACATTACATGGTGGGTACAGCGCATTACATGGTGGGCACTGCATGGCACAGCACATTTCATGGTGGGCAATGCAACTGCACATTACATGTTAGGAACTGCACATGACATGGTGGGCACTGCTGAACAGCCCAGCACATTGCACAGTGGGCACAACACACGGCAGGGTGGGCACAGCACATGACATAGTGGGCACAGCACATTACATGGGGGCACTGCAATGCACAGCACATGACATAGTGGGCACAGCACATTACATGGGGGGCACTGCAATGCACATGACATGGTGGGCACAGCACATTACATGGGGGGCACTGCAATGCACATGACATGACATGGTGGGCACAGTACATTACATGGGGGCACTGCAATGCACATGACAGTGGGCACAGCACATTACATGGGGGCACTGCAATGCGCATGACATGACATGGTGGGCTCAGCACATTACATGGGGGGCACTGCAATGCACATGACATGACATGGTGGGCACAGCACATTACATGGGAGGCACTGCAATGCACATGACATGACATGGTGGGCACAGCACATTACATGGGGGCACTGCAATGCACATGTTATGACATGGTGGGCACAGCACATTACATGGGGGGCACTGCAATGCACATGACATGACATAGTGGGCACAGCACATTACATGGGGGGCACTGCAATGCACATGACATGACATAGTGGGCACAGCACATTACATGGGGGGCACTGCAATGCACAGCACATGACATAGTTGGCACAGCATATTACATGGGAGGCACTGCAATGCACAGCACATAACATAGTTGGCACAGCACATTACATGGTGGGCACTGCAATGCACAGCACATGACATAGTGGGCACAGCACATTACATGGGGGGCACTGCAACGCACAGCACATGACATGGTGGGCACAGTACATTACATGGGGGCACTGCAATGCACATGACATGGTGGACACAGCACATTACATGGGGGGCACTGCAATGCACATGACATAGTGGGCACAGCACATTACATGGGGGGCACTGCAATGCATATGACATGGTGGACACAGCACATTACATAGGGGGCACTGCAATGCACATGACATGGTGGGCACAGCACATTACATGGGGGGCACTACAATGCACATGACATAGTGGGCACAGTACATTACATGGGGGGCACTGCAATGCACATGACATGGTGGGCACAGCACATAACTTGGGGGCTACTGCAATGCACATGACATGGTGGGAACAGCACATTACATGGGGGGCACTGCAATGCACATGGCATGACATGGTGGGCACAGCACATTACATGGGGGGCACTGCAATGCACATGACATGGTGGGCACCGCACATTACATGGGGGCACTGCAATGCACATGACATGGTGGGCACAGCACATTACATGGGGGCACTGCAATGCACATGACATGGTGGGCACAGCACATTACATGGGGGCACTGCAATGCACATGACATGACATGGTGGGCACAACACATTACATGGGGGGCACTGCAATGCACATGACATGGTGGGCACAGCACATTACATGGAGGGCACTGCAATGCACATGGCATGGCAAGGTGGGCACAGCCCATTACATGGAGGGCACTGCAATGCACATGACATGGCATGGTGGGCACAGCACATTACATGGGGGGGCACTGCAATGCACATGACATGGTGGACACAGCACATTACATGGGGGGCACTGCAATGCACATGACATGACATAGTGGGCACAGCACATTACATGGGGGGCACTGCAATGCACATGACATGGTGGGCACAGCACATTACATGGGGGGCACTGCAATGCACATGACATGACATGGTGGGCACAGCACATTACATGGAGGGCACTGCAATGCACATGACATGGTGGGCACAGCACATTACATGGGGGCACTGCAATGCACATGACATGGTGGGCACAGCACATTACATGGGGGGCACTGCAATGCACATGACATGGTGGGCACAGCACATTACATGGGGGGCACTGCAATGCACATGACATAGTGGGCACAGCACATTACATGGGGGGCACTGCAATGCACATGACATGACATGGTGGGCACAGCACATTACATGGGGGCACTGCAATGCACATGACAGTGGGCACAGCACATTACATGGGGGGCACTGCAATGCACATGACATGACATGGTGGGCACAGCACATTACATGGGGGGCACTGCAATGCACATGACATGACATGGTGGGCACAGCACATTACATGGGGGCACTGCAATGCACAGCACATGACATAGTGGGCACAGCACATTACATGGGGGGCACTGCAACGCACAGCACATGCCATGGTGGGCACAGTACATTACATGGGGGCACTGCAATGCACATGACATGGTGGACACAGCACATTACATGGGGGGCACTGCAATGCACATGACATGACATGGTGGGAACAGCACATTACATGGGGGGCACTGCAATGCACATGACATGGTGGGCACCGCACATTACATGGGGGCACTGCAATGCACATGACATGACATGGTGGGCACAACACATTACATGGGGGGCACTGCAATGCACATGACATGGTGGGCACAGCACATTACATGGGGGCACTGCAATGCACATGACATGACATGGTGGGCACAACACATTACATGGGGGGCACTGCAATGCACATGACATGGTGGGCACAGCACATTACATGGGGGGCACTGCAATGCACATGACATGGTGGGCACAGCACATTAAATGGAGGGCACTGCAATGCACATGGCATGGCATGGTGGGCACAGCACATTACATGGAGGGCACTGCAATGCACATGACATGGCATGGTGGGCACAGCACATTACATGGGGGGCACTGCAATGCACATGACATGGTGGACACACAATGCACATGACATGACATAGTGGGCACAGCACATTACATGGGGGGCACTGCAATGCACATGACATGGTGGGCACAGCACATTACATGGGGGGCACTGCAATGCACATGACATGACATGGTGGGCACAGCACATTACATGGAGGGCACTGCAATGCACATGACATGGTGGGCACAGCACATTACATGGGGGCACTGCAATGCACATGACATGGTGGGCACAGCACATTACATGGGGGGCACTGCAATGCACATGACATGGTGGGCACAGCACATTACATGGGGGCACTGCAATGCACATGACATAGTGGGCACAGCACATTACATGGGGGGCACTGCAATGCACATGACATGGTGGACACAGCACATTACATGGGGGGCACTGCAATGCACATGACATGACATAGTGGGCACAGCACATTACATGGGCGGCACTGCAATGCACATGACATGGTGGGCACAGCACATTACATGGGGGGCACTGCAATGCACATGACATGGTGGGCACAGCACATTACATGGGGGGCACTGCAATGCACATGACATGACATGGTGGGCACAGCACATTACATGGAGGGCACTGCAATGCACATGACATGGTGGGCACAGTACATTACATGGGGGCACTGCAATGCACATGACATGACATGGTGGTTACAGCACATTACATGGGGGGCACTGCAATGCACATGACATGACATGGTGGGCACAGCACATTACATGGGGGGCACTGCAATGCACATGACAGTGGGCACAGCACATTACATGGGGGGCACTGCAATGCACATGACATGGTGGGCACAGCACATTACATGGGGGGCACTGCAATGCACATGACATAGTGGGCACAGCACATTACATGGGGGGCACTGCAATGCACATGACATGGTGGGCACAGCACATTACATGGGGGCACTGCAATGCACATGACAGTGGGCACAGCACATTACACGGGGGGCACTGCAATGCACATGACATGACATGGTGGGCACAGCACATTACATGGGGGGCACTGCAATGCACATGACATGACATGGTGGGCACAGCACATTACATGGGGGGCACTGCAATGCACATGACATGACATGGTGGGCACAGCACATTACATGGGGGGCACTGCAATGCACATGACATAGTGGGCACAGCACATTACATGGGGGGCACTGCAATGCACATGACATGGTGGACACTGGGCACAAGAGAGCACATTACATGGGGGGAAGCAGCAGTCTTTCCCCTAGCACAATAAAACCCCTCCCTAACAAATGTACTAACCTTATCTTAACAACAGCATGGGAGATGTCCTTCCTCCCGGGCTCCTGCTGGTTAGAACATCAGCGCCCCTCCCCCAGACAGCTCCCAGACACAGAGGATCTGGGTGAGTGTAACAGATCCTGTGATAAGAGTCAGGCATCGGCAGAGACAGGACTTGGCTGCACTGACTTGTCTTCTCCATGTGTGCACAGAGGGCTCCTCTTCCTTCAGGAAGGCACACAGTTATCGATAAGCCACTGCCATGGCAGACAAATCGAGGAAAGCTGGAAGCCGCACACCGGTATAGTGATGAATGCTTTATTTAAAAAGCTGGATCATGAAGACACACAAAACTTGACAGCAGAAGCGTACAAAAGCAGCTAACGCGTTTCACACTACAATGAGTGCTTATTCATAGCTGACATATATGGGGGTACATAACATATTTATAGCCTAAGTTGAAAACCTATATGGTCATGTGATAGTATTAATCATTGACAGCAGCTGGAAATCAATCAGGTCAATTCTCGGCACCTGTTGTTAAACTCATAGGCTTAAACAGTGAGGACTCCCATGTGAATGATATATAGGTGGCAGTGGAAAAAGGAAAAGTAATAAATGAATAGTGAATAAATAAAAAGATAAAGAAATAGTAAACGAGCATATAAGAGAAAATGATTATTGGTGTGTGAAGTATACTTATGTATGGTGTTTCTTTTATGCAAAAAAGTGTCTATGGATGGGGATATATAAACAAGATATAAAAGAAAATGTGAACACATTGTGTCAATAAAAATAATGTGAACACTGAAAAAATCGTTATACCAATAAATTTATTTCTAAAGATAAAGTGAACATTTAAACATGTGTAAATGTTATGTGCACGATATATAAGAAAAGAATGTCAAAAATATATATAAATAAAGGGATTTTTTATATAAAAAAAATATATATGAAAAAATATATATGAAAAAAGTGTTATAAAAAAAGTGTTATAAAAAAACTTGTGTGATTATACATGTGTGGTCACGTGATGTGTGTACAAAATAATCGCTTGCAAGGAGCAATGTATGTGTTAGAACTAGGAAATGTAACCAATGAATATGTGCCATGTACGGTATATCCAAATAAATTAAAAATGGAAAATAACGATTTTAATGAATAATATTGTTGAGTGAAAGAGATAAATTAAATTGGTAAAGTAGCATTATGTGAGGTGTGTTTAAAAGCCATAGTACTAAATGGTATTGTATGATATATGCATTTAAAAGCCATAGCACTTGGATCTGAATGAGAATCGGCTTGTATATGTTCTCATGAGCGACCAAAGTTTGAATTTTGAATTTCAAATCCTGGTCCGCAGTGCTGAGTAGAACGCTCATGTCAATGCAGTGCCGACCAGGATGAATGTAAGGATATGGATGAAAGGAGGATAGGTTAGTAAAAATCTTTCTGACAAAAGCAAAGGTCGCTGTCAGCAACAAGCTAAGAAGCCAGGATGACTCATGTTCAAAGTGGCTTGCTTGTGTGCATGTGTCTGCCATATACGATATATGTATTTAAAAATCATGGTGTTTAGATCTAAATGAGAATCGGCTAGTGGATGCTCTCGTAAGCGACCAAAGTTTGACTTAGATCCTGGTCCGCAGTGCCGAGCAAAACACTCATATCAATGCAATGCCGACCAGGATAAATGTGAGGATATACCGGTAGATGAGAAAAAGATAAATTAGTAAAAGTCTTCATAACAGAAACAAAGATCGCTATCAGCAGCAAACAGAAAAGCTGGGATAATTCTTATCCAAATGGGCTTGTATGTGTGCATGTGTCTGCCTTTGTCCATTCATAAGCTGGATGTGTGAAAACTTGTTTCAGTCTGTGTGAGATATATATGGAGAACACGGATGTCAGTAGATGGAAAGGAAAAAGGAACGTAAAACAGATGTCATCCGTTACTATTCTTCTATATAAAAAGTAGCTAACATTGACTGTTGATGACAATACAGCTGTGTGTTGAAAAATACAGGAATGAAACAATGTTGATGGTTTTTCATGGGCAGACATTTAGCTCAAGGAACAAGTCCGATCTAAAACAGAAAAGTGAAAGTGAGAGATTTAACTCAATCATATCAGTGATATGGAGAGACTAATCTAAGACTTGTAAAAACTTTCTTAGTACTTGGTCAAGACTAAATGACATAATAAATGAACAATTCCAACAATATTAAAATTATGTTGTTCACAAAAAAACTATACTGCGCTTATCAGGACTGTGGATGTATTTCAAATGATCAATAAACATATTTGAATAATCACATGACAAAGAAGATATTTCTAAAGTATGCTAATATTGAATATATGTTTAAACCACTAGTCCTGACCTAAAAGGAATTCTTTTGTGTGTATGGGAATCCACAAATGGAAGGACATCTATGTGTTATTATATATATATATATATATATATATATATATATATATATATATATATATATATATATATATATATATATATATATTTTTTTTTTTTAATATATAAATTATTATATTTCTATATGAATTAACTATTGTCCCAACTGATGTGGATTCCACAGAGAACTCTCATAAGGTTGTGGATTATGTGTGTTAAAGACCACAATGGATTATATGTATAAAATGTGTATATATAGTCCTATTGATTGGGACACGTTCAATGTCCATAAAGTTATAAGGGACAAACACGTGTGTGAACGGTAACAATCAAAGGTACAACCTAGTTGATCGAATCTTCTGACAATAGATATACGATGAGGGAACAGGTGATGGAAGAGAAAATTTCGGTATTCTAATAGAGACTATAATGGGGATTAGGATGTAACAGAATACGGGGAGGATACATGTCAAGATTTTACTCATAATAATAGGAAACATCCCATTCAAAATTCAAGCCTAATGGAATTCTGGTGTTCAATAAAAATATCCAATATACTTCGCGTTTGCAAAGTAATTGAAATCTATCCCCCCCTCTAATAGGTGTTACAATTTTCTCTATTCCTTGAATATAAAGGCTCGACGTGTCCTTCTGATGTACAAAGATCCAGTGTTTAGATACGTTGGTTAGTTTATCCTTTTCTATGTCGTATAAGTGATCATATAAACGATCTCTAAGACGTCGCGTCGTGCGTCCTACATATTGTATTTGACAGATGTCACAGGTGATGACATATACTATATATTGAGTATTACAGTTTATGAATGAGGAGATGTTGAAGACTTTACCATTTGTACAAGATATTATCTGTTTGCCTTTTCTAATGTGGCTGCAATAATTGCAACCTCTAGATGTTTCTAATCTCTTTTAAATAAAGCATTCATCACTATACCGGTGTGCGGCTTCCAGCTTTCCTCGATTTGTCTGCCTCATCTTGCATCAGCCAGCACCTGGGACTCTTCCCTTTTGAAGGATAATACTACACTGGCGTTCATCTCCCCTGGTCTGCGCCTACCTGAGCGGTGGGACCCCTCTCTGCTTATCTTGCTTTTCTGGATTTAAGCCACTGCCATGGGCCTATATTGAGGGAGGGGCCAGGAGCTGCAGCTCCACCAGCCCCTATGTTTATCCGGCCCTGGCAGGGGCTACGGTACAGGATGCAAGTCAAATCTTACAGGTTTTCAGTACTTATTTTAGGGAATTATATGAATCCAAGGTTACTCCCCCGGAGAGTGAGCTTGTACACTTCTTGGATTAGTGCACTTTGCCGACAATGTCTGCGAAGGGTCGTAAACTGCTCAATGAACCCATCACCATTGAAGAACTAACTGAGGCCGTTGCCACTATGGCTAATAGTAAGTCCCCGGGGACCAACGGACTACCTGCAGAGTTGTATAAACGCTATGCTGAATTTACCTACGCTTTCGACAACTCTAAATGATGCAGTTCGCAGGGGTGCATTACCGGCTTCTATGAGAGAGGCCATCATAGTGGTGTTGCCCAAGCCGGGTAAGGACCCCTTGCTTCCCGATTCTTACAGACCGATCTCATTGATAAACATGGACAGCAAACTCTTGGCCAGAGTCCTAGCCATGTGCTTGGCAAAGGTGGTGCCTGGGCTGATACCTTGATCAGTCAGGCTTCATTCCTGCTCGGTCAACAGCATTGAATGTTAGACGGCTATTTCTAAACTTACAGTTGCCGGTAGATAACCCAAGTAATAGGGCAGTGTTCTCACTTGATGCTGCCAAAGCTTTTGACAGTGTTGAGTGTAGATACCTATGGGTGTTCCTATGCAAATTTAAAGTTGGGAAATACTTTCTTGCCTGAATTAAATTGCTACATACGGCTCCCAGCGCACGAATCTGCATTAACAGGGTGCTATCCGTGGCTTTCCCATTACACAGAGGGACTAGGCAGGGATGCCCACTGTCCCCCTTGCTCTTTGCTCTGACGCTGGAACTTCTGGCGGCCATGGTAAGAGCATCCCCTGAGGTAATGGGCTTCCATAGAGGGCTGAGGGTAGCAGACTCTCCCTCTATGCTGACGACACCCTGATATACCTTGGAGATACCATGGGGTCCCTTACAGCCGTCATGCGACTTATTGAACTATTTGGGCAGTATTCAGGCTTTGCCATTAACTGGCATAAGGCTTCGCTATGGCCATTGGATCCATTACCTGGCCCTCTCCCTCAAATAGCTTCACAGGTAGATGTGGTTACTACATTTAAGTATTTGGGGATTACTGTGATGAGGGAGGTTGGAGACTATGTAGCGCTGAAGCTTAAACCCATCCTGCAAAAATTCAAGCAAAAGTGCACCAGTTGGTGTAGATTGACCCCTTCTGTTACGGGCAAGGCAAACCTCATTAAAATGGTCTGGGCCCCCCAGTTGCTGTATGTTCTACACAATGCCCCTATATGGATCCCGAAATATTGGTTTGACTGCATAGACTCACAGTACAGGGAATTCCTTTGGAAATATGGTGTGGTGAGGATTAAACGGACTACATTACAATATCCCAAAGACCAGGGAGGAATGGCGGTTCCCCATTCTTTCAAATATTTTATGGCCGCCCAGTTGCAGCATTTGACTGGCTGGGACCTCCCTATGGTGACGGACCCCTCGAGAACCTTACTGATACAGTCCTTAATGGAGTTCTCAGCTGGAAATGGGCCTGCTAGAATTGCCTTCCCACTGCCCCACGGTACATTTGTTGTTAAAACTATGGACAGAACTAAAGCACAGGCTGGGTCTTACTGGCTTTCTCCCATGTATACTTATATGGTGTAATAGGTCCGGTGGCTGATTCCTGTGTCATCCGCGGCACACCCAGCCCAGCCCGGATATACCATCTCACAGTTAGTGCATAGGATGACGCCCCCTGCCGGAACGAGAGTACAAAATCTCACTAAGCCTGGAAACTGTAGCATTGGGCACTGCTTGCTTTTATTTATTTTTTATTAATTAAATTATTGGAATAAGTTTACATGCTTGTCATTACCAAATGTGAGTTTCTAATTTATTGGGTTTTAATTAATCAAAGTTTTTAACCGCTACACTTAGTCTGGCACCCCTCTTGTTCTCCTTGATTGAACATTATCATATTGCACATGATAAATGTTCTCACCCACCCTGGGTGCCTTTCCTCTAACCCCACCCAGGTTCCACATCTTGCCTATCAACTGTCAGTGAGCACCTGCCATACTCAATTTTAAAGTGGTTGTAAACCTCAGACATGAAATACGAACAAAGCATATCCCTCTATAGCAGTGATGGCGAACCTTAGCACCCCAGATGTTTTGGAACTACATTTCCCATGATGCTCAACTACACTGAAGAGTGCATGAGCATCATGGGAAATGTAGTTCCAAAACATCTGGGGTGCCAAGGTTCGCCATCACTGCTCTATAGTGTGTACTTGTCTCAATTAAGAGCACTTTCACACTGAGCCGCCTTGGGCGTCTGCGGTAAAGCGACGCTATTTTTAGCTGCGCTTTACTGTCCTTTTAGCTGCGCTTTTCGGCCACTAGCGGGGAGTTTTTAACACCCGCTAGCGGCCGAAAAAGGGTTAAAAGCGCCCGCAAAGCGCCGCTGCCTATTGATTTCAATGGGCAGGGGCACTGTATAAACCGCTCCTACAGTGCCTCAAAGATGCTGCTTGCAGGACTTTTTTTTAGCATCTTATCAGCACACCGCTTCAGTGTGAAAGCACTTGGGCTTTCACACTGGAGAGGCTTTTTACAGGCGCTATTTTTTTCTGTAAAGCGCCTCAGTGTGAAATCGGTCTAAGTGTAATTTCTGTCCGCTGTTTCATTTCTCTGCTATCAGCACATGTCACTTCTGACAAGTTTTCCTGACACCAAGAGAAAAAAGAGGCGACAGGGGAGGGAGCCCAGCAGATTGACAACCTCTGCTCTGTTCCTGTGTGAAGGGAGGTATGTCCCTTCCCTCCAATCAGCTCTCCTCACTGAGCTCTGCAGAGTAATTTCAGCTCTTTGTCCCCTTTTTTTTTGACCGCTCAGACAAGCTTTATAAATTCTGCACTTTGAACGGATGTAGAGAAGAGAAGACTGCAGATAGACAGGTCCAACTTATGTAGGAGGATTTTTTTCATCTCTGTGTATCACTTGAGGCCTGTGATTGGTGAAGGTACTTATGGTAGATAAAAACAAAACAAAATATTTTTTTTCTGTTCGCACAAAAATTAAATTTGAGAGGATATGTGTGTATATATGTATATATATAATATAGATACAGATAGAGAAAGAGAAAGAGAGAAAGAGATATAGAGAGATAGAGAGAGATAATATATTTTTATATGCTTGTAGATGTTCCTTACACATACAGAACATTAATTTACCTACAGAAAGGTAAACATTAGTTGGTATTGGCATAAAGGCTTCTATTCGATAAACAGTCAATTAAGTTATTAATCCACCATGTAGCCAAAGTTTGGGAAAGATGGTTTATTATAAAAAGGAAAGACTCAAACTTCTCTATAAGATGTCCAACGAACAGAAAAGCCAATCAGCAGCTGCCCCCAGCGCTCTGATCCAAGGTTACCAGGGCCGATAAATGTGAAATTCCAGAAGCGCTCAGTCTTTTCCAGGCAGGCACTGTTATAGAGCCAGGGGCACAGGCTCCCATCCATAACAAAAGGGTCAACAAAATTAGGCACCAGTGGTAGAAAAAAAAAACACAGCTTCTTTGACATCCTTGGTATAGGAGCCCCACAGGCCGTTCAGAATTGTCTATATGCACTGCAGATGTCAGAGGACTTTGTTGTCATCTAGCTTTGTGACTTTGTCATGCTCTGGCATCCTCTCGCGTAGGGCGGCTGGTAACGGGTATACTACTTGTCTTCTCCTCCTCTGGCAAATCAGTCAGCCTCATGTGCTGCCACATAAAGTCCACAAACATGGAAGCCTGCAGAAGTCGGGACATCCTCTGCATGTGTCGCTCTGTGGAATGAAAGGATAAATAAGTCAGAACCGTTAGAAGTGTTTTCTGATTTACTACACCCTCTTCACCTGCCCTATCTGCAGATCCCATGGCTTCAATATTTTCTAAGCTGAAATAAACAAATCGCAGAGATTAGACGTTCTGGCCTCAATCTACTTTACTTGCTGCATACTTGTTCTGGGCAGAAAAAAACGCTTACGCTTGTAAAAATGTATGTTAAACGTGTCTAAACGCTCATTAACGCTAGGTGCGTTTATTTATTGCGATTTCCAGAATAAATTATTCTTGCTAATGAAATGAATTAACGCCCAATGCTTCACACCTGTAAACATGTCTTACACAGTTCTACAAGCGTCATGCGTTTTTTTTTTTATGCCAAAACACTGCTGCCAGGAGGAAAGGCTTTCAGGAGAGAGTTTCCAAAATGTTGCAAAAAAGCAAAAAATGTTGGATGAACTTATACTTGTGTATACCCAGCTTTAGAACCCAACAGTAACAGCCCCGTTGTTTTACAAATCGTTTCTTTTAATAGTCAAAAGATAAAAAGGTGGTCCTTGGGATCAAAATATGTTGCTAGGTTTAGCCCACACCTGTTGCAGCAAATCCTTAAGGATTCACTCATTACTAACAGGCATGTCACCACTGGAGTCCCTAAAAGACATGCCAGTATATGTCTTAAATCAGCAGACTCCGTTGAAATATTATACTTGGGTGGACTAACCCTTTAAATCAAATTCCTTTAAATACAACCCTATCCTTTGCCCCTCTGTGTAGACCACACAATAAAATACTTGCCATTAATACCACTCCTGATTATTTCACTGCGTTGCTCTGCCTCCCACAATAAAGGCTTTGGAAAAAAATAAATAAATCTAGGCCTAGGATCCTGCACCTAGTACGCAAAACACACTGCGGCCCCATTCATACCTACAGATGGTACATATTCATGACGGCCCCCAGACATCCAATAGAGTATGGACCATCCTTAGCAGTGGTGCTTAACCTTTTTTTGAGTCAGGGGCATCTAAATCTGATGAAAGCTATGCACTCCTCTGCAGAAATATTCACATAAACACAACTTTGCCTGCAATTAATATACACTCGCTGGCCACTTTATTAGGTACACCTGTTCAATTGCTTGGTAGCACAACTTACTAATCGGCCAATCACATGGCAGAAACTCAATGCATTTAGACATCTAGACGTGGTGAAGATGACTTGCTGAAGTTCAAACCAAGCATCAGAATGGGGAAGGAAGGGGATTTAAGTGTTTTTGAACGTGGCATGGTTGTTGGTGCCAGACGGGATGGTCTGAGTATTTCAGAAACTGCTGAACTACTGGAATATTCACACACACAAGCATCTCTCGGGTTTACAGAGAATGGTCTGAAAAAGGAAAATATCCAGTGAGCGGCAGATGTGTGGACGAAAATGCCTTGTTGATGTCAGAGGAGAATGGGCAGAATGGTTCGAGATGGTAGAAAGGCAACACTAACTCAAATAACCACTCGTTACAACCAAGATATGCAGAATACAATCTCTGAATACACAACACAGATGCGCTACAGCATCAGAAGACCACACCGGGGGCCACTCCTGTCAGCTAAGAACAGGAAACTGAGGCTACAATTCACACAGGATTACCAAAATTGGACAATAGAAGATTGGAAAAATGTTGCCTGGTCTGATGAATCTCGATTTCAGCTGTGACATTCAGATGGTAGGGTCAGAATTTGGTGTAAACATGAAAGCATGGATCCATCCTTTCTTGCATCACCGGTTCAGGCTGCTGGTGGTGGTGTAATGGTGTGGGGGATATTTTCTTGGCACACTTTGGGCCCCTTAGTACAAATTGAGCATCGTTTAAACCCCACGGCCTACCTGAGTATTGTTGCTGACCATGTCCATCCCATATACACTAACATATATATATTATATATATATATATATATACACACACACACACATACATACATATACACACACACTATATATATATATATATATATATATATATATATATATATATATATATATATATATATATATATATTTAATTAAACGTAAATACTTTTTATCTGACCCCCTGAAACCCATTCATGGGCCAGTTAAGGGTTCCTGGAACCCACGTTAAGAACCCCCGATCTGCCCCTACTACCATCTATCATTGAGACTGACTAGACTGGTTTCATGGCCAATAGAGCGACAGACGTAAACTTGAGGCGCCTGTTCACCAACATACACACGCAACATCTCAATGAGGGGTCTAGGGTGGTGGCCTCCCTAGACATCGAGAAGGCCTTCGACACGGTCAAGTGGCCTTTTCTCTGGGAGGTCCTCCGCAGGATGGGGTTCCCCCTGCTCTTCATTAAATGGATGGAGGTCCTTTACCGTGACCCCACCTCGGCCATTAAGCTGGGAGGGAGCCTGTCACGGTCCTTCCATCTGTTCAGGGGCACGCGGCAGGGCTGCCCTCTCTCTCCAGCCTTATTTGCCATCGCGATGGAGCCACTTGCAGAGGCCCTTCGCACCTCTCCTCACGTTAAGGGGCTGCGGGTTGGCTGGCTGGAGGAGAGGGTCGCCCTGTACGCAGACGACCTCCTACTTTTCCTTAATGACGCGGGTCCATCACTCGAGGGAGCCCTGCAGGTCCTCAACTCCTTTTCCTCTGTCACGGGCCTCAGAGTCAACTGGACAAAATCTCTCCTGTTCCCCATCGACCCTGCGGCCCGTGACACAGCTCCCACTGACATCCCTCTTCAATGGGTTGAGAATTTTAAATATCTAGGGGTGGTGGTCTCCAGGCGGGCTTCTGACTACTTACCCCTAAATTTGTCCCCGGTAGTTCAGGAGACTCAGAAACGGCTGAAGTCATGGGAATCGTTGCCTCTTTCAATATTGGGACGCATAAATTTGTTTAAAATGAAAGAACCCCCGATCTACAGGAATGATTGGAGCTGCAGCACACATCACTAGGCACACGGTCCGACACCAACCAGGATCTTTTTCTTGCAAAAGCTGTGTGACACTAGTAGGGCTGCACAGCAGAGAACTCAGGACTGGGAATAAAGGTAAGTATTTTAGTAAGCAGGATACTCACCAGGGGGTTTAGGGGCTATATTTAAAAGACAGCTTCACTAATGTGACATATTAGAAGGTTCTTACCTGTGTAGGGGATCAATGCTTCCACGGTACCTCGGATGCCGCTGTACTGGAGCAAAGTGTCGGGTGGTACGTGGGTGAGGAGGATGTTCAGGACGCACTGCGCCTCGTGACAGTTCCGAGAATTTGTGTTCCAGATGGTGCAGTATCTCAGGATGGCCTCTGATGATGCGGGATAAGAGATACATGAGGCTTAAATCATCATCACACACACACACAATCCCATACTGTCTGTATACTGTATATAAACAATATACATTTTATATTGGTGTTTATTATCTTGCCCACGCCATAATAATCTTATTATTAAATTCTGTACAATTGCCAAGGTAACTTCTAAAAAGAACAATGTACAGCAGAAACACAACCAGACTGTGCCAATATGGAAGGGATTGGATTAGGATCCTCCGATATCTATAAGCACATTAAAGCTGCCAATTATTATCCTGGCAGGTATACTTCACCGTCTTATTAATACACCAGGAGGTATGTTGTCAAACACAAAGGCAGAGTACAAGAAAGTTCTGTAAATCATATTTCCTGACATTTTCCTTGTTCCCTAAGATGCACATACACCATTTAAATGTAGAGGTGTCAGCAGTGCCGGGCCGAGGGGTTGATAGAAAAAGCTGCCACCTTGGGGCACTTCAGCAGACGGGAGGGGAGTTAAACGAAAAAAGACCAATGTCTATAACTAAGCTGCCGAAGTCATTTGCAGCTTATGGGAGCATGCTCTGGCCTTTTCGTCTTGGGTGCCAAAGGACTTTGTTGTCCTAGCACTGGGTGTCAGCTGTGTCTTATTTTTGAAAGTCATATTATTGTGTTTGTGCCCCCGCTCCCCATTTACTGCTACAACACACTGCAGATGAAAACGTGACAAATACAGCTCTTGTTTAAATCCATTCACAGGAGTCCGACTGTTAGAGGCATGGAGCTTCTATAAACACTATTATTGCTCTCCCCTACCTTTCTGGTCATTGCGTAACCGCAGCAGGTTTTTCTCCAGATCATCCTTCCCCTGGGGTTCCTGCAGGATGGCTAAAATTAAGCAGAAATAGAGAGATTAGAAAGTTCCTGGGCCTTAAACAATGCTTCTATGTCAGAGGCAGAGGAAACGACCTGCTCTCGTTGCAAGGGTCAGGTAGCTAAACATTTAAATGTGGTTGTCTGGGGTTATTCTTATAAAATATAGTTTTCAAGCAAACACTATAACTGCCACAATATAACATACACACTATAAAATAAAGGTGGTCGGCAAGAGTCAGGGGCTTGCATCCATCTTAAGCTTTGTGACCGTCATGTTTAGTACGCTTAGAAGTATGTCCCTGCGTTTAATCTAGATACCCCTTTGGTCTCCTTGGGAGAGTCCGATTGCCATTTGAGTGTTGTTCCCCACCATTTTGAACATCTTTATAATAAGTTAATTCATCCTGATTGTCCGTCCTGCGGCTAATCATATACGACTGTCTTCTTTTGGGGGTTCTAAACGCCGTGTCTTGTTGGACCTTGCTCTTTTGAGAACATCCTTTTTTGGATTGGTTTTCAGTTAGTTGTTATTACTTGGTATGGTATTGTACATCTCCTGAGGAAGCCAATAAGTTGGCAAAACATGTCGAGATTGTTACACCATGTCAATCATCAGTAAATAACTATACTGTGGATACCCAATTTTATCAAACTTTATTTCTGATGTTTTATATGGATTAAATAAAAATGATGTAAATTTTTATTTTATGTTGTAGATTGTGTTATTGGCACCTTAAAAATCCCAGCTCTTTTGAGCATTCATCCTGTTTTCTACTATAAAATAAAGACATAATGGTGTACAAAATTAAAAAACAAGGTTTGCATTGTTATCTGCGACCTTGGAATCATCTCGTATTGTACCATCTAGATATACCCTATCTTACATTTTGTGGCTGATAGAATGAGATGTTTTTTCTTTTATTATGGCAAAGCATCTCAGATACAAGAAGTCAATTTCACAAATAAGGAAACACTAAAATCGGCAGAAAACCAAATACCGATAACAGACAAGACCTATAAATACGTTTGCTGACAGTTTATGTATTGCTTTGCATATACTATAGCATCTATAATCAGCGAAGCCAAGGAGCCTGAAGACCCATAAGTACACGTACCAAAGAATCAAACATTGCAGTTACAACAAATGAGATAAATCTAGTGATAAAAGAAAACAGATAAATATGCTAGCATTTCTAACTTTGTGCATCATTTGTTCAACTACAAATATCTCATAACACACATCTGTCGAGAAGTTTACTGATTAGAATGAGAGGTTCTAAAGCGGGGGAAGGCAACCCTCCAGGAGGTGGAGATCTACCTGAACAATATAAAGATCAAAGATCACCGGGTATTTCTTTTTATTTTTTATTTTTTTTTAAAAAGAAGGAGATAACCTATTTAGCAACACCCCATTTAAAAGTAATGAAGGTTTGAAGAAAACTTATAAAAATATAATAACATTGTCACTGTAAAATGGAGTCAGTAGTATGTAATGCAGATTACAGGATCAGTAGTAACACATTATTCAGAGGCCAGAAGTATGTAATACAGATTACAGGATCAGAAGTCTGTAATGCAGAGTGCAGGGGTCAGTAGTAATTCAGAGCGCAGGGGTCACAGTGTGCAGGGGACAGTAGCAAATACCACATAGGTTAGTGGTAAGTAATGCAGAGTGCAGGGGTCTGTAATGCAGAGTGCAGGGGTCAGTAGTCTGTAATGCAGAGTGCAGGGGTCAGTAGTCTGTAATGCAGAGTGCAGGGGGCAGTAGTCTGTAATGCAGAGTGCAGGGGGCAGTAGTAATTCAGAGTGCAGGGGTTACAGTGTTCAGGGGACAGTAATAAATACCACATAGGTTAGTGGTAAGTAATGCAGAGTGCAGGGGTCTGTAATGCAGAGTGCAGGGGTCAGTAGTCTGTAATGCAGAGTGCAGGGGGCAGTAGTAATTCAGAGTGCAGGGGTCTGTAATGCAGAGTGCAGGGGTCAGTAGTCTGTAATGCAGAGTGCAGGGGGCAGTAGTAATTCAGAGTGCAGGGGTTACAGTGTTCAGGGGACAGTAATAAATACCACATAGGTTAGTGGTAAGTAATGCAGAGTGCAGGGGTCAGTAGTAAGTATTGCAGTGTCAGTGTCCAGCTCAGTGGGGCCCAGCCTTCTCCAATACACGGCAATCAATGAAAGCTGCACCTCCGTCACATTTTTTTTTCTTCCGTTTTAAGGGGAAAAAAAAATAAAAAATAAAATGGTCTTCTGTATATCTGTTCAAGTGGCAAAACCATTGTTTGAAGCTAAAGGGAAAAAAGCAACAGAGGTAAAGCTTTCTTTGATTAGTTGCTCTGCATTCTCCCCGCTGATCTGAGGTCTGCTCCTGATTGCGGAGTTGCTGACCTCCGTTCTGAAACTACAAAACTCCCCACCCTTCATGAAATTAGAGAGTGTTCACAGACAACAGTATCAGCTGGAAGAGCTCTTGTCATGTAGGGACACAATATTTTTGAAGAAAAATAGCCTGTGAGATGCTGGACTGGCTGCCTGACTCAGCACAGAATTACAAACAATAGGAAGGTCCCACGAATAATAAGTGATGGTATGAAAACCTGATTCAAGCATGAATTGGCATCTTTACTGGTCAAGAGGAGGAGCTTTGAAATATTTCTCTGTTCAAAAATCTCCATGGCACTAACCTTTTATAACGATGAGCGCGGTGTGCGGCTGGTCCAGGGTAATGGCCAGGCCCAGAGCCTTCAGGAACCTCTTCTCATGTAAAAGGTTTGACAGCTCTTGCTTTCTGCAGGAGAGAAACAGGAGGGCACGTTACAATAAGAGTAATTGGGTAATCTGAAAGATGCCACTAAAGTCAGGAGCGCACTTACTTTAGGATCTCATCCTCCTTTTTAGCTAGTTCTTCAGCCAGCTCTGTCTCTGTCACATCCTGGGAATAAAGGAACGGGTTATTATCATTGTTCCCATCACACTAGTGCTCCTTAAAAAGCATGATTTGTCCACAAAGGGTCCGCTAAATTAGAGGAAGCTGATATTTCTATAAACGAATGGACCTGTCATTATTGCTTGTGTGAGCTTAAAGTATATATAAAATCTAACAAATATGCCAAACGTGTTTCTTTTGTTTGTAAGAGAAGATTTCTTCACACACTCCCTGCTAAGTCAGAGCTGCAATTAGCAAAAGCTCATGCTTCCTGATTGGAGAACTTTAGTGCCGACTCATAGAAGGTGCGTTGGACCTCTGCAGAGAGACTACTGCTTCCACACAGAGTAAGGGTCCTTTTTCTGCAGCGTGCTGGCAGGGGACAGGATTTTCTTTTCAGGCTGTAGCTGCTTTCTAAAGAATGCACACAGTAAGGCCCCTTTCACACTGAGGGACTTCTAATACCACCAGTAAAACATTTGCGTGCTTTTGAAGAGTTTTTCAGGTGCTTTTGAAGTGCTTTCCATTCATTTCAATGGGGAGGGGCGTTTTTCACCGCCCTATCAGCCCACTGCCCCAGTGTGAAAGCATTCATTGATTTTAATGGAAATAGGTTTTCGTGAGCTTTTCATGTGCTTTTTTTAGCGTGAAAGCGCCTAAAAAGCGCCTCAGTGTGAAAGGAGTCTAAGACTTTACAAACTTTTTGTTTTGATGCACCTGGAATGGACTGTGAAGGATTTAAAAGGGATTGTAAAGGCAGAAGGTTTTTTTTTTATCTTATTGCATTCTATGCATTAGGATAAAAAGCCTTCTGTGTGCAGCAGCCCCTTTCAGCCCCCCTAACATTTACCTGAGGTCCCTCTCTGTCCTGGGATGTCCACGAGTGTCTCAGCCATCCAAGATTCTCCTTCCTGATTGGCTGGGAGCCATTGGCTCCCGCTGCTGTCAAAGTCAGCTAGCCAATCAGGAGAGAGAGGGGGCGGGGCCGGGTCTGGGCTGCGTGTCTAAATGGACACAGGGAACTGTGACTCGGCTCAGATGTCCCATAGCAAGCTGCTTGCTGTAGGGGCACTCAACGGGAGGGAGGGGCCAGGATCACAGAACAGGGATCTGAGAAAAGGACGATCCGGCTGCTCTGTGCAAATCCACTGCAACAGAGCAGGTAAATATAACATGTTTGTTATTTTTATAGGGAAAAAAAAAAAATGAGACTTTACAATCACTTTAAGCTGAATGTTCAGTTGGACTTTGATAAGCCTTGCATATACCCAATACATGATCAGCAACACAATCGGACAACTCTCCCACCTTCCACAGAACAATGCTCGAATCTGCAGATCCAGTCACTAGAGCGTTGTCCAGTTTGTTGCTGTGCAGTCCCCACACTTTGTCCTCGTGGGAATCCAATGTCTTGACACACTCATTTGTCTTAATGGTCCAGAGCTTCAACAGGCCATCGGAGCCGCTGAGGACAGGAACAAAGTAATGTCATTACTATGAGCAAAGTCAAAGATTCTCTTTAAAAAGCAATTCCGCACAAAAAAAAAAAAAATTCTCAGTTTTGACTGGAGTGAAGGAAGGGATGGTTTCCTCTAAGAATTTGTCTTTGTTTAAGGCCCCCTGTGGGTGATCTCCTCTTGTTGCCAGCACAGACTTTTCAGCCAAGCTGCTGCTGTCACTGAACAAAAAGAAAAAAAAGAAGCAGCAAACATTCTCTATATACTTCTATAGAGAATGCACTAAAGGCCCCAGAAAGTTTGCATCATGTGCACCTCTGAATTTTCCATAGAAGAATAGGGATAATGTACTTGCTGAAAAGCCCAGCTGAGCCTATTAGGGTTATGCTGGTGCTTCATGTAATCAAAACCCAACAAATCTGCTTTAGGTCTTATTGCTTCTTAATGCTATTTTTGGGAAAAGCAATCATTGCTCAAGTTGAGAGAATCTGACATTTACCTTGTAACCAGCTGTGTGCCACGACTCACAAACATAATCTTCAAGACTGAGGCATCATGACCTTCAAATGTCTAAAAAGAAAGAAAAACACTGAAAGTCAGAAAATCAGATGTAATATCTGAACTACTAAGAGTCCTGTCTACAGAAGCAGCAGGAGGTGGGATGTTGGGAGAAAGCGGTGACAAGGGCGCTTTAAAAGCCATCGATGTGCAGGTGAACCTGTATAAAGTGCAAAGTCTGCTTATAAATCGCACAAGGAAAAAAAGTCAGGACAAGCCCCTATTCAACACAGGTGCCTCTCAATACATCATCAGGGTTCTCACATTGCATTGTGGAATTTAATGGCAAAGCTGGACTCTCTCAAGGCCAAAAAAACTGCATGCAAAGGATCAGGGACTGCCGGAGCACAATGAACCCCAGGGAAAAAAAAAAAAAAAAAAGATAGCTGGATGCACTAGTGGACCCTTCCATCAGAAATGAGGGTGGTTTGAGATCAACTGAAAGGCTCACATTAAAGCGGAGGCAAACCCATCGATTTAACAGTTTCAAAAAACAGTTACATTTCCTGCATGTATTGGGAATGTAACTGTCACATTGATTGTGCTCTCAACCAGTCGAACCATCCCATGGCTGATATCATAACTGATTACATGTGTAGCATTCATGGCAGTTGAAGATCAAACAGAGGCCAAAATGGCCGCTTCTTTGGCTGAAAATAAAGGAATTTTGGCCACCCTCCTCCTTCCCCTGTCGCCGGGCCATTCACAAAGCACAGCACACTTCGCGCATCCGCAGTAGGGAAATGGCAGCAGCAGCACCCCGAGAGCCAACTGAAAAATCTGCTGGGGGAAGACACCGCTGGATTCCAGGACAGGAAAGTGTCTTAATATTAAAAATCAGCAGCTACAGTATTTGTAGCTGCTGACTTTAAATTTTTTCTGAAGGAGCCTGGAGCTCTGCTTTAAATCCCACCCTATTTTGTTTCCTTCCAGCATGGGTGGAAGGAGAGAAAAATCACTTGATTTCCCCCCCTCCCCCAGCAACACAGTCAGTGGGGGGGGGGGGGTCTCCCGCAGTGCTGTGTTATGCTGGCATACGCATGCGGGAGGGGGGGGGGGTTACCCTACAAAGAACCTATTAAGATCACCAGAGAAACACCAAGGGACAGGCTAGTAGGCAAAAACAAATGTTAACCAGGGAAACTAAGTGACTCCTTTCGTTGTGGCCACTGCAAAGCGTGCCCATTTGTTTCCACAAGTAAGGAATTTATGACCCCCAAAAAATGTTGAAAAAAATCAAATCTTTTAATATTTGCAGTTCAAGTGGCCTTATTTACATCACCAGTTGCTTTTGCCCACTATTATATCTTGGCAAAATAATCAGACGACGAGACAACGTGCCCCTAAACATGTTGATGATGTACTGTTGAAAAGAGATCGGCCAATAGCGGGGCATATTTAGGATAGACAAGGTGGAAAACCCAATTGTTAAAATTTTGGGTCATCCAAGGCATTAAATTGGGACAAAAGGAAAGGTGACCTGGATAACAGTTGCTAAAAGCTAAAGCAAAATGGATTTTTAGACTGGGCACTAGAGCTCCCTCTTGTCCCAATGAGGGCTTTACCTTTTTACCATTTGCCCAGGATTAATTTCTTTTTTTTGGAAAGTGCCATCGGTAAAGGACTTTGTTTTGAGATGTGAGCCCGATATGCATCTGCTGTAAATTTTGTAAAATTATCCTTATATTAGTTAAGAATTTAAAGGTAACAGTATAAAAAAAAAAAGTACTTTGGCGATCAGTATTCTAATTTAAATTATTCAGTAGAGCACATTGAATTGATAGTATTGGAGTGCCTGAGCGCTTACCTTATAGAACATCAGATGTTTCAGCTTCTGCCCGTTTGTAGATATTGAATTGTGCATGCGTGAGTGTGACACGATGACGTCATTGTGCTGGCATGCATGTATAATGACGTCATCAAGTAGCATGTGTAATGACATTATCATGCCCATGCACAAGGCACTATTATAAATAGGGCCAGCAGTGAATGGCCACAATTATGCAGATGGTTTTTTCTTTGTTTATAGGAGCACTTTTTTTTTTGTCTAAGTTATGGCACAATTTTCCCAATTTCTGATTTGGGACAAAATATGTTGAGGCTGTGGCTTTATTTTGTGCCTGATATTTCTTGGGTAATGTGGGACCTTTTGTACACTTTGCTACCTAATCGAAAGGTGGTGAACAATAGCTATTCTTCAGGCAGGATGGACATGAATGAATGAGTTCCCCCTTTAAAAAGTTTATTTTGGAAGGTATCTCCTTAGTTTTCCCAGCACTTACCTGTTGGATTATATTGTTATTTTTATTGTTCTTGCTATTTTTGTCACCTTTTAATGCAATTGAAATAAAAGCTAATTTTTAGGACTGTGAGCGGGTATTTAGGTGTGCAGCTCTCTTGGTAATTATCAGTTTTGATTCCTATATACATATTATGGTCAAGTCAGGCCAACTTTATGCATATCTTAATGTAAGCAGCAGACACCTCCGGGCACTTATGTTCAGTGAAATGATCAATAAGCAGAATAACATTTTGTGAGTAATCTAAGTAACACTGGAAGGGTAAGCCAGGGTGAGACCCCCCCTCTTACTTTATCTCCATAAACAAATCATCATCACCTTCAAGCAACTGAAGTCTTGCAGCCCCCACAGTTTCAGGGATCCGTCTGCAGATGATGTGGCTACCACCTGGTCTGCTGGTGAAAATTGGGCACACCAAATGCCCCTCTTGTGTCCTCTAAAGACACCCATTAAGGACAGGTCTGCGGCTGACCACAGCTTGGCCGTTTTGTCTTGAGAGCCGGAGACAACCAGCTTGTCATTGGGAGATACAGCAATGCTGTTAATATCCTGCATAAATGGAACAAAAAATGAATACTTTTATTTATCAGGCACACAATGTAACATTCACCCATGAACAATCTCAAATATTTAAATTCCAGCATAAATGGATATTCCCCCTGCGTCCAATCTCTGTGCATCAAACCCCCCCCCCCTGCATCTGGTCAGTATTATGTGTAACCATTGAAAAGTTCAATACACTGCGCCACCTGCTGGTTAAAATTCACACTGCAATGTCCCTAGTTATACTGATGATCTATGGAAGCAGTGTACCAGGCTGTGATGAACTGCGTTTTGACATTTTGTTTGCTGTGCTATGTTATTACTATCTAATGTCATATTGACTCTGTAGGTGTTCACTATTAATCAATATAAATATAAAAATATATATATAATATAAAATAAATGTCAATGCTCAATGCTAATGGCACCCTTCTTGAATGATGCCCGAGTTTAATCCCAACTCCAGATTATTATGTATTTTTTTTTCAATAAAAGACCCTAGGTGTTGTAAAATAAAAATCAATTTAATTCCAGCACTATATATCCTCAATCTTCCCACGTCAGCGTAGAAGACTGAGGACATACTGTGAGTGCAGGGCATCATGGACCAGTCTCAATTAGGCGTGATCACAGCATCCTGCACTTCCAGTGTAATAATGCATGGAGAGGCCCTGACTTCAGTGTCAGGACTATTGTTTGCATCAGTGAGGATCCCCACAACTTGAGAGAAGAGGAAGATGACCTAGCTTTGACACAGGACTCATGTAAAGTCATCAGATAAATGTGTTTTTCTTTTCTTTTTTTTTTTTTATAAAATAAAAAGGAACATCATAAAATACGGTCAGATGCCCTAAGGCAGGTTGATTTGGGAGGGGAGGGGAGGCTCGGAGTCCGGCTTTAAATCAGTTTGAGGATAAGCCATTTCTGCTGGAGCTGCTTGAGCAAAATTGATCAAAGCAGGGATAAAGCACAGGCATTGTGCAGCACCACCAAGCAAAGTACACAGCCTACATTTATAATGAGTATAAATGGCTTCTCCCATCTACTTAACCACTTGACGACCGCCTCACGCCGATGTACGTCGGCAAAGTGGCACGGACAGGCAAAATCACGTACAGGGTACGTGATTTGCCTTCCGCGGGTGGGGGGTCCGATCGGACCCCCCCCCGGTGCCCGAGGCGGTCGTCCTATGTCCAGCGGCGATCGGTGATGAGGGGGAGACCATCCGTTCGTGGCCCCCCCCTCGCGATCGCCGCCGGCCAATGAAATCACTCCTTTGCTGCTGTATGCTAAACAGCAGCAAAGGAAGTGATGTCATCTCCCCTCGGGTCGGTATTTTCCGTTCCGGCCCGAGGAGAGACGACAAGTATGTGAGTGCACAACACTACACACACACAGTAGAACATGCCAGGCACACAAATCACCCCGATCCCCCCCCCGATCGCCCCCCGATCCCCCCCAATCACCCCCCCCCCCCCTGTCACAAACTGACACCAGCAGTTTTTTTTTTTTTTTTTCTGATTACTGCATAGTGTCAGTTTGTGACAGTGACAGTGTTGGGACAGTGTATATTACCCCCCTTTAGGTCTAGGGTACCCCCCTAACCCCCCCTAATAAAGTTTTAACCCCTTGATGACCCCCTGTCACCAGTGTCGCTAAGCGATCATTTTTCTGATCGCTGTATTAGTGTCGCTGGTGACGCTAGTTAGTGAGGTAAATATTTAGGTTCGCCGTCAGCGTTTTATAGCGTCAGGGACCCCCATATACTACCTAATAAATGTTTTAACCCCTTGATTGCCCCCTAGTTAACCCTTTCACCACTGATCACCGTATAACCGTTACGGTTGACGCTGGTTAGTTCGTTTATTTTTTATAGTGTCAGGGCACCCGCCGTTTATTACCGAATAAAGGTTTAGCCCCCCGATCGCCCGGCGGTGATATGCGTCGCCCCAGGCAGCGTCAAATTAGCGCCAGTACCGCTAACACCCACGCACGCAGCATGCGCCTCCCTTAGTGGTATAGTATCTGATCGGATCAATATCTGATCCGATCAGATCTATACTAGCGTCCCCAGCAGTTTAGGGTTCCCAAAAACGCAGTGTTAGCGGGATCAGCCCAGATACCCGCTAGCACCTGCGTTTTGTCCCTCCGCCCGGCCCACCCAAGTGCAGTATCGATCGATCACTGTCACTTACAAGGCACTAAACGCATAACTGCAGCGTTCGCAGAGTCAGGCCTGATCCCTGCGATCGCTAACAGTTTTTTTGGTAGCATTTTGGTGAACTGGCAAGCACCAGCCCCAGGCAGCGTCAGGTTAGCGCCAGTACCGCTAACACCCACGCACGCACCGTACACCTCCCTTAGTGGTATAGTATCTGAACGGATCAATATCTGATCCGATCAGATCTATACTAGCGTCCCCAGCAGTTTAGGGTTCCCAAAAACGCAGTGTTAGCGGAATCAGCCCAGATACCTGCTAGCACCTGCGTTTTGCCCCTCCGCCCGGCCCAGCCCAGCCCACCCAAGTGCAGTATCGATCGATCACTGACACTTACAAAACACTAAACGCATAACTGCAGCGTTCGCAGAGTCAGGCCTGATCCCTGTGATCGCTAACAGTTTTTTTTGTAGCGTTTTGGTGAACTGGCAAGCACCAGCCCCAGGCAGCGTCAGATTAGCGCCAGTACCGCTAACACCCACGCACGCAGCATACACCTCCCTTAGTGGTATAGTATCTGAACGGATCAATATCTGATCCGATCAGATCTATACTAGCGTCCCCAGCAGTTTAGGGTTCCCAAAAACGCAGTGTTAGCGGAATCAGCCCAGATACCTGCTAGCACCTGCGTTTTGCCCCTCCGCCCGGCCCAGCCCAGCCCACCCAAGTGCAGTATCGATCGATCACTGTCACTTACAAAACACTAAACGCATAACTGCAGCGTTCGCAGAGTCAGGCCTGATCCCTGTGATCGCTAACAGTTTTTTTTGTAGCGTTTTGGTGAACTGGCAAGCACCAGCGGCGTAGTACACCCCGGTCGTAGTCAAACCAGCACTGCAGTAACACTTGGTGACGTGGCGAGTCCCATAAGTGCAGTTCAAGCTGGTGAGGTGGCAAGCACAAGTAGTGTCCCGCTGCCACCAAAAAGACAAACACAGGCCCGTCGTGCCCATAGTGCCCTTCCTGCTGCATTCGCCAATCCTAATTGGGAACCCACCGCTTCTGCAGCGCCCGTACTTCCCCCATTCACATCCCCAACCAAATGCAGTCGGCTGCATGAGAGGCATTTTTATGTCCTCCCGAGTACCCCTACCCAACGAACCCCCCCAAAAAAGATGTCGTGTCTGCAGCAAGCGAGGATATAGGCGTGACACCCGCTATTATTGTCCCTCCTGTCCTGACAATCCTGGTCTTTGCATTGGTGAATGTTTTGAACGCTACCATTCACTAGTTGAGTATTAGCGTAGGGTACAGCATTGCACAGACTAGGCACACTTTCACAGGGTCTCCCAAGATGCCATCGCATTTTGAGAGACCCGAACCTGGAACCGGTTACCGTTATAAAAGTTAGTTACAAAAAAAGTGTAAAAAAAAAAAAAATATGAAATAAAAAAAAATAGTTGTTGTTTTATTGTTCTCTCTCTCTCTATTCTCTCTCTCTATTGTTCTGCTCTTTTTTACTGTATTCTATTCTGCAATGTTTTATTGTTATTGTTATTGTTATTGATTGTTATTGTTATTGTTATTGTTATTATGTTTTATCATGTTTGTTTTTCAGGTGTGTAATTATTTACACTTTACTGTGCTTTATTGTTAACCATTGTTAACCATTTTTTTGTCTTCAGGTACGCCATTCACGACTTTGAGTGGTTATACCAGAATGATGCCTGCAGGTTTAGGTATCATCTTGGTATCATTCTTTTCAGCCAGCGGTCGGCTTTCATGTAAAAGCAATCCTAGCGGCTAATTAGCCTCTAGACTGCTTTTACAAGCCGTGGGAGGGAATGCCCCCCCCCCCCCACCGTCTTCCGTGTTTTTCTCTGGCTCTCCTGTCTCAACAGGGAACCTGAGAATGCAGCCGGTGATTCAGCCAGCTGACCATAGAGCTGATCAGAGACCAGAGTGGCTCCAAACATCTCTATGGCCTAAGAAACCGGAAGCTACGAGTATTTCATGACTTAGATTTCGCCGGATGTAAATAGCGCCATTGGGAAATTGGGGAAGCATTTTATCACACCGATCTTGGTGTGGTCATTTGCTTTGAGGGCAGAGGAGAGATCTAGGGTCTAATAGACCACAATTTTTTCAAAAAAGAGTACCTGTCACTACCTATTGCTATCATAGGGGATATTTACATTCCCCGAGATAACAATAAAAATGATTAAAAAAAAAAATATGAAAGGAACAGTTTAAAAGTAAGATTAAAAAAGCAAAAAAATAATAAAGAAAAAAAAAAAAAAAAAAAAAAAAAACACCCCTGTCGCCCCCTGCTCTCGCGCTAAGGCGAACGCAAGCGGCGGTCTGTCGTCAATTGCACCATGCATGTGAGGTATCACCGCGAAGGCCAGATCGAGGGCAGTAATTTTTCCAGTAGACCTCCTCTGTAAATCTAAAGTGGTAACCTGTAAAGGCTTTTTAAGGCTTTTAAACATGTATTTATTTTGTTGCCACTGCACGTTTGTGCGCAATTTTAAAGCATGTCATGTTTGGTATCCATGTACTCGGCCTGAGATCATCTTTTTTATTTCATCAAACATTTGGGCAATATAGCGTGTTTTAGTGCATTAAAATTAAAAAAAGTGTGTTTTTTCCCCAAAAAATGCGTTTGAAAAATCGCTGCGCAATTACTGTGTGAAAAAAAAAAAATGAAACACCCACCATTTTAATCTGTAGGGCATTTGCTTTAAAAAAATATATAATGTTTGGGGGTTCAAAGTAATTTTTTTGCAAAAAAAAATAACTTTTTCATGTAAACAATAAGTGTCAGAAAGGGCTTTGTCTTCAAGTGGTTAGAAGAGTGGGTGATGTGTGACATAAGCTTCTAAATGTTGTGCATAAAATGCCAGGACAGTTCAAAACCCCCCCAAATGACCCCATTTTGGAAAGTAGACACCCCAAGCTATTTGCTGAGAGGCATGTCGAGTCCATGGAATATTTTATATTGCGACACAAGTTGCGGGAAAGAGACAAATTTTTTTTTTTTTTTTTTTTTTTTTGCACAAAGTTGTCACTAAATGATATATTGCTCAAACATGCCATGGAAATATGTGAAATTACACCCCAAAATACATTCTGCTGCTTCTCCTGAGTACGGGGATACCACATGTGTGAGACTTTTTGGGAGCCTAGCCGCGTACGGGACCCCGAAAACCAAGCACCGCCTTCAGGCTTTCTAAGGGCGTGAATTTTTGATTTCACTCTTCACTGCCTATCACAGTTTCGGAGGCCATGGAATGCCCAGGTGGCACAAAACCCCCCCAAATGACCCCATTTTGGAAAGTAGACACCCCAAGCTATTTGCTGAGAGGTATAGTGAGTATTTTGCAGACCTCACTTTTTGTCACAAAGTTTTGAAAATTGAAAAAAGAAAAAAAAAAATGTTTTTTCTTGTCTTTCTTCATTTTCAAAAACAAATGAGAGCTGCAAAATACTCACCATGCCTTTCAGCAAATAGCTTGGGGTGTCTACTTTCCAAAATGGGGTCATTTGGGGGGGTTTTGTGCCACCTGGGCATTCCATGGCCTCCGAAACTGTGATAGGCAGTAAAGAGTGAAATCAAAAATTTTCACCCTTAGAAATCCTGAAGGCAGTGATTGGTTTTTGGGGTCCAGTACGCGGCTAGGCTCCCAAAAAGTCCCACACATGTGGTATCCCCATACTCAGGAGAAGCAGCTAAATGTATTTTGGGGTGCAATTCCACATATGCCCATGGCCTGTGTGAGCAATATATCATTTAGTGACAACTTTATGAAAAAAAAAAAAAAAAAAAAAAAAAAGTGTCACTTTCCCGCAACTTGTGTCAAAATATAAAATATTCCATGGACTCAATATGCCTCTCAGCAAATAGCTTGGGGTGTCTACTTTCCAAAATGGGGTCATTTTGGGGGGTTTTGTGCCACCTGGGCATTCCATGGCCTCCGAAACTGTGATAGGCAGTGAAGAGTGAAAGCAAAAATTTACACCCTTAGAAATCCTGAAGGCGGTGATTGGTTTTCGGGGCCCCGTACGCGGCTAGGCTCCCAAAAAGTCCCACACATGTGGTATCCCCATACTCAGGAGAAGCAGCTAAATGTATTTTGGGGTGCAATTCCACATAGGCCCATGGCCTGTGTGAGCAATATATCATTTAGTGACGACTTTTTGTAAATATTTTTTTTTTTTTTTTTGTCATTTTTCAATCACTTGGGACAAAAAAAATAAATATTCAATGGGTTCAACATGCCTCTCAGCAATTTCCTTGGGGTGTCTACTTTCCAAAATGGGGTCATTTGGGGGGGTTTTGTACTGCCCTGCCATTTTAGCACCTCAAGAAATGACATAGGCAGTCATAAACTAAAAGCTGTGTAAATTCCAGAAAATGTACCCTAGTTTGTAGACGCTATAACTTTTGCGCAAACCAATAAATATACACTTATTGACATTTTTTTTACCAAAGACATGTGGCCGAATACATTTTGGCCTAAATGTATGACTAAAATTTAGTTTATTGGATTTTTTTTATAACAAAAAGTAGAAAATATCATTTTTTTTAAAAATTTTCGGTCTTTTTCCGTTTATAGCGCAAAAAATAAAAACTGCAGAGGTGATCAAATACCATCAAAAGAAAGCTCTATTTGTGGGAAGAAAAGGACGCAAATTTCGTTTGGGTACAGCATTGCATGACCGCGCAATTAGCAGTTAAAGCGACGCAGTGCCAAATTGGAAAAAGACCTCTGGTCCTTAGGCAGCATAATGGTCCGGGGCTCAAGTGGATAAGCAGCAAGAAAATAAACAATTGGATTGATTTACTAAAACTGGAGAGTGCAAAATCTAATGCAGCTCTGCATAGAAACCAATCAGCTTCCAGGTTTTTGTTAAACCTTAATTGAACAAGTGGAAGTTAGAAGCCGATTGGCTACCATGTACAGCTTCACCAGATTTTGCACTCTCCAGTTTTGGTACATGAATCCCGTGTTTAAAAAAATAACAGTGTTGATAACTCTGTTTATATCAAGTGGATCACATTTCTGTATATATATATATATATATATATATATATATATAAAAAATACCCAATCAGTACAGAACATCTCACCTTATCATGTGCCTTCTCTGTACAAGCTGCATGTAATCCTTCCATCCCAGGTAACTGGCCTTTAACTTGCTTGGAGGAAATGGATTCTGGGAGCTTCCATATCTTTAAGGTTAGATCCTGACTTCCACTCACTATGAAAGACTCCTTCAATCTGATAAAATACAAGAGAGGAGTTAAAGCGGCATGAGACCCAAAAGACGCATTTTTTTTAAGCCAGCAGCTTCAAGTTATATATTGCAGCTTACCAATCCTTAGATGTGGTGGCTGTTCTAGTTTTCTTTAGGCTTTTTTCCCTCTGTTTTCACCTGGTGATCTGGCCAGTAACACTCCTCCCGTATTAGAGTGCCCCCCACTCTGGATGAAGGCGCACAGGGCATCTTTTTTTACAACAGCATTGTAAGTCGGGGGGGGGGGGGGGAGTAGTTATATCTACTAGCAGATTTAAATACACTAACAAATTGAAGCCAAAGTCCAGCTAACTGGAGCTTTCTTCACAGCACATGTTTTACGTGACCAACCACCATAGACACTGGTTAAAAAACTGAGGTCCTCCCCATATGGGAGGGGTTATATAGGGGAGCAATTCTCCTTAATTGGGGTTAACCAGTGTCCAATCACCGATGGTGCCTATCTAACCCACTATGTAATGAATACTCTGTGTCCCCTGATGTATGATCAAGAAAAAGATTTTACATAAATAAAATAAAAGCTCATCATTATAAGCCCCTCTAATGGTTTGCCTAATCACTAACTCATACATTTTGCTGGAGAGTTTTTTCCTTTGAAAAAGAACAGGTTTACTGGATGGATCACCAGATGAAAAATAGAAGAAAGAAAGCCTAAAAACGAAAACAAATACGGCCATAAAATTTTAGAAATGGCAAGCTGCAATATAATAAATGTTTGCTTTTGGCTTTAATACGGCTTTAATAACCCTACCCGCATTACTGTCGATGAAGCCAGTGTTCATTAGTTATCACATGTGCCAAGTTTTGTTTTTTAGTAGAAGCCCCTTATTACACCAGGCAAATGCGATGCGTTTTCTTACCAGCTACCACCACTCCACTAATATCTATGTTGACCCATGTCTCCACCATGCATTTACCTCTGAGTTATTCAACCCATGCTGTATAATTCGCACAGTTGGCAGGTCAGAGTGGTAGTGCATCTCACCATGTGCAGTCCACATGGACCTGGGTACTTGAAAGGCAGTGACCAGCACTAGGTGAGAACTACAGCCTGTATGTAGCATTGAGGTACAGGATGCCTGTACACAAAACATGATAGATGCAGCAATGACTATGAAGATGATCCTATAAAAGGCATCAATTCAAGCTGCTTTATACACCTTTTCTCCCCTAAAGTGGACCCGAACTTAAAAAGTAAAAAATGTCTACACTGTACCCTGAAAGTGTTCCCTTTTCTAATGAATTCCTCCTTATAAATAGCAGTGCACTTCCTGGTAGATGAGGGTCCCTACAGTGACTACAGTCTCATACCTGTATATCTGCAGTGTGAGATCTAAGGCACGGTTGCTTCTGATTGCTAATCTTAAAGTGGAGTTCCACCCACTTTGTCTTAATGGAAAGACAACCCCTCAACCACTCGATTTTGGATAAATTAATTTTTTTCTTTTCTTACCTTTTATGAAGTACCTTGTGTACTTCCCTCCCAGCCCCGTCGCAGCCCAGTGCGTCGCGTCCTCCTCTCCCCCGCTGCCTTCTGCGTCCCAGAACAAGACAGGGCCATTTAGAATGCGCTGCGCAACTCGTGCCTGCGCAGTAGGAAACCGGCAGTGGAGCCTGAAGGCTTCACTGCCGGTTTCCCTTTGTTGAAATGGCGGCACCTGCACCCGATCTGATGGACGGATCGGCCTCGGGGGGCCGACATCGGGGGCTCCATTGACAGGCAAGTGTCCTTATTAAAAGTCAGCAGCTACAGTGTTTGTAGCTGCTGACTTAAAAAATAAAAATGAAAAATGTGGCTGGAACACCACAAAAACAAACATGTTAACATGTCATAGGGGGATAGCCCCCCCTGCCAGAACACTCTGATCAGCGCTCTCTGCCATTGGCTGAAAGCGCTGATCGGGAGTTGGTCGGCTGCTGGTTCTCCAGCATGCTCCACCAAACGGCCGGCTTCGGTAGGATAGACCGACATACACACAGGCCGAATGTCAGACTTTTTTTTTTTTTTTTTTAACCGGCGAACGTTTCCTGACATTTGGCCTATGTGTACCCGGCTTAATACTCACAGGTGACGCTAAACACATGATTGAATGAGCTGAGATCCAATTAATGAAAGGGTGGGCCAGTAAAGGATGAGTTACATGATGCTACACCGGGGGGGGGGGGGATTGGGGGGTGACGCAGCCATGGAGATGGTGGTGGTGGTGGTGGTGGGGGGGGTGACGCTGGGTATAGCTGTGCTAAGTCCGAGAGACAGGAGAGCAGCCACGATGACGTGGATGCCTCCTTCCGTCTACTTCCCACATAGCTCCTGGAGAATGTGCAGTCAAGAAGGTGTTACAACACGGTATACTCCTCTTTCTCCTCTTGCTCCAAATGCATCCTTGACTGCAAATTCTCCAGGAGCTACATCGGAAGTAGGCATCTCGTCATTGCGGCTACCCTCTGGTTGGATGGTCGTCTCTTGGACTTAGCACAGCTATACCCAGCACCCCCCACCATCTCCCTGGTTGTGTCAGATGCCGACTGGCCTCCACCCTTGGCTGCTGAGCCTGGTGTTGCAGAGCTTTACTATTCTGGCCTGCCTCTCTCTACCTCTGAGTGCAACTTATTTATATTCAATAAATCGTTGCTTTTAACTACTACACTATGGTGGCCCTTGCGCCTGTCCTTGTATTCCTTTTGTGTGCATTCTAGATGGAGCATCCCCTCCAGGTCTACAGGCTGCAGTGTCCACCTAGGTATTGTAGACTTTGTCTAGTACATGGGTGCTCAACCTGTGACCCTCCAGCTATCGCGGAACTACAAGCCCAATGAGGCATTGCAAGGCTGACAGGTACTGTACAAGCATGACTCCCAAAGGCAGAGGCATGATGAGACTTGTAGTTCTGCGACAGCTGGGGGGGGGGCACAGGTTGAGCACCCATGGTCTAGTTTTCGGCTACCCACTCATGTTCGTTCCTTATGACCACACAGTCTACTTATTGTTTCTTTTGTCTAGGCCTTGGGCATATGATGTTTTTTTATCTAGCTGACCAGTGGGTATTGATTCCATGCTTTACCAATTCTGTCTACTCTTCCTTGCCTAACCATCCAGGTTCTGTTTAGCCGAGTGCTGTCTCTCAGTGAGCACCCCACTGGGAGTATCGGTTATAGAAAATTCACAGACTGCGATTCCTACCTTGAACAGGAAATTGCTCCAACACTGTTAGCATGACCTCCACCCATGGCTACACAAGCCACCTTTCCGTTAGACTTTGCCATCTTCCAAACTCTGACAGTTTTGTCCTAAATTAAAGGAAGTAGTGATAAGAAAACGTACAGACAGGTGTTGCTCTAAACCTTTACTTTATACTTATTGCTTTATATCTCTAAACAATAACTGTAGCTTTAAAGTTCTCTGTTAGAGCAGGAAGTAAAGGACCTATATTACTGAGCGCCTTCTAAAAATTCCAATTGTTTGATAGTCATGCCTACTTCTCTGACTTCAGTGCTTTCTAAGTCATTGACCTGGAATGTGCAGGCAAGCCAGTGAAGTCATGGAAATGTAAAAGCATATCCAGCCCAGGGACGTAAGAAGTATTAAAGAAATTAAATCAACACAACAGCAAGCAATAAAAACATTATCAGAAGGAGAGGACTTCGATGGATGGCCACAATGCATTTCCTGGCACAGGTTTTCTTCAAGAAGAGTTGTATTTTTTTTATTATCCACTTTAAGTGATTGTAAACCTCAGACATGAAATATGAACAAAACATATCCCTCTATAGTGTGTACTTGTCTCAATCCAGAGCACTAAGCGTCATTTCTGTCTGCTGCCTCATTCCTCTGCTATAAGCATGAGTCACTTCTGACAAGTTTTCCTGACAAGAGAAAAAAAGGTGACAGGGGAGGGACCTGCAGTTGATTTACAGCCTTCGCTCTGTTCCTGTGTGAAGGGGGGGTGTGTCCCTTACTTCCAATCGGCTCTTCGAGCTCTTCTTACTGATACAATTTTCTCTCTCTGACCCCTGCTGTTTAGAGCCGACGTATTGGCCTAAACTGATGAATAAAGTCGTTTTTTTTACATTTTTTTTAGATATGTATTCCAGCAAAAAAAGTATAAAAATGTTTTTTTTTCAAAATTGTAAGTCTTTTTTTTTATTATAGCGCAAGAAATAAAAAAAAACGCAGAGATGATCAAATACCACCTAAAGAAAAATCTATTTGTGGGGAGAAGAGGACATCAATTTTATTTGCGTACAGCATCGCACGACCGCGCAATTGTCAGTTAAAGTAACGCAGTGCCGTATTGCAAAAAAATAGCCTGGTCATTAAGGGGGTAAAACCTTCCGTTCCTTACGTGGTTAAAGTTAGCAATATTATTATCAGACCTCTCTATTTGCATATTTATACTGGCTGTTATTCCTCACTTATAATGGAACTTACCTTTGCACAGCTGACAAACAGGAGCCCTTTTTTAAACACGTCAATTGCCAGAACAGTTTCTAGAAAACATAATCAATGAGTGTAATAAGTAAACTGTATAATATACCAAACATATACAATTCTTGCAGCTGTATTACTAATGTACTCTCCTGCTGTAATTTAAAGAGACCCGGTCACCAACTTAAAGGAGAGCTAAACTCTGTGATACTTGCCTATCTTTACCTATCCTTCACCGGTCTGAAGTCCCACGCAGTGCCAGCATCATTTACCTGGCTTCTTTCAGGTGCCAAGCTGTGGTGGTCTTCATTGGCTGTCACGGGAAGATTGCAGTCATCCCGGCACACAGGTGCCAAGCTGATATTCCAAAGCAGACTGCAAGCAGGCAGGTAGGTTTCTTGTATTGCAGAAGAGACATTGCATGTTTCTTCTACAATAAAGAGCCTGTCTGTTCAGTTTTTGAAAGCTGGACTTTTAGTTTGCAGGTAAAGAAAGTATCTTAAATGCTTACTTGCACTGTTTTTCTGTCCCTTGAACAACTGTGCCTCGGAACTTGGCAGCAACCCTGACTACTCCAGGAAGAGTCAAATCCTAAGCACAGCCCTCGCCTTTTCTGGGAGTGTCTAATCACTGTCCATGCTGGCCCAGCTCTTCTGCCCCACCCCCATATAAATTTCATGTAGCTGCCAAGGGCGGTGTAAAGGGGACTACTACTATAGAGAGTTATTTGGGTGACTGCTCCCATCACATCCAAGATAGTGGCGCCCAGCAGCAGTCTCAGAACTCTTATAGGTCTACACAAGGGAGGCTTTTACAGATAAATAAAATCCCTAGAATACCTTCAATGCACACATAAAATGGGAAGATTTTTGTAAAATGAATGGTCTGATGGTTTGGGTGCTTCGAACACCGCAGAAAAATGTCTAATTTATTAGGACGTACAAGAAAAAGTAAACCAAGATTCAAGTAAGAATGCAAATTTTCTAATACATGGTAAATCTTCCAGAAAAATACCAGCCCTTACCTGTATGGCCATACAGGATTTGGCAGTTGGATGTCGCCAGCTCAAAAACTTTAATTTGGGGGCTGTTTGTAGCGACCACCACATGAGAATCAGATGGCCCCAGGAATTTCACATCCAGAACTTCATCATTGTAGCCTGCAAACTGGATTAGAACATGTTAATTATTATAAATTATGTGTGTGTAATGTGTAATATATATATATATATATATATATATATATATATATATATATATATATATATATATATATATATATATATATATATATATACACATATATATACACACACACACACACACACACATATATACATACACGGTATGCCTTGTAGTTAAAACATTTTTCTTTATTTCAAATCCATCAAGACAACAGTGGAGGACAATGTGCAGAAAAAGTTGCTGCATTTCAGCCTTAGTGGGCTTTAGTCATAATACATGTCAATGGCTATATCAGGGTTTAATAACAGAACAGTTCGGTGTAGAGGGTGGGCCGGAAAAGTGTCTAAATTCAAGACAGAAAATGGTGTTTTTTGTTTAGTTTTTTTTTATGAAAAAGGTGAACTTACACTTTAAGTAAGCTGAAATATATAATTTTTGGGGGGTTTTAAGATTATAAAAATAGCTTTCACAGATGTGGTTAAAAATAGCATTTTGTGACGTTCTCTAAAACCTTGCTAAAAATGTATTGTATAACTGAAGACATTGATAAACTATTCCTGCTAGAAGTAGGTGGCTGTACCTGTTTCTTTAGCTGGAGGTCCTGAAGATCATAAATGAGGATATTGTGTTCCGCTGTGACGGTGAGAACCTCTCTCTGATTGGGCAGGAGAAGGCAATGAATCAGGCTGTGCTCATCCCCTTCTTCCTCCGACACTTTCTTGCTGGTGTGAGGCAAGCTCTGACTGTACACACACCTAGAGGTGGCCGCATCCCACACCCGCAAGATACCTGTCATTGAACAATGGGTAACATTAAGGGCGATTATTACACAAAAAGTGAAGATCTGCCGTGAAATGGGTTATGTCTAGAAATGTTATAAATATTTCAGCCACGTGAAGAGTAAATTCCTGTTTACTTATTTCATATGCCAGTATTTAACCACTTCCCACCCAGACCAATTCTGGCTATTCTTTCCTACAAGTAAAAATAATTTTTTGCTAGGAAATTACTAATTATATATTTTATTACCCTAGAGAATAAAATGACAGTTGCTGCAATTTATGTCACACGGTATTTGCGCAGCAATTTATTTTTTGTCAAATACACTTTAATGAATTTTAATGCAAACACACACACAAATATATAACCCAATTTTTTGGTAGAATATAAAAGATGATTTTACGTCGAGTAAACAGATACCCAACATGTCACAGTTTAAAACTTGCGGAATGGCGCCAAATGTTGGTGCTTAAAAATCTCCATAGGCTAGGACTGAAAAATTTTTACAGGTTACCAGTTTAAAGTTACAGAGGAGGTCTAGTGCTAGAATAATTGCTCTCACTAGAACGTTTGCCGTAATACCTCACATGTGTGACACAAATGCCTTTACATATGCGGGCCCAACCTACGTATGCATTCGCTTCTGCGTGCAAGCACAAGGGGATGGAAGCATTTTAAAAAAACGTCTTTCTTTTGGATCACTTTTATTCCTATTACAAGAAATGTAAACATCCCTTGTAATAGGAATAAGGCATGACAGGTCCTCTTTATGGAGACATCTGGGGTCAATAGGACCCCAGATATCTCCTCTACCCTGAAAAGCAGTTCTGGCCTCCCAGGGTCATAGAGCTGGCTGGGGCAGATCAGATCTCCGGCTTCCTGAACTCATGGGAGAGTCCAGAGAAGCAACAGAGGGCGGTGGGGGGGGACATCCCCTCCCGCTGCCTGTAAAAGCCATCCAGCGGCCAAATGGCCGATAGGATGGCCTTTACAAGTGAGGGAATCGCCGGTTAAAAACAAAGATATCTGGATGAGGCTTGTAGCTGCAGACTTCATCCAGATATCACAATTTCATCCAAAGGATGTCATATGATGTCCTACAGGCAGGAAGTGGTTAAAGCAAACAAGAATTTGCTTTTCACATGATTAGATAATTGAAGTAAATAATCACACAGGTTATAGAAGTAAAGATTCTCAGCTCCTTTGTAATAACTGTCGAAATGAACATGCAAAAAAAAAAAACCCCAAAGAATTACAAAATGTCTTACTGTTCTTAGGTCTTTAATATAGACTTGGCAGCAGTCCACTCCCCTGACATTCAGCTGCAAAGGTCTGTTTCTCTCTGGGTGGAAGCAATAGTCTCTCTGCATTGGTCCAACATGCTAGAGCTAGAGCTGTGCAAATCAGTAGGGACCATGTGTTCTGCTAAATACAGAGCTATAGGTTTGACTCACAGGCGGGGGCGTCAGCCGGCTCCACTCACACACAGAGCTGCGGTACTTTCTGTACCAGACTGTCAGGGGAGTGATGTTTTGGCTGCTGTTGGGGCTTATCTAAAAATATTAAAGGTATTCCGAATGTAACTTTTCTCTACACAGTCACTGTATCTACATACTTTACTTAAAACTACACATTAGGCTTTAAAGAGAACCTGTATAGGTGGCAAAGAGAAAGCAGTTATGTATGTGCATGTGATCAGCGCAGTGTAACTAACCTCATCAACGTATGTAGTTTCTGTGTAACATCTTTATATGAAATCACATTTGCTCCCTACCCATACATGCTGTGTTTCTTGTTTAGTAGTGCAGCTCACCTTTACTGCCGGCTGTAACAAAGAGGAGGGACTCTGTGTTATTTTCTCTGCCAATCACATCCGAGGATTCAGGAAGAAGCAATGCCACCTCCACACTCTGAAACACACAACATAGATATGTCCTTTGCAATAAACGTAAAATAAAAAAAAAATAAATAAATAAAAAAAAGGCACACCTTCAAATGATGTCAATTTTTTTATAATAAAAAAGAAGTTATACTTACCTGCTGTGTACAAATATTGCATAGGAAGGTCCATTGCTTTCTCTTCTAGCAGTCCCCACCGGGGCTGTCAGCTACTACCTCCTTAGGGGGGCCTCCTGTAGTAAGTCAGATGCTATGGAAGCAAACATGCATGCTCCCACTGGGTCCTGAGCTGGGCTGTGTGAACCTATAGACACACACCGCTGGTAAGCCACGCTGCAGGTGTGGCTTACTGGCATAGTGTGTGTCTATAGACACACAGCGGGGCTTCCTCCATACAGGGGACTGACTAAGTAGCTGGAGCCCATGGCAGAGCTGGTGCAGTAACATGGACAGGTAGTGGGGCTTTTTTTTATCATTTTGCAGAGAATGCATCAAAGCGGAACAAACGAGATTAAAGCGTTGTTACCCCAACACTAAATATTCCTGATATATACCTGCTGTACAATGTACTTGTATGAGAAAATATTCTGGTCTCTTTGTATTGCTTCCTTTGTGTGAAATCCCTGGTGTACCTGCCAGTACCTCTGCTTTCATATTAAAAACTGAGTGATCACACTAAGCAGGAAAGCACACCGTGGTCAGTTCTATGCTGGTGACTCAGTGTGCTCTCCCCCAATGATTAGAATTGACAAACTGTCCCTGCACAGCAATTCACTGGCAAGCTCAGTGTGCTGATGCTCCTCCTCCCCCCAGCTCTTATGCAATGTGATCACTTAGAAAATGAATCTAGGATTTTTATGTATGTATGTATGTATACACATATATATATATATATATATATATATATATATATATATATATATATATATATATATATATATATATATATATATATATATATATATATACACACATATATATATATATATATATATATATATATATACATATATATATATATATATATATATATATATACACACACATACACATATACACACATACACACACACATACATACACACACACACACACACACACATACATACATACACACACGCACACACAAATCAAATGTTTTGCCTTTCATTGAATGGCTTATTTTACAAGGTGATTGATTATAATCACTTTAATACTCTCCTTTCTTCGGACAGTCCCTGTACCTCGCAAGCATTTTCTTCTGTGTGCCAGTTTTAGGCCGTTTTTATTGCCTGGCACAGGATGATGTCACTCCCACACATGTGCAGGAAGCCGTCATTCCAGTACACAGGGATCGTGGGCTGGTCACTGTAAGTAACATGGCATGCCTAATCTGCAATAAAAAAACAAAAAACAAAAAAAACCCTGCCTGTTCAACGTGAACAACTGCAGAACTGTAGCTCCACTTAAGGTTAAAGTGGTTGTAAAGGCATAAAGTTTTTTACCTTCATGCATTCTATGCATGAAGTTAAAAAAAAAAAACTTCTGTGTGTAGCTCCCCCCCAGCCCCCCTAATATTTACCTAAACCCCCTCTCAATCCAGTAATGTCCAGGAGAGCCTTGCCTCTTGGGGACCCGCACTCTTGATTGGCCTCTGGCTCCCACTGCTGTCAATTACAGCCTATGAGCCAATCAGGAGACTAAGGGGGCAGGGCCAAGCAGCGGCTCCATGTGTGATTGGACACACAGAGCAGTGGCTCGGGTGCCCCCATAGAAAGATGCTTGCTGTGGGGGCACCCTACAGGAGCACCAGCAAGGGACCCTAGAAGGGGAGAATCAGGGCTGCTCTGTACAAAACCACCACACAGAACAGGCAAGTATAATATTTGTGTTATTATAAAGTTTTACAATAACAACAAAAAAAAAAAAAAAAAAAGGGGGGGGTTTCGTTTTTTAGTACCACTTTAAAGCACTTTAGCCATTTAAATACATCCAAGCAAACAGAACTATAACCTTCCACCTGGTCAGCAGTTTCATTTGAGCTCTACCGACATATTCACAAGTCAGGCAGTATAAATTATTTTCTACTGCCCGAGAAAGTCATCTCCAGAAATAGAAATCTCTCCAAGTGGAGATACAGTATCTCACAAAAGTGAGTACACCCCTCACATTTTTGTAAATATTTTATTTTTATTATTTATCTTTTCATGTGACAACACTGAAGAAATGACACTTTGCTACAATGTAAAGTAGTGAGTGTACAGTAGGGGTGCTGAAATTAATCGTTGCATCGATGCATCGCGATTCGGGTGTCCCCGATGCGGCATCGATGCATAAGGACCGGAAAATCGATGTCTGGTGACGTCATTACTAGCCCCGCCCCCTCCTAGGAAAGCGCTCCGAGTGTATTTTTAAAATTACTTTATTTTAATAAATGTTGTATTACAATAGATGCTGTGCCCCCGCTGTATGTGCTTTTTAAAAAACAATGTCGCTTTATACCGTATTTCGCCGTAGTAGTACAATCATGTGACTCCCGGCCCGTCCCGCCCCTCTCCTTTTCCGTCTCCTGAGTCCTGACGTAAGCGGGGATTTCTCAGTCCTGCCCGCCTCTCTTCTGACACGATAACTATAGTCAGCGGGCGGGACTGAGAATTCCCCGCTGACGTCAGGACTCAGGAGACACGTGAGAGGGGAGAGGATAGAGGAGAGCGGCTGGAAGGGACGAGCCGGGAGTCACATGATCGTACTACTATGGCGAAATTCGGTATGAGCTGACATTGTATTTTAAAAGCACATACAGCGGGGGCACACCATCTATTGTAATATAACATGAATTAAAAGAAAGTAATTGTGGGGGGGTTAGTGATGGCTGCATTTAATGGGCACAGGTGGCTGAGTTTGGGCACAGGGGGCTGCGTTTGATGGGCACAGGGGCTGCGTTTGATGGGGGAGATTCAGTATTTTTCAGTCTGTTTGCGCCCCCCAAAAAAAATTTTGAGCGCCAGCTGCCACTGATCAGCACAGAGACAGTAGAGGGAACTTCACAGGGCTGTTTGTCAGCTGTGGATTCTATCCCTTCTGACCTCCAAGCAGCCGTGTGTGTGAATCTCTGTACCTTGTAGTGCACCGGATTACTGCACTTTTTAGGGAGTGAGGTTATTTTTAATTCAAAGCAGAGTTCTAGTCAATTTTTTGTTTATTAGAAGTCAGCAGCTACAAAAAAGTGCATCTTCTGACTTTTAATAAAAAGACACTCACCTGTCCCACAATCCAGCGACGTGGCCACCCAAACCCTCCCTTCTCTCCCCCGCCTGTCCACAGCGCTGGCAATACTACTGTGGGCATCCGGCTGTGACAGCTTGCAGCTTCACAGCCGGGTGCGCATGTCTCACTGCGCTGTCCTGCATAGCCGGGCAATCTTTTGGGAACTGTGATGTGTCCCAGAAGATTGCAGGGTGGAAGGGCTGCCTAGGTGGCCCCAGCGGAAGTGGGAGCTCGTCGGTAATCGTGATGCATCGTGGAATCGAATCGTTGACCAGATAATCGTAATCGAATCGAATCGTGAGACCAGTGAAGATGCGCAGCCCTAGTGTACAGCAGGGGTAGGCAACCCCCGGCTGGTGGTTGCAAAGCCTCTTTTGTCGCCACTCGACTCCCTCCCCCCATCAGCAGAGCAGCGCAGGGAAGTGTTGGTGAGACACGAATACATTCCAATTTCAGAATTCCCCACATCACACCTGCACTGAGGGGGAGGCACTGTGCCCCCCAAACATTGTTTGGTTCTCTAACTTTTCTGTAGCTGCGATCGTCAGCTTTTGTGATGAGGAAGAGATGAAGAAGAGATTGGGTGCAGTTCTGGGGGGGCGGTCCCCATTTCCAGGAGGACTGTCATTGGCCACTGCTAAAGCCAATCACAGTCCTGCTAGCCCCGCCCACCATCTGTAGAAAGATGACTTGCTTGGTCGCCACTACCAATCTTAGAAAGAAGAGATTTCACTGTGATTGAAAAAAACCACAATCAGGTGACCGTTTGTGGAATTACTGTTGAGCTTCTGGGAACTTTGTTGAAATTATTCCTGAACCTTTGCATCACTTACTACTGAACCCCCCGGCACTCTGTGTCCCTTTAAGCCAGAGTCAGTATTCAGCACAATGAAAAGCACACCCAACTTTTGCTGCGGCGCTGAGCGCTACACTTTTACTCAGCTGCGGGGGCCCAACTGGTGATCCTGCATACAGGCCCACTGCTTTCAGAAAATGCCCCTGACCTGAGCTCATCATTGCGCATCCATTCCAGATGCTTGTATGTGACATCACATACATCACATAGAAGCATGTGGGCTGTATGCTAGAGGTGGATCAGCAGGATGAGTGTGCCAGGACAGGTAGATGTGTCTCATCTCTGCTTCCTTTCACCACTCTGCATATCACACATATCATAGATGAGAAGGGGGTACAGCGGTGGAAGAGATGAGAAGGGGCTTCAACAGTGAGACAGAAGAGCAGGGGGTTCAGTGTTGGGCCAGATGAGAGGGGGATTCAGTAGTGGGACAGAAAAGCAGAGGGGTAGAGCAGTGGGGCAGATGTGAAAGGAGGTGTATTGGTGGGACAGATGAGAAGATGGGTTCAGTGTTAGGACAGATGAGAAGGTGATTCAGTAGTAAGACAAGAGCATAGGGATATGGCGGTGGAGCAGATGTGCAGAGGGGTACAGTGGTGGGCCGGTGAGAAAAGGGGTACATTGATGGGGCAGATGAGCAGCAGGGTTACAGTGGTGAACCAGAAGAGCAAGAGTGTACAGTGGTGGGGCACATGTGCAGGAAGTACAGTGGTGGGAGGGATGAAAAGGGGGTTCAGCGGTGGGACAGAAAAGCAGGGGGTTACAGTGGTGGGACAGATGAGCGGGAGGAGGGATCAGTGTTGGACCAGATGAGGAGGGGGTTAAAGCAGAGGGGCAGAAGAGCAGGGGGGTACGGTGGTGGAGCAGATAAGAGAGGGGGAACATTGGTGGGGCAGATGAGCAGGGTAGTACAGTGGTGGGGCAAATGTGCAAATGGTGAAACAGATTTACAGGGGGGACCGTGGTCTGAGGTGTGAAGGTACATGAATTGGGGCTTATCTGAGGTGTGAGAGTGCAGGATGTTAACTTCTCACTACTAAAGCAGTTTACAGCATTTACTTTATAAAAAATCCTTTTCATGATTGAGAGAGTGTGAAGTTGACATTTTTTAGTTATAAAATCGGCACGCTCAATTTCTTTGAAAACATTTTTCAGCACACTGTGCTCAAAAGGTTGCCTACCCCTGGTGTACAGCTTGTATAACAGTGTAAATTTGCTGTCCCCTCAAAATAACACAACACACAGCCATTAATGTCTAAACCGCTGGCAACAAAAGTGAGTACACCCCTAACTGAAAATGTCCAAATTGGGCCCAATTAGCCATTTTCCCTCCCTGGTATCATGTGACTCGTTAGTGTTACAAGGTCTCAGGTGTGAATGGGTAGCAGGTGTGCTAAATTTGGTGTTATCGCTCTCACTCTCTCATACTGGTCACTGGAAGTTCAACATGGAACCTCATGGCAAAGAACTCTCTGAGGATCTGAAAAAAAAAAGAATTGGTCTACATAAAGATGTCCTAGGCTATAAGAAGATTGCCAAGACCCTGAAACTGAACTGCAGCACATTGGCCAAGACCATACAGCTGTTTAACAGGACAGGTTCCACTCAGAACAGGCCTCGCCATGGTCGACCAAAGAAGTTGAGTTCATGTGCGTAGCGTCATATCCAGAGGTTATTTCCCAAAGACAGACGTATGAGTGCTGCCAGCATTGCTGCAGAGTTTGAAGAGGTGGGGGTGGGGGGGGGGTCAGCCTGTTAGTGCTCAGACCATATGCCGCACACTGCATCAAGCTGGTCTGCATGGCTTTTGTCCCAGAAGGAAGCCTCTTCTAAAAGATGATGCACAAGAAAGCCCCCAAATAGCTTGCTGGAGACAAGCAGACTAAGGACATGGATTACTGGAACCATGTCCTGTGGTCTGATGAGACCAAGATAAACTTATTTAATTCAGATGGTGTCGAGCGTGTGTGGCGACAACCAGGTGAGGAGTACAAAGACAAGTGTGTCTTGCCTACAGTCAGGAATTGTGGTGAGAGTGTCATGGTCTGGGGCTGCCGGCAGTGGGAAGCTACAGCTCATTGAGGGAAACATGAATGCCAACATGTACTGTGACATAATGAAGCAGAGCATGACCCCCTCCCTTCAGAGACTGGGCCGCAGAGTAGTATTCCAACATGATAACGACCCCAAACACACCTTCAAGATGACCACTGCCTTGCTAAAGAAGCTGAGGGTAAAGGTGAGGGATTGGCCAAGCATGTCTCCAGACCAAAACCCATTTTAAGCATCTGTGGGGCATCCTCAAATGCAAGGTGGAGGAGCGCAAGGTCTCTAACATCTACCAGCTCCGTGATGTCGTCATGGAGGACTGGAAGAGGACTCCAGTGGCAACCTGTGAAGCTCTGGTGAACTCCATGCCCAAGAGGTTTAAGGCTAGATTTGCCACCTCATTCCTTTAAACCCAAACACCTTTGAATTACACAAGTTCTGAGGCTAATTAAATGCAGATAAGGCACCAAGTGAGTTTAATTACCACCTAATCAGCCACAGAACCTGTGTAATTAATATGTGTTTGGGTTTAAAGGGATGAGGTGGCAACCCTAGTTAAGGCAGTGCTGGAAAATAATGGTGGCCACACAAAATATTGACAATGTGGGCCCAATTTGGACATTTTCACTTAGGGGTGTACTCACTTTTGTTGCCAGCGGTTTAGACATTAAAGGCTGTGTGTTGAGTTATTTTGAGGGGACAGCAAATTTACACTGTTATACAAGCTGTACACTCACTACTTTACATTGTAGCAAAGTGTCATTTCTTCAGTGTTGTCACATGAAAAGATAGAATAAAATATTTACAAAAAATGTAAGGGGTGTACTCACTTTTGTGAGATACTGTACATCTAAGAAAGCCAATATCCTGTTAGATGTGCACATAATGCTAGAGAAATCTTATACCAGAAAATAATGCAATTCTCCTTATCCAATCACCACCTTTCCTAATGACAATGCCCCCAGACTCTACTTTGAAGGTTGACAGGAATGCCAGTGCCTTTTACCATGATAGGGACCCTAGGGAAGAGACCCTAGGCTGCCTATATATCTTTTAATACAAGAAATGTTTTTGTGATAAACAATATCCAACAATAAAGAAAGAAAACTTCTCGATACCTTCCAGAATATACAAACATCTTATGTCCTCTGTACCAGTTGCCAGCAATGCATGCATACAACCCTGACTTACCTCATACACGGCCACCGTCCTTTTAGAAGTTTTGGTCTCTAGATCCCACACCGTGCAAATTTTATCTCTTCCAGAACTGAGAAAAAAAAAAAAATTTGTTCGAAATGCAGTTACAGATGAATAAGCTCTGCTTGGTTATGAAACAGCAGGGAGCAAATAAGAGGTATTCATTGTCAGGGCTTACATACACTCATTTACTGTACATTCCCCTACAACAGTTTTATATGAATATTATTAAAAAAAAACCTTTTTAATATTTGGCAGAAACCATCCAGTGTCATCTAAAAACCACTGTACCTAATCATTAGTTTACTTTTTTTGACATGGTTGCTGCTGAACAGTTGCTCTGGTTTAGTATTTGTTGGAAAGCGCAAGGTGCTTTTAATTTAATATCAGATATTTCTGGACTGTTCTCGTCCGAACAGCTGTGAGAAAGCTGCGGGTGACGTCAAAAGCAAAGCTCCGCCCCCGAGAGCTTTGCTTTTGACGTCACCCGCAGCTTTCTCACAGCTGTTCGGACGAGAACAGTCTGGTTTTACCCGTCAAGTTTTTATTCATTGTGTTGCGCTGTCTAGTGCTTTTTACAGTTATCACTTTTTGTTACTTTTTTGAATAAATTGCCATACGGTATACATTTAGAAGACCTACCTCTTCTTTTTTTGGATTGATCTTAGCTTGGAAATACCTCATGACATATTGCATTGGAAGGTGCTAATTTGGAAACCTAGAGAGCGATTTCTATTGACCAGATCCAGTTCCTGTGTGTTTACCGGAGGACTATGATGATCGGTGTCCTTCATGAGATCCAGGCTTCAACCAGTTCCTAAGGAACCCAGGCTCATATGACCTCCTATAATTAAGGGGTCCACCTTGTCCGGTAAGCGCATTCATATTACTGGTTTGGAGAGTATTGGTGCTTGAGGGAACATTATCAGCTTTTTTCCCACCAAGAGGAATTACTTTTCTATGAGACCTTAAGGACGTTTTCTTTTATCATTTGCGCTGCACTAGCATTCTTTTATTAATGGTTTTCTAGGCTGGTGAATCCTATAGTGTTCAGCCTGCATTTCATTTATATTATTGCTTGCGCTGATTGTCCTCAGTTTATTACTAGTCTTTTGTTTATAGCGCAAAAAATAAAAAACGCAGAGGTGATCAAATACCACCAAAAGAAAGCTCATGTGACATCAATTTTGTTTGGGTACAGTGTCGCTCGACCGCGCAAATTGTCAGTTAAATTGCGACGCAGTGCCGGATCGCAAAAAATGGCCTGGTCATTAGGGGGGGGGGGGGGGTAAAGCCTTCCGGGGCTGAAGTGGTTAAAGTACACAATATACAGGGATATGAGAAATGATTATCAGCACTGACACTCACACACACAGGCTGAACTGGATAGACTGTTGTCTTTATTCAACCTCTTCTTAGATTACTCTCCTTAGATTTTATGTTGTTAAAGTTTTACTTTCTGCTTTTATTTTTATAGCTAATATTGTTACTGTATCACCAATAATATTATCAGAGCTTTGATACGACTACTAGCTAATTGTAGGAACAGACAAGAAAATACATATTTATCATTTAAATAGGGGGAAACCAAAACCACCTATTTATTTCAGTATTGTTCTTCCACGTGCAGGCTATGGTTAGTTTTATTGGTGTAAGTACCTGATTAAAAAAAAAAAAAAAAAATTGGAGCTAAAATTTAAAAGAATCTGAAGTTCAAAAGTGTTTCTAAACCCACAACAGTAAAAATCAGTCTGTATATGCAGTAAAGCATGCTTGTTATACTCACTGTGGAACCTAAGGAGTTAATCCTCCGCATTGTGTAAAAATGCTGTTTGATCCTGTCTTCTCTGAACCTCCCCTTCTTCCACAGTCCCCAATCCATCTACTTATCAAAGCCTGTGGGGCACTCTGCACATGCTCAGTTTGGTGTGTATTGCTAGAGTTTTTTTGTTTTTTTTTCTTGGGAGGGTGCATGTGATCAGTACAGGGCCAATCAGCACTGTCTAGACAGAGGGTCAGGGGTCTTGCAGCCTCATATGACAATCAGAGTAGAATGAAAACTCCCCCTACAGGCTTTAACCAGACACTGATAGAAGTCACAAGACTGCTATATACTACTGATGAGAAAGGGTATTTAGCAGTTTATTTTTACTAAAATAATTGCATTTCCATGTTCTGTGTACTGTGGGAGACCAGATATAGCGAAAGCAGGGTCCTGGGTTTAGTATATCTTTAAAGAAGTATCTTACCTGATCATGGTGTCCCCATCAGGGAAGAAGCAGAGGGAGGTGACAGCGCTGTAGTGGGCCTCCAGTATAGACACACACTTGCTGGACTTTAGATCCCAGATGCGGATCTTATAATCCATGCTGGAGGAGAACAGCTGTAGCCGGGACATGTCAGGATGGAACTGGACCAAACTGCAAGAACAAGAGGGCACCCCATACAATCAGGAGCAATGTCAAAGCATTTACTAAATTAGAGGATAGTAGAAATTTATTATGTATACATTTCAGACTAACTCATGCAAAGTGGATCTGAACATTCATTTTGTTGATTTTTGGTAGAAAACCAACCATTAACAAGCCAGTCATACCATCATGTTTAGTTAGAGATTGACAAGTTTCAAGCAAACCAGTTAGAAGAGTGATTTACTAAACCATCTATGAAGTATGAAAATCAGGACTGCCAAGTGCTTCTTAAAAGAATGCTCCAGCACATCAAGAGACTAACTTCCCTATGTGCCTAAGGAGAAATGGATTCTGTCTGTTTCTGGGGGCCTTTTGGTAAACCATGTGCCTTCTGGAAATGTCCCTGAGGGACCCAACAAAGCAAAGTTGCAAATGCATTTAAAAAAAATCCCTAAAATATTATGGGCTACCATTAAATTCTTCCACAACCTCAAAATAAAAAAATAAAACATACTGGACTACTCCAGATGATCCCTTCAAGTTATGGGTGCAGTACTGCTTGAGGATATCCCAAATCTTGATGGTGCTGTCACATCCTCCTGTAGGTACAAAGACAAAATATGAACTCTTCAGACATCAGTAAAGGTCATCTTAAAATCTAAAATATCAACTACAGCTTCATAAACCCCAGAATGTTTTTACTACAAGTAATGTAATGATTTTACTGATCCCAACTACCTGAAAGAGTCTGTGTGTTTACCCAATGAGCTGGTTTCTACCTCTGAAATGGTCCACAAATTAAAAGGTAAAAAAAACATTGACTGTGGGCTACTGAATTATCAGTCACTTTGTTACATGGAGCTGCTTAGGATCTAAAGGAACACTCTGGTTAATACAAAATATTTTTTTGTAGATTTGTATGGACAGCTGATCTAACACATACTCCTGAATAATTCCTTGTCTGTGCCCACTCTGCTGTAAGATCAATAACAGTCACTGGGTGGAGTGCTTTGTCTATGCTCGCCCGCAACACTAAATTATCACAGCCGAGATATACAGTAAAGATGGCCAAAGATGGAATTTTCTTTTAGGCAACAAGGAAATTGTTCGATTTCGGGATCAACACAGTCAGTGTTGATAGGGGGAGTCCCTCCCGCTGAGCCGTTGTGTGTTCCCCCGGCTTGGGGAGCCGTCCCCACCAGAAAAACACTGATTACTGCTAGTGGCTATAATTGCAGCTAGCAATAATCGCATGTAAAATCCGACAAGTTGGTTGTACCCAAGTTGATTGAACGACTAACTTGGGTACATTCAGCCTGCCCATACATGGTTCAAATCTCAGCTGTTCTCTGCTGAACCAACCAAGATTTGAACCGTTAATGGCTGGCTTAAACTCCAATAATCCCTCGTGGTGCATTTTCTATTCACTATTCTGATCTATGCTGCTATGACATGCTAAGGCTTGGACCATTCGTAAATCCTAATTTCCTCCTGGTTCTAACACAGTCACAGATATTGAGATGCGGTAATCTGTGCTTTTTAAATATTGCTTAGGGATCAAGTTCTGTAGACTGTTCATTGTCTTCCTATTGGTGTGGTGACAGTGTCGGGGAGTAGCGATTGGCCGCTCAGGGACAAGCAAAGTTTCCTGGGAGGAGGTCACATGTTCCTCCATACCTGGATGTACTGGGCTCCAAAAGAGCAAATGAGCATCAGGGGAACATGGGGGGGGGGGGGTTGGTTGAGATACAAGATTTTCAAAGATTCTCTTTAGAGAAGAAAGTCAGTCAGTGTATATCATGATAAAAAAAAGGAAAGCAAAGAACTCACCTGTAACCAGCAAAGTGGAGGTGGGGTCAAAGGTCATACTGGAAACTGGTGCCGTATGAATGGCCTTCCAGGTGCGGGAGCAGGTGCCATCCTCCCAACACCACTGCTTTAGAAGCAAGGCACGGCTGCCTGTCACCAAGATCTGCAGAAAATAACAACCGCTGATGAGTGGTAGATGAAGAAGGGCAGAGGGGAACAGTTCACTCAATACAGGCATACCCCACTTTACATACACTCACTTTACGTACACATTGGCGTCTATGCAAAATCTTGGTCAGCTTGCTCCGGTTTTTAACATTGACGTCAATGGGAAATCTTGGTCAGCTTGACAAGGCACTTTCATGCTACAGATCTGATTTTGGGATCAGCCAGCTTGCCTAGGAAATCAGTTATGCCTGTAAAGGACTATTGCAATGCAGTACATGCATTGAGAAGTGAAAAAAGGTATTGCTGCACTTTAAGTACAATTTCGTTTTACATATATGCTCTAGTCCCATTGTGTACTTAAAAGTGGGGTAAGCCTGTACTACACAACAGGTACACTTTATACTTGTGGATCTGGTGCCTTCCTAGATCAAAACACCTACCTCGTCATCTGGGCTAAGTGCAAAGCATGTGATATCCTCCTGATCATCCTGAGAAAGAGAAATACATGGTCACTATTCAAAGTATTATTTAACCCCTTAATGCCAGCCGTATGCATATATATGTATGTTTGGAATCTAAAAACTGAAGCGTCACAATAACATTTTGGAGTCCAAAAAGTGGGATTTTATTCCAACTTATATCAGATCAATAAGCCAACATGTTTCTGGAGCCACACCCCCCCCTGCCTTCATCAGGGATTTGAGAATGCTGATAAGGACTCTGAGCAATGATGAATAAGTATTGTGAACATACAGCAGACTCGGTCATGTATGGCAGCTGATTGGTAACCTCATCCAGCTACTACATGTGAACAAATCTCCTGTAGATTCACAATACTTATCAGCACTCAGACTCCTTATCAACATTCTCAGAACCCTGATAAAGGGGGTGTTCAGTGGCCCCAGAAACGCATTGGCTCATTCGATATAAGTTTGTAATAAAATCCCATTTTTTGGACTTTAAAATTTTAGTGTGGTGGTTTGATTTTTAGATTCTAAACATTATATTGACTTCCGGAGATTTCTGTGACAGTTCCTCGGTGTATGGAAGACCAAATATCACTTTGTTGCCCCCCGGGGTTCACCGCTAATACAGTTATAACAAAATCAAATTCAAACACAAAAGTTCTATTTACCAAAAGTTCCAGTTTCATTAAAGTGGACCTTCAGTCAATTTTTCAACTTTCCATCTATTATATCTTCTGCCCTTGTTGATTTTACTTTGGATAGTAAAACATTTTTTTTTCTGCCAGTAAAAACCTTATAAAACCCACTTTGTTTCTTGTCTGGTAAAAAGCCTAGGCTTATGACATCATGCACAGCTCTCCCTCTCACACTCTCGTGAGAGTTTGCCAGGAAGGGAGGGGGGGATAAGTCATAAGAGGGCCAATGAGAGCTGCAGGTGTGCAGAAATAAAAATGTGTAAATCCAGGAAGTGAACCGGCTGCAGCCAGACTCAGTGGAGGGAGATTTCTGCAGCATATTTGGCAAGTACAGAATCACAGTATATATAAAATATGCAAAGAGAAACTTCAGAATGACAAAGATGTTTTTATTACAAATTATGTGAGCAGACTGCAGTGCCTGTTTAATTCACCACTCCAAATAGACTTATACATGACAGCATGGTGGGGGGGCATCCAGCCGGCGTCCTTCGACTGTGCTGGGAGTGTGCTCACTTCTCTCCAGCCAGTCCTGATATTCACACATCAAACAAAATTAGGAAACCATGGTAGTTATGTGGATATATAGAATAAAACACTGACATAATATCACTAAATTTTATTTAAATATAGATAAAAAGCACACAAGTAGAAATTGCTACAATGCATAAAATAGGTCTATTTTTGGTTCACATAGATGCAATGATCCCAAAAAAAAAAAAAAAAATAATACACATGTGAATTTGACACATCCTGTAGTAATTTCTGCTTGTGTGCTTTTGATATATGTTTACATAAAAATGTGTGGCCTTATGTCAGTGTTATGCCCCGTACACACGGTCGGACATTGATCGGACATTCCGACAACAAAGTCCATGGATTTTTTCCGACGGATGTTGGCTCAAACTTGTCTTGCATACACACGGTCACACAAAGTTGTCGGAAAATCCGATCATTCTGAACGCGGTGACGTAAAACACGTACGTCGGGACTATAAAAGGGGCAGTGGCCAATAGCTTTCATCTCTTTATTTATTCTGAGCATGCGTGGCACTTTGTGCATCGGATTTGTGTACACACGATCGGAATTTCCGACAACGGATTTTGTTGTTGGAAAATTTTATATCCTGCTCTCAAACTTTGTGCGTCGGAAAATCCGATGGAAAATGTGTGATGGAGCCTACACACGGTCGGAATTTCCGACAACAAGGTCCTATCACACATTTTCCCTCGGAAAATCCGACCGTGTGTACAGGGCACTAGTGTTTTTTTATCTATATGTCCACACAACTTCAATGGCTACTTCATTTGGTTTGATGTGCAGATATTACGATAGGTCACTTCTCCAGTGTTGTGATTGTGAATATTCCCATGCATTACCTGTTCTATAGAGCGTACAATAACTCCGGTAGCAATTTCTAGAATATTAACTTTATTTCCACAAGTACAAAACAGGTGAGTTCCGTCTTTATTGATCTGGAAAAAAAGAGAAGAGAAAGAAAAAATAATGAGTTACAGTAAAATACCCGATGACCTCAGATCAGCACAGAGCCCACAACTCCATGTCCGAGCACAGAGACAGACGGACTCATTACCTGGACTCTTCCACCTTTGTAGAAAGCTTCAATCCTTCTCTCCACCGCATAACTGAAAAATAGAAACATAGTGATCAGAAAATACACGAGGCTTTGTCAGAGCTGTGTGATAGGGGCAAAGGTCGTGTTATACATCCCCCAGGGGAGAAAAAAGACATCATTCCATATGGACAGCATATCCAGCCAGGTGCATCATCATTCCCTACCAAGTATGTCCAGCCAGGGGCCCCATACCCAGTGCCCAGCCAGGGGCCCCATACCCAGTGCCCAGCCAGGGGCCCCATACCCAGTGCCCAGCCAGGGGCCCCATACCCAGTGCCCAGCCAGGGGCCCCATTCCCAGTGCCCAGCCAGGGGCCCCATTCCCAGTGCGCAGCCAGGTGCACCATTCCCAGTGCGCAGCCAGGTGCACCATTCCCAGTGCCCAGCCAGGTGCCCCATACCCAGTGCCCAGCCAGGTGCCCCATTCCCAGTGCGCAGCCAGGTGCCCCATTCCCAGTGCGCAGCCAGGTGCCCCATTCCCAGTGCGCAGCCAGGTGCCCCATTCCCAGTGCGCAGCCAGGAGCCCCATTCCCAGTGCGCAGCCAGGAGCCCCATTCCCCATTCCCAGTGCGCAGCCGGGTGCCCCATTCCCAGTGCGCAGCCGGGTGCCCCATTCCCAGTGCGCAGCCGGGTGCCCCATTCCCAGTGCGCAGCCGGGTGCCCCATTCCCAGTGCGCAGCCAGGTGCCCCATACCCAGTGCGCAGCCAGGTGCCCCATTCCCCATTCCCAGTGTGCAGCCGGGTGCCCCATTCCCAATGCGCAGCCAGGTGCACCATTCCCAGTGCGCAGCCAGGTGCACCATTCCCAGTGCGCAGCCAGGTGCACCATTCCCAGTGCGCAGCCAGGTGCCCCATTCCCAGTGCGCAGCCAGGTGCCCCATACCCAGTGCGCAGCCAGGTGCCCCATACCCAGTGCGCAGCCAGGTGCCCCATTCCCAGTGCGCAGCCAGGTGCCTCATTCCCAGTGCGCAGCCAGGTGCCCCATACCCAGTGCGCAGCCAGGTGCCCCATACCCAGTGCGCAGCCAGGTGCCCCATTCCCCATTCCCAGTGCGCAGCCAGGTGCCCCATTCCCAGTGCGCAGCCAGGTGCCCCATACCCAGTGCGCAGCCAGGTGCCCCATACCCAGTGCGCAGCCAGGTGCCCCATTCCCCATTCCCAGTGCGCAGCCGGGTGCCCCATTCCCAGTGCGCAGCCGGGTGCCCCATTCCCAGTGCGCAGCCGGGTGCCCCATTCCCAGTGCGCAGCCGGGTGCCCCATTCCCAGTGCGCAGCCGGGTGCCCCATTCCCAGTGCGCAGCCGGGTGCCCCATTCCCAGTGCGCAGCCGGGTGCCCCATACCCAGTGCGCAGCCGGGTGCCCCATACCCAGTGCGCAGCCGGGTGCCCCATACCCAGTGCGCAGCCAGGTGCCCCATACCCAGTGCGCAGCCAGGTGCCCCATTCCCCATTCCCAGTGCGCAGCCGGGTGCCCCATTCCCAATGCGCAGCCAGGTGCACCATTCCCAGTGCGCAGCCAGGTGCACCATTCCCAGTGCGCAGCCAGGTGCACCATTCCCAGTGCGCAGCCAGGTGCACCATTCCCAGTGCGCAGCCAGGTGCACCATTCCCAGTGCGCAGCCAGGTGCACCATTCCCAGTGCGCAGCCAGGTGCACCATTCCCAGTGCGCAGCCGGGTGCACCATTCCCAGTGCGCAGCCGGGTGCACCATTCCCAGTGCGCAGCCGGGTGCACCATTCCCAGTGCGCAGCCGGGTGCACCATTCCCAGTGCGCAGCCGGGTGCACCATTCCCAGTGCGCAGCCAGGTGCACCATTCCCAGTGCGCAGCCAGGTGCACCATTCCCAGTGCGCAGCCAGGTGCCCCATACCCAGTGCGCAGCCAGGTGCCCCATACCCAGTGCGCAGCCAGGTGCCCCATACCCAGTGCGCAGCCAGGTGCCCCATTCCCAGTGCGCAGCCAGGTGCCCCATTCCCAGTGCGCAGCCAGGTGCCCCATACCCAGTGCGCAGCCAGGTGCCCCATACCCAGTGCGCAGCCAGGTGCCCCATACCCAGTGCGCAGCCAGGTGCCCCATACCCAGTGCGCAGCCAGGTGCCCCATACCCAGTGCGCAGCCAGGTGCCCCATACCCAGTGCGCAGCCAGGTGCCCCATACCCAGTGCGCAGCCAGGTGCCCCATACCCAGTGCGCAGCCAGGTGCCCCATACCCAGTGCGCAGCCAGGTGCCCCATACCCAGTGCGCAGCCAGGTGCCCCATACCCAGTGCGCAGCCAGGTGCCCCATTCCCCATTCCCAGTGCGCAGCCGGGTGCCCCATTCCCAATGCGCAGCCAGGTGCACCATTCCCAGTGCGCAGCCAGGTGCACCATTCCCAGTGCGCAGCCAGGTGCACCATTCCCAGTGCGCAGCCAGGTGCCCCATACCCAGTGCGCAGCCAGGTGCCCCATACCCAGTGCGCAGCCAGGTGCCCCATACCCAGTGCGCAGCCAGGTGCCCCATTCCCCATTCCCAGTGCGCAGCCAGGTGCCCCATTCCCAGTGCGCAGCCAGGTGCCCCATACCCAGTGCGCAGCCAGGTGCCCCATACCCAGTGCGCAGCCAGGTGCCCCATACCCAGTGCGCAGCCAGGTGCCCCATTCCCCATGCGCAGCCGGGTGCCCCATTCCCAGTGCGCAGCCGGGTGCCCCATTCCCAGTGCGCAGCCGGGTGCCCCATTCCCAGTGCGCAGCCGGGTGCCCCATTCCCAGTGCGCAGCCGGGTGCCCCATTCCCAGTGCGCAGCCGGGTGCCCCATACCCAGTGCGCAGCCAGGTACCCCATACCCAGTGCGCAGCCAGGTGCCCCATACCCAGTGCGCAGCCAGGTGCCCCATTCCCAGTGCGCAGCCAGGTGCCTCATTCCCAGTGCGCAGCCAGGTGCCTCATTCCCAGTGCGCAGCCAGGTGCCCCATACCCAGTGCGCAGCCAGGTGCCCCATACCCAGTGCGCAGCCAGGTGCCCCATTCCCAGTGCGCAGCCGGGTGCCCCATTCCCAGTGCGCAGCCGGGTGCCCCATTCCCAGTGCGCAGCCGGGTGCCCCATTCCCAGTGCGCAGCCAGGTGCCCCATACCCAGTGCGCAGCCAGGTGCCCCATTCCCCATTCCCAGTGTGCAGCCGGGTGCCCCATTCCCAATGCGCAGCCAGGTGCACCATTCCCAGTGCGCAGCCAGGTGCACCATTCCCAGTGCGCAGCCAGGTGCACCATTCCCAGTGCGCAGCCAGGTGCCCCATTCCCAGTGCGCAGCCAGGTGCCCCATACCCAGTGCGCAGCCAGGTGCCCCATACCCAGTGCACAGCCAGGTGCCCCATTCCCAGTGCGCAGCCAGGTGCCTCATTCCCAGTGCGCAGCCAGGTGCCCCATACCCAGTGCGCAGCCAGGTGCCCCATACCCAGTGCGCAGCCAGGTGCCCCATTCCCCATTCCCAGTGCGCAGCCAGGTGCCCCATTCCCAGTGCGCAGCCAGGTGCCCCATACCCAGTGCGCAGCCAGGTGCCCCATACCCAGTGCGCAGCCAGGTGCCCCATTCCCCATTCCCAGTGCGCAGCCGGGTGCCCCATTCCCAGTGCGCAGCCGGGTGCCCCATTCCCAGTGCGCAGCCGGGTGCCCCATTCCCAGTGCGCAGCCGGGTGCCCCATTCCCAGTGCGCAGCCGGGTGCCCCATTCCCAGTGCGCAGCCGGGTGCCCCATTCCCAGTGCGCAGCCGGGTGCCCCATACCCAGTGCGCAGCCGGGTGCCCCATACCCAGTGCGCAGCCGGGTGCCCCATACCCAGTGCGCAGCCAGGTGCCCCATACCCAGTGCGCAGCCAGGTGCCCCATTCCCCATTCCCAGTGCGCAGCCGGGTGCCCCATTCCCAATGCGCAGCCAGGTGCACCATTCCCAGTGCGCAGCCAGGTGCACCATTCCCAGTGCGCAGCCAGGTGCACCATTCCCAGTGCGCAGCCAGGTGCACCATTCCCAGTGCGCAGCCAGGTGCACCATTCCCAGTGCGCAGCCGGGTGCACCATTCCCAGTGCGCAGCCGGGTGCACCATTCCCAGTGCGCAGCCGGGTGCACCATTCCCAGTGCGCAGCCGGGTGCACCATTCCCAGTGCGCAGCCGGGTGCACCATTCCCAGTGCGCAGCCGGGTGCACCATTCCCAGTGCGCAGCCGGGTGCACCATTCCCAGTGCGCAGCCGGGTGCACCATTCCCAGTGCGCAGCCAGGTGCACCATTCCCAGTGCGCAGCCAGGTGCACCATTCCCAGTGCGCAGCCAGGTGCCCCATACCCAGTGCGCAGCCAGGTGCCCCATACCCAGTGCGCAGCCAGGTGCCCCATACCCAGTGCGCAGCCAGGTGCCCCATTCCCAGTGCGCAGCCAGGTGCCTCATTCCCAGTGCGCAGCCATGTGCCCCATACCCAGTGCGCAGCCAGGTGCCCCATACCCAGTGCGCAGCCAGGTGCCCCATACCCAGTGCGCAGCCAGGTGCCCCATACCCAGTGCGCAGCCAGGTGCCCCATACCCAGTGCGCAGCCAGGTGCCCCATACCCAGTGCGCAGCCAGGTGCCCCATACCCAGTGCGCAGCCAGGTGCCCCATACCCAGTGCGCAGCCAGGTGCCCCATACCCAGTGCGCAGCCAGGTGCCCCATACCCAGTGCGCAGCCAGGTGCCCCATTCCCCATTCCCAGTGCGCAGCCGGGTGCCCCATTCCCAATGCGCAGCCAGGTGCACCATTCCCAGTGCGCAGCCAGGTGCACCATTCCCAGTGCGCAGCCAGGTGCACCATTCCCAGTGCGCAGCCAGGTGCCCCATACCCAGTGCGCAGCCAGGTGCCCCATACCCAGTGCGCAGCCAGGTGCCCCATACCCAGTGCGCAGCCAGGTGCCCCATTCCCCATTCCCAGTGCGCAGCCAGGTGCCCCATTCCCAGTGCGCAGCCAGGTGCCCCATACCCAGTGCGCAGCCAGGTGCCCCATACCCAGTGCGCAGCCAGGTGCCCCATACCCAGTGCGCAGCCAGGTGCCCCATTCCCCATGCGCAGCCGGGTGCCCCATTCCCAGTGCGCAGCCGGGTGCCCCATTCCCAGTGCGCAGCCGGGTGCCCCATTCCCAGTGCGCAGCCGGGTGCCCCATACCCAGTGCGCAGCCAGGTACCCCATACCCAGTGCGCAGCCAGGTGCCCCATACCCAGTGCGCAGCCAGGTGCCCCATTCCCAGTGCGCAGCCAGGTGCCTCATTCCCAGTGCGCAGCCAGGTGCCTCATTCCCAGTGCGCAGCCAGGTGCCCCATACCCAGTGCGCAGCCAGGTGCCCCATACCCAGTGCGCAGCCAGGTGCCCCATTCCCCATTCCCAGTGCGCAGCCGGGTGCCCCATTCCCAATGCGCAGCCAGGTGCACCATTCCCAGTGCGCAGCCAGGTGCACCATTCCCAGTGCGCAGCCAGGTGCACCATTCCCAGTGCGCAGCCAGGTGCACCATTCCCAGTGCGCAGCCAGGTGCCCCATACCCAGTGCGCAGCCAGGTGCCCCATACCCAGTGCGCAGCCAGGTGCCCCATACCCAGTGCGCAGCCAGGTGCCCCATTCCCAATTCCCAGTGCGCAGCCAGGTGCCCCATTCCCAGTGCGCAGCCAGGTGCCCCATACCCAGTGCGCAGCCAGGTGCCCCATACCCAGTGCGCAGCCAGGTGCCCCATTCCCCATTCCCAGTGCGCAGCCGGGTGCCCCATTCCCAGTGCGCAGCCGGGTGCCCCATTCCCAGTGCGCAGCCGGGTGCCCCATTCCCAGTGCGCAGCCGGGTGCCCCATACCCAGTGCGCAGCCAGGTACCCCATACCCAGTGCGCAGCCAGGTGCCCCATACCCAGTGCGCAGCCAGGTGCCCCATACCCAGTGCGCAGCCAGGTGCCCCATTCCCAGTGCGCAGCCAGGTGCCTCATTCCCAGTGCGCAGCCGGGTGCCCCATTCCCCATACCCAGTGCGCAGCCAGGTGCCCCATTCCCCATGCGCAGCCGGGTGCCCCATTCCCAATGCGCAGCCAGGTGCCCCATTCCCAGTGCGCAGCCAGGTGCCCCATTCCCATTGCCCACCAAGTACTGTCCTATCTCCTGTCAGGATATTGGGCCCTCTAGCGGTAATCTCGGTGTAGTACAGGTAAGTCACTCTCAGGTTTTCTTACTTGCTCTTAAACTGCACGGTGGGGGGCTCCATGTTCTCCTACCCCGTCCTCTCCGGGCTCTGCCTCATTCAATCCCGGTACATGCGACCAGCAATACACATGGCTTCCATACAGCAGCACAAGACTTCCGGCGCTGCTATTCTATGTCATGGTTATGACGGGCTGTGTGCAGCCAGCAGGGGTCACTCTGGAATGAGAGGCGTCAGGGCGCCATATTGCTACACCCTTTGCCGACACGATGAGAAGGAAGAAAGGCGTGGAGGCGCCATATTGCTACACCCACCGGAGTTGTAAAGCTTGAAATTATTTGAGAAAACGTGTTTTTTTGTGATTTATTTCGAGTCTGAAATGGACTAAAGCAACACTGATTCCATACATAGCTTTAATTTATTTTCCTGGAGTTTGTTAGCGTAGAATCACACCTGTATGGTCATGTCATGAATGGACATGTCGACAAGAAATAGAATATTAATTCAGTACCTACCAAACCTCAGCTTTCCCGACACACCGACCAGCCGTAACTTTATGACCACTGATAAGCTTATGTGAAAAACATTGATTGTCTCATTACAATATGCCATCTGAAAGTCTATGAGATATTTTAGACGACAAGTGAACATGTTGTCCCTGAAGTAGATGTGCTGAAAGCAGACAAAATGGGTACCGCAGTTGTGTATGGGGCTGAGTAGCCGGCAGAGCAGTCAGGGTGTCCATGCTGACTCGTTTGCACAGCCAAAAGTGTCTACAATGGTCATGTGAGCATCAGAACTGGACCACGGATGAATGGAAGAAGGTGGCCTGGTCTGATGAATCACATTTTCTTTTACATCATATGGATAGCCCAGTGTGTGCGTGTGACTTATCTGGGGAAGAGATGGTACCAGGATGCAGTATTGGGAAGAAGGCAAGCCGGTGGAGGCAGTGCCATGCTTTGGGCAATGTTCTTCTAGGAGACTTCGGGTCCATTCATGTGGATGAAGTTTTAAGAAAAGTCCTGGACAGCCGCACTCAAATAATTTTCGCATTTATTGAATAAAATCAACAAGAATACATGCCACAGCAGAACATGCAGGGGAGCTGACGCGTTTCACACTACAATGCTTAATCATATGATTAAGCACTAGTGCTATGATTAAGCTCTGTTTAACCGGTTCAATACAGGGCAATTTCACCCCCTTCCTTCCCAGGCCAATTTTTAGTTTTCAGCGCTGTCGCACTTTAAACGTCAATTGCGCGGTCGTGCGACGTTATACCCAAAAAAAATTGACGTCCTTTTTCCCCCACAAATAGAGCTTTCTTTTGGTGGTATTTGATCACCTCTGCGGTTTTTATTTTTTGCGCTATAAACAAAAGAAGAGCGACAATTTTGAAAAAAACACAATATTTTTTACTTTTTGCTATAATAAATATCCCAATTTTTTTTTTAAAAAACAAATTTTTTCCTCAGTTTCGGCCCATACGTATTCTTCTACATATTTTTGGTAAAAAAAAAAAAACGCAATAAGCGTATATTGATTGGTTTGCGCAAAAGTTATAGCGTCTACAAAATACTTTTTGATTTATGGCATTTTTAAAAAAAAAAAAATTTATTATTATTATTTTTTTTAGCGCCGATCGCAATTTTTTTTCGTGACTGCGACATTATGGCGGACACATCGGACAATTTTGACACATTTTTGGGACCATTCACATTTATACAGCGATCAATGCTATAAAATTGCATTGATTACTGTGTAAATGTGACAGGCAGTGAAGGGGTTAACCACTAGGGGGCGGGGAGGGGTTAATATGTTTCCTAGGGAATGATTCTAACTGAAGGGGGAGGGGACACTCAAGGGGAGGAGACTGATCAGTGTTCCTCCGTTCTGGGAACACAGATCGCTCTCCTCAGAGCTGACAGGCTGTGGATCTGTGTGTTTACACACACAGATCCACGGTCCGGCCCGGTTAACGGGCAATCGGGGGTGCCCGGCGGACATCGCGGCCGCCGGGCACACGCACCGGGTCCCGAGCAGCGCGGCAGCGCGCGCGCGCCCCCTAGACGGCCGGGAATCCCAGGACGTCATATGACGTCCACCCAGAATGGGAGATCCCATCCCAGGACGTCATATGACTATAGGCGGGTAGTGAAGTGGTTAAAGTGTGAAACGCGTCAACTCCCCTGCATGTTCTGCTGTGGCATGTATTCTTGTTGATTTTATTCAATAAAGGCGAAAATGATTTGAGTGCGGCCGTCCAGGACTTTTCTTAAAACTTCATTGTTACAAGCATTGCCAGCACCTGTGGCTTCCAGCCTGGAGGAGAGGTTGGTTCCTGATTGAATGTCCTAGAACGGTGATATTTCTCTTTCTACTACTTCTGGATTTTGTCCATTCATGTGGATGTTACTGGACACGTACCACCTACCTAAACACGGTTGCTGACCAAGTGCACCCCTCCATGAAAATGGTATTCCCTGATGGCAATGGCCTCTTTCAGAAGAATAGTGTGATCTGCCACATTGCAAAAATGGTCCAAGAATTTGATTTGAGGAACACAACAAGTTTGAGGTGTTGACTTGGCCTCCAAATTCTCCAGATCTCAAACCAATTGAGCATCTGTGGGATGTGCTGGAAAAATAAGGCTGATCCACGGAGGCCCCCACCTCGCAACTTACAGGACCTTAAGGATCGGCTACTGACAGCTTGGTGCCAGAGACCCCAGCATACCTTCAGAGATCTAGTGGAGTCCATGCCTGGATGGCTCAGGGCTGTTTTGGTGGCAAAGGAAGGCACACTCAATATTAGATGGGTGGTCATAAAGTTATGGCAGATCAGAGTGTAAATATATTGATTAGATTGTAAGAGCCTTGAGGGCAGGGACTGATGTGAATATACAATATACTGTATGTGTAAAGTGCTGCCTACATTGATGGTGCTATATACTGTATGTGCCTATAATAAATAGTAAATAAAAAGTATGTGCATATATACAGTAAATAAATAAAAATGTGTGGCTTTCATTTACACATTGATTTATTAGGCAGAAAATGAACAATTTAGCAGACAGAGTGCAATGCGGATGATGGATATTTTTATTACAAATGTTCACGCTGCACCACAGTTTCTCACACAGGTAACACTTTTCATTCTATATAATAAAATATATAATAATGTTTTTGCCTTTTCTTCTTTCTGCACTCCAAACAAGGCTTACATCTCAGCACAGTACACAGGATTCTGTATTAAAAAGTTATAAAAAATAAATTAAACTTCTACTGAGTTGTTCAATAGCGCAGCCTTTAGTGGGTAGAGGTACTGCTACCTGTTAATGTGAATGAGCCCTAAAAATACCGGAAGAAACAGTAGCTGATCTGATGCCTGCTGTCACTTGCTATCCTGCGCTATGAATGCTAGAACCTGATTGGCTGCCATCAGTTTTCCTGCATGCCAGATGTTATTGAAGCCAAATTCCAGGCATGGATATTTTTTCTTCTTTATGTTGGACCAATGTAAGTATGTAAGTATGTATGTATGTGCCATACCTGTGGGATCCCCTTGGAAGCTGCAAATCACTGTACTGGGCACCACCACTCCAGTAATCTCCACTAGCTTCCAGGTTCCATGCTGAGCGGCTGCCATGCTGCTTACTGAACATAGAAGGTGACTTGCTTGGCATGGGCACCATCCAGAGAACATTTTGCATTCCCTCAATGAATTTTACGTATTCTTTGCTTGGACCAGGTGGAGATGATGACATGCATGTCACGCATGTCATTGGGAGATCAGCTGGCGTGACGGTACGTACTGCGCATACGCAGATCATTGGAGGCATTATCTGACGGTCTGTACTATTCGATAGAACATCAGCAATTACATTTTTTTTTTTTAAACGGCGTGGGGTTCCCCCCCAGATCCACACCAGACCCTTATCCGAGCATGCAGGCCAAGAAAGGAAGGATGACGAGCCAGCAAGCAAGTGCCCTGCCCCCCCCCCCCCTAGAAATATACCAGGCCACATGCCCTCAACCTTCATGCCCAGATAAGGGTCCAGTATGGATTTTGGGGGAGACACCATGCCTTTTTTTTCGTTTTTTTTGGCGTGGGGTTCCCCTGAGAATCCATACCATACCCATAGGGCCTGGCATGCATTGGGGGGACCCCACGCAGTTTTTTTTTTCATAATTTTTAATTGCTCTATTTACATTCCCCACTGACAGCTGATGAGTCATATGTTGTAAAGGATGCAGCGGCCGTCTTTTATGGCCCGCTCCTTAGCGACCAGCTCAATGCGATAAATCACCGCATTAAATAATGTGGTAATTACCGGTAAATCGAACAAACACCGCCTTCAGTATTTAAAGCAAAATTCTTAGTGGATTGCACTTTTAAAACGGATTTACCGCGAGCGTTATTTTACCGCATTTTTTTGGCCATTGTTTAACTCTTAGTAAATTGACCCCTCTGTCACCGGCAACATATCTACACTGTGTAGCCAGGCCCAGCCTGGTCTATTGTGGTTCTTGTGTAGAGGTGGCAGCCTCGGCTCCCTCCAGCCCCTCGCTGAGCAGCTGTATCTGTCGGCTCATCTGGGTCGTCAGACTCTCTATCCGCCGGGCTTTCTGACGCAGCTTATGCAGCTGTTTGTTGTAGAGCTCCTTCAGCTCCATGTAGCAGTTATGCTCCTCTCGGTTTTCGGGCGTCAGCAAGGTACCGCAGCCCATGTGACACACATCGCGCCAAAACTGGCAGGTCTGGCTGTGCTCGCAAATGTCCTTCCGCAGAACCTCAGCGGGGCAGCCCTCGTTGGAGCAACTAAGCAACCCAAAGGCGCAACTCTCCGCATGCTCTTCAGTCCGCAACAGAGGAAAGATGGCAGGACATCCGTGTGCTTCATTAGGGCACTATTAATTAAAAAAAAAACAAAAACATATTTATATATACAGTATTCTCACAAAATTGAGTAAACCCCTCACATTTTTGTAAATATTTTATTCTATCTTTTCATGTGACAACACTGAAGAAATGACACTTTGCTACAATGTAAAGTAGTGAGTGTACAGCTTGTATAACAGTGTAAATTTGCTGTCCCCTCAAAATAACTCAACACACAGCCATTATTGTCTAAACCACTGGCAACAAAAGTGAGTACACACCTAAGTGAAAATGTCCAAATTGGGTCCAATAAGCCATTTTCCCTCCCCGGTATCATGTGACTCGTTATTTTTACAAGGTCTCAGGAGTGAATGGGGAGCAGGTGTGTTAAATTTGGTGTTATTGCTCTCACTCTCTCATACTGGTCACTGGAAGTTCAACATGGCACCTCATGGCAAAGAACTCTCTGAGGATCTGAAAAAAAGAATTGTTGCTCTATATAAAGATGGCCTAGGCTATAAGAAGATTGCCAAGACCCTGAAACTGAGCTGCAGCACGGTGGCCAAGACCATACAACAGTTTAACAGGACAGGTTCCACTCAGAACAGGCCTCGCCATGGTCGACCAAAGAAGTTGAGAGCACATGCTCAGCGTCATATCCAGAGGTTGTCTTTGGGAAATAGACGTATGAGTGCTGCCAGCATTGCTGCAGAAGATGAAGGGGTGGGGGGTCAGCCTGTCAGTGCTCAGACCATATGCCGCACACTGCATCAAATTGGTCTGCATGGCTGTTGTAGCAGAAGGAAGCCTCTTCTAAAGATGATGCACAAGAAAGCCCGCAAACAGTTTGCTGAAGACAAGCAGACTAAGGACATGAATTACTGGAACCATGTCCTGTGGTCTGATGAGACCAAGATAAACTTATTTGGTTCAGATGGTGTCAGGCGTATGTGGCGGCAACCAGGTGAGGCGTACAAAGACAAGTGTGTCTTGTCTACAGTCAAGCATGGTGGTGGGAGTGTCATGGTCTGGGGCTGCATGAGTGCTGCCAGCACTGGGGAGCTACAGTTCATTGAGGGAACCATGAATGCCAACATGTACTGTGACATACTGAAGCAGAGCATGATCCCCTCCCTTCAGAAATTGGGCTGCAGGACAGTATTCCAACATGATAACGACCCCAAACACACCTCCAAGACGACCACTTACTAAAGAAGCTGAGGGTAAAGGTGATGAACTGGCCAAGCATGTCTCCAGACCTAAACCCTATTGAGCATCTGTGGGGCATCCTCAAATGGAAGGTGGAGGAGCGCAAGGTCTCCAACATCCACCAGCTCCGTGATGTAGTCATGGAGGAGTGGAAGAAGACTCAAGTGGCAACCTGTGAAGCTCTGGTGAACTCCATGCCCAAGAGGGTTAAGGCAGTGCTGGAAAATAATGGTGGCCACATAAAATATGGACACTTTGGGACCAATTTGGACAATTTCACTTAAGCTACTTTCACAGTGAGGCGCTTTACAGGCACTATAGTGCTAAAAATAATGCCTGCAAAGCGCCTCTCCTGTCGGGCTTTCACACTGGAGCGGTGCACTTGCGGGACGTTAAAAAAGTCCTGCAAGCAGCGTCTTTGCAGCGCTTTAGGAGCGGTGTATACACCACTTCTAAAGTGCCCCTGCCAATTGAAATAAATGGGCAGCGCTGCTAAAGCCCCTGCAATGCGATGCGGGCGCTTTTAACCCTTTATTTGGCCACTAGCAGGGTTAAAAGCGGAAAACGCAGCTAAAACAACAGTAAAGCGCCGCTAAAAATAGCAGCACTTTACCGCCAACGCCCCCAATGCCCCAGTGTGAAAGTACCTTTAGGGGTTTACTCACTTTTGTTGCCAGTGATTTAGACATTAATGGCTGTGTGTTGAGTTTGAGCGGACAGTAAATTTACACTGTTATACAAGCTGTACACTCACTACTTTACATTGTAGCAAAGTGTCATTTCTTCAGTAGTGTCACATGAAAAGATAGAATAAAATATTTACAAAAAAATGTGAGGGGTGTACTCACTTTTGTGAGATACTGTACATGGCATATTATTTCACATGCATTATTTATAAACAAAGCAAGGATAAGGCAGCAATCTAGGGTAAGCAATTCGATTTTAGGATCTTAGGTCGATGGGTGGACTCAAGACGTGAAGCTTTGCCGTGTTATAGAGCAGAAGTGTTAATCACGTGTCGCAACTGGCACAATAATGATGCGAACAGCGGCCGAATACCGACAGTAAAGTGCCGCTTACAATAGCGGCGCTTTACCGCCAATGCCGCCCCCGCTCCAGTGTGAAAGGGGCCTTAAAATAATATACTGTTTAATATCCAGTAATACACTTATCACCCTGCTCTGCACATGCTCAGTTGCTCTCCATTTTTAGGCACTGCTAAATTTGTAGAGATCGATCTGCTGACAACCTTAAAGCGGAATTAAAACCTCTTATCCTTTACAGCTAAGGAAACTGCTTCTGTTTGATCTGCAACTGTCACGGTGCTGCACATGGGATCAGGCCATTTGATGGTTTGACAGTTTGGTTGAGGACACAAGCAAATTTGACAGTTACATTCCTGGGATTCCAGGAATATAATTGTTTTTTGCAACTGTTAAATCCAAGGGTTTCGTTTATGATTTACTGCTGTTCAGGGGCCCCCAGCAAGAAAAAACATGAACACTGCTGGAGGCAATTTGCAACACACACTCATTTTGGTAGCACCATAGGTGTGTGCAGCCTATTGACTTAAGGTATACACCCCAAAACTCAAACACACGTGTGTGTGTATAAATAAATAAATAAATAAATATATATATATATATAGCAATGGACAGTTTCGGTAGAGCGTTAAAAAAAATGTAGGTAGGGCAGAGGTTGGTGTCAGTAGAGAAGTGGACGGTGTCAGAAGGACACAGATTGGTGTGGTGTCAGTAGTTTACTTTTTTAAATTTTTTTTTTAAATAAAGCGTGGCACAGTGGGTAGCACTCTTGCCTAGCAGTAAAAAGGGTTGCTGGTTCGAATCCCAACCACGACACTACCTGCCTGGAGTCAGGGCCCTTAGATTGTAAGCTCCTTGAGGGTAGGGACTGGTGTTAATGTATATGTAAAGTACTGTGTACATTCACAGCGCTATATAAGTACGCTAAATAATATTTATTTATACAATTTTTTATTATTGTTTTTTACAATTATATTTAGGAGCCCCATTGGGGGGCTTTGTTGAAATGTCAGGGTTCGAAACAGACAGAGAAAGGGACTGAGGACAGAGATTCCCCAGTCCCTTTCTCTGCAGTTAAGCAGCAGGGGAAATCTGCCCAGCACAGGGTTATTAGGGTGTGCCCAGGCACACCTAGCACACCCTGTTCGCACGCCTATGGGTAGCATAATTATTAATGTGGAATGTATGTTCCTTGCTAAAAAACATTCTTTTTTATGAAGTTGTTATGGGTAAAGTTCCACTTTATGGTTGTTTGATTTACAACTGCCATGGTGCTGCACATGAGATCAGATCATTCTAAAACCAGCCATTCGATGGTTTGACACTTTGGTTGAATGTACAAGTGAACGTGACAGTTAGCTATCCTGGCATACTGAGAATGTAACTTTTTTTTTTTTTTAACTGGTAATTTGATGGGTTTAGTTCTGCTTTAAGTGCAGCCAGGTGAGTAGAATGGGGAGTAGGATGTGGGGTAGGATGGGGAGTAGAATGGGGAGTAGGATGTGGGGTAGGATGGGGAGTAGGATGTGGGGTAGGATGGGGAGTAGGATGGGGGGTAGGATGGGGTAACACAAGAAGACAGTTGGATTACCGGGGGGGGGGGGGGGGGGTGCAGAAAGTGTAAACCTGGACGATGTACAGAAGGGAGTGCTCAGACCTTACCTTGACTTGCAGGCGGTTAATTCTCTTCTTTAGCTTGTGCATCTGCACTAATAATTTGCCCTTCACCTCTGTTCTACAGCAGGGACAGGTCTGCTGCCTGGAATAAGGAAAGACCAGAGTTTTGCACGATGCCCCCAAACAGCAGGAGAGAAGCAGAAAGCAGACATATAATTGCTTATTGTATTTTTAAGACTGCATGAGCTTTTTCCGGAGTTTTCCTTTAAACTTGGCTCATTAAAGCTCGGCTGAAGTCACAGAAATACAGTATACGATATGTGCAGTCAGATAGATATTGTACTGTCAGACGGCATTTTCACTGGTACATCAGTTGTACAATAAATATGAATGTGCAGTATTAGTAGGCACCAAAATCCAATGCACTCTGTAATCTGCACTCATTTTTAGAATTCTTATGACACGCCCCCTCTCCTTTTCTGCATTAGGAGACACTTGTGCTGTGGGGTGTGGCTATTACTCAACTCTGCCATCGTGGGCAGCACAGTGGCTAAGTGGTTAGCACTTCCACCTTGCAGCACTAGGGTTGTTGGTTCGAATCCCAACCACGGCACTACCTGCCTGGAATTTGCATGTTCTCCCTGTGTGGGTTTCCTTTGGATAGTCCAGTTTCCTCCTACACTTCAAAGCTATGCTTGTAAGTTAACTTCAACTTCCTGTTGAAGACTTGCTTGGCTGAAGTCCCTTCTTGTTCCTGATCCTGTTTGCTGTACTACTACATTGATCACTTGCTCTCTGACATTGACTGACTACTCGATCTGGTTACTGAACTCTGACTATGTACTGACTACGCTTACTCTGTTTACCTTTTATTATTATTATTAAACAAGTGTGATTAACTGTACTTCTGTCTCGGTCTGATTCATGGATTCTGACAAACAGCTACCGTATACAGTTGCGAGCATCCCTGCTCTTCCTCAGGCTGTCTGGCAATATTGCCAGACAGCCTAAGGAAGAGCAGGGATGCTCGCAACTGTATACGGTAGCTGTTGCTGATTTACATGATTTGACAATACCTTATGATTTGAAGATACAGTAAAGTAATTGCAATTGGAGAACGTGTCCAAACAGGATAAAGAAAAGGCAGTAACCCACCCGAAGTTTTGATTGAGATAGAGATAGATATATTATATTATATCTATACATATATATATATATATATATATATATATATATATATATATATACGCACGTGTGTTTGAGTTTTGGTTTGAGGTGCACACCCTAATGCAATTGGCTGCGCACGCCTATGAACCCAGCCTAAAGCTAAACTCCAGAAACCCAGCTAAATATACAGTTAGAGAGGAGCTCCAGCCCCCCCCCCCCCCCCCCCCAAAGAAAAGTCAGCAGTTACAAATACTGTAGCTACTGACTTTTAATTTAAGGTCACTTACCTGTTCAGGGATCCAGCAACATTCTCGCCTGAGCTGATTATTTAAGGCGCTGGCATTTCAAGTAAGGGAAAATGGAAGTTGCAGCTTCACAGCCGGTTTCCTACTGCGCATGACCAAGCCGTGCCTTTTGAATGGTCCCGTAGTCTTCTGGGACCTGTGATGTGTCCCAGAAGACTACGGGGAAAGGTGCACTCATATATATATATATATATATATATATATATATATATATATATATATAGAAGCTGTTTGATCTGCCTAAAGGATTCTGACCATGACATAGAGAGTGGAACTGTTATTTCTTGGCTCAGCTTTATAATTTTGCCTCTCACCACCAATCTGAGTATTATCTCCTCTGTGTAATGAGCAAGGAGGTGACCTAGGAAGGAGTGGAATCATATTCCAGGCTCTATAGAGAACAGACGTGTATGAAGAGCTTGAAGCACGATATTAATAAACCGCTCACCTCTTTAGCCATTGTAAGATACATTTCCTGCAGAAGATGTGACCACAGCATACCATGACCGGACACCGCAGTACTCCATGGCATATTGAGCAGAGGAGATCATCGTCTGGATTTTCAGCAAAGATTTCTAGATCGTATCCACCACCCTAAAATCACATTGAAGTCTTTTAGGTACATGACTTTACAATTGCAGATGTAAATTAATTCAGACAGTTCATGTACACTATATGACTGAAAGTAGGTGGACATTCTTCAGAATTAAAGTTCAGGTCAGGGGTGTACATACAAGGGTTGCAATTGCCCCCTGTACACCTGGATAGGAGGGGCGGCAAGTAGAGGAACCAATCCCCTCCATTTTCCTCCAACAGCCTTTCAGGGACTGTAGGATTATGGAGGGGGATCGGTTCCTCTATATGTCGCCCCCTCCTATGCTCTCCCTCGCTCTCCCCCCCTTACCTCATCTCCCACAGCGTTGCTGGGTTCCCCTCTCCCACCAGCTGCATGTGTACGAGGCTTGAGACAAGGAAGGGGCTGGCAAATGTGTCATTTGCCAATCCCTTCCTTGTCTCAAGCCTCGTACACACGATCGGATTTTCGGCCAGGAATTGTGTGATGACAGGCTGTTTGCCTAAAATCCGACCGTTAGTACTCTCCAGACAATTGTTGTCCAACTTTCCGCCAACAAATGTTGGATGGCAGGCTAGTAAATTTTCAGCGGACAACGGTCTGTTGTCAGATTTTCCTATTGTGTGTCCACAAGTCCGTCTCACAAAAGTCCAAAGTACAAACACGCATGCTCGGAATCAATGCTCACCAAACACGACGACATTAGCAGAAGGTTCCCAAAGCGTGGTGCTCAAGAGCTGAAATTCCTCGTAGTACGTCACTACGTTCGTGTTTGTTGGCCGACAATTGTGTATAGTTTGTGTGCAAGACAAGTTCACAGCACGCACCATTCGGACAAAAATCCGATCGTGTGTACGAGGCTTTAAAGTAGAACTATAGGAAAACTTTTTTTTTTTTTTTTTTGGATAGAGCAAGGGAGGGTTGTAACCCATCAGATTTTATTTTTCACCATCTATGTCCCATTGAGTAGAGTTCCCTTCACTTCCTGTCCCATAGCCAAACAGGAAGTGAGAGGAAATCCCTACAAATGAAGGGAATCCCTTGGGGATTCCCTGGTCACCAGAACTAGTGTCCCCATTGGAAGATTTGTCCACTATTACTTTTCTGGGAACAACCCAAATTTTGGGATCTCCTTTTACTTTCACTTGCAATAACAGTAAAACAGGACTACTAGAGAGGGTGGGCATCCTTAATGGTAGTACAGACAGAAATACAAATTGAAAAGCATTCTAATCTCTCTGTCCTATCCAAAAAAAAAAAAAAAAAGTTTTGCCTTTAGTTATACTTTATTCATCGAATAGAGTCAGTGATCGGTACTGATCACGGATTCTGTCCATTTATAACTGAAGCATAGTACACTGGGTTTACTATGTTTGCAAAAAAAATGAGAAGCTCTGTACAGGCTGTAGAGATGGAGACTGAGGCTGTGTCCTCAAGATCCTTTCTCGGTCTTAAAGGTTAAACATCAGAGGTCTGTTTAGACCCCTGATATTTCACCAAAGCCCCCCAACGGGCTCCTAAAAAAATTGTAAAAAAGAAATCAATAGAACGGTAAAAAATAATTTAAAAAAATACTGACACCAGTTGCAGAACTACCAGGGTCACGCTTGCGACTGGGCCCTGGCATTTCGGCACAGTGTGGGGCCTTTGTTTCTTGCACTGGGGCCTTGAAGGTTCTAGGTACACCTCTGGTTCATGTGCTTCCATTGAAGGGTACTGTCATTGCTACAGCATACAAAGACATTGTAGACAACGCTGCATTTCCAACTTGGTGGAATGCCGTATTTTAGGGAAGACTCCTTTTGGTATAAATTTGAACATTGATTGCAAACCAGGTCTTCACAATCAACATGCCATCTCATCAGACTTTACAAATGCTTTTTTGGCTGAATGGGCAAAAATTCCCAGACATACTGAAATCTTGTGAAAAGTCTTCGAATTAAAGTGGAGGAAGTTCTAGTCACAAGGGGAGTCGAACTTTATATCAATCCACATGGTTTGGAATGAGATGGTCAACAAACTCTCAGGAAAACCCTACTAAAATTACCTAAGGGGGGTCAGTGAGAAGAATGTCCCTTACACTGGTGATCGTGAAGGTTACCACCCTTACAGCAGCTAAAAAGGTTGGTGTCATAATGTGGTCTCTGGAAAATGGTGTTGGACCAGGAAATATGAAAGCAGTATCAGATGGGAAGTCAATTGGCCACAGCTCAAAGAACCGCAAGCAACATCATAGGAACCCTGGTTGAGAATGGCTGGATCATACACTGCTTTGTTTAAAAACTGAATGGTTCAAAACTGGTTTAAGATACTTTCCCTATTCAAATACATTGAAAATGGCAAGTATGCAGAGGTAGATTCTTAACATGGGCTCCAGGTAACTCACCTTCCCATTAGGCTGACCTTGGTAGAATTGTTACACACAATGCACTCAGGTTACATGGAGCTTTTAACTTGCTGACTGTAGACCATCATATGACGTCCTCGGCTTGCAGTGATTGTATCGGGATTAGGCCTGCAGCTACAGGCAATGCGATATCTGAATTTTCAGCCAGCGATTCCCAGTAAGGCAGAAGTGATTAGAGCGGCTGAACAACCACTTAATCACTTCTGCAGGCAGTGGAATGGGGGTCCCCCCTCCCGCCGCCTTTCCCTGGGCTCTCCTGACCAATTGGGGAGCCCAGGAGCATTCTGATGGCAATGGATGCACGGCACTGTGAAGGAACTGATATTGTTCCTTCATCTCTGTGACCCTGGAAAACAAGGATTTCACCACTTCTGGTTCTGCCTCTGTTTACCTGACGTTAGCGGCCAGGAAAGCAGCCGATCAGCTGCATTGGAGGCCAGGAGAGATTTGCAGTCTAATAGACCCCAGATCTCTTCATAAAGAGGACCTGTCACAGCCCATACTCTCATAAGGGATGTTCATTCCTTGTGACAGCAATAAAGTGAATAAAAAAAAAAAGTGTAAAAAAAAAATGTTAGATTAAAAATAATTTCAAGTGCCCCCATCCCCCCCCCTGGATACGCAAATCCAAACGCAAGTCCCTCACGCATATGTAAACGGTGATCGCACCACACGTGAGGCATCGTCGTGAAAATCAGAGGTGGAATAATAATTCTAGTGCCAGACTCTAAAATTTTTACAGGTTACTAGTTTAAAATGTCATCTATAGAGAATTTAATACAGTAGTTTGGTGCCATTCCATGGGCAGACGCAATTTTAAAGTGTGACGTTAGGTTTATATTTACCCGGTGTATAATTTTTAAAATTTTTTTCCCTCTTTCAAATATTTATAGAGTATTAAAAGGTACAATAAAACTCATTAAGAACATATGTGGTATTACAATGAGAATAAGAACAGGTAATTAGGCTTCTCCGATGAAAATTAACAAGTGAAATCAGTAAGGACCAGTTCACACCATAGAAACAGTCCAGATGCTTTTTTGCATGCGCGTTTTTGATGCAGTCCAGTGCTTTTTTTCTTAACCTTGAAAAGGACATGTGTTTTTGATCCGTTTTACAGCGCTCCAGTACAGTCCAGAAAAAATGCAGAATGTTCTTTTTTTTTTTTCTGGAACGCATTGGAACTGCAAGCACTGGTGTGAACTATGCCATTGAAAACCATATAACCTACACTCCATGTGTTTTTGATGCAGAAAAAAAAAAAGACACACTGGACTGCATGTTGTGTGAACTGGCCCTTAGGATAATTTGGTGCTACAATATATTTCCTGATGGACCTAACAGTTTTTCAGTGAAGCGTTTTTGGAGCAGCACCATTCATTTGAATGGGCCTCCCTCCACTCCAAAGAAGCACATGTACCAAAATCTTGGAACAGAGCCAGGAGCGTTTGGCGTTGCGATTTTTGCACCACATTTTGTCCCTTAACAAACGCTGCAAAAGCGCCCCACGTTTAGGGTGCCATTATTAATGACAGCCAAACGCGTTCTGGAATTGCGGCGATTCCACCCACGATCAGGATCGCTCAGGTGTGAAGGGGGTCAGAATTACCAGCCAGGCAGTTCGCATTTTTAGATGAAGGAATGGCAGCCTGCCACAAATAGCAGGTGTTTGAGTTCTTATCAGCTCTGGCATTGTAGTAAGCATTTAAAAATTGCCATTTAGCTAAGGAAATGTATAAGCTACCACCACTAAAAGTTTTACAGCTCTAAACACGTAAATAAGTTGTACAAGTAACAGAAATGAAGATCTCGCAGACCAACTCACCATTGCCTCTTCTACAGCCATCTGCTGCTCTGCTCTTTCTAGATCCATGTAATGTTCAGATTAGAGATCATGTGCAGACTGACCACCAACCCGACAAGCTCCCATTCCACACTATTCCAGCTGGTCAGCAGCTATTCTACAACTGCTGGCGACCAGACCAGCCTGCTTATTGGATAATGGACTACGCTGTATTGTTTATATTGCAGTGTATTGTTATGAAGCCACACTGGACTGTGGGCAGTCAGCTCAGCACCAGGTGAACGATTGTTTCCAGATGGCTCAGGGCCATAAATTACTCTTACAGTGCAGTCAGTGCAAAGGAGACAAGGGAATTACTTTTATAGAACTTTATTGAAATTGCAAAAGAAACATAATGACTTTACATTTAAACAGAAAATCGTAAAAGGCAATTTACAAACAAAATTCTCAAAATGTGAAAGCCCCATGGTACTACTCCACCCCATAACCTTCTACTTCTGTACAATGATTTACACTTCAGTCATTTTCCAGATGAGCCCATCCAAGGTGATTAGACATTCCTAGTCCTTACCTTCTATCAGCCTTGCAAAGAAACGCATTGCCAGAGAAAGCGATACCTTTGAAACCTAACCAGCATCACTCCTGCCATCCTATAGTAAAAGCTGCTCATTGTAAGGGCCCTTCTACACTGGAAGTCATCTTTAAGCTGAACTAAAGCCCACTAAACACCCTCTGTAGCAATGCAGTGTCATTGACCATCACTGCCAACACCTTCCCCCATCTTCTGGGTTCAGCACCCTTCAGCTATCTTGATTGCCTAGTCCAGAAGTCTTAAAGCGGAGCTCCACCAAAATCCAGAAGACTATGGGATCAGGGACTAGGCACAGCGTGACTCATGCATACGCATTAGGAAACTGGCTGTGAAACCGCAAGGCTTCACTTCCTGTTTCCCTTACCTGCTATCCAGACGGTTGCACCTAAAGACGAATGAAGAATTGGCTCGGATGAGGACAGCGCTGGATCCCTGGACAGGAACGTGTCCTAGAAAAAGTAATTTGTAGCTCACTAATTTTTATTTTTTTTAGGGGAGCCTGGCGTTCCTCTGACACCATGTGAACAGAAGTTTGTTCATCCCAGCATGTACTCTTTCAGTTATTGACTAACGTGTGAGGGCTATAATAACCACCCAACTGGTAAGTGGAATTTATCGCTTTCCATTATTCTCTAGAGCAGTGTTTCTCAACGCCAGTCCTCAAGGCGCCCCAACAGGTCATGTTTTCAGGATTTCCCTCAGATGAATTGGCTGTGGTAATTACTAAGGAAGTGAAACTGATCAAATCACCTGTGCAAAATAATGGAAATCCTGAAAACATGACCTGTTGGGGCGCCTTGAGGACTGGAGTTGAGAAACACTGCTCTAGAGTCTAGGTATCCAGTCAAGTGAATCTAACCCTCAACCCCAGAGTACAGGTGAATAAAGTCTTAGCTGAATGCCAGATAAACCTATAATAGAGGCTACCTTTACCTCAGGGGCAACCCACTAGTCCCACAGCAGTCCTCAGACTTCACTACAAGACAGACTAGCAAATATATCGGACGTCTTGTATTATAATAGACAAAGTAGAAAGTGAACATATTTGTCAAATAGAGGTTGGTCAGGACTGCAACTTTTGGACCATTAGGGTGATAGGCAACTTCATTGGCCAAAAGGGAAACTTGAGAGGCAGGGCAGGCTTAGCTCCCAACCTGAAGTCATACAAACCCCAGCACCTCTGAGCTGCTGAACTGGAAACCGACTGCTTGCAGATAATGTGCCTGAATACCCAAACATTCAGACTCTGGCATATTTTTTAGAAGGCCTGGTTAGTTTATCTGAGGTCTGTTAGTTAACAGTCTCTGAAATCTGCTAAAATTTTCATTTTAAGGACATAATTTTGTCATTTAGCATCTCAGCAACCAAGGAGACCATGAGCAAGGTCAAGAAAGTGACATTAAATGTCAAAGCAACCTTCTGAACCTGGTTCAGCAGTTGGAGAACTTGGGAGTCAAATCAAATCGCCCCTATAAAGCATCCACACACAAGCCTACATTCCGCTGCACAATTTTAGTTCTTTATCACCCCCCCATGATAGCAAGTGGTGGGGGGGGGGGGGGGTCTGCTCCCAGCACCCGCTGTCAATTTAAAAGCATGGCAATGCGGGGCTCCGCCCACAAGGTTGCTTCATTCATTTACAGAGTTCTGTGAATGGGGGAACTAGAGCTATCATCAGCTGACGACTTTGGTCTCAATGAACTACCAGGGCACTGATGAGCACTCTAGGCTGTTCATTGATTCTTCCTGTCATTCTGTAACTGCCTGCTCATACGAGGAACAGGCAGACATCTACAATGACAGTCTGCAGGAACCTGAGACTGCACCCAGTGCAGGCTTTTAATAAATGATGTGCATTTTTTTTTAAAAGGTGGATTTATCCTATAAGGGTGGTTTATCTGGGCAGTTGTGCACTTTCCGTTAGCTTGCAAACTGGCCATTCTCTTCCCACCTCTCTCAGTAACCAGGAGATAGAGAACTTCCACTTACTGGAGGTGGTGTTCTGTCCCTCACATCACTCTATAAACCCCTGAGACTGGTGTGTGGGAACCCCAGGAGCTCAGCACTTTGTGTGATGCTACAACAAACATCTCGCACCAACAATTGTTCCTCGGTCAAAGTCCCTTAGATAAGCGTTTCTCTCCCCATTCTGACATTTGCTTAAAAAGAACTCAGCCTCTTGACCATGTCTGCATACTACTCCACAGCATCCTCTTCCAGACGTCTGGATCGCAGTGAAGGACCTAAAACAAGAAATGAACGGTTTATAAATCAACACTATACAATAAGCTCTGTACAACTCAGAATTTTGCAAGCCAAGTCATCCCACGTTCAAATTTAAAGCAGAACTAAAGGCAAAATGTTTTTTTTCCTTTAAGTAAAGGAAGGTTTATAACTTTTTGCCATCTGGGTCCCATTGGGGAGAATTCTCTTCCTGTCCCATGTCCAAGAGGAAGAGTAAGTTGCTGGTTGTCACCAAACTAATGTCCCAATCCAAAGATTTCCCCTTTGTTCCCAATTCTGGTGAAAACCCAAAATTTAAGATTCTTTCACTCTTGGTGATAAGTTACCAGGACAGAGGGTGAATCTCCCCAATGGGGGCACAGACTGCAATATAAACCTGACAAGTGTTCTAATCTCCCTCCACTATCTAAAACTAAATCTTGACCTTCAATTAAACTATATTAAAAGGAGATTAAATAAGCAAAATAGTCTCCAAACTCTGGGCAGCATGTGGCCTTAAAGCGGTACCATGCCAATGTGTTAGAGGCATGCCAATGTGTTAAGAGGCATGCCAATGTGTTAAGAGGCATGCCAATATTATGTTAGAGTACGGGTCTCATTACGCACACACAAGGTTATGGGCAATGAGCTTTGATACACTAATATTTATATAGGCACGGTGATCTTACCAATTGGCTACAGAATAGACCAGTGGCAATTTTCTGCCGTGCCGCATTTGAAACAATTCCCCCTTTATTTTATCCCACTAATAAAACCAAAGATGCCCTAACAAAGCAGACAAGGTCCCTCTGATCACACGTCACATCTACTTCTCCCTGGTAGAAACCACAACAGGGAAATTCAGGCTTAGTCTCAATCACTTCCTGCAAGTCCCTCTCATTCAAAAAAAAAAAAAAAAAAAAAGTCATTCACTCACACCGGATGTGCTGAACTGGTTTTATTTAAACTTTCTGCAACTGTTTAAAGAGGATTCGAATGTTCCGAGATATCTTACAAAATTTACTTTTTCGGATGATCAATGCTGCTGTTCCTCTAGTGCAGTTGTCATCAACTCCGGTCCTCAGGGCCCACTAACAGGCCAGGTTTGCAAAATAACTGAAATACATCACAGGTGATATCATTTGCTGCTCGGTGATTGCAGTATTCTAGTCTGCATCTCCCCAAGGTAATACATAAAACCTGGCCTGTTGGGCCCTGAGGACAGGGTTGATGACCACTGCTCTAGTGGAGACAAAAAGCTGGTTATAGATTGTTTTTAATCAGCCAGCTGATCAAAAAATTATTAGCATCCCCCCATCCACACTCAAGGTGGATGGAGGAATCCTCCCCTCCCCCCTGTGCTACTGTATTCTGACAGTTGGGACTCCCTGGTGTCAGAACACACTGATCAGCACTGTGTAGCTGATTGGCTGCATCATCCCCTTTGAAAAATCTGATCATTGGGTCAACTCCTCTTGAACATCCATAGTAGAGGTCGACCGATATATCGGCCGATATTTGGCTTTTTTTTCTTAATCGGCATCGGCGATTATGCTGATAAAAAAAGCCGATTATAACTTCAGCGGGACTTGCAAATGACTTCTGTAATAGTCAATGCAAGCTGTTTGAAGTTTGTCTTCTCTCCTCCTCTGGGCAGCCTGCCAAGTCTGATAAGAAGATACATTTGTATCTCTTCGGGTTCTTTTTATCAATAGACTGAACTCCGTGGAGAATTTCTCAGTTTAACCATTTAAAGACTAAATCTTTTTTGACATTTGTTGCTTACAAGTAAAAATCCTGTATTTTCTGCTAGAAAATCACTTAGAACCCCCAAACATTATATATATATTTTTTAGCAGAGACCCTAGGGAATACAATAGCTGTTGTTGCAACATTTTATGTCACACGGTATTTGCGCAGCGGTCTTTCAAACGCAATTTTTTTAAAAAAAATACACTAATTAAAAAAAAAAAAAATAGTAAAGTTAGCCCATTTTTTTTTTTCGTCCAAAAGTTTTGATTACCTGTTTTTGTGTATTTAATATTTAAGATATAGTTATTTTTTTTTAATCTAAATTCTACATATAAGTGAACTGATTGGAGGTTTGTTTTGTTCAATAAATGTTTAAATGTAAAAAATTTTCTGTATCACTTATTACTTAAGGCTGCTTTCACACTGGAGCGGGCATGTGTTGATGGTAAAACGCTGCTAGTTTTAGCGGCGCTTTACCGTCATTTTAGCGGCGCTATTCGGCTGCTAGCGGGGCGCTTATAACCCAGCTAGCGGCCGAGGAAGGGGTTAAATGCGCCCCTGAAGTGCTGCTGCCAAAACGCTATGCAGGTGCTTCGGCAGCGGTGCGCATTCATTTCAATGGGCAGGAGTGGTGGTATACACCGCTCCAAAGATGCCGCTTGCAGAACTTTTTTTTACATCCTGCCAGCGCATCGCCTCAGTGTGAAAGCACTCAGGATATCACACTGAGACTGCAGGGGAGCCGTTTTACTGGCACTTTACAGGCGCTATTTTTAGCCCAAAAGCGCCTAAAAAAATGCCCAAGTGTGAAAGGGGTCTAACTGTTAGATTTTATAAGATGAAGGGGGAAAAAAAAAGAAAAAAAAAAAAAAATCGGCCTAATATATCGGCCCAAAAAAAATCGGCATCATATATCGGCCATCGCGATTTCTAAATATCGGCATCGGCCAGGGAAAAACCCATATCGGTCGACCTCTAATCCATAGATTAACCGCTTCAGCCCTGGAAGATTTTACCCCCTTCCTGACCAGAGCAATTTTTGCGATTCAGCACTGACAACGGACTTCCGCTGTCGTGCCACGTCGCACCCAAACAAAATTGACATTTTTTTTTCTCACAAATAGAGCTTTCTTTTGGTGGTATTTGATCACCTCTGTGGTTTTTATTTTTTGCGCTATAAACTAAAAAAAAAAAAAAAAAAAAAAAATCAATATTTCTCACTTTTTGCTATAATAAATATCCCCCAAAAATATATATAAAAAACGTTTTTCCCTTGGTTTAGGCCGATATGTATTCAACATATTTTTGGTAAAAACAAAAAAAAAGAAAAAAAATCGCAATAAGCGTATATTGATTGGTTTTAGCTCAACAATTATAGCGTGTACAAAATAGGGAATAGTTTTATGGCATTTTTATTAAATTTTTTTTTAAAGTAATGGCAACTATCTGCGATTTTTTATAATGACTGACATTATGGTGGACACATCGGACACTTTTGACTAGGGGTGCAACGGATCAAAAAACTCACGGTTCGGATCGTTCCTCGGATCAGGAGTCACGGTTCGGATCATTTTCGGAACAAAAAAAAATCTCCCCCACAGTAATATCCACAATCTCCCTATTGGCAGGGTATTGGCAGGGCATTGCGGCAGGGCATTGCAGAGTATTGGCAGGGCATCGCAGAGTATTGGCATGGCTGCCATCCGATCTCTCCCCTCCACTGTACAGATCAGTACACAGAGGGGAGAGAGGAACCGGCGTCATGACATGACGCCGGTTTGTTACAAGTGATCGCTCCGTCATTCGACGTGCTAAACGGCCGCCGGGTGTACCAAGATGGCCGCCGCTCCGGAGCTAGGCCAAAGCCGCGGCCTTTCCTATGGCCGAGGCCACAGAGGTGTCCCGTACAAATCAACCTCCGCGGATCTGATCAAGGATCGATGATGATCCTTTGCACCCCTACTTTTGACACTATTTTGGGACCATTGTCATTCATACAGCGATCAGTGCTTTAAAAATGCACTGATTACTGTGTAAAGGACACTGGCAGTGAAGGGGTTAACCACTAGGGGGCGATGAAGGGGTTAAGTGTGTCCTAGGGAGTGATTCTAGCTGTGGGAGGGATGGGCTTCAACTCACATGACAGTGATCCCTGCTCCCGATGACAGGGAGCAGTGATCTGTCATGACACAAGGCAGAACGGGGAAGTGCCTTGTTTACATAGTCATCTCTCTGCTCTGCAGCTCTGACACGATTGCCTGGAGACCGGCGGACATAGAGTTGGCCGGTCCCGCGCACATGTCACGCTGTACGCGGCGCGCCTGCTTTCCCCGCCTCTTAAAGGGGACGTACAGGAACGCCCATTTGCCCACCGCTGCCATTGTGCCGACGTATATCGGCGTGCAAGTGGTTAATTAAAATGCTGCCAGTCCCTGCTGAACTGGTTGACTTTTGAGCCATCTACGGCCACCTTTTGACAGGTGTGACCTGGTCAGATCACCGGGTGGAAAAGCCTAAATAATGAAAACTAATGCAGTCATCACAGCTAAGGTTCCAGGCAATGACGTTTTTTTTAGCTTAAAAACGCTGGAAAAAAAAAAATCACTGGATAAAAAAACGCTGGTAATAGCTTTTGATAGTAGCATTTAAAAGCATTCGCATTTTATAGGCATTTTTGCAGAGGGGAAAAAAAAAACGCAAAAAACACTATAAGCGTTTAGCAGAGTTTCTGCTGGAAAAAACGCTCCAGGAGACAATACAAAAAAAAAAAAAAATTCTGCTCTTAGATGCTGAGGGTCAAAAAATGCTAATAGCCTAAAGCCGTGTGCATGGACACATAGGAGAACACTATTCAGCTTCTAAGAGCAGAAAAAAAAAAACACGCTTGTGTGTACGGAGCTAAGGATTAGTAAACTGCATTATATTACACGTTTCTTTTCGGGTGTAATATCGCTTTAACATTTTATGCTGGTTATTCGCCTGCAAAATCCTCCTTCGGGTTGAAATGCAAAAGTCCAGAGACTGCTGCTGGGTGCCGCCATCTTGAATGTGATGTCAGCAGAATCTGACTATAGTATTCCCATTCACTACTACCCCCGACGCTACATAGATCGTGTAGGGAGAAAGGAAGAGCTGGGCCAGCACAGACAGTAGACACTCACAGTAGGGGGGAGGACTATGATGCCCAAAGAGGGACGGACCGTTGTGGAATGGACTCTTCCTGGACTGGTCACATCTTTTGGTAAGTTCAGAGTCATGATACAAGTGAGAATTTAAAATATGTCCTATGGACAGCGTCACATGACCGCACAATTGTCAGTTAAAGGAACGCATTGCAAAAAAAAAAAAAAATGGCCTGATCATGAAGGGGGGGGTTAAATCCTTTCGTGAATGAAATGGTTAAAGCAGTGCAGTATTGCAAATAAAAGGCCTGGTCATGAAGGGGGGGGGTAAATCTTCCAAGGCTGAAGTGGTTATGCATGTTTGCAAACACAAAAAGGGTAAAAGCATAAAAGGTTAAAAGCGCCAAAAATGCAGCCAGCAAAGGCACCAAAAGTCTACCCCCCCCCCCCCCCCCCAAAAAAAAAAAAAAAAAAAAAAAAATCTTGATTGGCTCACTTTTTCAATGTAGCGCAGCCCTATGCCGTCATGCAGCATTTGTAGAACATGAATAGGGGTGTAAATTGATGTCCAATCAGCAGCTGGGAAGCACACCCCCTGCTATCAGTATGGAGAAGTCCTAATACTCCCCAGCACGTTCACATAACAAAGCTTATAAAGCCGCCCCCAGCGCCCCTCTCTCATCTTTACTCACCTCCGTCTAGGAAGAAAGAGAACGCGCGTTCGCGCGTCACCTCTTTATATGGCCAAGGAGCCCGGGCTCGTGCACCCACTACACCCCCTCCCCCATTGGTTCCCACCCGTCTTAACCCCACCCACTCTCAACTTTCAATTCCTCATTGGTCTCCCGCCTCCTCGCCCCGCCCGATTCATACTCTCGCGAGGTTTGGCCGGGTATATAAATACTCTTCCGCCCTTTTACGGCCTTCTAATCCATTGAAATCACGTAAGTGATGGCGGCTGGTGGTGGAGGAGGGAAGGGAGGAGGAATCGGGTGACATCCGCGGGGTGTCGGTGTCTGGGAAGGGTGCCGGGGGGCTGTGTTGGTGGATGGGAGGCCGGGGGAATACATGGCGGCTGTATTTGTCATCTATCGGGTGACAGGGCCGCCGCCGTGTGTCCTCATCACATAGAGGAGGGGATAGGAATGTACACGCATGGATTTTCACTGTCCAATCAGATTGTATGATCTATATGCTGCCAGCCAGGAGATGAGTCGTTAGGTGTGTGCTGATTGGTTAGATTATTAAATTATCACCTATAAATCCCCCCATTTACTTCCTGCCTCCTATGGGGGTCACACCTGACCAATCACCCCAAAATGATAGAGTGAGATGAGAAAATTGTGTGGCTGAGCCCCATTGATTGGTCGAGGTGGGAATCATGTCCTTTGTAAGGAGCCAATCAGTGGTGGCCTTGCACCTTTGCGTGTAGATCTGTTGTGAGCCCCAAGGGTGGGAAAACTGCCATCTGTTCACCTTTACACTGGTGTGTGTCCCTACAACCAATTATCACGGGGTGATCGGAACTATTAGTCGGCTGTGTCATTTTTTGTCTTGCGCGATCACTGTTTAGATCGTTTTTGTCTAAAGGTGCACTGGATGGACATTTTGGTGTCAACCGAAAAATAAAATGCAGGAATGGCCAAAAACCAAATGTCAGTTTAAAAACAAATTGTATGTATAATGTGTAAGTGTGTGAACTTTTCCCATAGCTTGATAAAAAAAGTACTTTAGCAAGGAACATATATTCCAAATTATGCTACCAGAATTGGTGTGTGCTGTAAAATGTCTCCAGCATTGTTCCTTGCTGGAGGCGGCCATTTTGCTGAAGCCCAGTACCCCCTGAGCAGCAGTAAGGCCCCTTTCACACTGCCCGTACTTTGAAAGTCATGTGATTTTTGGCATGGTTCCAGAGAAGGCCTGTGCAAATGAGGTCTATGGACCACAACTCTTATTAAAGTTGGAGCAAATTAGTACAAGGGCTACTTTGAAGTCTCACATGTATGAATGGTCATCATTGGGAATCATGGGGGTATGACTTGTCATGCGGCTCTGATGTCCAAAGTTGCAGGGAAAGTCGCACAAGTGTGAAAGGGGCCTAAATCATAAGGGGAACTAAACCCTTTTTTTTTTTTTTTTTTTACGGGTTCAAAAAAGTTACCGTATATACTCGAGTATAAGTCGTTTCGAGTATAAGTCGAGGCCCTAATTTACGACAAAAAAATGGGAAAAACTTAGTGACCCGAGTATAAGACGAGGGTGAGAAATGCACAGCTACTGTAAGTGGAAAAAAGAGGGTCAACAATGCCCATTTGCAGCCTCACTGTGCCCATTTGCAGCATCACTGTGCCCATTTGCAGCCATAGGTCCCCTGAACTTCAAACTCGGTAGTTAAGGGTTCCTAGATGCCCCCTAGCTGCAGCCAAAATTTGGGGTCTCTGCACCCAAATGGTCCCGAAATGACATTGCTGCAGGTGGACACAGTTGACAGATTTCGGGGCCCCGTATCTCGGGGCCACTTAGTGCTAGGAAGCCCAAAGTTGGTGTGCAAACTCAGTGGAACTAGCACCATAAAATATCCAAAGCTGGGGTTCCTAGCACCAAGTGTCCCCAAGATACAGGGCCCCAAAAATCGGTTCAGAAAATGTCAAGCACTTTTCTGCAGCAGTGACATTTTCTGAACTGGGTTTGGGGCCCCGTATCTCAGGGCCACTTGGTGCTAGGAACCTTTGGATATGTTGTGGTACCAGTTCCACTGGGTTTGCACACCAAATTTGGGGTTCCTAGCACAACGTGGCCCTGAGATACGGGGCCCCAAAAGAAAAGTGCTTATCTTGAGTATAAGTCAAGGGGGGCACTTTCAGCACAAAAAAATGTGCTGAAAAACTCGACTTGTACTCAAGTATATACAGTATATTCTTGGAATGCCAGGGTTGCTTTAACTGTCACATTTTGTTTGTCCCCAACTACACTGTCAAACCATCAAATGGCTGGTGTCATAACTGATCACATGGCAGTTGCAGATCAAACAAGCAGCTTCCTTGGCTGTAAGGGATAGGAGGGTTTAATTCCACTTTAAGGCTGTCAGCAGATCGGCCTCTACAAACTCGTCAGTTCCTAAAAATGTCTAGAATTGGGAGCAACTGAGCATGTGCAGAGCAGGGTGAGCCCGTGTATTACTGGATTTTATACAGTATAGGCATTTCTTTTTAATGTTGTACAGAACTTTACCTGCTAAAGGGGCCAACCTGAAGGGATCTACAAGGTCTTCAGTTCCACTTTAATACAGTGTTAATTTTGACAGCAAATTTCGATTTAGTTTTAGTCTTAGGACTAAAATGGCATTTTAGTTTTAGTCCCATTTTGTTTTAGTCGTATTTAGTCGACTAAAATCTCCAGTACATTTTAGTTGACTAAAATCGAATAAAATTGTAATGCATTAGTGTGGTGGTCAGTGGGAAGAATGGTCCTTACAGATGGCTAAAAATCAGTGGGAACTTATCTGAGAGGCAGAAATTGCTCCTGGAACCCCTAGAAACCTCTGGAGGAACCCTTGGGCTCCATGGAACCCTGGTTGAGAAACCCTGCTTTAGTTATCTGAGCTCTGGTGCTAGAATTGTTACTCACCCTCCAATGACCGGGGTTGTGCTTAACTTTTTTATTTAATTTTATTACAATTTTGATTAACAAACCCCCACATGATAGCATTGGGCAGGTGGCAGGTACTCTATGGTGTACTTTCAAGAGTCTTGGACCCCCTCCCAATGTCCCAAGGTAGGGTGGAGGAGCCATATTAAACTATGTACAGGTCAGAAACCATAGAAATACTTTGAGGGTATGTAACAGGAAGGTGGGAATAGACAAAATGTTGTTGGGGTCCCCTTTAAGAACTTGTTTGAGACCCCACACCCTCAAATGGGGGGAGATTTACCTTCTGTCCCAGTGACACCACTATGGGAAATCGAGGTAGGAGGTTGTCACCAGCACAGGAAAGCTTGGTGAGCAAAAGTCAAATTCAAATTCTTCTAGAAAATGTCATCCTGTAATGAGGAATCTCCCCGTTGGACCCTACCCGGGTCTAACCCTTCCTTGCTCAAGAATTGAGGGGGTTTGGATAATCTAGAACTGGGGTAATAATCTCTTGGCATTGTCCCTTTTTTATTGCAGCAAATGGCGGACGACGCCGGTGGTAACAGGGGAGGGTTCCGGGGGGGCTTCGGCAGTGGAGGCCGGGGTCGCGGACGTGGAAGAGGCAGGGGCCGCGGAAGAGGACGTGGAGCCCGCGGGAAAGCTGATGACAAGGAAGTGAGTAGAGATCTGGTAATGGTTGACTTATTTTGGGGGGCGCATTGGTTACTGTATCTTACCTGTCTTTTGTTGTGCAGTGGGTTCCCGTCACCAAACTCGGCCGCCTGGTCAAAGACATGAAGATCAAGTCCCTGGAGGAGATCTACCTCTTCTCCCTGCCTATTAAGGTAAAGATTCTAGTATTTGAAGTGGCTCTAAAGGCATTCCCAGCATTAACATGGTTGTGAAGGCTCAAGGATTTTTACCTTCATGCATGAAAGGTAAACCTGTGTGCAGCAGCCCCTCTAATACTTGTCTGAACCCCAACACAATCCTGTGATGTGTGCGATTGCCTCGGCTCTCTGAGGACTCTTCCTCATTGGCTGAGACAGCAGTGAAAGCCATTGTCTCCTGCTGTCAATCAAATCTTGGTGTGAGCAGAGGGGAGGGAGAATCACATGTACTCAGCACTGTAATGTGGGTAAATGCTTCCACTCCACAGGTCATTCAGTCTACCATCCTCTAGAACCAGGTACTTTCAGTATAGATGACATTAGACACGGCTTCTACTGACCCCCAACCTGCTAGCTGCTCACAGTATTCTCTGAAGTGCGTAGTCACTGTGCCTGAGAACTGTAACATGGGACCATTGGGACCATTGCTGGGTCTCCTTTTTTCCTACTAGTTAACGCACAAATGTTTTGGAATAATGACCAAGAGGGAGACTTATTCAAATCTTTGAGTTCTGATGCTCTATGGTCTGGTTGGTAATCCAACATATTGATTTTAGGGAGTTTGAAATGTAATGAGTGAATTTGAGGAAGCTTGAAATCTTATAACCAGTTTCACCTAAAAAATAGACAGGTCTTTAGATATGGTGGAACGTAGTCCAATATTTCCTCCTTTTTTTGATCTAAAGATTCTTTCCTCCTGTAGGAGTCTGAGATCATCGACTTCTTCCTGGGTTCCACTCTGAAAGATGAGGTCTTGAAGATCATGCCTGTGCAGAAACAGACCCGTGCCGGACAGCGGACAAGGTTCAAGGTGGGTTTTGATGCTCTGAACTTGCTCCTCAACTAGGTGCAGTGCATTTAGTAGGGAATTGGTAGCATCCAGTCACATTAATGCTGCTTTCCAATACAGTAAGGAAAAGGCTTTGGGCAACAAGAACTTTCCTTTGTAGAAATGGTGCTTGTTTGGCTGTACTTCTGGGAATCACAGGAGTGCAGTTTGTTCTGCACTCCTGTGACCGGTTTAAAGCCCGCTGTCGGGTGATGTCACGCAGCCGTTCCAGGTATCTGGGTCCACCCAGATACCTGGACTGGCACCCGGCTCAGCCTCTCTGAGAGCCTAAGCCAGCCGCCCCAACACCTCCACAGCCCATCGCTCGGGGGGGGGGGGGGGGGTAGCAGAGCAGAGATGCAGTGGGCTGACACCAGCTCTCTGCTCACAGAGCTTTGAGAAACGAGCGATCGGCTGTGTTTGATCTCTCAGTTTGAGCAGTCAGGGGACCGATGCTGCATCCACCCAAGTAAGTATTTCTAAAAAAAAAAAATATCAAACCTCTTTGAGACCATATAATTATTAATAGATTAATTATCCAAACATGAAAAGGGAGAATATAAGGAATTTTTTTTGGCCCTCCTATTCCTTCTGTATTGTAATTGTACTGTTCTTTTTATATTTCAAAGTGTTGTGCAAACGGTTAGTGCTATATAAATCCTGTAGAATAAAAATCTATCATCACTGTTATTCTAGAACTAGACATGTTGGTCTTTCTACAGCATATGCATGGTGTAAGTAAGTTGACCTCCCAGTCTGACTTGTGGAAGCAAACTGGTGGATACTCCATGCATATATTGTCCCTGGTGGTTTTGGCTTTAGATATAAATTAAGCTGAAGTATACTTGTATCAGGAAACTTGTTCTGGTGTAGGGCTTCAGTGGGAGAAGTTGAATGGCAGATAATATACAAGTTTTTTTTTTTTATTTTGCTTTTCAGGCTTTTGTGGCCATTGGAGACTACAATGGCCATGTTGGTCTGGGTGTGAAATGCTCCAAGGAAGTTGCCACGGCTATCCGTGGTGCCATCATTCTGGCTAAACTGTCCATCGTACCTGTCCGCAGAGGCTACTGGGGTAACAAGATCGGCAAGCCACACACCGTGCCTTGCAAGGTAATGTTCCATATTTCATTACTGTACAATGATGGAGGTCTCTCAGCTCTGATCAGTTGCACATTTTCGAGTTGTGTGATTGTCTTTTACAAGAGAGACACAGTAAATGAACTTTGTATGCACGGCAGGTTGTCCTTCAAGTGGTCTACCTGTTCCTGTTTTTAAGCTCAACATATGACTATGATTTTTCTACTAGTGCAAAGTGATTATAATATGTGGTATAGTGACTTGGCAAAGTTTCCGGTCCTTAACGTATGTAATGACCGAATAACCTCTACAAATAAGTATGACTTAAGTCTTTGTCTTTCTGCAGGTGACTGGTCGTTGTGGTTCTGTACTGGTACGTCTGATCCCGGCTCCCAGAGGTACTGGCATTGTCTCAGCTCCTGTCCCCAAGAAGCTGCTGATGATGGCCGGTATTGATGATTGCTACACCTCGGCTAGGGGCTGCACAGCCACTCTGGGCAACTTTGGTAAGTAATCTGCAGGTGTTTTTGGAAGAAATAACTTTTTGGTCACTAAGACAAATGACATTTTTGTTGGTGTGGGTGAGCCCTTGACATATAATGTACAACTGTGAGGTGCATACTTGCACAGCTTGCCTTCAGTGATTGGTCCAAGATCCTGTCACTGCTTTGTCTCTTGCCACTGTTAAAGCTGATGTCTGTTTCATGACACTTTTAAATAGTTTAAGCCAAGCTGTTCTAAACAAACTATTTGCTTCACTGAGTGCTGCAGTGTCTCTAAGCACTGTATGTATTGAATGTACGATCAGCTACCTACAGTACACATTGCTGGGTTCTGGTTTCCTGTCTCATGCCTGGAACAAGTCTGGCTATGAGGCACTCAGCTATTCATAGGCAGCTTTGTAATACAAAGCTTCCTCTGGCAGAGTGATGTCTACCCGCTCCTCACTCAGCCTATCAGAGGAAGCTTTGTATTAACAGAAAAGTCACAGCTGGAACCCAGTACTGTATGTAGCTGAAGTTGCATGTAGTGCTTAGAGAAACTGCAGCACTTGGTGAAGCAAATGTTTAGTTTAAACCAGCTTGGTCCAAACTAAGGTGACATGGATCTGCTTTCAGGGTCCTGCTCTTCATCCATTGGATGCCCAGGAGCTACTTTGTATCCAGCATGCTTAGAATAGCATGTACATGGAGTAATTTTTCTAAAGTTAATTTTTTTTCAAGTTTTTGGGCAAAAGACTCGTGTCTTCTGCCAAAAAAATTTTCAGGAGTGCTTTGAACCATTCCCATTTGTCTCAGTTTCAAGAAAACTAGTATAAACCTCATGTAGATGGTGTGGGAACAGAGGCACCATTATTATTAATAATAATATTCAGGATTTATATAGCGCCAACTGTTTACGCAGTGCTTTACAACATTAGGGAGGACAGTACAAGTACAATACAATGCAATACAGGAGGAATCGGAGGGCCCTGCTCGTTAGAGCTTACAATCTAGGAGGGGAGGGTCAAGTTATACAAAAGGGTAATAGCTGTGGGGGATGAGCTAATGGAGAAAATAGTGCAGTTGTTAGATGGAGGCAGGATAGGCTTCTCTGAAGAAAGTTTTCATGGATTGCCTAAATGTGGATAAAGTTGGAGACAGTCTGACAGATTGGGGTAGGGAATTCCAGAGGATGGGCGAGGCTCGGGAGGAGGTGATGAGGGAGCTAGAGAGCAGGAGGTCTTGGGAGGAATGGAGATGGCGATTAGGTTGGTATTGAGACTAGGTTAGTGATGTAGCTGGGGGCACCATTTAATTTTGATTGGTCACTGAGCTGCCTATTGCACATCTCTTCTCTACATTAACACAGTGGGGGGTGGCAATATTTAAAGTTTTATAAAAATGGTGGTACTCCTTCCCAAACTACATGGGTGGCTCAGTGACCAGTAAATGTGCAATAGATTTCATAATTGCCAGAAATGAAGAAAAATTGAGTTGAGACCAGAGGTGAGGGGAAAAATCTAATGGATGTATGTTTCTAAAATAACACTGAATTCTATTCAGATTTGGCAAGATTTCTTATCTTTTTAACTCCATGGTGAGACGTGAAAATTCCCCTGCAGGCAGTCACAGGCAGCAAAAAGCCAATGAATTGTGAAGGGTTAAAATGTCTGTAAAACAAGTTTATCCAAACTTTAAGGCATAAGTGGATTTTGGCTACCCAACATACATAGAAATGAGGCATTTAGAAACTGTTAAAGGATAATGTCACCTTTGTACATGTTCCATTCAATTCTAGAGTGTAACATGTTTCCAGTGCTGCTGCCCCCCACAGCTGTCTGAAAGAACTAAAAGTTCCAACATCCTTAGCTGTTGGCTTGTAGTTCTCAATGAACTATCATGGCACTGTGGAGTGCTGTGGTGATTCATTGAGTCTTCCTCCTGCCACCTGTCTGAGTATTGGCTTACCCATACGGGATGTCCAGCAAGCAGACACATTGACAGTGTAGAGGAGACCTGCATGGCATTGGTGCTCTCCTGATCGCTGGTGCAATGCTTTACAGGCTCCTAATAATGGGTCTGATTTTTTTTTTTCTGATTTAACCACTTCAATACCAGGCACTTTCACCCTATTCCTGCCCAGGCCAATTTTCAGCTTTTAGTGCTGTCAGACAATTGCCTGGTGAAATAAAGATTTCCTTTGGTATTCACCACCAGGGTTTTTATATTTTGCTCAGCAAATGAAAAAAACAGAATTTTTTTTTTAGTTAACAGCTCCATTCCTCAGACATTGTGGGAGGAAAGGAATGCTGATAACTAAGTCTGTTTTAAATCCGATCAGCTGTGATTGGACACAGCTGATCACATGGTAAAGGGTCACTGATTGGCCCTTTACCATGATCAGCTGTGTCTGAAGGACACAGCTGTCACAGTTCACCATATTTGTGCCCCAGGGTGTGTGCGGGAGGTAGAGTACTGGGAGAACATCCATGGACACCCTCCCAGAATTGACTGTTAGGCTCCTTTCACACAAACGTTTTTTCAGGCGCTACAGCGCTAAAAATGGCGCCTGCATAGCGCCTTAAAAAAAAAGCCTCAGCTGCAAACTCAGTGTGAAAGCCCAAGTGCTTTCACACTGGGGTGCTGTGCCGGCAGGGCGTCACAAAGGCCTGCCAGCAGCTTCTTTGCAGCGGTGTAGGAGCGATGAATACATCACTCCTATACTGCCCCTGCCCATTGAAAGCAATGGGGCAGCACTGGCAAAGCACAGCAGCGTTTTGTGGGTGGATTTAACCACTTTTCGGACGCTAGCGGGGGGTTAAAACCGCTCCACTAGTGGCCAAATAGCGCTGCTTTACCGCTGATGCCAGCTCAGTGTGAAAGGGGTTTTATGTAGCTGGCTTTTGGCTATAGCATGGTCAGGAAGTAGTTAAAGTGCTTTATTTTTTTAAAATAGATGGAAGTAATTTGCCTGTTGGAAGAATTAATTTCCTTTACATCATAGACTGGTTAATATGGGGCTGGTTTTCTCAAAGATCTGTTATATCAATTTTGCAAATAAACCATTTATTTTTTTCCCCCACACAATACAGCTAAAGCCACCTTTGATGCCATCTCAAAGACTTATCACTATCTGACTCCTGATCTCTGGAAGGAAACCATCTTCACAAAGTCCCCATACCAGGTAAATTGTGTGTGAGTTCACAGGTTCCTGTTTGCATATTTGGGGTGGAGGATTATAAAAGATACTAGGGAGCTATTCTTGAACACCTGTGCTGAGAGAATGCCATTTCTGACATCTGAACTAGTTGCTTGGCTGTAAAACGGTGAATGCAGATGAGTTCTGATTTTATGGGTTGCTCAGTTGTAGATCTGTGAAGCTAGTAAGTCATCCAGAATCTTCAGGTGGCCAACAATGGTAGCTTTTGTTTTTAGCTGCCATTTCAGATTATAATGCACAAGGTTACCATGCAGCATGTACTTCCATATAAAGACTTTGTTGATTATATTAATGGTGTTGGGACACCTTTTTATTATCTGAGGTAGGGTTGCAGTTTATTGCACCACACCAAGCATGCACAAATGAGCTGTAACAAGTAGTAAACTGGAATCTGCTTTAATCTAAATGTGATTTACTGAAATAAATGCAAAGTGAAGCTCACCACTTAGGTTATATAGTGGAATGAATTGTGCACTCATCTGCTTTTCTTCCTCTAGGAGTACACTGACCATCTTGCAAAGACTCACACCAGAGTGTCTGTGCAGAGGACCCAGGCTGCTGCTGTTCCTGCCACCTCCTAAATATTCTGTCAAAGATAATAATAAAGATCAAGGTTTTCACCTTTCAGAGTTGTGTGGACTTATTATTCGGGGGTCTGCTGCTTGCCTACTCATGTGTGCCCCCACTATCCCACCATGGAGTTTGTCAGAGCTGATGACACTTTGCCGGCTGTATTAAAAAGTGATATCCTATAGCTGTAGGACAGCTTTAAAGGGGTTATAAACCTACGTGTTTTTTCACCTTAGTGCATCCTATGCATTAAGGTGAAAAAATGCCTGGCAGTAATCGCCCCCCTGTTTTACTTACCTGAACCCTGGAACTTGACCCACAGTGACACTTTCTCTCTGCAGGGGGTTCTTGGCTCTTGATTGGACAGATTGATAGCGGCGCAGCCATAAGATCCCGCTGCTCTCAATCAAATCCAGTGATGTGGGGGGCGGGGCCAAGTCTTCCATTCAACCTCTATGGATGCTGGACTTGGGAGCATGCCTGCAAGGTAATCCCTGGGAGAGCGCTTCTCCCAGGGGGTTATCGGATGTTGGGAGGAGCTGTGAGCTGCTGGGGGACCCTAGAACAGGTACAGGGCCACTCTGCAAAACGAGCCGCACAGTGGAGGTAAGGATGATGTGTGTTTTTATAAAAAAAAAACAAACCCTGATGCTGCGTACACACGGGTGGACTTTTCGACTGGACTGGTCCGACAGACTTTCCAGTGGACTTTTGACGGACTTTCTAACGCACAGACTTGCCTACGCACAAGTCCGGATTCATATGTGATGACACCGGACTAAAATAAGGAAGTTCATAGTCGGTAGCCAATAGCTGCCCTAGCGTCTGTTTTTGTCTGTCTGGACTAGCATACAGACGATCGGATTTCTGGGTCCGGCTTAGTTGTGACGTAAAGATTTGAAGCAAGTTCCAAATCTAAAGTCTGATTTGCGGTCCATCAGACCAGTCTGGTCAAAGTCAGACCGTGTGTATGCCCCGTTACACTTACTTTAAAAGACCCAGTCACCAGGTTTTAATTTCAACAAATCTTCCTATAAGATTTGTTATACAAGTTTACCTGTAAAAGCCTTTTGTATAGAGCCTAAGTGCCGGTTCACACAGGGGCAACACGACTCTGGCCGTGACTTTGCGAGGTGACCTGGACACGACCTGAGGGCGACACCACAGCGCAACTTGGGGCGACTTACAAGGCGACTTCAAGTCGCCTCCAGGACAGGTGACTTTCCAGTGGCCAATCAAACTACAATCCGCTCTGGGGGAGGGAGGAGTTTGCTTGAAAAAAACATCTTCTCTTCCTGTGAAGTCGCTTCAGTATAGATCACGATCCGACTTGTAGGCGACTTACATTGAAATCAATGGGTACAAGTCGCCTTGTAGTACAGGGACCTTTTCTGAAGTCGGAGCGACTTCAGTAGCGTACATATAGACGGCTCTCATTCACTTACATGGACTTTCAGATGTCAAGCGACTTGAGGTCTGACAAGTCAGATCCCAAGTCGCGGTAGTGTGAACCGGCACTAAAGGCCAGCCACTGCTGCTATCTTTGTTTAGTTGAGCTGGGTACAGTGAGTGAAAATCTGATTCAGAAGGAACTGGCTGACTTTTTGGTCAGTGTACAGCGGTCTGACAGACTTGTCGAAGGGACATGCTGGAAAACCAGCATCCAATTAGTGCTTGCTGATCAGTGTATTCTGCTGGGAGGGTGGAATTCCCCCTTTCAGAATACAAGGACACAGTGGGAGAGATGGTAGCATCAACTTTGCTTTTGCAGCGCTCTGTCAGTTTTTTGAAATTTTTTTTTTTTTTTTTTTTTTTTTTTTTTACTCCTTCAGATCTGCACTATAGCTGAATGACAGCTACAGCGCGGATCTGCTTTGATAAGAGTAAGTCTATTGACATCCTCCACTTTGCAGCCTCGCCCTGAAGGGGGCGCGTGCCGTGATTACCCAAGTCAATGAGACTTGGGTGATCACAGACCCTTACCATGTAATTGGGCAGCACAGTGGTGTAGTGGGTAGCACTCACCTAGCAGTAAAAAGGGTCGCTGGTTCAAATCCCAACCACGACACTATTTGCCTGGAGTTTGCATGTTCTCCCTGTGTGGGTTTCCTCTGGGTTCTTCGGTTTCCTCCCACACTCCAAATACATGCTGGTAGGTTAATTGGCTTCTGTTCAAAAATTAGCCCTAGTATATGAATATGAGAGGGGGGACCTTGGATTGTGGGCTCCTTGAGGGTAGGGACCATTGTGGGTGTGCGATGTGTGGAGTGCTGCGTAAATTGGCAGCGCTATATGGGTACCTTTAAAATAAATAGGGATGATTGTAGATGCGCACCCACATTCACTCAGGTTGGACTGGTGTCTTTATTCAACCTTACTAACTATAAAAAAAAAAACTATAATCAGCTGTCAGCCAATGACAGCTGATCACATGATGTAAACAGGTACGGTAATTTTTTTTTTTTTTTCCTCAAGCTGTCAGCATGAGAAGAAAAACAATCACTGGCTTCAGTTTGCAGGGACATTGGTGCTGAAGAGGAACATGTGCCCACCAGTAATGCCTATCAGTGCCCACGTTACTTAAGTGCCACCTATCAATGCCCATTGGTGCAGTGGAAAAAATGCCTGTTTGCAAAAATAACAAAATATAAAACTGTTTTTTTTTTTTTTTGAAATTGTTTTTTTTTAATTTAACAAAAGAAAAAAACCCAGAGGTGATCAAATACCACCAAAAAAAGCTCTATTTGTGGGGGTAAAAATTTCCTTTGAGTACAGTGTTGTATGACTGCAATTGTCATTCAAGCAATGACAGTGCTAAAAGCTGAAAATTGGTCTGTGGGGGGGGGAGAGATAGGTGCCCAGTAAACAAGTGGTTAAAGGTTTTTCACAGAGGGGGGAAAAAATAAAATACAAACTTGGAACATAATAAACATTCAGCACTACAATTTAACAGCACCAGTATACAATTCAGCTCCTGGCCCAAATTAAAGAAAAGTCGTAGATCCTTCCAGAGAAAAATCATAGCAAGAAAGTACAGGCAATACAAATTCATTATATGCAGTATAATCTCCCCCCTGCTGTACTAGGAGAAATCCTATTTGGTGCCCCCCCCCCAGGCTTACACAAACATCACTGCTTACCACACACGATGACCTTCAACCAAGAAGCAGTTAATCTGATGCTGTTGAACTATATTCTATCTATCCAACCACCCCACACCTTTTTTAAACTTAGCTACCCCCGCTATTGAGATACGTGGCTTCATATGTTGGTAGAGCCTTATTAATCAATGCCTTCCAGACCATAATGGTGGTGGCCAACTGTTTCTTCCACAATAAGATAATCACTTTGCAGGCCTTGTACAGGAGCAAGGTGTGCAAAATACAGATCACATTTTTGGGTGCTAATGTATCCACCAAGCCCCACAGACAAATTTCTGTGGATGGTGTAATGGTAGTGACCGACCTAACAGTCCAGCACCCCCACCCAGAACTGCCCGGTATGTGGGCAAAGACAGAAAATGTGCAAAAAAAATCTGCCCCAGGTGCGTCACACCTCCAACAGTTCAATGGGTGCGCAGGGAAAATCCTTGTTAGTTTAGCAGGGGTGTTCTGTGTGTTTGTTTGTTTTTTTTTTTACCCCACTGGTTAAATTGGGTACCCAGCTTTACGTTAGAGCGCACACTATATTACCAAAAGTAAATAATAGGGCATTATTTCTTTCATGGATACCAATGATGGGGACTATTCTCCCCACTAATACCAATGATGGGGACTATTCTCCCCACTAATACCAATGATGGGGACACTATTCCTCCCACTGATACCAATGATGGGGCCTTATTCTTCCCACTGACACATACTATGGGGTACTATTTCTTTCATGGATACCAATGATGGGGCACTATTCCTCCTACTGACACCTACTATGGGATGCTATTCCTCCCACTGATATGAATGATACCAAAGATGGGGACTATTCCTCCCACTAATACCAATGATGGAGCATTATTCTTCCCACTGACACCTAATATTGGGGCATTATTCCTCACTAAAATTAATGATGGGGACTATTCCTCTCACTAATACCAAAGATGGGGCACTATGTATTCCACTGATGGGGACTATTCCTCCCGCTAATACCAATAATGGGGCACTTTTCCTCCAACTAATACCAATGTGATGGGGCACTACTCCTCCTGCTGACAATATTCCGGCCCATCTGAAGGACAGTAAAGTTTGGGAAAACCTGCTTTACAGGCTAAAAAAAAGTCAAATCGTATGTCAAAAGGGAACGATGGAAACGTGGGCTTAATCTTTTACATAGTATTAATCAGTAATCCATATTCAATTAGCACAACCCAACTTCAACCAATTAAAAATATCCAGGTGCTGCTAACGCCACCAAGCGTTTTCACCACGCTTAATAGAAATTTAACCCAAAACTGGTGCAGCGCTACTTTGATTCTTTAGTGCATAACTGAAAGGCAAACAAGTTCTCTAAAGTGCAGGAGCGTAAAAAACATGCAATTGATAAATATGATATAAAGTGTAATAGTATTCAAATGAAAACCATATGATATATCACTGAATGCATTATACTGTAATCAGACTAATTATGAATAATAAAGTGCAAAGTGTCCATAGATCTCAATAAAAAAATAGTCCTTTGATTTTAATCGAGTAGGTAAAATGAATCCACCAAGTGCTCATACTCTCCTCCACCTATGTGCTCTAGTCACTCACCTTACATTATGACTCCTGTTTCACCAGTGGGTCATAATCAGCTATTCCCCTCAGGGGATAATGCAAGATCTGAGTAACGTGCTATTCCTCCGCATCTCTTGTTCCCTCCTGCCAGTTTCCAGAACCCCAGTTGTACTTGGGGGATAACGATGCAAATAAAAAAAAAAAAAAAAAAAAGGATGACGTCATATAAGCAAGCTCTGCTCCCTCCCCATACACGTTACGTCCCTCAGTCCTACTAAGGAAGTCCTCACCCAGAGACGTGTTTGGGCCTCTTTTATAAATCGTCATAATGTAAGGCGAGCAGCTAGAGCACATTGGTGGAGAGCACAAGCATTTTGTGGATTCATTTTACCTACACTGGTGGAATAGTACCTTGAATTAAATTGTTACTAAACGCTCGACAGTAAAATCAGTGTGTATATGCCGTAAAGCATGCTTGTTATACTCACTGTGGAACTTAAAGGGTTAATCATCTGCATTGTGTAAAAAGGCTGCTTGATCCGGTATGCACAGATCCTCCCCTCCCTGCACTTTCCCCCTGGACAAGTCTGAATAAGACAGAGCCTTTGGAGTCAGGCTGCACATGCTCAGTTCAGTGTGTATTGCTAGAGAGGTTTTTTTTTTTTTTTTTTTTTTGAGAGTGCATGTGATCAGCATAGGGCCAATCAGCACTGTCCAGACAGAGGGTCAGGCGTCCTGCAGCCTCACAGGACAGCTCAGTGCAGTATGAAAACTCCTCCTCCAAGCTTCACCAGGAACTGATAGAAGTCACAAGACTGCTATATACTGCTGATGAGAAAAGGTATTTAGCAGTTTATATTTACTAAAATAATTCCATTTCCATGTTCTGTGTACTGTGGGAGACCGGCTATTGTGAATACAGGCTCCTGGGTTTAGTAACACTTTAAAGGGTAAGTTCACCTTTACAGAAAACTCTGTAAGGTGAACTTACACAGGTTCCCCTCCTCCCCTCGGTCCTGCTGACCTGTACCGCTGCAATCGCTGGTTCTAAGCGCGGTATATCCGCGTCAGAGGGACGTTTTGGAGTATTCTATTCTATTATTTGGAGTATTCTAATTGGTCAGCGCCAACCAATCAGCAGCCGCATAGCCTGTCCCGTCAGCTATGCAGAAGACGCAAGGATGGAGAGAGGATTTTTTTTAAGCCCCAGACATACCGGGGCTTAGAACCGGAGATTGCGGCGGTACAGGTCAGCGGGACAGGGGGCAGGGAGGGGGACCTGTGTAAATTCACCTTGCAGATTTTTCTGTAAAGGTGAATTTACACTTTAAGATCAAAGGATTATTTTATTGAGATTATGAATTTATGGACACTTTGCACTTTATTATTCATAATTAGTCTGTCTACAGTATAATGATATATCACTGAATGCATATGGCTTGCGTTTGTATATTGTTGCACTTTATTTAGGGAATTCGTTTGCGTTACACAGTTATGCACTAAAGCAGGGGTAGGCAACCTTAAAGAGGTGGAGATCTACCTGAATAGTATGGGAGAAGTCAAAGATCACCGAGCACAATGTCGCCTCCTCACACCAGTTTTAAACCTGTAACTTCTGTACTATTGTGTCACAATCGCATGCATTGCACGGCAATCATGGGTTTAAATCAAGTGGTGAGGAGGCAACATATCGCCTCCTCACCACCTGTCAAACACACTCAGATCGGTTTTTAGAGGAGCAGCAGTGCTTGCTGCATTTGTAATTGAGCCCTTAGCGGGGACAGCTTTCCAGCGGGGAAAGCTGTCCCTGCTGGAAGAAGACTAATTGCTAGCAGCTATAGCAGCCGCTAGCGGTAATCGGAAGAGAATCTGACATGCTGGTTGTACCAAGTGATCAACTTGGTACATTCAGCTTGCCCATTAACAGTTCAAATCCCAGCCTGTTGCTGCAGAACAGGTTGAGATTCGAACAGTGTATGGTCGGCCTTAGGTTGCACCGAGAACCGATACTTTCGGTCATGAACGCGCCGATACCTTTGCTTGCAATTTGAGCCCATACAAAATGAATGGGCTCAAATCCCACTGCAAAGAATCGCATGCGATTTGAACACAAGTACTCATGAACATACTCGGTATCGGTGCAACCCTAAACATGAACCAAAATTCAAGGTGCTATATTGAATAATAAAGAAGTCAAGTGTCAATGTAGCAATCTACAGATTTTTTTTATTACAGGGTTAAATGTTCCATTCTGAAACACAAGACATATGACAAGACTGTTTTATAGGACGGGATTCCTTTTGTTTAGGCCTGAGCTGCTTTGGCAGCTTTCCGCTCTTCAATCATCCTCTCCTTCTGCTTCATTAGGCATTTCCTAGCATTGCCATTTGCTCCAAGGTACTCATCTGTAAACCAATATAAAATTTGTATTATTACAGGAAGCCAGCAGGTGGTGGAATCATATCAATAAACTCTCTCCATACCATTATAAAAGTGTTTTAGTTTCACATATAGGACAAGCTGACCAAAAATGCCAAACTGAACCTTGTGGTCATTTCTACACCCGCTACAAAACAAATGTAGGTATAGTTTTGCTGGTCCCTGATCAGGACTTGTTTGCTGCTAACCCAGGTTTTCCCCAACAGTTAGCAACTTAAAGTGCATGTAAACCTCAGTGAATTTCTCTTATTTGCTCCCTTTTGATGTAATGAATATATTACTGAAAGGGTTTTGCTATAACTGTTAAAAGGTGAAAGTTTAGGCAAAAAAAAGTAAATCTAATCCTAGACATTCTAAGCCTAATTTGTCTAGCCCTATAAAGCTAAAAAAAAAAAAAACACACACACACACACACACACACACACACACCTGTTCTGCAGCCGCTCTGGTCCAGTTTCCACCTGCAGGCGCTGTGCCCAGGAGAGAACCAACAATGGCTGGCAAGTGACATCACCCAGACTTTTGGGGCTTTTGTTGTCGGTTGCCTCCTCTTCTGCACACCCCTACACAGAGAAGCCGCCACTGACAGCTCAGCGTGGGACCGGACCAGTGTGGTTGCAGAAAAGCTAAGTATAGCAATTTTTGCTCTATAGGACTAGATTGATTAGTCTTAGAAAGTGGCATAGAGTAGGATTAGTCAGTTTGTTTTTTCCTAAACTTCCACTTTAAGTGCAAAAAATCCACTTGTTGTGCCGGCCATAACATCTTATACAGCCATGGCCAAAAGTTGAGAACACAAAATATTAATTTTCACAAAGTCTGCTGCCTGGGTGTTAGATCTTTTTGTCAGATGGTACTATTGTATACTGAAGTATAATTACAAGCATTTCATAAGTGTCAAAGGCTTTTATTGCCAATGATATTAAGTTTAATGAAAAGAGTCAGTATTTGCAGTGTTGACCCTTTTTTTTTTCTAGACGTCTGCAATTCTCCCTGGCATGCTGTCCATCAACTTCTGGGCCACATCCTGACTGATGGCAGCCCATTCTTGCATAATCAATGCTTGGCGTGTCAGAATTAGCGGGCTTTTTTTGTTTACCCGCCTCTTGTGGATTGGCCATGGACCAAAAATGTTGATGTTTTGTTCCACAAGTCACTTCGTTATCACTTTGCCTTATAGCAAGGAGCTCCATCATGCTGGAAAAGACATTGTTCGTCAAACTGTTCTTGGATGGTTGGGTTGATCTCTGGGGATGTTTTTGTACCATTCTTTATTCATGGCTGTGTTCTTAAGACTTTGTGAGTGAGCCAATCCCCTTGGCTGAGAAGCGACCCCACACATGAATGGTCTCAGGATGTCTTACTGTTGGCATAACACAAGACTGATGGTAGCGCTCACATTTTCTTCTCTGAAAAAGTTTTTTTTACCCCAAACAATCGCAATGACTTTACCTCAGTCCTCAGCAGTCCCATCGCTGTACTTTTTGCAGAATATCAGTCTGTCCCTGATGTTTTCCTGGAGAGAAGTGGCTTCTTTGCTGCTCTTCTTGACACCAGCCCATCCTCCAAAAGTCTTCTCCTCACTGTATGTACAGATGTCCTCACACCTGTCTGCTGCCATTCCTGAGCAAGCTCTGCACTGGTGGTGTCCCGATCACGCAGCTGAATCAACTGTAGGAGACGGTCCTGGCGCTTGCTGGACTTTCTTGGGCACCCTGGAGCCTTCTTCACAAATGCAGTGGAAATGTTTTTTTATGGGATTAAGTTCATTTTCATGGCAAAGAGGGACTTTGCAATTAATTGCAATTCATCTGATCGCCTTTCATAACATTCTGGAGTATATGCAAATTGCCATCATACAAACAGAGCAGCAGACTTTGTGAAAATTAATGTTTGTGTAATTCTCAAAACTGTTGACCATGGCTGTACACTCTGTTGCACTGCCATCAGTTAAAACTGGGCAGGGCTAAGGTATTGAGGGTTGTATAATCATAATACACTTCCTGTCTTAGGGTGACAACGCTGCTTCTGCTCAGATACAGTACACTGAGTGTTGTCACCCTAGAACAGGAAATATGTTAAGGTTGGGATCACTCCCCAAAAAGGTGAATCAGCAATATATAAACCAGAAGTGTGGCTGAAAATAAATTACAGATAGGTTGGTAAATTAATGTAAATATAAAATGGCCTCCTGTTCATTTGGAGTTGGTGCAGACCTCTGACCACTACCAGGCCATTTGCACATGAAGTAAATAAAAGAAGCCCCCCCCATACATCATAAACAGGGAGCTTAATCCTCAGTTTCAGCTCAGTGTCCCAGGTGGTCAGACACTGGGGGGCTCATATATAATGAAGAACAGATCTTTATCCACTCTCTGTTATGCATTGCTGTACTATGCACGCCATCCCATTCATAAATATGCTGCAGTAATTGGAGGAGATCCAGTCATGTGACTTTGATAGGCTTTTTTGGGTTTACTTTTGCACTTCGTTTTACTGTGCTTTGTCAGCTTCAGGACTCTGTAGAGCATATCTGTAATGCACTTGCTTTGCTTTAAAAATATACAGCCATTTTTTTTTTTTTTTTTTTACTATACTGCTGCTTTTTCAGTGTAAGTTAGGAAGATCTGAGAAAGACTGAAATAATCTAGGACAGTACCTCTAACCAAAAATATAGTAGAGTGGAAACTGATTGCACCAGAACTGCAGTTTTTTTTTTTTGGCAAAGCAGCTGCAGGCATCACCCCAGTATAGTTTTTTTTTTCTTTTCCTTTTTTCTTTATAGACGGCGGTTGACTTTCTTGTAATACCAATCAATGCGGCTAAGTAACCGCTCGGCTGTTAATAAAAAGGAGCAGGAGCGGATGTCCCCCCGCCGCCGCTCTGCCCGGATCTCCCAGCCAGCACGGGGACGCGATCAAAGCCAGAATCAGCTTTGAACGGGTCTTTGATGTCACGGTTTACTCGGCAGCCAACGGTGCCAGTTAAAAAAAAAAAAAAAGAAGAAGAAGTATTCAAAAGTGTCGATCTTGGCATTTTTGAATACTTTCAAGTCCAGAGGAGGGGGTTTGAAGTCTTTTAGACCCCAGATCTAAGAGTACCCGTCACAGCCTATTACTGTCACAAGGGATGTTTACATTCCTTGTGACAGAAATTAAAAAAAGACAGTGTAAAAAAATATATTTTAAAGCTCCCCACCCCTCTGCAATCATGCGCCAAAGAAAACGCATACGTAAAGCGTGCCCACAAAATGTAAACAGTGTTCTAATCACACATGTGAGGCATCGCTGCGATCTTTAGAGCGAGAGCAATAATTCTAGTGCAAGACCTCCTCCAATGCTAAACAGGTACCCGTTAATTTTTTTTAAAACGTCGCCTATGGAGATTTTTTAAGTATTGTAGTTTGTCGCCATTCCAGTGTGTGTAACGTTAAAGAGTGACATGTTAGGTATCTATTTATTCAGTGTGCCATCAGCTTTCACATTATAAAAAAAAATAAAAAAATTTGGGCCAACTTTACTATTTTTTATTTATTTTTTTAATTATTAATTGAACTGTATTTTTCCAAATAAAAATTGCATTTGAAAGACTACTGCCCTAATACAGTGTGACATTAAATATTGGTATGACCGTCATTTTATTCTCTAGGGCCTCCGTTAAAAAAAAAAAATTAATTATATATATATATATATATATATATATATATATATATATATATTAGCTTGTACACAACAAATGTCAGAAATAGGCCTGGATTTTAAGTGGTTAAATGAACAAGTTAGAAGCCGATTGGCTACCATGCACAGCCGCACCAGATTTTGCACACTCCAGTTTTAGTAGATTAAGCCCAATGTGTTTCAGTTGTACATTTAGGAGGCCTGGTTGGTGTTTAAGGGGCAAGACAAGAACAGAGAACTTACATCTGGCTTTATATCCTCTGCTGGCTTGGGCGTACTCCTCCTTCAGCTCGGCACAGTTCTGGGCGGAGCTGTAACCCTCTCTCTTGATGCACGCTGTATACCGTTCTCGCATTATTTTCAATATTTCACTATCGACTTTTCTTTAATAAGAAAAAACAAAAAACAAACAACATCGTTAAAAACAACTTTAACTCTTAAGCATTCAGGCCCATTTCACACGTTTTTATTGAACACTTTTATAACAAGTATTTTAATAAAAGAGCATTTTACCGGTTTCTACTCCCTCGGAGGCCATCTTTAATAAGGTGACCACGAGCTCCCAGAGCTGCAGAATAGTTGTCTCCCTCCTCCCTGCTGATTGACTGAAAGCTGCTCTGACCATTTAGCAGATGAGACTGGGACTTTATTATACCTGCAGCTTATAGAAAATGGAACAATGGATTTCCTGTCACTACCAAGAAGCACTGAAATTGGATTTTTGTATGTATTGTAAAATACTTTTCTTGGAGTCTATTGATGGACACTGAAGTCTAAAACCTTTAGGTTGTATTGCCACCCACAAAAAAAAAAAAACAAAAAAAAAAAAAAAAGGGGGGACTAGGAATGGGAACATGCAAACAAAAAAAACCAAAACAAAACAAAAACCACTGTAGGCCAACCCTGCATAACCCTTTCCAACCCTCGCTAGTACACCCCACGTTCCTGGATGTTTATAAGAAGGAGAGTCTCCTCTGGGGACCAAGTCCTCCGCATCGACAAGTTGCCCAACTCCCCACCCGGACAGGGTGGCGTCTGTTACAAGAACCTTTTCAAAAAAGGCAGAACGAAAGGAAAGTACTTACAGGAAATTTTTTTTTTATACAGTACTACCCTTGTATATTAGATCTCATAAAACACAAAACATACATTCCAAACATACAGTGGGGAAATGATTTGATTCCATGCAGACTTTGTAAATTTGCCCACTTAAAGAGATGAAGGGTCTACAATTTTTATCATAGGTGTATTTATAAAGAGGTTGTAAACCCACTTTGAAAAAAAAAACCTAACACCTGCAAGACAAAAGGCATAATGAGCTAGTACGCATAGTATACTAGCTCATTTTGTAATACTCACCTGAGATCGAAGCCCTCGGTGCGGTGCCCGTACACAGCACCGGCCGGCGACATCACTCCCGGGGGTTACTTCCGGGTATCGCGGCTCCAGCACTGTGATTTGCCGGAGCAGCGATGACGTCACTCCCACGCATGCGCGCAGGAGCCACCGGTAATGGCACACTCACTGAAGCAAATGCCACATATGTGCCATTGCTTCAGTGCGCATGTTCCGATGACGTCGGCACATGCAAATACAAGGGATATCTCCTAAACCATGCAGGTTTAGGAGATATCCTGGGTAGCTACAGGTAAGCCTTATTATAGGCATACCTGTAGCAAAAAGTGGTCTGTAAGGGTTTACAACCAATTTAAATGATAGAGACAGAATATCAAACAAAAATCCAGAAATCACACGATACAAATGTTAAAAAAATTGAGTTGCAGTTCAGTGAGTAAATAAGTATTTGATCTCCAAGGAAAACATGATTTAGTACTTGGTGGAGAAACCCTTGTTGGCAATCACAGAGGTCAGACGTTTCTTGTAGTTGGTTACCAGGTTTGCACACAACTCGGGAAGGATTTTAGTTCACTCTTCTTTACAGATCTTCTCTAAATCCTTAAGGTTTCTTGGCTGTCACTTGGCAACTCAAAGTTTCAGCTCCCTACATAAATTTTCTGTAGGATTAAGGTCTGGAGACTGGCTAGGCCACTCTGTGACCTTAATGTGCTTCTTCTTGAGCCACTCCTTTGTTGCCACGGCTGTATGTTTTGGGTCATTGTAATGCTGGAATACCCAGCCACGACCCTTCTTCAGTGTTCTGGCTGTGGGAAGAAGGTTTTCATCCAGGATTTTATAATACATGGCCCCGTGCACTGGCCCCTCAATGCGGCAAAAAGTCGGTCTGTACCTTTAGCATTGAAACAGCCCCAATGCATAATGCTTTCACCTCTGTGCTTGACTGTAGGGATGGTGTTCTTAGGCTCATATTCAGCATTTTAGTCACAAAAAAAAGTGCAGCGCTCTCCTTCAATAAAACGCAAAAAATGAAAAATTCGAGATTATGAGTGCTTTTAATTGTTTAGAGTTACATTATTTATATTAAACTGTGCTACAACATAGCCTGCCTGGCACTTATAGAATCTCATGCATAAGCAGACGGAAGAATTCAAGACGCTGGTCTGGGACGTGTCTAAGACCAGGCCCAGCTACTCCATGCCAAGAATCAGTTCTGGCAATGCATTTTTTGAAGGTCCCGGATCCACCCAAACCTCTAATGCCTGGAAAGCTAAAAATACATTGTCCTACAGAGCCCTCATCGACTGTTCCCTCATCAGAAGGCCTCATCTCACAACAGGAATACCAAAAGAACACAGCAGAGCCAACTCTGCAGCTAGCATCTTACTGAAAAACTGATGTGAGGAGGAAAGGGCTGGTCTATGAACCAATAGTGTAGCCCCCCCCCCCCCCCCCCACCCAAAACGCTGATGCATTATAATGATCGGCACCTGCAAGTAAGCATCTTTAATGTACACAAAAGCCAGGAAATCTTCCTGGTGGAAAGAGGCAATGACAGGTCGGTTGAATTCCACTCAGAATTTTTTAGACTGAAAATGTAAATATTCAAAGCCTTGAGATCCAAGATGGGGTGAATGCCCCCTAGGCTGGAGTAAAATCCCTGAAACTATTCTGCCAGAGAGACTGGGGCAATGACACTTTCATCCAGAAGATCCGCCAGTCTTTGTGGAGACACAGGAACATTGGAAGATCCTGAGGAAATGAGGAGTGGGCAAGGAATGAAACTCAGGTTTTTAACTCTAGGACACCACCTCCAGCGACCAGAATGCAAGCTGTCCAAGAGTCCGCAAATATATCCTCACACTCTGGAAAGTGGGGGAGCAACTTCATGTTGAAGACTTGTCTGAGGATATGGAGTGGAGAAACAAAAGGAGCAATTCTTGGCAGTCAGAGATGGACACCTTAGCACTCTGCTCCTTAGGTTTCTTCTGAGGAAGGTGGGTGCTCTCACCACTAGTAGCATCCTTATTAATGTTAACAGAAGCTGATCATAAAGAATGTTGTCCCTTGAAGGCCATGCAGACCAAACACTTTCTGCAGTCCAGCACTTTATCGAAAGTCTTAAGCAGAGTCTTTGTGGCCGATGGCTCAGAAGCCTTTAAAATCATGGGTAAATCAGATTTTGAATCTGCTTGGGTGGGGCACAGGTACGCACGTGTGACCTCAGCGATCAGAGTCCCCTAATAACTGGGAAATTTGGGTCATAAAGTTTTGCATTGCCTTGGTAAAGACCTAAGTCGAAAGAGAAGAGGAGCCAGACAAAACTATAAGAGCCAAAGAGTACCCCAACAAGAATGACTAACAGCAGTGGACAGTGGGCTTGATTTACTAAAACTGGGGAGTGCAAGATCTGGTGCCGTTGTGCATAGTAATAGCCAATCAGCTTCTAACTTCACATTGTTCAATTAAGCTTTGACAAAATATCCTGGAAGCCGATTGGTTTCTACACATAGCTGCACCTGATTTTGCACACTTCAGTTTTAGTAACTCAATCCCAGTGTAACTCTGGGCTGCAGATGCCAGCACCATCAGTAGGCACGTTTCAAGCAGCCCCAAAGCCTTTGGTAGAAGTTGAGCAAGGCCAGGCCTAAAGTACTCAGGAAACATGGACAGCTGGTAGCAGGTGATAAATGGATAGCAGGAATGGATTGCAAATTGAAGTTCCATGGTTCTATTCAATCAGGAGCAGCAGCTGGAAGATTCCTCATGCTGTATAGCAAAAAAAAGGAGGCGTGTGCAGCACTCCACCCAGCAGATAATTTCAGTGCTTATTTCCTCAGTGTTAACCCCTTCAATGGCTAAAACCACTGGTAATGGGGAATAATTGCACACAGTGACCAATTACAATGCGGTAGCACCCAAAAGCTGGGTCCAAAGGGCCTGCTCACTGGATGAGTCTTTAGAGTCAATGCCAGTGCTAAGGCAATGCCAGAGGCTCTGAACCTGTAAAGCACTACACAACTAACTTTTAAAAGAACAGTCTGGAATGCGCTTCACATGGAACAGATTGATCGAAGGTCACTTCCAGGCAAATGTCCAGTCCAGCAGGGTCCAGATGCAGCACACCAAAAGCCAGGTTGAGGAGGACCGATTAGCTGCAGATTGGAGGGGGAACATCCAGCAGTGGTGTAGATAAAAGCCTTGAATGAAGAGAGGGAAAAAGAGAATGTATCAAAATAAAAAAAGAAGATTAGTCTTTACAGCAGCGGGGCTGAAGAATCATCCATCCTCCTCCTCCTAGGACACCATCAAAAAATTAAAGCACGCTCGTAGTACGAGGGTTAGTCCTGGGCTGGCCTACAGGTTTTAGTTGTCAGTGTCCAATCCTTTTGTAGGTGCCAGTATAACTCAAAACGAAAACTATGTTATGTGCTGCTAAGCCCATAAATGTGCAGAAGAAACCATTTTGGACCTAAACGCAGAGACAAAAGGGACAGCGTTCAGGACGGAAAAGAAAGGGAGGTGGTAAACTGCCATAAATTATGATCTAAACCAGAGTTTGTAGATGGTGTTCCCAACAAGCCAGGGAATGGAACTTATAAAGGGTTCCCACCTGTGCCGACTAGCAGGTGACTCCAGTGCAGAACCTCTCACAGTCCCTCATGTGTCCTTCACCATTAATAAAGTTGTTGTAAACTCTTACATATACACAGTGAAGTGACTGGCCTCAGATGATACACAGGGATAAAACAAATCCTCCTACATAAGTTGAACCTATTCATTGGCAGTCCTCTCTTCTCTACATCCATTCAATGTCCAGAATTTACACAGGATCTCTCAGCTCTGATAAGAGGGGTGAAGAGCTGAAATTAGACCAGTGAGGAGAGCTCTGAGAGCTGATTGAAGGGAAGAGACACACTGTCCCTTCACACAGAAACAGAGCTGAGGCCATCAATCACAGACTGTGCCCTCCCATCACCTTTTTTCTCTGGGTGTCAGGAAAAGAAGTGATTCGTGCTGATAGCAGAGGAACAAGGCAGCAGAGAGAAATGACACTTAGTGCTCTGGATGGAGACAAGTACCCACTATAGAGGGATATGCTTTGTTCAGATTTCATGTATGAGGTTTACAACCACTTTAAGCTGTTCTTGGCTATCTATAGTACTTAGCACCTCTGTCCCAGAGACCAGTTTACTGTCTGTCTAATGATCTCAGTGGCTGGGCTGCCTCGTGGCATGACCCAACTAATCAGTTCTGAGAGATTATGGCCTCAAACCTGGTGGGCAGAGTCCATCAGCTGGTCAGTGCAGTTGCAAAAATGAAGAAAATCCTGCTAACCAGCATAAGAGGGGCACATGCACCAGTTTTGTATCTTTCTGTCTGACGGGCCGGGTAAGAAAAAAAAAACAAACTTACAGGTCTCTCCTCCATTGCATTTCAGCTTCGTATTGGCAAAAGAGGTCATCTTCTAGACACTGGGAGAGGTCAGGAACACGCTGGAACACCCGGTGGTAGTAATAGATTTTTCTACTTGCTCGCTGACGTTCTATCCAGTCTGCAAAAGAAGAAATACAGAACTTTGAAGGAGATTTAATAAAAAATAAAAATAAAAAAAACTGGAGTTACACTTAAAAAGGGAGCAGAGAGAATGGACTGACAGTCACTAGCTCTCTGCTCAGGGAGCTCTGAGAACCGAGCGATCAGTGGTGTTTGATCCCTCAGTTTTCAGTGCAGAGGTCACAGGGGATCGATGCAGCATCCACCTAGGCAAGTACGATTCTGCGAGATAGAGATAGAGAGAGATAGAGATAGATATATAGAGAGAGATATATAGAGAGAGATAGAGATATAGAGAGAGATAGAGATATAGAGAGAGATAGAGATATAGAGAGAGATAGAGATATAGAGAGAGATAGAGATATAGAGAGAGATAGAGATATAGAGAGAGATAGAGATATAGAGAGAGATAGAGATATAGAGAGAGATAGAGAGAGATATATATAGAGAGATAGAGATAGATAGAGAGAGAGAGAGATAGAGAGAGAGATAGAGAGATAGAGAGAGATATAGATGCATATACATATAATACTGTCTCTCTCCCCCTGATCAACATTGAAATAAAAATGTTCAAATAATTTTGTATTCACAAAAATAGCTCAAGACCCAGTGACATCATTACTGGGTCTGTAAACATCACAGCACCCTGCCCCGGAGCTTCTGTCAACAGCCTTATTTAAAAAGAACAAGTCCCCAGCATCCCTTAGGCATGTTTGTAATGCATGGGAACAAAATGAATGGACCTGGGGCATCATGGGATGGGACACGAAATCAACAGCCAACCAGGGTTTGGGTGCTACAACAGCCACAGGCCAGACTCTGCTGCACTATGACAGCCATGGGCCGGGACACCGAAACGATGACCAGCTAGGGCCCAGGGCACCGCAGCCGTGGCCCAGGACCCAGGGTGCCACAGCAGCCCCACCCCGGAACTGGGCCTGTAAACATCACAGCACCCTGCCCTGGCTCTTATGTCAAGACCCTTGTTTGACAGAACAAATCTCTAGCATCCCTTTGGATGAGCATGCTTGTAATGCACGGAAACAAAATGATTGGACTTGGGGTGTCAAGGGCTGGGACCAGGTTTCCCAAAACAACAACCAGCCAGGTGCCGTGACAGCTGTGGGCTGGGACCTGGGGTATTACAACAGCTGCATCCCGGGACTGGGTCTGTAAATATCATACCCTGGCTTTGGATCTTCTGTCAAGAGTCCTATATCAAAGAACACATCTACCAGCACCCCTTTAGGTGAGCATGCTTGGAATTCATGGGAACTAAAAGGCGACCATAAGACGGGACCTGGGCTACCAAAAGAACACCAGTCAGCCAGGATTTTGGATGGCGCCACAGGCCAGGACACCATGATAACCGCCATGGCATGTGGCTATGGGCCAGAACTCTGGGTCCACGACAGCCACGGCCGGGATGCCAAAATATTGACTAGCCAGGACCCGGAAAGCCACAATAGCAGTGGCCCAGAACCCAAGGCTCACAGAACACATCTCTAGCATCTCTTTGGATGAGCATGCTTGTAATGCACAGAAACAAAAATGATTGGACTCGGGGTCCCCAGGGCTCCCAAGACAACAACCAGCTAGGATTTCAGGTTCCACGACAGCCACGGGCCAAAGGCTCAAGGACAGCCACCTACTAAGGATGAGCTCCGGCGTGTTCGCACAGCCAACGTGGAAAGCCCGCCAGGAAGTCGGCACGGTGCCAATCACAGGCAGTGAGACATTTCCTGATCTCTGCAGCCGCACATCGGGAAAATGTCTCACTGCCTGTGATTGGCACCGTACCGACTTCCTGGCGGGCTCTGCACGTGGGCTGCGCGAACACGCCGGAGCTCATCCTTACCACAACAGCTGTGGGCTGGGACCTCGGGCGCCACAACAGCTGCATCCCGGGACTGGGTCTGTAAACATTCACAGCCCCCCTGCCTTTTATCAAGAGCCTTATTTGCAAGAACACATCCCGACATCCCTTTAGACCAGCGGTCTCCAAACTTCCGCCCTGGGGCTGGAGGCGGCCCCTTTGCTTGCCTTTATCTGTCCCTCGAGGCATTCATTATTCCTGCCACGAACACCAACAATGGGGCACTCTTTAGACGAGCATGGCAGCACAAAACGATTGGACCTGGGCCACCAAAACAACAACAATCAGCCAGGATTTGGGGTGGCACAACAGCGACAGGCAAGGACACCTAAGCAATGACCACCCAGGGTGCCACAACACCCATGGCACGAGATCCAGGACACCTTGACAGCCGTGGCAGAGAGCGCCACAGCTGCCACGTCCCGGAACCCGGCGTGTCACGACAGCTATGGGCCACAATGCCAAAACAATGACTAGCCAGGACCCCGAGGCACCGCAACTGCTGCAACCCGGGACCCCGTGACTTCCATGGCCTGGGACCCGGGGGGGCCACGACCAATGTGGTCAGGGAGGCCACGACAGCCACGTGCCATGATAACTATGACCCCAAAACACCGACCACCCAAGAGTAGCCACAACTTCAGGCTGGCACCTTGGGGTGCCATAGCAGTGATGCTGGGACTTGTAGTCCCTGGGTAAGGTCCTGTGGCCGGACATTGCACGCTGGGCCTTGTAGTCCCCCCACCAGTACACACACACAGCCCTCCTCCTCACCGTGGAAGATGGTGACCGGCCTGTCCACCGCGTAGAAGAAGACTTTCTGGATGAGGATATTGGGGTTCGGGAGGCCGGAGAGGTTCTCCCGGATGGGAGTCTTGGTAGGAGGCTCCGGGTACACATCCCTGTCTACAGGCATCGCTCAGGTCACCCCGACCTCCTGTCACCCTCCAGTATGGCGGACACCCGAGGACCCCTCAGAGGCTGCCCCTCACACTGCCTGCTCACACAAATCAACACTGATCTCTTCACTTCTACCTCACCCGAAATAATAATACCCCCTCTCCGCTTTACAAAACTTTGTCGCCGCTACACCAATCAGGTGCACAAGGCAATCATTTCAGACCAATGACGGACCACAGTGCTAGTTCTCACGCAGCGGACAGCTCCGTTTATTATATATATATATATCGTCATATACGGGTATTCCTGCCTTCCCCCGCATTCATATAACATTGTAACACAAGGGCACAGGCGCCAAGGGCAGCTATTTTAGTCACATGTGCTAAGGAAGGCGAAGGCCAGGAGGTTTGCGCTTCAGGCCTCGTTTTCAGATCAGGCGGCGCTGTCCTGAAGTTAAGCAGACAGTAGAGGGCGCCCAGGATCTGTGCAGGCTGCACACAGCAGGAAGAAGCTGTGTACCTATGCAGACAGCAGAGGGCGCTGTCTATCTTATCTACTATGAATTGCCTTTGAAAAAGTGTAGCCAGGGTAGAATTGACTTGAATTGATAATTATTTGATATTATTGATTTATTATTTCTCTCTTATTAAGAGGGGATGTGTGATGTTTTGTACACATGTTCTTGTCTGGGACAAAGAGAAACATTTTCTTATGCTGGAATACACTATATATGGAATATTTTATATTTATTATCAATTTAATATGAATTAAAATTTATTGAATTGATTATCAGTCATCAGGATCACTCATGGCCACATTTGATTAATGACATCAACCAGAATCCTGGGCTCCTTTGTTCACATTGCCGGGGGAACAGCCTCTGAATGCGGCCAATAGCATTACAGCATTCAACGAGCCCAAGATAGGACACTGTCACATTTAAGTTTATAGGCAAGGGACACGCCCCCTGCCACGCCCCTAGACACACATGCATGCACAAAAAAAGATTGGTTAAACCCACACATTATTATTATTATTATAATACAGGATTTATATACAGTTTGTGCAGCGATTAACAAAATGAAGGCAGAATTTACAGTTACATTACAATTTGGTACAAGAGGGCCCTGCTCATTAGAGCTTACAATCTAATTGCCCATAATAACCATATCCATTAATTTGGGGTTGTATTTAGGGGTTTAGGACAGTCTGACACTTTTTTGTATTTACATAGGGGTAAAATTATAAAAAAAAAAAAAAAAAATTCACAGAGCTAATCATCCTGCGAAACTGCATGTACATTCATTCTGTGCGAATGGGGGCAAAGTCAAATGTCATTAGAGCTATATTCTCTTTCCAGGTCAAATGTTATTCATTGCATAAAGAATCAGGAAAATATTGCATTATGGCCACTAGATGGCGCTGATGGTCACAGTAAACAAATACTTTTTTTTTACTAGGACCGTCAGCTCCATCTAGTGGCCATAATGTGATATTTCCCTATTCAACAATTTAATTATTGTGAATAAATACCGTTTTACTTGGAGAGAAATAATAACTAATAACATTTGATGTTGTCCCTATTCGCATAGAACGAATGTACACGTGCAGCTTCGCAGGATGAATAGCTCTGCAATTTTCTTTTTTAATATAAATACACCTATATAGTGTATTTGTTTGGACAGGTCCTCAGACTCAGGAAGAGGGACATTTGAGGAGTAATGAGGGATTTGGTTATAATATAAGCGCATTGGGGTTGATTTACTAAAACTGGAGAGTGCAAAAAATGGTTCAGCTGTGCATGGTAGCCAATCAGCTTCTAACTTCAGCTTGTTCAATAAAGCTTTGACAAAAAAAAAAAAACCTGGAAGCTGATTGGTTTATATGCAGAGCTGCACCAGATTTTGCACTCTCCAGTTTTAGTAAATCAACTCCAAACAACGGGGAGTTAGTCAGGGAGCTGTCTTAGACCCCATACACACTATACAACTTTTGTTGTCTGATTTCCTTCAGATTTACCAAAACCATACAGTGCAAGGGACTGCTCGATTGCATACAAAATGAAACTCTAAAGATTTGACCTCATATTTTAATGACTTTGGTAAATCTGAAGTAAAAAATCTACAGAAAATTTGTATAGTGTGCCAAATGATTTATATTTCTGTCCATCCAGTCCCGAGATTTACACAGCTCTGCCACACAGCACAGTCTTGTCTGCTGGAGCAGGAGACCTAAGCAGCCTCTGGTGCAGTTCAGTAACACTTACAGGTCTTGTCCCTCCCCCAGCCTGTGATTGGACAGGAGAATAAGCCCCTCCTGATGCGCTCCTCTCTCTGTCGCTCCGCTCTCCTCCTGTCGGCATTCTCCTTGCACAACTGACTGGCTCCTAGCATTGGAACTTTCTCTCCCAGTCGGAGCTCTACTGTACAGGCACTACAAAAGGCTGATAGCAAGTCATATTCAGGTACCTACAATAAATGTAATGATGTATTAATGAATATAGCTAGAAAAATGTGAGTTAGGGACCTTAGATTGTAAGCTCCTTGGGGGCGGGGACTGCTGTGAATGGACAATATACAGTACATATGCAAAGCGCTGTGTAAATTGACAGCACTATAAAAGTACCTGTAATAAAGAAATAAAATATAAAGCTGTATTCATTTGCATCTTCTTTTAGATCTTCAGTTCCATCTAGTGGCCATGTTGCAGTATTTTCACAAAATACTTCAATCAAGACAATACCACATTGTAGCCACTAGATGTGGCTGACGATGATAGAAAATACTAATATTATACACATAAAAGGGGCGTATCCCTTAATAATGTGCGTGTGCACGAAACGCGTCGGGGGCCTATGTGCGGACGTAACGCCCCCGGCGTCTACGTGTTTGGAGCGGCAGCTGCCATTATACTTGGATGGACTTCTCACATATTATGGACATTTTTTTTTACAGTTGTATATAACTCACTTTACTATTAATTGGACTTTTCATTAACTTATTGCATTGGATATATACTTTTTTACTCCTGTTAAGCGCTGCACATTTATTATTTATATATTTTACACAATTCGGTGATTATTCTGGAGGGTAGCGATTATTTTATATATAGATCCCCAGGTGTGCTTTGTGTATTTCTTCCAGATCTATACAGTAGTCCAGTGTAACATTATTCCTCTGTAATAAAGACCGCTCACAGCTGCTCTCTCTCCTTGTGCAGGGTGACTGGTCTTGTCCCGCCCCTTCCTGTAGTTTTCTACAGGCAGCCTGTAGTGGGCGGAGCCTGCTAAGTTGCAGCAACAGCTTTCCTCTCTCTCCGCCCCCTCCTGTAGTTTTCTGCAGGCAGCCTGTAGTGGGTGGAGCCTGATAAGTTCCACCCACAACTCTGCTCTTTCTCCTTGTGCAGGATGACTAGACTTGTCTCTGCCCCTTCCTGAAGTTTTCTGCAGGCACCCTGTAGTGGGTGGAGCATGATAAGTTCCGCCCACAGCTCTTCTCTCTCTCCTTGTGCAGGGTTACTGCTCTTGTCTCCGCCCCTCCCTGTAGTTTTCTGCAGGCACCCTATAGTTCCGCCCACAGCTCTGCTCTCTCTTCTGTGCAGGGTGACTGGTCTTGTCTCCGCCCCTACCTGTAGTTTTCTGCAGGCAGCCTGTAGTGGGCGGAGCCTGCTAAGTTCCGCCCACAGCTCTGCTCTCTTTCCTTGTGCAGGGTGACTGGTCTTGTCTCCGCCCCCTCCTGTAGTTTTCTGCAGGCAGCCTGTAGTGGGCGGAGCCTGCTAAGTTCCGCCCACAGCTTTGCTCTCTCTCCTTGTGCAGGATGACTGCTCTTGTCTCCGCCCCCTCCTGTAGTTTTCTGCAGGCAGTCTGTAGTGGGTGGAGCCTTCTGGGCCCCTCCCACAGCTCTGCTCCCTGCGCACGCTATGTAGAGCCCAGTGATGATGTCACTGCTACTTTTACATCTTTTATTTCTGGGTTTGCAAAGATATTTGGTGCTCACAATGTAGATTTTTATCCTTTGTGGTTAATGGGGAATATCTAAATATCAATGTAAGATTTTGTGCCCGGAGTTGAGCTGTGGTCCCCCCTGCACTGGGATTCGCCGTCAGCCTCTGCTGTTTATTATGCAGTTATTTTCATGTCAGCACCTGTTGCCACTTCATATGGCTCTCCTATTTCTGGCCGTGTCGTCATTGGATACAACTCGGGAATCGACGAAGGCTTCCCGTTTCCGTTTTAAACTTTCATTGGGGGGGGGGGGGCTGCCTGTTTCAAGTGTCCCAAAGAAGTACTGTCAGAATTACCCACAGCGACCAATCAGATCCCAGGCAGGGGATATGGTTAGTCTGGAAAACAGGGACACAATCAAAAATGCAAGTGCATTGGAAGCTGCAGCAAGTCACACAGAGCCCACCTGATTCCCTGGGTGGAGAACATCCAGCATCATATAGCTCTTTCCTCCCCAGCCTCACTCTCATCGTCCCACCCCCCTGCCCCCACCCCTTCATTCACTGGATTTCAGTTTTTTTTAAAATCATGTAACCTGTCTGCGTGTAACTACAGCATGCCTAGCAATGCCCACCCCACCAAACTGACACCTTCCAATTAAGGTAGTTTGATATTTGCATAGCTCCTCCCAAGAGGCAGCCCAAGCTTAGAGCTCTTGACAGGAGTACTGAGGCAGAGTGCTGTGATGTATTAGAAAGCTATGTACAGTACTGTGCTGGCCCCTCCCACTAATCGCGATCTGCCTGCATTGCTTAGAGAAGCAAAGAGACCCAGTGATGACGTCACTGGGTCTAAAATAGGATGTGCAATAAAAACAGAAAGGTTCAGAAAGGTTTCATTTTATAAAAAAAATATATATTAGCATGTCGACGAGGCGAGGGAAATGAGGAGCCAAGGAAGGCAAAATACAAGCAGATTAAACTTCAGCTTTAAAGGCATTTGGTGTTGTAGTCCGAAAAGACGGGAGAAATAAAACACGTTACATGACTGATTTCTATGAAGTTTTCATCCCGCTATTTACTAATACAGTCGGGAAAATAATTATTTGACCCCCTGCAGATTTTGTAAGTTTTTCCACTTATAAAGAAATGAAGGGTCTATCATTTTTTTTTATCATATGTGTATTTTAACCACTTCAGCCCCTGAAGATTTTACCCCCTTCCTGACCAGAGCGTTTTTTGCGATTCGGCACTGCGTCGCTTTAACTGACAATTGCGCGGTCATGCGACGTTGCTCCCAAACAAAATTGACGTCCTTTTTTTTCCCACAAATCGAGCTTTCTTTTGGTGGTATTTGATCGCCACTGCGATTTTTATTTTTTGCGCTATAAACAAAATAAGAGCGACAATTTTGAAAAAAACGCATTATTTTTTACATTTTGCTATAAAAAATATCCCCCAAAAATATATAAAAAAACATTTTTTTTCCTCAGTTTAGGCCGATATGTATTCTTCTACATATTGGTAAAAAAAAATCGCAATAAGCGTTTAATAATTGGTTTGCACAAACGTTATAGCGTTTACTAAATAGGGGATAGTTTTATGGCATTTTTATTAATAATTTTTTTTTTACTAGTAATGGCGGCGATCAGCGATTTTTATTGTAAATGCGACGTTATGGCGGACATGTCGGACATTTTTGACACATTTTTGGAGCCTTTGTCATTTATACAGCGATCAGTGCGATTAAAAATGCACTGATTACTGTGTAAATGGCACTGGCAGTGAAGGGGTTAACCACTAGGGGGCGGGGAGGGGTTAAGTGTGTCCTAGGGGAGTGATTACTAACTGTAGGGGGGATGGGCTGTGTGTGTGACGTCACTGATCTCTGCTCCGATGACAGGGAGCAGAGATCCAGTGACACTTGTCACTAGGCAGAACGGGGAGATGCTGTTTACAACGGCATCTCCCCGTTCATCCGCTCCGTGAGGCGGTCGGACCCGCGACCCGATTTATGGAGCTCCCGGCCGGTGCGCGCGCGCGCCGCAGGCGGCGTGCCCGCAATAGCACGGCGGGGAATTCAAATGGACGTACGGGTACGCTTATTAGCCCAGCCGTGCCATTCTGCCGACGTAAATCGGCGTGCGCCAGTTGGGAACCGGTTAAATGAACTCCGCTTTAAGGATTTAGAGAAGATCTGTAAAGAGTGAAAATCGCTCCTGAGATGTGTGCAAACCTGATCACTAACTACAAGAAACGCCTGACCTCTGTGATTGCCAACAAGGGTTTCTAAGTCATGTTTTGCTTGGGGATCAAATACTTATTTTTAGGGATGAGCCTGATGTTCAAGTGGAACGTAAGTTCGACTCGAACATTGGGTGTTTGCCAAATTTAGAACATTATGGGGCGTTTGTGGGAAATTTAAGTGCCCGCGGAACGCCCCATAATAAACGGCGAGACCGTGAAAGATCGCAGTGCATTGACGGCCGCTGATTGGCCAAAGTATGCACCTGACCTGCATGCTTTGGCCAATCACAACGCGCTCTGCTGTGGGAGCCATGATTGGCCAAAGGCCAAATTAAGGAATACAATTTTACTGTTTACCTACACAACAGGAAAATAAATGCTTGTTTATCCTTAAAAAAACAATATATATATATATATATATATATATATATAGATATATATATATATAGATATATATAGATATATATATCTAGATAGATCGATCGATCTATCTATCTATCTATCTATCTATCTATCTATCTATCTATCTATCTATCTATCTATCTATCTATCTATCTATCTATCTATCTATCTATCTATCTATCTATCTATCTATCTATCTATCTATCTATCTATCTATCTATCTATTCTATCGATAGAATTTATTGGAGAATTAGTTGGTCCATAGCAGAAATGTAAGAATTGCTCTGATCCTTCCAGACTGAGTGTTGTCACCTTAGGACAGACAAACAAAATAAAGGAAAAAAATAATCCAATGCAATGCACATCTAAGAGCCCTTGCACACTGGGGCGGGGGGCGGCGTCGGCGTTAAAACGCCGCTATTATTAGCGGCGTTTTACCGCCGGTATGCGGCCGCTAGCGGGGCGGTTTTACCCCCCGCTAGCGGCCGAGAAGGGGTTAAATACCACCGCAAAGCGCCTCTGCAGAGGCGCATTGCCGGCGGTATAGCCGCGCCGTCCCATTGATTTCAATGGGCAGGAGCGGTAAAGGAGCGGTATACACTCCGCTCCTTCACCGCTCCGAAGATGCTGCTGGCAGGACTTTTTTTACCGTCCTGCCAGCGCATCGCTCCAGTGTGCAAGCCCTCTGGGCTTTCACACTGGAATGCAAGGAGCGGCACTTTCGGGGCGGTTTGCAGGCGCTATTATTAGCGCAATAGCGCCTGCAAACCGCCCCAGTGTGCAAGGGCTCTAAGGACATATAAGCTTCAATATATTAAATTATTGGATTTGGGTTTAGATTTAGGCTTTAACTCTTTCACTGCTGGAGCTGTTTAGCTGTTTTGTTTGTTTGTTCTTTTTTTTTTTTTTGCACTCGTGTTTTAGGGCTGAAGATTACTTAAAGGGTTACTAAACCCTTGTGTGTTTTTTTTTTTTTTTTTTTAAATAACAAACATGTCATACTTACCTCCACTGTGCAGTTCGTTTTGCACAAAGTGGCCCCTATCATCGTCTTCTGGGGACCCCCAACAATGCTCCTCCCCGCATCGGGAAACCACCTAGGAGAGGCGCTCTCCTTTGGGGTTACCATGTGGCTGCGCACCGAGTCCAGCTTTTGAATCCATAGACAAAGAAAGCCAGACTTGGCCCCGCCCCTCAGCGCCCACGTCATTGGACTTGATTGACAGCAGCGAGAGCCAATGGCTGCGCTTCTATAAATCTATCCAATCAGGACAGGAGACACCAGCTAGAGCTGGTGTGCTCGTTCCCAGCCTGAGACCGGGTTCAGGTAAGTATAAGGGGGGGGGGGAAGGCTGGTACATGACAGGAGGTTTTTCACCTTAATGCATAGAATGCATTAAGGTAAAAAAACATTATCCAACCCCTTTTAATACCCCCAAAACTTGATGATATTTTCTGAAAGCAGGCACCCTGGAAAATAAAATAATGGCAGTTCCAATTTTTTATGTCACACGATATTAGTGCAGCAGTTAATGAAGTGCAAAAATTCCCTAAAAGTACACTAAAGCTAATTTTAGGACACAAAAAGAAATGCATTACCCAATATTTTTAGTAAAATACAAAAGATGAATTTGCGAAGAGTAAATAGATACCCAACATGCCAAACCTTCAAAATCCCATGCATTCATGAACTGGCAACAAACTTTGGTACAAATTTCAATAGGCGTTGCTTTTACCACTTGCTGCTTGTTCAGCAGATCTATTGTGACCCCCCTCACTGACCCGTGCTGTGGCTGGACAAAGTGCAATTTTGTCAGCAGGTCCCGGTCAAAGATTTATGACTGAGACCCGCTGATTGGCTGTGTCCAATCACAGCACAGAGTCCTGTGTGTACAAACACACAGGGCTCTGTACACAGAGCATAGATCTGGCTGTTTCTTTGCAGAAAGAAAAAAACAGCAAGATCTGTTAGTAAGAGCAGCACTTATTACACACATTATACTTGTTTAGAACACAGTTAACACCTTGATTGCCCTTAGATGTTAGACCCTTCCCAACCAGTGTCAATAGTACAGTGACAGTGTATAGTATTAGCACTGATCACTGAATAAGTGTCATTATTTGATGTCAGTGTCAGTTAGTGTACTGTACCTCCCAACGAGGTTCTGTTAGCACCAGATTGTCCACCACACTGTCACAGTCCCAATATAAGTTGCTGATTACCACCATTACCAGCATTAGCAGCATAGCAGGTGTAAATACCAGTATGTATAGCATAGTTTTTAGACGCTATAACTTTCACACAAACCAATTAACTACTTGCCGACCAGCCGCGGTCGTTATAGCGGTCGTTAGCGGTGGCAGGTTGGCTCCCCTGGGCGAATCGCCATAGCTGTACGGCTTTAAGGGCTATAGGGGGCACGCCTGCGGCACGACGCCGGAGCTGATGCGCATGGCTGGCAGCCACGATGACTGCCGGCGACCCGCAATCGCTCCTCAGAGAGCCAGAACAGGGATCTGTCAATGTAAACAGGCAGATCCCCGTTCTGTCAGGGAAGTAGAAAGTGATCTGCTGTTTCTAGTGTTTAGGAACAGCGATCTCTCTGTACTCCCAGTCAGTCCCCTCCCCCCACAGTTAGAAACACCTCCCTAGGGAACACTTAACCCCTTGATTGCCCCCTAGTGGTAACCCCTTACCTGCCAGGGACATTTATACAGTAATCAGTGGCTATTATTTTTTTAAACTCTATTTATTACAAAAGGTACATGACAATGCCAGTTATCAAATGCGCTCAACATGAGCGTACAAAACAGTACAATAAATCTTACAGTGCAAAAATTTCTATGTCTTTACAAGTACGTTGTGTTTCTCAGCATATTGATCCTGATGCACATGTTATAGAAAACACCAAAGAAACACAAAAGTATTTATAGCTATTTCTCAAAACTTTTAGTAAAATTGGCACATGTTAGTTACAGTAAGGGCAGAAGAACACCAAGCATCCCACACTTTATTATACTTAGTTGGACAACACCTGTGTTCAAAAATTCGTTTTTCATAGGGTAATACCTGATTTACTAACCAAAGCCATTTATGTATGGATGAAGGTGTGGGCTGGATACAGTACGTTTAACACAGTTCATATCAGTGCATTACTGCAAGTTTAACACGTATATTTCAGTGCGTTATCTTCTGTTTAACGCAGTACAGTTTAGTGCATTACTGCAAGTTTAATGCCGTTTATTCCAGTGCGTTACGTGCCGTTTAACGCAGTACATTTATGTGCGTTAGTGCGCGCTTATCGCAGTATATTTCAGTTTGTTATCTTCCATTTAATGCTGTAAAGTTTAGTGCGTTACTGTAAGTTTAACGCCATATATTGCAGTGCATTAAGTGCCGTTTAATGCAGTACATTTCTGTTCGTTACTGCACGCTTAACGCAGTATATTTCAGTGAGTTACTGCAAGTTTAACGCCGTACAGTTCAGTGCGTTACTGCAAATTTGACGCCGTATATTTTAGTGCTACAGCTTTACGGGACATAAATAATGTCTCCAGTAGCATGGTCTTAATATGTCTTCGCTATTGCTCCTCGTCGAGGACCCCCAGCAGACACACCAGTGGGGTACATGGAACAGGAATTGATAAGACCGTAGACAATATCCCTGTCACCTGTTGCCAGTATCTCACTATAACTGAACAGAGCCACATAACATGTGTGAAATCCGCACGCGGGCAGGTGCACCTAGTGCAGGCAGAGGTAGGTATACGGTGCATTGCGTGCAGTCTGACCTGTGTCAAGTATGTTTGATGTAGCATATAAAGGTGGATTCATTTATTGTTGATTGCCGGAGATACAGATAAATGGGTGGAGCAAGCCTCCTCCCAATCCTCATCAGATAAATCAGGGACAAGTTGTTGCCACTTGATGCGGACCTCCAGTGCAGCACCACTAGTCATGGCAGAGAGTAAATAGATACAGAGTTGAGATAAGTCCCCTAGGGCCCTGAGATAGAAGCACTCCTGTTAGTGGGTATTCAGAGAAGTCAGTGTCACGAGAACCAAATTGAATATGTAGCACATGTCTAAATTGTAGATACTTATAAAAGGTGGATTGGGGCAATTCATATTTCCTTTGCAATCCCTCAAAAGAAGCCAATACATTTCCATCATATATGTTGTCCAGAGAAACCATTCCCCTATCCCCACAGAATCCAAAGTCTACAAATTGCTTTAAATGGGGGAACATCAGGGCCTATTTTTAGCTCCGATCGCTGTATAATTGTCAATGGTCCCAAAAAAGTGTCAAAAGTGTCTGATATGTCCGCCGCAATGTGGCAGTCCTGCTAAAAATCGCTGATCACCGCCATTATTAGTAAAAAAAAAAATAATAATGATAATAATAAAAATGCCATAAATATATCCCTTATTTTGTAGATGCGGTAATTTTTGTGCAAACCAATCAATATATACTTATTGCAATTTTTTTATTATTATTATTATTATTATTTTTACCAAACATATGTAGAAGAATACATATTGGCCTAAACTGATGAAGAAATTTTTTTTTAAACATTTTTTTGGAGGAATAATTATTATAGCAAAAAGTAACAAATATTGTTTTTTTTTCTCGAAATTGTCGCCCTTTTTTTGTTTATAGCGTAAAAAATAAAAGGGGTGATCAAATACCACCAAAAGAAAGCTCTATTTGTGGGAAAAAAAGGATGTCAATTTTGTTTGGATACAATGTCGCATGACCGCACAATTGTCAGTTAAAGTGACGCAGTGCCGTATCGCAAAAAATGTAAAGGAAGGGGGTAAATCTGAAGTGGTTAATATACACTTTTTTCTTTACCAAAGACATGAAGCAGAGTACATTTTTGAATAAAATTTATGAGGAAATTTGATTTTTTTTTTATTGGATATGTGTTATAACTGAAAGTCAAAAATATCGCTTTTTTAAAAAGTTTTTGGTATTTTTTAATTCAATAAATATATTTGTGTGAAAAATAACAATGATACAAAATTAATTTAGAACAGTGTTGCATGACCAGGCAATTGCCAGTTAAAGTAGTGCAGTGCTAAATAGCAATGAATAATCTGGTCACCAAGGGGGTAAAACCCCCTCCAGGGCCCCTACAGGTCATCAGTTAACTGTGAATAATGGAGCGGTGCTGGAGCATATATTTCAATGGTCAGCCATTTCTGGTAAGAGGCTGGTGTTTGGTTGCCTGTCGGCAGGCGGACCGTGACCTTGGCTCTGCATCCCCCCCCCCGCCTCTGTTAACTGCAGAGTGGAGAGTGGGAGGCAGCGGGAGCGCTGGATGGAGGGCAGGGGTGGGAGCTTTCCCAGTGATTTTCTAGGTGGTCCCCTGAGGAAGGAGGCCATGCCTCCGAAACGCGTTTTCATGGTCACTCTCTTCCTCCCTGTATCCTGCTCATGTGGGTTTGTGTGTTCTCAGAGTACAGCGCCGGCTGGACCGGACGCATGCGCTTTAGGATCTGCACATCGAGCTTGGTGATGGACAGCCTCGGATGTGCTGCCAGTATCCGGGCAGCTAGGTTGGACGTCAATGGCTCCCCCTTCCCCTGTCGTGGAATCCTTATGCTGTATCTATCTTCACACAATATGAGTTTGACCATTGTAGTGTTTTTACCTTTACCATATTTAAAGCCGAGTTACACTAGGGCGGCTTTGCGCTCTCTTCTTTCGTGTTTTGTCTAGATGTGTTGCTGCCACCCAGAGGATCCATAGAGAGCAGCAGCACCCTTTGACTTGTCTAATTATCACCAATAGCCAGCTGGAGGGCTATACTAAACTTTTGATCAGCGCACCTGCTAGTTTTTTCTTTTGTGTGTACAGTTGTGCTCATAAGTTTACATATCCTGGGAGAATTTATTATTTCTTGGCCATTTTTCATGGAATATGGACAATAACACAAAAAGATTTATTTGTCTCATGATTAGTCTTTGGCTGAAGCCATTTATTATCAATCAGCTGTGTTTACTCTTTTCAAATCATAATGGCAGAAACTACCCAAATTACCCTGATCAAAAGTTTACATACCCTGGTGATTTTGGCCTGATAAAATGCACACAAGTTGACACAAAGGGGTTTGAATGGCTATTAAAGGTAACCATCCTTACCTGTGATCTGTTTGCTTGTAATTAGTGTGTGTGTATAAAAGGTCAATGAGTTTCTGGACTCCTGACAGACCCTTGCATCTCTCATCCAGTGCTGCACTGACGTTTCTGGATTCTGAGTCATGGGGAACACAAAAGAATTGTCAAAGAATCTGCGGGAAAAAGTAGTTGAACTGTATAAAACAGGAAAGGGATATAAAAAAAAAGATAAAACAAAAACAGAACATTCCATAGCTCAACTCACCAACCATTCTGCCAACTGACCAAATTAACCTTTCCAACAGTCTGCGTTAAGAACGGGGGTTTAGTTAGCACGCATTTGCAAACACATGAGTAAGCTGCAAGGCCTCTTCACGGCACCCAGAAATGTATGCTTGCAGTCCTAAACGCTACTAAATTTATGAGCGTCTCCACAATGGAAACCCCTGTTTTTAACGCAGACTGTTGGACAGGTTAATTTGGTCGGTTGGCAGCCTGGTTGGTGAGTTATGGAATGTTCTGTTTTTGTCTTTCATGTGTTTGCCCTTTCATGTGCTCCTTGCTGTGAAGGCCAGTTATAGGTGGGGGCAGGGGCCATTTGTTTGTTACTGATATAAAAAGATATCCAAGGAATTGAGAATGCCAATCAGCAGTGTTCAAACTCTAATCAAGAAGTGGAAAATGAGGGGTTCTGTTGAAACCAAACCACGGTCAGGTAGACCAACTAAAATTTCAGCCACTGCCAGAAAAATTGTTCGGGATGCAAAGAAAAACCCACAAATAACTTCAGGTGAAATACAGGACTCTCTGAAAACATGTGGTGTGGCTGTTTCAAGATGCACAATAAGGAGGCACTTGAAGAAAGATGGGCTGCATGGTCGAGTTGCCAGAAGAAACCCATTACTACGCAAATGCCCCAAGTTATCCCGCTTACAATACGCCAAACAGCACAGAGACAAGCCTCAAACCTTCTGGCACAAAGTCATTTGATGTGATGAGACCAAAATTTAACTTTTTGGCCACAACCATAAACGCTTCATTTGGAGAGGAGTCAACAAGGCCTATGATGAAAGGTACACCATTCCTACTGTGAAACACGGAGGTGGATCGCTGATGTTTTGGGGATGTGTGAGCTACAAAGGCACAGGAAATGTGGTCAAAATTGATGGGAAGATGTATGCAGTATGTTATCAAAAAGATACTGGAGGAACATTTGTATTCATCAGCCAGGAAGCTGCGCATGGGACATTCCAACATGACAATGATCCAAAACCATAGGCGTGCGCACAGGGTGTGCCAGGTGTGCCTGGGCACACCCTAATCACCCTGTGTAGTGCAGATTACACCTGTTTAACCCTGATTTTTCACCAAAGCCCCCTAACAGGGCTCCTAAAAATGTGTAAAAAAAATTGTAAATAATAATAATAAAAACTACTGACACCATCCACAAGCCCTACTGATATTGTCCACTGCTCTACTGACAACGTCAGCATACATAAACATGCACACACTTGTGTGTTTGAGCTTTGCGGTGCGCACCCTAATTCAATAGGCTGTGCACACCTATGTCCAAAACACAAGGCCAAGTAGACCTGTCATTGGCTACAGCAGAATAAAGCGAAGCTTCTGGAGTGGCCTTCTCAGTCTCCTGACCTCAATATCATTGAGCCACTCTGGGGATATGATTTGTCGTGACAGGTTCTCTCTGCACTTATCAGCATTCCACTTGTTAGCATATGAACACTGCCCTTCCCTCTCCCAGTCTCAGCTCTGCTGTACAGGGGCTGCAAGAAGCTGATACTAAGTCAAATTCTGATACTTGTATGTTAAAAATGGCATTTAATGTTGTATTCTTAACTTTTACTACAATTAATCAATTCATTTTTGATGTATGCTAATCACTTTTCCTGACATATACTTGGGCACTAAAGGGGGCAATATTTTAAGGGGTGTATTTATAAAAAATTTACAAAGCAATTCGCCCAGTGAAAGTGCATGTAAATTTGTTCTGTGCGAATTGGGTGCAAAAGAAAGTTATTTCCTGTGCTGTTCAAATATTTTTCATTGATTTTAATGGACAATTCTGCATTTGACCACTAGATGGAGATAAATATCAAATGAAAACTTCTATAAGGCATAGCGCCATCTAGCGTGGTATTTTCCATTTTAAATTAATGAAAAACATTTGAAATAGCACAGGAAATAGCTAATAACATTCATTTTTTTGCTACATTTGCACAGAATGAATGTACATACACTTTCGCTGGGCAAATTGCTATGCATTTTTAAGTACCCCTACAGGTCATCAGTTAATAACAGTGAATAATGGAGCGGTGCTGGAGCCTATGTAGAGCGTTGTTAGACCATTTCATTTCGATGGTCAACCATTTTTGGTAAGTGGCTGGTGTTTGGTTGCCCGTCTTATACAGACGCACTGCTTTTTGATACTTTATGGACATTTCTTGATGTTATGAATTTCTTTCCATATGAACTTTTATGCACCTTAATTTGCACTTTAATGTTTGCACTATATGTTGCACTGCAGTTCAATAGAGATTTTGATTTTATGGTGTATGGGCGATCATACTTCTCAGGGCTTTATTTGCATAGTTTTGCACTACATCACACTTTATTATTCATACCCTATATTTGCACTTTAGTGAGAATTGGTTGCAAATTTGAGTGTGTGCTAATCACATTTCCTGACATATAATTGGGCACTAACGGGGACATTCTTTTAAGGGGGTGTATTCATATAAAAATTTGCATAACAATTCGACCAGTGAAAGTGAATGTAAATTTGTTCTGTTCAAATACTTTTTCATTGATTTTTTTAAAATGGACAATTCTGCATTTGGCCACTAGATGGCGCTAAATATCATATGAAAACTCCTATAAGATATAGCGTCATCTAGTGTGCAGATGTGGTATTTTCCATTTTAAATCAATGAGAAACATTCAAAATAGCACAGGAAATAGCTAATAACATTCATTATTTGAATTATTTGCACAGAATGAATGTACATGCGCTTTCACTGGGCAAATTGCTATGCATTTTAAAAAAAAATACTACTCTTAAGTGTATACAAACTACAATTATTAAAATATAAACTAGTCAGCAAGTAAAAATATCAAAGTCACATCAGACATGACATTTAGCCATATGTACATCTCACAGTATGCACTTACTGAAAATAAATTATAGCTTTCCTTTAAACCTGCAGCACTGGAACACAGAAATCATTGAGAAGACAGCTGATTCCTCCATTGAACTAGGTGATAAGATGACAACTGATCCTGTACAATGGATGCTTCTGTGTAAACGGCGCCAACTTTTCTGGGTTACCATCCCCTGGAGTGTAAATCAAGTCTGACAGCTGCCCCCCCCCCCCCCAGCCAAAGGACGGTCTGATTAATATCACACCTTCCCAGCACCCCCTCCACGCTCCAACATGGATATAGAAGCATAGGAGGGCTAAATTTGTGCCTCCAAATTCTTAAGTATCAAGTTTGGATCAGCTCTTGGCACTAACCTCTTTCCTGCAGTGACCAGCTCGGGGACAAGTCCTATGGTCTGTATGTCTGCCTCTGGAAATTCATTTTAATCTGAAGCATAGAACATAGAGGGGATAAGTGGGTCCAAGTCTGCCTCTTGTAGCTGTACATTTGTGCCAGATGAAGTCTTTTGCTTTATAAGTGGTTGATCTAGTCTGTGCTTAAAGGGGTTTACCTTCTGTGCCCACCGCTGACAACTGTCTGTGATTTTCCCAGAGCAAACTCAGGTGAAGTTCTTTTAATAACAGCTAAAAGCTCAATAGAATTCCTCATTTCTTGCATGTGAAATTGCATTTTTACATTGTTATATATTTAATCATGTTGAAAAAAGAAAATTGCCCATCCAATTTTCTTTTTTTTATTATGTGGGGTTTTTATTTTATATTAAAAACTGCAAACAAATGCATTCTATGTATGCCAGGTAAGGATATAATGGGGAATGTAGTAGCCATGGTTCTTTTCTGTGATTGGCTATGAAAGGGTTACTGCTGGTTCTCACCCCTGTAATGTATTTAAAGCTGAATTGTGGCTGGACATGAAAAGATACAAATAATACAGCAAAAAAGATACGGGAGGGCGCAACCACCTTGTGCATTACCATAGATAATCTTAATTTTTTTCCACATCGACAAATGGATACTTACATGCAACACAGATCTGCTCCAGCTGGAACTCAACGCAGTTTGTCCTAGGAACAAATGGTTGGACAGCTGACGCGTTTCGGGGGTCATGTCCCTTCCTCAGAGCTCTGGAATGTTTACCCCCCTTCATGACCAGGCAATTTTTTTTGCGATATAGCACTCAGTTACTTTAACTGACAATTGCCTGGTTGTGCGACGCTGTACCCAAATAAAATGTATGCCTTTTTTTTTCCAACAAATAGAGCTTTCTTGTGGTGGTATTTGATCACCTCTGTGTTTTTTATTTTTTTTCATCAATTTAGGTCAATATATATTCTGCTACATATTTTTAGTAAAAAAATCCCAATAAGCGTATATTGATTGGTTTGCGTTATAGTAAAAGTTAGGCTGCTTTCACACTGGGGCTGTGGGGGGTCGGCGGTAAAACAGCGCTATTTTTAGCGCTGCTTTACCGTTGTTTTTGCGGCGGTATTCGGCCGCTAGCAGTGCGGTTTTAACCCCCTCTGGCAGCCGAAAAAGGGTTAAAACCGCTCGCATAGCGCGGCAATAGCCGCGGTATAGACGCGCTGCCCCATTGATTTCAATGGGCAGGAGCGGTTTAGGAGCGGTGAAAACACCGCTCTTTCACCGCTCCAAAGATGCGGCTTGCAGGAGTTTTTTTCTTCTCCTGCCAGCGCACTGCTTCATTGTGAAAGCCCTCGGGGCTTTCACACTGAACAAACAGTAGAGGCTGTTTTGGGTCGGTTTGCAGGCGGTATTTTTAGCGCAATAACGCCTGCAAACCGCCCCAGTGTGAAAGGGCTCTTATAGTATCTACAAACAATGGGATTTATTTTTATTTTTTTACTAGTAATGGTGGAAATCAGTGACTTATAGCAGGACTGCGATATTGCGACAGACAATTTGGACACTAACTGACACTTTTTGGGGACCAGTGACATTATTACAGTGATCAGTGCTAAAAAAATACACACTGTCACTGTACTAATGACACTGGGAAGGGGTTAACATCAGGGGTGATCAAAGGGTTAACTGTGTGTCTAGTTAGTGATTTTGTGTACTGTGGGGGAGGTGCTTTTACTAGGGGAAGGCATAGATCCGTGTCCCTGCTTTCCAGGAACACAGGATCCATGCCTTCCCTACTGACAGAATGGCGATCTGCTTTGTTTCCATAGGTAGATCACCGTTCTGCCTGTGTACTGAACAATCGGCTGGTGTTGGTGGGCATCAAGTCCGCGGTACTCGCTGCTGGGCTCCAGCTGTGATCACAGCAGGAGCGAGCCGCCGGAGGCGTGCATGCGTGTGCTCTACCTGGAAGAGCCAGAGACTGCTATGGGGCAGACCTGAAGAGGATAAATGCAGGCAGTGTAAGGAGCTGAGTCTGGCCTTTACAACAGAGCTCAGACTAGGAGAGGAATAAGTAGTGACATCACAATCTGCACCTCGTTCAATCAGAGAATGTTTTGTGTTCATCGAGAAAAATGCAAGGTGTTCTCTGAAAGCTGCCACGCCAAGAGAGGGCCCCCTCTGTGTTCACTTTGTAGCAGAGCAGCAACTTGGCACGGGGATCTGGAAGACAAGACAGGGATCACTATAGTAGCAGTGGCTATTACAGTGGTTCGCTATTTTCACAGGGATCAGCCAGGTATGGAATATGCATACTTGTTTGTAACTAAGCAAAAAAAAAAAAAACCAAAAAATACAATTTAATGAAGTGATTCTTTAGCATAGAATTTTACTTTAGTTTTTAGATTTATTTTGGATTAACTTTGGATTTTCTTTGATTCTTGTATCAGAAAAAAATGTTGGCTTGAATAAATGGTGTGAAAAGTCAGAGGAAATATAAGATGACAGATTGATTCCATCTTAAAAGAAAGCACTTGGTTGGTATGAGGGGCCCAGAGTTTACGTGCTCCTTGGCGGGTCATGTGCAGGCAGTATACATATCAGATGGTATTTCTGCAGGACGGTGACTTCAAGGCAGCAGGTGGTTCAGTTTACGCATTCACTAGTACTCTGTGCGGAGCTCGGTGTCGTTACTAGAAAGCTCGAGAGAACGTGGACACTTTATGTGAAAGTTGTCCAGCCATCTGTTGCCTACAACATCAATCAAAGCCTGCTGAGGAACCCCGTATAGAGGAACACCGTATAGAGGAACCCCATACAGAGGAACCCCGTATAGAGGAACACCGTATAGAGGAACCCCATACAGAGGAACCCTGTACAGAGGAACCCCTTATAGAGGAACCCCGTACAGAGGAACCCCGTACAGAGGAACCCCATATAGAGGAACCCCGTACAGAGGAACCCTGTACAGAGGAACCCCTTATAGAGGAACCCCGTACAGAGGAACCCCGTACAGAGGAACCCCTTATAGAGGAACCCCTTATAGAGGAACCCCGTATAGAGGAACACCGTACAGAGGAACCCCGTACAGAGGAACCCTGTACAGAGGAACCCCTTATAGAGGAACCCCGTACAGAGGAACCCCGTACAGAGGAACCCCTTATAGAGGAACCCCGTACAGAGGAACCCCTTATAGAGGAACCCCGTACAGAGGAACCACGTACAGAGGAACCCCTTATAGAGGAACCCCGTACAGAGGAACCCTTTATTTCCCCTAATCATTGGACTCCACATACTGTATATGTTTTATGCTGGGAGTTTAGATCATTTAGAATCAGGCTCCATACACTTAAAGTGAAACTTCAGTCCGAAAATGAAGTCCTGCTAGATCACCTCAGGCTGGCCCTTTTGTAGGGATAGATATATCTAAAAATAAAAGTGCCTATACTGTGATATGGGAATAATCCCCCCAGGGGGCTTTAAAGCAGCAATACAAACAAATTTGATTATATAAAAATATTTTATTTAGAAATGTATGAAGGTCAATGGCATGTTGCCGTTAGAAATATATAGACTCTGGTTAGGGGATAACAAAAACATTCCACATTGCAGAAATGCAAACACAAAAACAAAATTACAGCATCACATATTAAGTCATGGTCTGTAGTGATGGTGCCCCGGTGCGTTTCGACCATTATGGTCTTCTTCAGGGGTTTGGTTTTCTGTTTAAGAGAGATATTTTTTCTCTCAAAAAATGTCAAATATTAGAAAGGATCCTACAACATACATTCAATTACAAATATGCAAGGTATAATTACCACCGAAAGGTGAAAAGAGAGATCTCCTGACCAGAATTTTAAAGTAGTTGGATGATCCCTGTGGGTCCACAGTCCTCCGCATCTCGAGGGTGGAATAGGCCCGACCCGATACAGCCTACAAGTAGTCAAACTAGGGACGCCCCAGGAGGAAAAGGGAGGCCACCACCTGCAGCAAACTCCCAATTATATCATTGTGTAAAGAGGGGGTTATACAGGGTCCTAACATATTACAAGATATCGAAATGGATTCCTAATGTTTATTATTAATGTAAATGTCTCCTTTATGAAGATGAGATCCATGTCTTTCCCATGCCAAGTGCCTATACTGTATAAAATTCAGAAATACACTGTCTCACCCTGCTCTGCACATGCTCAGCTGCTTTCTACTTTTAGGTGTGAATTTGTCAAGGCCAAAAGCCTAAAGATTTAATGCTGCTCAGAACTCTGAGCTTCAACAAAATGGCAGACTCCATCAAGAGGTTGCCATATTGTTGTTGGAGGCAAGTTACAGCACCCACTAATCTTAAAGTGATACTAAAGTCTCGTTTTTTTTTAGTTAAAAATAACAAACATGTTATACTTACCTGCTTAGTGTAGTGGTTTTGCACAGAGCAGCCCCAATCCTCCTCTTCTCAGGTCCCTCTGCGGTGCTACTGGCCACTCCATCCTGTTGTGTGCCCCCACAGCAAGAAGCTTGCTATGGGGGCACTCGAGCTGAGCCACATTTAGACACGAAGCCGCGGGAGGGTTGCCACCTGCCTGGGATTCACCTGGACAGTCCGGGCTTTGAATCAAGTGTCTGGGTTTCAGTCCACCTCAAACCCGGACACATTGTTCAGACAGGAATTCAGCTCAGAACAGGGCTTGCTAGGAGGGTGAGGGGGCACTATGTGCACCAAACTGCTATTCTCTTTGGGGTGCCCAAAGGTGTCTCAGGTCGGTTACAATCCTATAGTGGAGGGCTCTCTAAATTGCGGATTGAGGGTCAGATGTGGCCCTTTGCTAGCCTTTATCCAGCCCTTATGACACTATTGCTCCCAATGATATGAGGCACTATTCCCCCCCCACTGAAACCAACAATGGGGCACTACTTCTTCCACTAATACAAATGATGGGGCACTATTCCTCCTCCTACTGACCACCAACACCGAGGCCAAGTTTTTTTTCACTGATGCTCGGCCCCGAGGCATTTTCTACCCTCAATGGCCAGAATCCGGCCCCCCTAAAGTCTGAAGGACAGTAAACTGACCCTTTGCTTAAAGTTTGGAGACCCCTACTATAGTGTATACTAAACCAAAAAAGATTTACTGTGCGCCACTAAAGTGTTCGGATTTGGCTTGAAGAAAAATTGTCAACCCCAAGCCACGGCCTGTCCTTGCCCCCTTTCTCTCATTGGCTGACTGACTTTGACAGCAGTGGGAGCCAAGGGTGCCGCACTGCTGTCTCAGCCAATGAGCAGGGGAGTCCTGGGCATTGCTGGATTTAGATGGACCTTAGGTAAGTATTGGGGGTTGAGGGGGGCTGATGCACACAGAAGGCTTTTTATGTTAATGCATAGAATGCATTTGAGCATAGCGTAAAATACGCTGTTTTTCAATTTTTACCCACTAATATTGGTAGCATGAATTATTGTGGAACATATGTTCCTTGCTAAAATGTTGTCTACAAGACAGGAAGTGAGGGGAACCCAACAGGGGTTCTAACCTCTTCCTACCTTATCTAAAACTAAGAAAAAGTATTGGCTGGATATACACTTCAAGTGGATCACTATCACACTTGACAGTGGATGGGCTTGGTGATAGGTCATTGAAGTTCTGCATAGTTGGATGAAGGTGGAGGTTGTGCCATAGCCAGAAGTTATATTTTGGGGCTCTTGGTAGATGAGATAGATCCCCTACCTTCTGAAATTAATTGATCCTTACTCAAGTGACCTATCACCCTGCCAGAACACTTATAGGACAGAAGCTACTGGATTACAACACTGACTATCTCTTTATTGCCGCCCTCTAATTGCAGTCTCATCGTAAGTTCTCGGCCCCTCGTCATGGCCACCTGGGGTTTCTTCCCCACAAGCGTAGCAAGCGCCACCGTGGTAAAGTGAAGACCTGGCCCAAGGATGACCCGACTAAACCAGTTCACCTGACAGCTTTCCTGGGATACAAGGCCGGAATGACCCATACTCTGCGTGAGGTCCACAGGACGGGACTGAGTGAGTGAAAGTAAAAAACAAAAAAAATCCAAATGTGTAATGCCCTGTACACACGGTCGGACATTGATCGGACATTCCGACAACAAAATCCATGGATTTTTTCTGACGGATGTTGGCTCAAACTTGTCTTGCATACACACGGTCGCACAAAGTTGTCGGAAAATCCGATCGTTCTAAGCGCGGTGACATAAAACACGTAAGTCAGGATTATAAACGGGGCAGTAGCCAATAACTTTCATCTCTTAATTTATTCTGAGCATGCGTGGCACTTTGTGTGTCGGATTTGTGTACACACGATCAGAATTTCTGACAACGGATTTTGTTGTCGGAAAATTTTATAGCCTGCTCTCAAACTTTGTGTGTCGGACATTCCAATGGAAAATGTGTGATGGAGCCTACACACGGTCGGAATTTCCGAAAACAAGGTCCTATCACACATTTTCCGTCGAAAAATCCGACCGTGTGTACAGGGCATAAGACATCACTTTGCTGGTCATGTGATTCAAAGGCGGTTTTTTAAAAGCAAAAAGCTGTGGCTGTAAAAGTATGATCCAAACGTTATATGTTTTTTAAAGGGCACCTCATTTTATTTTGTCTTAGACAAAGTGGGTAGGAGTTGGAGCCTCTATTAGGTCTTTTTGACTGTTTTTGTTCCTATTGGAGAGGTTTTCCTTCACTTCCTTCCACAACAAGTATTGACGGGAAATCTTATTACCCATTCCATGTTTGGTGTCACTGAGAGAGAAAGTGGGAGAAAATCTCCCCATTGGTTCACAGAGTAACCCACAAAGTATCCAGATTATTCTTATGCAAGCAAAGTAGCATACTCAACTCTTAGATGGCTTGTACTTCCCACCTTCCCTTTGTTCAGCTTCCTTCGTCATCTCCAGGGGTGTTGGTTGTCTATGTCCCTCCCTGCCAACTGTGGTTCTTTGCTATAACTCCTATGTCACTACTGGACTTAGAAGTGATATAGGGGTCAGAGGAAAAAAACATTGCATATGGATGGCGGAAACAGGTATCCTCCAATCCGAAACATTGAATGGCAAAGACACCGATGAAATAGAGGCAAAGTAGGAGACAAGAGCTTCTGGAGAGGTGAGTATGCTATCACTTCTCTTGCAAGAAAGATAATCTGGATATAATTTCTAAGCCGGCAGAATCGCTTTAGACTTTGGCTCTTTAAAAAAAAAAAAAAAGAAGGAAATTATATATATATGTACACAGTGGGGACAAAAAGTCAGACCCCTTAAATTTTTCACTCTTTGTTATATTGCAGCCATTTGCTAAAATCAAATTCATTTTTTTCCTCATGAATGTGCACACAGCACCCCATATTTACAGAAAAACACAGAATTGTTGACATTTTTGCAGATTTATTAAAAAAGAAAAACTGAAATATCACATGGTCCTAAGTATTCAGACCCTTTGCTCAGTATTTAGTAGAAGCCCCTTTTGATCTAATACAGCCATGAGTCTTTTTGGGAAAGATGCAACAAGTTTTTCACACCTGGATTTGGGGATCCTCTGCCATTCCTCCTTGCAGATCCTCTCCAGTTCTGTCAGGTTGGATGGTGAACGTTGGTGGACAGCCATGTTTAGGTCTCTCCAGAGATGCTCAATTGGGTTTAAGTCAGGGCTCTGGCTGGGCCATTCAAGAACAGTCACTGAGTTGTTGTGGAGCCACTCCTTCGTTATTTTAGCTGTGCGCTTAGGGTCATTGTCTTGTTGGAAGGTAAACCTTCGGCCCAGTCTGAGGTCCTGAGCACTCTGAAGAAGGTTTTCGTCCAGGATATCCCTGTACTTGACCGCATTCATCTTTCCCTCGATTGCAACCAGTAGTCCTGTCCCTGCAGCTGAAAAACACCCCCACAGCATGATGCTGCCACCACCATGCTTCACTGTTGGGACTGTATTGGACAGGTGATGAGCAGTGCCTGTTTTTCTCCACACATACCTCTTAGAATTAAGGCCAAAAAGTTCTATCTTGGTCTCATCAGACCAAAGAATCTTATTCCCCACCATCTTGGAGTCCCATAAAGCCCCGACTGGTGGGGGGCTGCAGTGATGGTTGACTTTTTACAACTTTCTCCCATCTCCCGACTGCATCTCTGGAGCTCAGCCACAGTGATCTTTGGGTTCTTCTTTACCTCTCTCACCAAGACTCTTCTCCCCCGATAGCTCAGTTTGGCCGGACGGCCAGCTCTAGGAAGGGATCTGGTCGTCCCAAACGTCTTCCATTTAAGGATTATGGAGGCCACTGTGCTCTTAGGAACCTTAAGTGCAGCAGAAATTTTTTTGTAACCTTGGCCAGATCTGTGCCTTGCCACAATTCTGTCTCTGAGCTCTTCAGGCAGTTCCTTTGACCTCATGATTCTCATTTGCTCTGACATACACTGTGAGCTGTAAGGTATTATATAGACAGGTGTGTGGCTTTCCTAATCAAGTCCAATCAGTATAATCAAACACAGCTGGACTCAAATGAAAGTGTAGAACCATCTCAAGGATGATAGGAAGAAATGGACAGCACCTGAGTTAAATATGAGTGTCACAGCAAAGGGTCTGAATACTTAGGACCATGTGAAATTTCAGTTTTTCTTTTTTAATAAATCTGCAAAAATGACAACAATTCTGTGTTTTTCTGTCAATATGGGGTGCTGTGTGTACATTAATGAGGAAAAAATGAACTTAAATGATTTTAGCAAATGGCTGCAATATAACAAAGAGTGAAAAATTTAAGGGGGTCTGAACACTTTCCGTCCCCACTGTATATATATATATATATATACACTATATTGTAAAAAGTATTGGGACGCCTGCCTTTACACACACATGAACTTTAATGGCATCCCAGTCTTAGTCCGTAGGGTTCAATATTGAGTTGGCCCTTTGCAGCTATAACAGCTTCAACTCTTCTGGGAAGGCTGTCTACAAAGATTAGGAGTGTGTCTATGGGAATGTTTGGCCATTCTTCCAGAAGCGCATTTGTGAGGTCAGGTACTGATGTGGGATGAGTGCCCCGAGGGAGAGCGGCTCTTCAATGGGGCACTTGAGAAGAGGAGGAGTCAGGAGCACCGCTGAAGGACCCCAGAAGAGGAGGATCGGGCCAAAACCAACTGCACAGAGGAGGTGTGTATGACATGTTTGTTATTTATATAAAAACAAAAAACAAAGCTTTACATATCCTTTAAAGTTCATGTGCATGTAAAGGCAGCTGCCCCAATACTTTTGATAATATAGTGTATATACAATGCCTTGAAAAAGTATTCATACCCCTTGAAATTTTCCACATTTTGTCATGTAACAACCAAAAACTTAAATGTATTTAATTGGGATTTTATGTGATAGACCAACACAAAGTGGCACATAATTGTGAAGTGGAAGGAAAATGATAAATGGTTTTCAAAATGTTTTACAAATAAATATCTGAAAAGTGTGGCGTGCATTTGTATTCACCCCCTTTACCCTGATACCCCTAACTAAAATCTAGTGGAACCAATTGCCTTCAGAAGTCACCTAATTAGTAAATAGAGTCCACCTGTGTGTCATTTAAACTCAGTATAAATACAGCTCTTCTGCAAAGCCCTCAGAGGATTGTTAGAGAAACTTAGTGAACAAACAGCATCATGAAGGCCAAGGAACACACCAGACAGGTCAGGGATGAAGTTGTGGAGAAGTTTAAACAGGGTTAGGTTATAAAAAAAAATCCCAAGCTTTGAACATCTCACAGAGTACTGTTCAATCCATCATCTGAAAATGGAAAGAGTATGGCACAACTGCAAACCTACCAAGACATGGCCGTCCACCTAAACTGACAGGCCGGGCAAGGAGAGCATTAATCAGAGAAGCAGCCAAGAGGCCCATGGTAACTCTGGAGAAGCTGCAGAGAATCCACAGCTCTGGTGGGAGAATCTGTCCACAGGACAACTATTAGTCATGCTCCACAAATCTGGCCTTTATGGAAGAGTGGCAAGAAGAAAACCATTGTTGAAAGAAAGCCATAAGAAGTCCAGTTTGCAGTTTGCGAGAAGCCATATGGGGGACACAGCAAACATGTGGAAGAAGGTGCTCTGGTCAGATGAGACCAAAATTTAACTTTTTGGCCTAAGAGCAAAAACACTATGTGTGGAGGAAAACTAACACTGCACATCACCCTGAACACACCATCCCCACCGTGAAACATGGTGGTGGCAGCATCATGTTGTGGGGATCCTTTTCTTCAACGGGGACAGGAAAGCTGGTCAAAGTTGATTGAAAGATGCGTGGAGCCAAATACAGGGCAATCTTAGAAAAAAACCTCCTAGAGTCTGCAAAATACTTGAGACTGGGGCGGAGGTTCACCTTCCAGCAGGACAATGACCCCTAAACATACAGCCAGAGCTACAATGGAATGGTTTAGATAAAAGCATATTCATGTGTTAGAAAGGCCAAGTAAAATTTTCCAGACCTAAATCCAATTGAGAATCTGTGGCAAGACTTGAAAATTGCTCTTCACAGACGCTCTCCATCCAATCTGACAGAACTTGAGCTATTTCGCAAGGAAGAATGGGAAAAAATGTCACTTTCTAGATGTACAAAGCTGGTAGAGACATCCCCAAAAAGGAAATATGACATAATTTCCTGTTTCGATTGACGTCACTTCCAGTCCGTGAACGGCTGCTTCCTGTATTCACAGCTCTATATCCATGCCTGTTTTTAATCGCCTTTTTGTAAGTAACGATCCCTATGCGCAATAAATCCACTTTTATAACAGTACTTCACTATTAGTCCATCCTCTTTTCATTTCTGGGTGCCTGCATATCCTATTGAGAGCCTCTGAGTGGAAATCTACACCGATCTATCATCTGATGTTTTGCCACCAATCCACGTGTGTGGGATACCATTTACAAGCCTTAAGTGACCCCTGGACTGCAAAGCTGGGGGGTCGTCCTGTTCTGGTGAGTGGGGATGCAAAAGGGGGTGCCACTGTACTCCTGCAAGTTTGCAAAGCATTTTTTGCATCTACTTTATTGTGGACTTACACTTCAGTTATATTTATTTGGATTTATTTTTGGCCTTTTTTTGTTGATTTCACTTATATCGTATGTTGCGAGCACTGTATATTTTATCCACAATTTTTCAAGTGATTAGCACCTTGTCTACAGCAGCTGCATTTTTATTATCATCTAGTTGGTCCCATCAGCGCGAGTTTATATTTAGTAATATATTTTCACTTTGTGTTGGTCTATCACATAAAAACCCAATAAAATATATTTCTGTTTTTGGTTGTAACGTGAAAAAATGTTGAAAATTTCAAGGGGTGTGAATACTTTTTCAAGGCACTGTATCTTTGGTATATACAGTATGTAGAGCACTGTGTAATTAGTCCATGCTATGTAAATATTTTAAAGTTGATTAAATAATGCATGTCACTGACTATTATGTTTTTTAACATTTATTGATAGGCTTAATGACACTAAGCTAATCATATTCAAGTTGTGTATGTAGCTGGAATTTTTAGTGTGGTGGGGATGGGGGTGGCATTTAGACAACTCACAGGGGTCAGGTTGTGTTTAGATATGTTCAGGAGGATGAGAAGTAATTTCCTACTTTTGGATCCATCAGAATGACTATCTGTTTGAAAGAATACTCAATTCAAAAAGCCCCTTTTTATATTTGAATCAGAGATTTCCAAGCGGGAAGAAGTGGAAGCGGTAACCATCATTGAGACGCCCCCACTGGTTGTGGTTGGCATTGTGGGATACGTGGAGACCCCTCAAGGCTTGCGAAGTCTGAAGACCATATTTGCAGAGCACATCAGTGATGAATGCAAAAGACGCTTCTATAGGAACTGGTGAGACCGTTATGGGTAGAATATGTTCTATTTTATTATTTTACCTTTAAGCAAGTACTGTGATTCACTCACACACTACCACACTGCACAGCAACCACAATGAAGGGGGAATGGAGTGCCACCTTATGGGGTGTATTTATAAAAGAACAGCTGTCACAAAAAAATCCTCATAATATATGACATTAGCTTCATCTAGTGAACAAAATGCGATAATTTCCTGATTGAGGTGTTTCAGGAAAATATTAATGAAAAACGTGTTGCGTTATCAATATGAAGTGCATAAATTCAATCAAGTAAGAAATTCATATGTATCAAAAACTGTAAATAAGAATGTGTTAAAACACATTTCTAAATAATTCAGTAAAGACCATCAGAAGAAAAGTGCTCTTATGCAAAAAGTTAATTTATACTTGTGTATCAACAAAAATCAATATTTTAGTGTGGATATCAAAATCTTCACACCCAAAAGTGCACACCCAACATGTTTCAATGGAAAAAAAGTTTTTAAAACTATAGTTTCTTCAGGAACAGTAATTTTAATAATGCTTAAAGTGAAACAATAAATTTTCTTTTAAATATTGTGCCTGAGGGGTCCCCTTAGTCTGCATGTAAAGTGGCGCATCTATGCGATGTGTAGAACAGTGCCACAGCAAAAATGACATTTCTAAAGGAAAAAATGTCATTTAACCACTTATGCCTGGACCATTTGGCTGGCCACTTTTTGCGTTTCGGCACTGAGTCGCTTTAACTGACAATTGCGCGGTCGTGCGATGTGGCTCCCAAACAAAATTGATGTCCTTTTTTCCCCACAAATAGAGGCGTCGCTTTAACTGACAATTACGCGGTCGTGCGACGTTGCTCCCAAACAAAATTGTCGTCCTTTTTTCCCCACAAATAGAGCTTTCTTTTGGTGGTATTTGATCACCTCTGCAGTTTTTAATTTTTGCGCTATAAACAAAAAAAAGCCACATTTTTGAAAAAAACGCATTATTGTTTTACTTTTGCTATAATAAATATGCCCAAAAAATATAATAAAAAAAAAACATTTGTTTTTTCCTCAGTTTAGGTCGATATGTATTCTTCTACATATTTTTGGTATATAAAATCGCAATAAGCTTTTGATTGGTTTGTGCAAAAGTTATAGCGTCTACAAAATAGGGGACAGTTTTATGGCATTCCTATTAATAATTTTTTTTTTTACTAGTAATGGCGGCGATCAGCGATTTTTATTGTGACTGCGACATTATGGCGGATAGATCGGACACTTTTGGTGCTATTTTGGGACCATTCACATTTATACAGCGATCAGTGCGATTAAAAATGCATTGATTACTGAGTAAATGTGACTGGCAGTGAAGGGGTTAACCAGGAGGGGGTAAGTGTGTCCTAGGGAGTGATTCTAACTGTGGGGGGGATGGGCTATATGTGACACGACACTGATCACCGCTCCCGATCACAGGGAGCTATGATCGGTGTCAGTGTCACTAGGCAGAACTGGGAAATGCTTGTTTACATCAGCATTTCCCCACTCTTCCTCTCTGTGAGACGATCGCGGGTATCCCCGTGGACATCGAGTCTGCGAGACCTGCAATCACACTCATGGAGCTCGTGGCAGGGTCGCGCGTGTGCCGCCGCTGGTGTGAGATCGCACGATGGCAAATTTAAAGGGACGTACCTGTACGCCCATTTGCCTGTCCGTGCCATTCTGCCGACGTAAATGTTTGTGCGGCGGTCGGCAAGTGGTTAAACCTGCTCGCGGCAATATAGATGAAAAATCAATTTAAAAAATGGCGTGGGTTCCCTCCCAGTCTATACAAGGCGTGGCCGGCAGCCGCGATATCTGCCGGCCACCCGTGATCGCTCTTCAGAGAGCCAGAACGGGGATCTGTCAATGTAAACAGACAGATCCCCATTCTGACAAGGAAGTAGAGAGATCTGCTGTTCCCAGTGACCAGGAACAGCGATCTCTTTCCTCCTCTAGTCAGTACACTGCCCCCACAGTTAGAAACACCTCCCTAGGGAACACTTAACCCCTTGATCGCCCCCCTAGTGTTAAACCCTTCCCTGCCAGTGACATTTATACAGTAATCAGTGGCTATTTTTAGCTCTGATCACTGTATAAATGTCACTGGTACCAAGAAAGTTTTAAAAAGTGTCCAATCTGTCCGCCGCAGTCCTGCTAAAAAAAATCGCAGATCACCACCATTACTAGTGAAAAAAAAATAATAGTAATAAAAATACCATAAATCTATCCCCTATTTTGTAGACGCTATAACTTTTGTGCAAACCAATAATAAGAGACAAATAAATAGCCGATTAAATGATAAAATAACAGAACCAGCTTTTGCTGCAGTATTCACTTTTGTTCTGGAGATTTTCCCTGCAGTACTATTTTGTGATGTTAGATGTTCTCAGATTAATGACCAGCATCATTCAACCCACTTGTCCTGGACCTGCCGCCGGCCTGTTACTGAACAGTGAAAGTCAGAGATATAGATGCCTCTTTTTCTGATGTAGATATGCTCCAAGAAGTCATTAAGCTGAAAAATCTGATTTGTAGTTCAAATGTCCACATTCAGCCGTCTTTCTCCTGCAGGTATAAGAGTAAAAAGAAGGCCTTTACGAAGTACTGCAAGAAATGGCAAGACGCGGAGGGCAAAAAGCAGCTGGATAAAGACTTTGCAGCCATGAAGAAATATTGCAAGGTTATCCGAGTCATCGTTCACACCCAGGTGAGAGGACACTAAAGACACAAGATTGGGGTGTCCGCAAAACAGTACAGAACACAGCCATGTGTACTTATCCTCATAAACAGCATCTCTTTTACTAAAGTCCAGGGTAACTTTGGTAACGCAGGCAAACAGCTAGAGGGATCCCAGACCCTAGGACACAGGAGGGGGCCTCACTGGAACTTTAATACTTGGAAAGCAATCAGACACACATTAGCTGTTTCTTTTTTAGAAGCTGCATGCTATTAGCCATGGCCTGGCTGCCTGCACCCTGGTTCTGAAAGTAGAGAGCCTCTCACCTGGCTGCCTGCACCCTAGTTCTGAAAGTAGAGAGCCTCTCACCTGGCTGCCTGCACCCTGGTTCTGAAAGTAGAGAGCCTCTCACCTGGCTGCCTGCACCCTGGTTCTGAAAGTAGAGAGCCTCTCACCTGGCTGCCTGCACCCTAGATCTGAAAGTAGAGAGCCTCTCACCTGGTTGTCTTCACCCTGGTTCTGAAAGTAGAGAGCCTCTCACCTGGCTGTCTTCACCCTAGTTCTGAAAGTAGAGAGCCTTTCACCTGACTGTCTTCACCCTGGTTCTGAAAGTAGAGAGCCTCTCACCTGGCTGTCTTCACCCTGGTTCTGAAAGTAGAGAGCCTTTCACCTGGCTGCCTGCACCCTAGTTCTGAAAGTAGAGAGCCTCTCAGCTGGCTGCCTGCACCCTGGTTCTGAAAGTAGAGAGCCTCTCACCTGGCTGTCTTCACCCTGGTTCTGAAAGTAGAGAGCCTCTCACCTGACTGCCTGCACTCTGGTTCTGAAAGTAGAGAGCCTCTCACCTGGCTGCCTGCACCCTGGTTCTGAAAGTAGAGAGCCTCTCAGCTGGCTGCCTGCACCCTGGTTCTGAAAGTAGAGAGCCTCTCACCTGGCTGCCTGCACCCTGGTTCTGAAAGTAGAGAGCCTCTCACCTGGCTGCCTGCACCCTGGTTCTGAAAGAAGAGAGCCTCTCACCTGGCTGCCCAGCTATTAAAGCGTCCCTTTAGAATACACACAGGGGACACAACCTAGTGGTCCAGCCATGGTCATCTTGTTATGTTCACTTTGTGGCTAGTAACCTGGCATTCTGTGAACACCAGTAAAGAAACCTGTTACTGTTTAGCCCAGGCATCCCAGACTCAGCTCATTGTAGGCTGATTGTTGTAGCATAGTACAGAATCATAAAAGAGCCTCCTAGAAGCCCATGTGAGAGTTTGCTGGATCTGGCTGCAATGGGTTCTGTAAACTTGGATGATAAACTGTCTGGATTTTATGACTTTAGCACAGCTGCAGAGTGTTCTGACTAGTAGAAGCTGTTCACTGATTGGTTTGAAGTGTTGCCAGAAAATGCTCTGTAATTCTGCCAAGTCTGTGATGTCTCTGTTCCTTCCATGCAGATGAAGCTTCTCCCAATGAGACAAAAAAAGGCCCATTTGATGGAGATCCAGCTTAATGGAGGCACTGTGGCGGAGAAGGTGGACTGGGCACATGAGAAGCTGGAGAAGCAGGTCCCAGTGAGCACCGTCTTCGCTCAGGATGAAATGATTGATGTTATTGGAGTCACCAAGGGAAAAGGAATGAAAGGTGATAGTGTTGTAAACAGTGCAATGCCAGAGTTAGCATTCACCTTAGCTGCTTTATTAAGGGGTACTTACTATACTATAGCTTTATAATGATTGCTTTGTTTGGAAATAAATGATTTTGAGTGAAACCTGATAGAGGGGAGGTGATGGGCAGAAGGCATCTGATTTAGCCCTGTTCACACTGAATCTGACTTTGAAATTGTGCGACTTCACATGAAGGCCGGTGCGACTTGACTGACATCTGTGCGACTTCATGCATAGATGTCTATGCAAGCCGCACCTGAAATCGCCATAAATAGTGCGGGAACCTTTTTTTCAAATTGGTGCGGCACTGTAAAGTTGGACCAACTTGAACAGTTCTATTGCCTACAATAGGGTGCGACTTGTCATGCGATTTAGACCTGTCAGATTGCATGACAAGTCACACCGGTGTGATTGGGGGATTAGAGAATTTGAGGAGTCTAATTTGGGCCTAATTGGTAACATTCTTTCAGAGAACAGGCGGTAAAGTGTTTCTATACTCATCTTGTGACAGGTGTTACATCACGCTGGCGCACTAAGAAGTTACCCCGTAAAACTCACAAGGGGCTTCGCAAGGTGGCATGTATTGGAGCCTGGCATCCGGCTAGAGTGGCATATACTATAGCCCGGGCTGGGCAAAAGGGCTACAACCACCGTACAGAGATCAACAAGAAGGTAACAGATCTCTGCTTCTTCCCTCTCTGTTCCTTCCCCTCTATCTACTCCCTTTGTCATCTATCTATCTATCTATCTATCTATCTATCTATCTATCTATCTATCTATCTATCTATCTATCTATATATCTATCTCTATCATTCTATTTTTTTTCCTTGTCTTCCTCCCTTCTCCTTTTTTCTTCCCTGTGCTTTCTTTAATTTTTTTTCTTTTGCCCCGCATCTCATCCCCTCTCTTTTCACCTCCTCTCTTTTTATCTCCTCTCTTCTCTTATTCTCTCATTTTCTCTGCTTTACTTACCATCTTTTCTCTTCTTCTCTCATTTCTCCTTTCCTCTCTCTCGCTCTTTTCTTCTCACCACTTCTCTCCTCATCTTTTCTTTTCTCCCTTCCTCCGAGTATCTCATCTTCTCTGTTTTATTCTCTCCTCTCCCCTCTTGTATTCTCTTCTGTCATTCTCATTCTGTTCTCCTTTCCAGTACTTTTTACTCTCTTTGCCTTTACTCTGTTCTTCCCTCATCTCCTCTCCCCCTCCTTTTTTCTTCTCTCATCTCTCTCCTCTTAACAATTTTTTCTTTTCTTCTTCCTTCTCCTCTTCTCTCCACACTTTTTTTACTTTCCCCATTCTCCTCTCCACACTATACTTTTCTTCTCTCACCTCTTTTCTCATTTCCTTCCACTTCCTTTTCCCTCATCTCCTATCCTCTCCTCTTGTTTCTCTTTTTCTCTTCTCTTTTCTCTCCTCTGCTCACCTCTCTTATGCTCTCCTCCTTTATCCTCTTCTCCTCACACTTTTCTTCTCACCTATCCTGTTAACTTTACACACTTTTGTTCTTTCTTCCCCTTTCTTTTGCTGTCTGCTTCTCTTATTTCTCACCTCTATTTTCTTCTCCCCTCTCCTTCTCTTTTCTCCATGCCCCCCATCTTCCTTTCTCCCTTTTCTCTCTTCCTCTCCACTTATCTCATCTTCTCTGTTTTATTCTTTCTCCTGTATCCTCTTCTTTCTTCTCCCCCATCCCCTTTCTTTTCTCACTTCCACTACTTTCTATCCTCCTTCCTATTACTCTGTTCTTCTCTCATGTCCTCTCATCTCCTCTCCTCTTTTTCTTCTCTCATCTCTCCTCGCCACAATTCTCCTTCTCCACTTTCCTTTTTTATCCTTTTTTTTTTTTCATAAATTGCTTGCACCTATACTGTCTGTTGCTGCCGATGCATTTGTTCTCGACCATGACGTCATGTTACTGGGTTTAGTTGCTTATCACTAAATAAAGTATTTGTAAAAAAAAGGTCATAAATCATCTAAATCATCTCACTGATAAGTAGAATGGCTAGAATCAACATTATTTAATGTATCAGTATAATGGCAAGTATAAATAAAAAAACTGTCAGAAAAAGATTACCAAGCATCATTTCCAAATGATCTTTTTATATAAAATGACATTACATAGGGCGGCATCCTTATGTAGGCATTATAATGGCATCATCAGTTGATAAGGAGGATGTCATATCATCCTTGTTTGACCCGCCCTCGCCTCTCTCCATCAGCTTTGGGCCCCTTTCACACATGCTTTCAGTTTGTTTTTCATCAGTTTTTTATCAGTTTTTACATCATTTCTTTACATCCATTTAACCCCATTTTTGGTTTACATTAGAGCTGCACGATTCTGGATAAAATGACAATCACAATTTTTTTTTTCATCTTTCACATTATACAAAAAATTAGGCTAACTTTACTGTTTCATTTTTTTTTAATTGATGGAAGTGTATTTTTTCCCCCAAAAAATGTTTTTGAAAGGCCACTGCGCAAATACCGTGTGTCATAAAATATTGAAACAATTATTCTCTAGGGTCTCTGCAAAAAAAATAGGGATTTCATCCATGCAAAAAAAAACGGATGTTGATGGAAGTGGATGAAAATGGTTGAAATGGTTGGGGTCTCATTAGTGATGGAGAAAAACTGAGGGAGAACAGAAACATTGGAATACTAGTCGGCACTTGTGTGCAAACGTGTATTTGCTTTGGAAGGATAAATTAGACGTGCAATTCGTTTAGTTACAAATTCGTTTTTTAACAAATTTTGACAAATTCGTTAATTTCCGAATTTCCAAATTTTTTAATTTCCGAAATTTCGAATTTCCAAATTTCCGAATTCCGAATTTCGTAATTTTCAAATTTCCGAATTTTTAAAAATTTTAAATTTCCGAATTTTGGAAATTCGGAAATTCGAAAATTGGAAATTCGGAAATTCAAAAATTCGAAAATTCAAAAATTTGAAAATCCAAAAATAAGAATGAAATTCTGAACGTTCAAAAGAATGAAAATCTGAAAATTCAAAAACACAAAAATCTGAAATAATAACTAACTGTTAATAAATATTAAATTATAGGTATTGGAATTTCCTTTCAAATTTGGCTGTTAGTAAACGTATTTGAACGAATTATCTGAAATAACGAATGCCGTATCTAAACGAATGGAACGTAACGGTCTAATAATAATAAATAACAATAATAATAATAAAACCTTTTTATTATTATTATTTATTATTAATTTGTTCCATTCCATTTGTTTAGATGCAGCATTCGTTATTTTCGATAATTCGTAACTTCAGCTAAATTTGTATTCGTTACGTTCACAAACAGCCAAATTTGAAAGGAAATTTCAATACCTATAATTTAATAGTTTGTTATTATTTAGTTAGTTATTATTTCGAATTTTACTGATTTTATTTTTTTCAGATTTTCAAATTTTCGGATTTTCGAATTTCTGAATTTCCGAATTTTCTAGTTCTGAAAACCTGAAAGTTCGGAATTTGGAAATTCAGAAATTTGAAGATTCAGAAATTCGGAAATGTGACAATTCGGAAATTTGGAAATCGAAAATTCGTAAATTTGAATATTCGTAAATTTGAAAATTCGTAAATTCAGAAATTCGTAAATTCAAAAATTCGTAAATTCGTAAATTTTAAAATTCGAAATTTCGAATTCCCGAAAAAAGCAAAAATACGAATGAAACGAAAGCAAACAAATTTTTTGTCAGTGCACATGTCTAGAATAAATCACCTCTAACATTGGATGTCATATGTGTATTGATGTTCCTGCATTATGTAAAACTATTAGAATACTTTTTACAATTTAGAATGGGGCAGCTCAAGACTGTGCATCATTTTGGAGGGTGCCTTGAGATTGTCCATAAATTTAAAGGGCGCCTTGACTAAAGATATTTGAGAAGCACCGATATTCAGTATCACATTGCAATAATGCATGCCAAGTACCTCACGCAGTCACTAGAGGTCAGTCTCAGCTCTCTGGAGACCAGCGCAGACAACAACAAGCTGTGCCCCATCCATTGTAATAATACTTGCTGTTCCCCCCATAGATTTATCGCATTGGCCAGGGAATACATCTGCAGGATGGAAAACTTGTGAAGAACAATGCAGCAACGCAGTATGACATCACAGACAAGTCCATTACACCATTGGTATGAACTGTACACCCCAGCCAAGTGGTCGGTCACATGACAAGCCTGGATTCATCTGTTCTTTTTAGCTTTATTTGCACTTATTTATTTAAATGTTGCTTTAACCAATTCCCCTCCGGAAGGTTTACCCCCCGTCATGACCAGGCCATTTTTTGCGATACGGTGCTACATTTTTTTAACTGACAATTGCACAGCCGTGCGACGTTGTACCCAAATACAATTTATGTCTATTTTTTCCCACAAATAGAGCTTTCTTTTGGTGGTATTTGATCACCTGTGCAGTTTTTATTTTTTGCTCTATAAACAAAAAAAGATCGCCAATTTTGAAAAACAAAAAACTATATATTTTTTTAACTTTCTGCTATAATACATATGCAATAAAAAAACTGCAAAAAAACGAATGTCTTCATTAGTTTAGGCCAATATGTATTCTGCTACATAGTTTTGATAAATAAAATCCCAATAAGTGTAAATACCGATTGGTTTGTGCAAAAGTTATAGCGTTTACAAACTATGGGTATAATTTTATTTTATTTTAATTTTTTTACTAGTAATGGCGGCGATCAGCGACTTATGGCGGGACTGCGATATTGAGGCAGACAATTCAGACACTTATGAGACTTTTTGGGGATCAGTGACACAAATACAGTGATCAGTGCTAAAAAATATGCACTGTCACTGTACGAATGACACTGGCTGGGAAGGAGTTAACCTCAGGGGCAATCAAAGGGTTAAATGTGTTCCTAGGGAGTGCTTATGTACTGTGTGGAAGATGCTTTTACTAAGGGAAGGCATAGATCCGTGTCCCTGCTTTGCAGGAACACAGGATCCATGCCTTCCCTACTGACAGAACGGCGATCTGCCTTGTTTACATGTGTACTGAACAATCGGCGGGTGCCGGCGGACATCGCGCGCATGCACCCCAGACCCAAAAGTTTCAGATCACGTACTTGGTATGTGATCGAGCACGGCTTTGCCACTTTGCCACCGTATATCTAAGTTATGCAGTCTGTAAGTGGTTAAATATGTAGAATGTTCACCTGTGTCAGTTTATCCAGGAGAATCCCAATTCTCCATAGGGGTGTGGTCTAGCCCAAGTGGGTGTGGTTTCATAGAAACATGGATGTGGTTTGAGAATCACATTTGGAGAAGGGGTTTGATGATTGGGAGAGGAGCTTTTTGGCTGGGAAGTTTCACCCTCTAAAAAATGATCCTTTTTTGAAGAAGTGGAAAGGATTTGTTGACCTAAAGCAGTTGTCTCCAAACTTCGGCCGGGGGCCGGATGCGGCCCTTTGCTGGTCTTTATTTGTCCCTTAGTGCACTATTCCTCACACTGAAACAAGACACTATTGTGCCAACTGAAACCAACAATGGGGCACTATTCCTCCCAATGATACCAGTGATAGGGCACTATTCCACCCCCTAAGAGCCAGTTCACACCACAAAAACGCACTCCAGATCCGTGCGCGTTTTTAGTCCGTTTTTGATGCATTCCGGTGCATTTTTGATGCATTTCCGGATGCATTCCCGGTGCTTTTTTTTCTTCTTTTTTTTTCACAGAAATTACATTAATCACTTTTCGACCAGCCGCCGCAGTTGTACTGCGGCAGAATGGCACGGCTGGGAGAAATGACGTTACCTTACGTCGCTTCGCCCTGTGACTACTAGTGGCACGCGTGCAACCGCTGCTCGCCCCAAGAACCGATGCGAATGCCTGGCAGTCGCGATGACCACTGGGCTCCCGCGATCACTCGTGACACACTGAGAACCAGGATCTGTGTGTGTAAATACAGAGATCCTGGTCTCTGAGGGGAGAAGAGACTGATCATGCGTTCATACAAAGTATGAACAGCGATCTGTCATCTCCCCTAACAAGTCCCACCCCCCCCCTTCAGTTAGAACACGTAGCAGGGAACACAATTAATCCCTTCACTGCCAGTGACATTTTTACAGTAATCAATGCATTTTTATAGTATTGATCGCTGTATAAATGCCAATGGTCCCAAATATGTGTCAAAATTGTCAGATTTGTCCGCCATAATGTCGAAGTCCCGATAAAAATCTCAGATCGCCGCCATTACTAGTATAAAAAAATTAATAATAAAAATGCCATAAAACTATCCCCTATTTTGTAGACGCTATAACTTTTGCACAAACCAATCAATAAATGCATATTGCGATTTTGTTTACCAAAAATATGTAGAAGAATACATATCGGCCTAAACTGAAGAAAAAAAAAATTATATATTTTTGGAGGATATTTATTATAGTAAAAAGTAAAAAATATTCAGTTTTTTCAAAATCGTTGCTCTTTTTTTGTTTATATTTGTTTTTGTTTTTTATTTGTTTTTTGTTTTTTGTTTGCAAGAAATAAAAACTGCAGAGGTGATCAAATACCACCAAAAGAAAGCTCTATTTGTGGGGAAAAAAGGACATCAAATTTGTTTGGGTGCAACGTCGCACGAAGGCGCAATTGTCAGTTAAAGCAGCGCAGTGCTGAATAGCAAAAAGTGCTCTGCTCAGGAAGGGAGTAAAATCTTCCGGGGCTGAAGCGGTTAAAGAACAAAAATATTTTATTTTTAAAGTGTATCTTTTTTCGTTTGGATATAGAGGGGAAGGGTTAGACCCTCGATCAAATTGTTATTGCTGTCTGTGTCTCCATTGTGGAGATTTTCCCTAGAACAAAACGTAAATCATCCAATGGGAACACCGGTTCCAGGGACAACTGTCTAAAAGGCAAACTCCGCCCACTTTGGGAGATTTCCAGATACTTTCTATTGTGTTTCTGGGACAGAAACACAAAAAAAGGTAAATTTCAATAATGGTACACAGGCGGCAAAAACTAACCGGACAGGGGTTTTAACCTTTCTATAATTTAATCAAAACAAACAAAAAAAAAATTGCTTGTGTATGCACTTTAAAGATACCCATGTGATCATAAAATGTTTCCATTTGTATTGTTTTTTTAAAAATATTAAAATTGAATATGTACCAATTAAACCTTGTTGGACCATAATGGCAATTTTTTATTTTTTTGTGCATGTTTCTTTCTCATATTTTCAAATGCTATCACAATATCACAAGAAATACAACACAGCAAATTTTTGACAATACCGTGATGGCATTTTGTAAATGTTATAAGTAAGAAATATGAACAGAGATACAAAAACACTGATGTAAGGGCTGGAAAAGACATATTTTGCAAAGATTTTGGGCATTTTTTTCTATTCTTGGTTCTTGCTATCACAAGAACAGGGCCAGTGACTTACTAAATGATAAAGCCAGGGTGAGGATGGTGGCCCTGAAATTCACACCTTTGTAAATATATCAGCAATGGCAGCTCTCATATTCCTGCCCAACAAGTTCCTTTTAAAACCGGTTTAAAAAAACATATGAACAATCCACTTGAGTGCATTTAGCAATTGGCTTGTCCATTTAATGGCCTTTAAAATGGTATTTGCTCAGTAAAAGTTGTCCAAAAAGTGCTTTGTGGTTTTTAAGTTGCATTATCACACTTTCAGAGTTAACCGATAGGATAAAATGGTTGACTACACTTTATGTGGGTAATATAGGCACTTCTAACATGTCTCACTTTTTTCCCCAGGGAGGTTTCCCACATTACGGCCAAGTCAATAATGACTTTTTAATGCTTAAAGGATGTGTGGTGGGGAGCAAGAAGAGAGTGCTCACTCTTAGAAAGGTGAGTTGATCTCAATATGCCTCTGTGATTGTGCATTGTATACTAAATACATACCACACACATATATATACCACACACACACACACACACACACACATATATATTACCACACACACACACACACACACACACATATATCTCTCTCTCTCTCTCTCTCTCTCTCTCTCTCTCTCTCTCTCACTATATATATATATATATATATATATATATATATATATATATATATATATATATATAAAAGAAATGATGTATGTATAAAAAAGATAGCCGATACATGGGCGAAGGCATGTAGCCTCCTCTTCATATTATTACGTTCAGGTGTTTCTAGTGAAGGACATTGTTAATTCTACAGTATGTAAGGAAACGCTAGACAATTGTACATCTTCAGCCTTCTGGCAACAGTTTGGGGAAGGCCCATTTCTGTTCCAACATGACTGTGCCCCTATGTCTAAAGCCAGCTCTAAAAATACTTGGTTTAATGAAATAGAGTTGAAGGAACTTGAGTGGCCTGCGCAAAGCCCTGACTTCAACCCGACTGAACCCTTGGGATGAATTGGAACGTCAATTGCGAGCCAAGTCTTCCCATCCAACATCATTACCTGACTTCACAAATGCTTTTTTGGCTGAATGGGCACAAATTCCCACAAACACACTCCAGAATCCAGTATAAAGCCTTCCCAGAAGAGTGGAAACTGTTCTAGATGAAGAGAGGAAGCCAAATGGTCTTGGTTTTGGAATGGGAAGTCCAACATACTCAAATAGTTGGGATGGACAGGTACCCATACATTTTTAACCATATGGTAAATACCTACTCAAGTGCATGTGTATTGATGTCTCCCAAAACTTATTTCAGCTTAGTTGCAGGTACTATACATGGAGGTAGTCAGTTTCCCATTGCAATTGCTAGCTCTGCCTCCCGATGGTGCCTGGCTGATTTTATTATTGTACTGCAATTCTATGTGAATGGGTATCAGATTGAAAATAATAGCTACTCTGCAGTCTCTGATATAAGGAATCCACAATGCTCCTGGTAACCAGAGACCATGTAATTTTGTTGCCTCGGCTTACTTGGGCTAGCTAAGGAGCATTGAATATTTATTTTTGGGAATAAAGAGGTACTTTTTGCCTAAAATAATAATTTGGTTTGGTAATGTTGGCATGTGTCCTTATCATTGGAATTTGAATGAATTTAGGGAAAGCTAAAGGAAATAACTTTTTGTTCAACAATTAGGAATCCATAGAAGCCTTCTCATGTCTATAACTCTCTCTCTTTCTCTGCGATAGTCTCTATTGGTTCATACCAGCCGTCGTGACCTGGAGCCTATTGAGCTGAAATTCATTGATACTACATCGAAGTTTGGCCATGGATGCTTCCAGACAGACCAGGAGAAGAGAGCTTTCATGGTATGTTTAGTGCTGTTGTAACAGATATACAAACACCAGTCCTAAATGTCCCTGGGGTCTATGAATTTTTCCAAATACTAAGATCTATTTTAGATCCCTGAGCACAGATGTGGTGCCTTCATTTTCATGCTACAGACGCAGTTAGCAGGTCTATGTGTAGTGCTGGGCTTCCTTTTAAAAGCCTAGCTTGCTCTTAAAAGTGCTTTAAAGGCCCCCTGTCATAAATGTTTATTTGTAAAATATTAATGATAAACATCTAACTATAAGGCCAGGTTCACACTAGTGCTGGTTGGGAATTGACGCAAAATCACACGCTTTCCCGACCCAGACACAGAAACACACTAATCTTTAGCAGACGCACAGGGGTGCCATTAATTCTTGGCACCCCAATGCATTGGTGCAAGTTTTCGAGTGCACCAAACTGCATGGCGCCTCAGCACCATGTGGATCCATGTGGCGCAATAAAAAAAAAAAAGGATCAGTGACTTCCTTGCATTTCTGGTAGGGCAGCCCATTGAAATTCATTAGCTACCCTACAGGCTATGTGTACATGCAAACTAGCACACATAGGTCTGAACTAGGCCTAACAGTTTATTTATATGCAAACTTAAAGCATTTCTCCACCTGACCACACCCCCCATCCCATTTCTTTTACCACTGTTTAGCAGGAGGTGGGATCTGCACTTTCAGATTCTCACCCATCCAGTGGATCCAGCATTGTCCTGTTGAGATCCTCTCATGCCTGGTCACTGCTCTGTCCTGCCAGGTCTTACGGTTCTGGGTGGGCCTCCTGATGATGTGCCATTAAATCCAACCCTCCGGTAAATGAAACCGTAAGGCCTCCTGGGATATGTGACATACAAATCCCAGGAGGCACAGTGGGCACAGTACATAGGTGAATGACATGTATTGGAGGTGAGACCAAACCCTTTTACTAAAAAAAAAAAAATGTTTAAAAAAAGCTGCTATACAGATAGCCGAGCGGAGGAGGGGTGGGCAGGAGGCACTTTCAATTTATGGGTGAAGATCCACTTTAAAACAAAGGTAAATAAGCTGATAAAAACTTTACTATTCCATTGAAAAGCAGAAAACAGTTGCCATATTGCTTATCCTCAGGGAACTGTTTGTAATATCTAATTTATACTATGTAGAGGAAGATGCCAGGGCAGCCACATTGGTGCTGATTGGGAATTTTCTGTGTTTTTTTTTTCTCTGTCCACAGAATGTTAAAAAGAAACAGTCATCATTGGGTTTCTGTAATAACCTTAATTTCCACATTTCAATTCTTTCCTAAAATTGTCCAACCATAACTCTTTATAAATAATATGAGTTTTTATTTTTAACTTGTATTCTCTCCCTGTTAGAGCCAATGTTAGACTATCAGATTTTAAAGCCATCCTATCTTCTGCCTGAGCTAAGGGCTTTTGGGATTTCAAGATAGATAGAGGGTTTGTTATTTGACAGTTTGCCCCCTTCAGCAGCCAGTCAGAGTCTGGTATCAGTCATAAATTCACTTAGGGGTCAGGTTATCCTTTAGAAACAGCCTGCCTATGAGTTGATATTTCTACACTCATAGGGAGAAAATACAAGTATAAAGTAGAACACACAGCTATCCCTGGGAGGCACTGCTGCACAATACCACAATCGAAAGCTCATATTTACACATTACAACCTAGCCACGCAATCTTTTTCCAATCAACGTAAGATTTTTTTTAAATTTAGAGTTGCCAAACTTACAGTATATACAGTGGGTATAGAAAAGAATCCAATTTTGTTGCTTTGCAGCCTGAAATGAAGACAGACACAGTTTTTGTTCTATCCAGCTGTATTTACTCAGTTAAGTACAGTAACTCAACTTATAACCTCCAAATTAAAGCTATAACACCAACATGTCAGAATTTGTTGGTGTTATTGGAAAAAGGAGCCCCCCTCTCCTAAATGGCTTGTAAACTCAATCAGGTGTAGCTAATCCCCTTCTCAAAGGCACACAAAGCCATTTGACTTTCAACTGACCAGCTGTGGTCATTTTGATTAGCTCAGCATGAAAAGAGCTTTCCTGGAGCATTTCATTACCTGGTAGGGCAACTGAAGCAAACAATCAACTATGGGTGGCAAGGCACTGTCACCGGGATCTCCGGGATAAAGTTGTAGACAGGCACAAGTCAGGAGATGGATATAAAAAAAATTCAAAGGCTTTATCAATGTCTAGAAGCACAGAGAAGTCTATTATTAGGAAGTGGAAGGTACTTGATACAACACAGACCCTCCCTGGGTCAGGACATCACTCCAAACTGAGAGAGCTAGGAGGAAACTGGTCAGAGAGGCTACCAAGAGATCTGCAGCAACTCTGAAGCAGTTGGGAATTTATGACAGAGTGGCCATTGTGCGCAGGTGACAACAAACTCACAAATTCTCCACAAATGTGGCTTGTATGGGAAGATTGCAAGAAAAAAGCCACTTCAAGAAAGGCCACATGCAGTTATGACTGAGCTTTGCCAAGATGCACTATGAAGATTCTGAGGCCACATAGAAAAAGGTGTTATGGTCAGATGAGTCTAAAATTGAAATATTTGGCCTCAACACCAAACTATATGATGGAAATTCAATACAGCTCTCCATAAAAATAACACCATTCCTACAGTAAAGTGTGGAGGTAGTAATATACTGTTATGGGGGGTGTTTCTCTGCAGCAGGGACTGGAACACTTGTCAGAATAGAAGGAAAAATGGATGGGGCAAAATACCGTCAAATTCTTGAGAAAAATCTGCTGCCCTCTGCCAGGAAGTTGTCAATGGGAAGAAGGTTTTCCTTCCAACATGACAATGACCCAAAGCACACAGCAACAATGAGCACACAGTGGTTGAAGGAGAAAAGGGAGAATGTCCTTGCATGGCCTAGTCAGAGCCCAGACTTAAACCCCATTGAAAATCTGTGGAATGGCTTGAAGACTGCAGTCCACAAACGGTCACCATCAAATGAAAGAGTGGGCAAATATTGCAAAATCTAGATGTGCAAAGTTAGTAGAGACATATTCCAACAGACTAAAGGCTGGAATTAAAGCAAAAGGTGGTTCAACAAAATATTGACACAAGGGGGGCGATTTTGTTTCCAACTCAGTGATTCTGTGAATTTTTTTTTTTTTTTTACATGTTGGTGTCATATCTTTCACTTGGATCTTATAAGTTGCACTGAGTAAATACAGTTGGAATAAAACAAAAAAATGTGTCTGTCTATTTCAGGCTGAAAAGTGAAGGGAAATGGTACACAGCAAAAAATAACCTGCCCATACTCTATCCAAAGCTAAAATGTTTTTGACGGCCCGGTCTCCCGGAAGTTCGGCTCCCTCCTCCATCCTCCGCCGATGGACCAATTAGAAAGTGCAGCGCGCATGCGCATTAGGGAACCGGCTGTTAAGACTAAAGGCTACACTGCCAGGTTTCCTTGCCAGGAATGGCAGCGGCTGCACCCGACAGCCGATCCGAGGATCGGCTGCACCCGACAGGCGATCCGAGGATCGGCTGGGGTGCTGACATTGCGGGCTCCCTGGACAGTTAAGTGTCCGTATATTAAAAGTCAGTAGCTGCAGTAATTGTAGCTGCTGACTTTTAATTTTTCATGGGGGGGGCTGAACCTCATTTTAAGGATATTTATACACTTTGAGGATAACGTGTATTGCTACGTAAATTTTAGAGGATTTGGTTTTTTAAAAATGCCCATTCCTGACTGTCCTCATTTAAGGCACACCTGTCACTTAATAAAAACCTTATTCATCAAGGATTCAAGTGTTGAATTTGCTTTATTTACCAAAAAGGGGTTTTCTTTAAAATCCCCTAAACTGTTTTCATCTACACTTTCTCACAATTTGTCTACTCCTATAACATATTTAGGTGTGTTCATGTCCTTGATTTTATACAACGCTTTTGGACTTGAGCCCTAATGTACGACACACAGCGCCCAATGCAGACACCTCCCTCTAATATGGGACTAGTGGATAACAAGGGTATCCCCTGATATAGTGACTATCTGGATTGTTCTGGGGTTACTGTTCCATAAGGTTTTTGAAGAAACATATAATATATTCCTCCTTTCTTACAGGGACCTCAGAAGAAACATCTCATAAAAGGCACATCGGAGGTTACTGAAGATCTTTAAATATTATTGCTAGTCATGGGTTTATGATTTAAGACAATAAAATGAAAAATGCTCATTAGAATTATGTCTTTATTGTAATATTATTTTGCCTGATTTTATTAACCTATATGACAAATGTTTTACCATTGTGAAGTGCAATGACTGAACTATGCTCTTTTATATGAGAGATTGTTCATTAGCAGAATCATTTTCTGTAAATGGCTTTACTGGTGGATAGTTATAAGTGGCAGGCTTGGTGCCCTAGTGCCCATACTCACTATAGCCATAGGTCACCCATCACTGTCACATGTGTATTTTCATCTATAACACAAGATGACGGTCTCTAACTGCTATCCACTTAAAGTAACGGTATAGCCATTTTTTTTAGTTTTGGATATAAAAGGTAAGGGTTATAATGTGTCAAGTTATTATTGCTACATCATACAGGAGATTCTCCATGGCTTGAATTTGTCCAGCTCTTGCCTGGCTTTGCACAGCCCGTGTACATGTCTCTCCAGGCCAATCTAGCTGTCCCTAAAGTACCTTTCTGTACAAGTTGTCCTCAAAGGCATGCCCCCCCTTCCTGATCTCATACTTACCTCTGTGCCCATTAACATGATCTTCACTGTGCATCCCTACCAGGTTGCTGTCTTCCTGTATATGTGCTTCATGGCTCCATTCATTCCAATGAGGAGTCATACCCTTGGTGGCCTCCAGTAGTCCTGTGACGTGTTGCTCTCCCCATGGGAATGAATTGGGCCATGGATGGAGAAAACCCAGTGAGGATGCTTTTGGAAGAAAGGCTCTGCAGCTCTGGAGGATTGTTTAAGAGGGGACAGAGGTAAGTACGTTTGGATCAGGTGAGCTGCACTTAGGACTGGGGGGGAGGGGTTATGACTTAAAAGACAACTCGGACAAATTGTATCAAAAGTACCTTTTGACATTACCCAAAGTACTAGAGAAGACCCTTCCTCCCATGCTCACGTTGCCACAATGTAACAGAAATATCCAGTTACCCACAACATTTATAGCAGGTGTAATGTAAATTCTCATGGATTCCCAGTGCACATCATATTCATTCTTGTGCATACCTTAGAAAGTCTGTAGTCTTCTGACTATCGATTGGACTTCTTTAAAATGGCCGTGGGACACTTTTGCAGACACTTTCAGCAGCAGATCCACAGTTTTGGTGCAAACATTGGGGGTGCAATTTTTTTTAACATTGGAGTGCAATTTCTTGAGGTAGAGACAATTTTCAATATATATGCTCTGCTAAACTACATGTTCTTTTGTTAAACTTTGGTTCTACTTTAAAGCTCATCTCCAGATAATTCCAAAGAAAAGCCCTTCTCACTCACCACAAGCCCTTCTCACTCCCCCCCAACCTAATCTATATTAGAAAAACCAAAAATACTTAAAGCCTCAATTACTTGCAATTTGTTGTGGTAGAGACAATTTTTAATATATATGCTCTGCTAAACTACGTGTTCTTTTGTTAAACTTTGGTTCTACTTTAAAGCTCATCTCCAGATAATTCCAAAGAAAAGCCCTTCCCACTCACCCCCGACCTAATCTATATTTGAAAACCAAAAATACTTAAAGCCTCAATTACTTGCCTAAAGGTCCAGTCATTTGACACTGGGTCATATGTCTTCTTTCTTCTTCTCCATAGCGTAGAAGGGTCTGGTCTGCAATGTCCACTGCACTTCCTGGTGACGTAGGCACTGCTCTTTGGCTTCGGTAGGGCTATAAGTGGGCAGCCAGACCATTAAAGAAAATAGAGGGCAGCTTCAGACCACTGGTCGACTCAAAGATCACGTGACGTTGGATTCAGGTAGGTTTTTATGCAGTTTTGAGGTCTGAGAGGAAGGAAATAGCTGACCCAGACTAGAGCAGGGGTAGGCAACCTCGGCCCTCCAGCTGTGATGAAACTACAAGTACCATAAGACGGCAGGGTTGGCCTTCATCTTTCAGGAGCAGATCTAGTGAAGAGCAGCATTGACTTAAGGCCCAATTCCAGACAAAAAAAAAACTTCCTTTCCTCATAGACTTTTACAAGAATACCTTCTTTAATTCAAACAATTATGTCATGGGGTGGGAGGCCTGCGGACACTAAAGAACAAAGGGAAGTGTAGTGAAGGAAGTCTTGGACATATTACACTCCCCCAAGGAGACAGAAAGATGTTTCCTGGAGTCCTTCAAACAGGCATGAGGTTAAAATCATAATGATAAGAATGTGCATCATTCATCAGTACATTCCCAGCTGTGCTTTGAATTGTTGGATTTGACTCTTTGAGATCATGTTGGATTCGGTATACAAGTCTAATCAATGGGTATGTCTGCTTCTAAGCTCTACTATGCTTATATATATTGCTTTCTATCCACCTTAAAGGAAGCCCCATTGAGAAAAAAAACATAAGCTGTCTTTGCTTGCCCCCCTCTTCTGAAAATGCTAGATGACTGTCTGATGCAGTGGCTCCAATCCTGAGCCAGAACAAGTACGTGTTTTTAATAATGCTGACTTCACTGCCTGCATATTTGTTTCACGTCAGTGATCCAGAAAATATCAAAGCCATTTGTATTGGCATAACAGACAGAGAATTTGCATTTTCAGAAGTGGCTTAGTAATGGAAACCTACTGTACATACTTTTTTTTTTCTGCCCAGGCTTTCTTTACTCTTTGTCATAACCTTCTCTTTTGCTAGTTTGTGTTCTTTTATTGCAACCAAAGTATTTGAGTTTTACATTTAGAGGGCCTATTTATAAAGTATTGAATAGGACCTTCACCAAATATTCACTACAGGTGAATCAATCACACTGTAATTTAGGGATCCACTTGCAGAACATTTGAAAAATGTGACATGAACTTCTTTATAAAAATACTCCTTAAAGTCAGTCCAATGAACAATGAGACTCAGTTTTCATAATTAGCGAATTTGAAAAGCTATAATATTCGAGCGATCAGTTAAATAGAGTGCCACGCTGTGTTCAAGCGATCAGCCTTCTATTATAAGTCCCAGTAATGGAACCATGTTATATGAACAAGAAAGTAAATTGTCTATTACAGAAACCAGTTGCATTCCAGCTGTCAATTATTCTATGTAGCAAAGCTAACACCTAATTGGTTGATTTACCAGCACCATTACTTTACTTTTGCTTTAGTGTTAAATCGCTGTAACCTCAGAAATACTGAAGCAGGGAGAACTGGTAACCTTTGAACTGGGGGGCCAAACCCAACAACTAGCCCCTTTAATGGTAGGGACATATTTCTGGGCTAATTAAAGCATATAATAAAAATGAGGCGACTCATTGGTCAGTGGGTATGGTGAAAGCTGGGTGTTCCTAAATAACATGGTTAATTGGGACACATCTTTTCACATCTTCCAAAATTGGCTTACTTTGCGACTCCTCGTGTTCGGTCACATGACATCTCAGATTTTCAGGGGAAGTTGGTGCTGGAAGACTTCCCTATGCCACATGCTGTGATCCCAGGTCTGAACATACAGCAGGTATCTAAAGTATATAATGCCCACCACCATGTGTCACTGGCTGCGGGTCCAAATCCATTCTGAGTGCTGGAGTTTTGCTTAGGGCCACCAACTCAACAAATCTTTTTAGTACTGGCCTGGGAGGCAAATGCCCCAAGTCCAGTCTTTCCATTTATTAAAGTATTCTACATAAGGGGGTACCTATTATAACAATAGTATATATAATGTATCATTGTGCTGGAAACACTATCTGAGACAATTTTTCCCTACGTAATTAATCTGACTCCCTCTTTCCTTTTCTTCAGATGTAGTAAGAGTGTGAGAGAAAGGACTCAGTGAGTTCCTAGAGGTCACAAAGTGCTTGGGGCAGCCTTATCCTTAGAACAAAAGTTATACAGGCAAAGTCCGCATGATAGTACAAAGTATAAAGGCAATATGAAGTACCCTTACCTTAGTGATCTGACTACAGTAAACTGAGATCTGATCAGTTGCTGTGACCTTTAACCTTTTTTATTGAATGAGCACAACAGTATGTAGAGTGGTCCTGTGCATCAACTGACATTGACCAATGAGATGGTAGCTTTCCTTAGGTTTGCCATTTTATTCTACTGAAAGCTAAATGATGATTGGCTGCTATAATCTCTGTTCTTTACACATAAATGTCTACCTGTATGATGTAAAAAAAAACAAAAAACTGAACTTCTGTTTATAAGAGAAGAGAGACACATAGGGAGAGATTTACTAACACTGGAGCACACATGATCTGGTGCAGCTGTGCATAGTAACCAATCAGCTTCTAACTTAAGCTTAATCAATTAAGCTTTGACAATAAAACCTGGAAGCTGTTTTCTATGCAGAGCTGCACCAGATTTTGTATGTACCAATTTTAGCAAATTGCCATAATGTCATTTTTATACTTACCGTATCCCTCAGCTTCCATGGTGGAAATACCAACAGAGACTCATTTGTCTGTTATTTAATAACACTAGACCTCATCTAAGATCTAGAGGAAAAGGTGTCTAGACTGGGACTCTCCTAGTGGCTGATGAAATACTTAATTCTTGCCCTGATCTAGAAATGGGAATCTGATTGATATGGGTAACACATCTACCTACCTCCCCATGTTCTACATATTTTTACATAATTATGCCACAGAGAAAACCATGGCAGATATGTCCCCGGTTCTCAGTGCCATATTGTTGTAGCCTGCTCTGGAATAAGGTCCTTCTATAATGGTTTGTAATCATTTTTGTGGTCTGAAAGGAACTTTCTTCATCAATGGATCCACGATTTAGTGCAGTAGGTGTCATTTGTCCTTCTAAATTACTCTTAGACGGTCCAGAGTTCTCTGTGCATCCCAATCTTGTGCGTTTGCTTAACCGGAAGGCTCCTGTTACAAGTTCATAGGAGTCCTGGTTTGGAGGGGTCAATTTGTGTTGACCTGGTATTATCCACTGCGGACTGCATTATGGGAAAGTACAAGTCATCCATGTTTGGCATCACTAAGATTTTCTGCCATTGGGGAAAAAAATGGACAGCTTAAAAGCCAAGTATATTACTTTCCAAAAATACAATACAATACTTACATCAAAAATTGGAACCGATCATACTATCAATTATGGTTCAAAATTGCCCAAAGAATTGCTAAACATTGAAATTTTCACTGTATGAATGATTGATTATGACCATGTGAGCCTGTTCTTTCACTAGATGCAAACATACTAGAACATTTTTATTAGTCAGACAAAATTCACTGAAATACAGAAAAAGTTGCTATCTTTGCAAGCTAGAAGAAATTACTTCTTGCCTTAATAAAGTGTAATTTGCACAAAAAAATATATATATGTCTTAGCATCAGACATATTTTTTTTGTTAAAGTCCAATTGAAGTGAACTTATACTTTAAATTGGTTAAATATATTCAGTTGCATCAAAGCAAAGTCTTAAGCCTCGTACACACGGTACAAAAATCAGAAGGGGAATCATCGTTTGACAGGCTGTTGTCCGAAGTTCTTACCGTTGGTACGCTCCTTTCAACAATTGTTTTCCAATGACTGGCTAGTAAATTTTTGTCAAACGACAGCTCTACGACATATTTTCGGATGGTCAGTACACAAATCCATCACACAAAAGTCAAAAGTACAAACCCGCATGCTCAGAATCAATGCTCACCAAACACGAGATTAGCAAAAGGTGCCCAAAGGGTGGCGCTCATGAGCTGAAATTCTTCGTAGTACGTCACTACGTTTGTGTTTGTGGCACGACAATTTGCGTAACATTAGTATGCAAGACAAGATCCTGGCACACGCCCGTTTGACAAAAATCAGACGCTTTGTTGTCCAACAATTGTACCGTGAGTACGAGGCTTTACAGTTGGTTTCCTTTAGAAAGTAGCCACAGCCTGCAGAGATCTAACACGCCCTTGCTGAACCAGAATTAGAACTCTCAAATCAGCAAAGCTCTTGCTCTCTACTGATTGTAGAGCTCTAGCCCTGACTCAACAAGTGGCATGTCAGATCTTTGCAGGGAGACCACTGCTTCCACACAGAGAGTCTTCTTTTACAGAATGCTGGCAGGGGACAGACTTTTCCACTCAGGCTCTCGCTACTCTCTAAAAAGAACCAACTGTAAGACTTTGGGCAGCTTTTGTTTTGATGCATCTGGAAAGTAATTAGCTCACCAAAACTGGCCATACACTGTTACTGTTCAGCCAACATGTCCCCTTGGCAGAAGTCGATTAAACAATCAACTTCTTTTGAGCTGGGAGCCCACACGCTGATCGAAATTTGGCCAGTCATTGCTGGGCAATTTTAGACTGACAGTTAATACATAAGTAAAGGCAAAACTTTTTTTATAGTGTAAAATAAAGGGGGGGGGGGGGGGGTAGATTAGAACACCTGCCGGTTTTTATTGCTGTCTGTCCCCTTGGAAATTCACCCTCTCTATTTGTCCTGTTGACCATTATCATTGAAAGTGAAAGTAAAAGAAAATCCCAAATTTTGGGTTATCCCCAGAAAAGTAACAGATGGGAAATCTCCCAATGGAGACACTATCTGGGGATCCCCAAGAGATTCCCTTACTTTGCTGGATTTCCTTTCACTTCCTGTTTGGCTATGGGGGCAGGAAGTGAAGGTAAATCTCCCCAATGGGACAAATATGGCAAATATAAACCTTACAGGGGTTATAACCTTCCCTTTCTCTATCCAAAACGAAAAAAATAAGTTTTGCCTATACAGTAGTTCTACTTTAAGTTGGTCCTTAAATGCCCAAGCAGATCTCCAGCCAAAAGCTTCTTTTATTATTTTACTTTACTTTTCACAAAGGTGCCTCTACTTTCATGCACTGTTAATTACAGAATTGCTCATGGCACCATACAGGCTTTCACCATGAAGTAAGTGTACATGCAATTTTGGTAGACGTGTTATATTACAAGTCAGGTACCTGGAACTCATCTTGTAGTTTCTTCTCTATCCATTCAGTGACATGTATAAATGTGACTTCTCGTTCTCCAAGCTTTGGGACAACCTTCATCTCCACTTGTGGCGGTGATCGGAAGCTGTACCTACAATATATGCTGATGATTGTTACTTCGAATATGAACTCTTGTCAACACAGCAGGAAAACGTAGAAAGTCAAGTCTAAACTATTGGAAAAATCTTAAGTATGGAAGATAGCTAACCGGTAATTAACAGACAAATCTGTATCCAGCATAATGCAGAATGCTCATCTCTGGAACTTTAACTTTGATAATGTTAAAAACTCGTCACAACTGATCAATAGCAAAGTTATACATTAAGCTCTTACCATATGCGGTCAGTGGGGGGAGGGGGGATATTGATGGCCAAGGTTCCTTCCAGCTCCTGGACCTCCACAGTCAGCAGCAGAGGGGTATTGGACATTTCCTCCATCTTCCTTTTAATGTACTCATTTTCTGTTGCCCTTTGGAAGTATCGTGACTTAGCGATCTTATCTACAAAGCGAAGAATCTTCCGGCTGGTACTGTTCCCACCTGGGAAACTGCAAAAGGAGAGTCAGCTATAAAGAGAACCCAATTTAAAACGTGAAATCAAACTTCTGCACTTGGTCGCCATGCTAGATTAGGTTCGTGTAGCTGACAATATCCTCTTTAGTGGGGATATTTTCTGAAGGACCCTAAGTCTGAGCTTGGGAAAAAGTAGGCTATGTTCTCTGGTTAAAGCAGCACCCTCTCTGTGATCCTACATTCATCATACCATAAGAGCAAGGAGCCACAGCAAAGAGTCATGTGACATGATGACGCAGTCCCACCTGGAAGCATTGTGATTACCTTGCAGTGGAAGTTATAAAGCTCAGATGAAGGAAAATTGACAGGACTAATGAGATTAATAGTCTTTATTCATAGACAACATTCTCCATCCACTACTTTTTTTATCCCATGTCTGGAACTGCAGTTTTTTTCCTATGAAATGTTAAAATCTATCACTTTGTAGATAATGTGACCACTGGTTCATAAATCTTCTTAGGCCCCCTTGCTTTTTGGAGTCTAGTTGCTGTTCATTCCTGTTTGATGTAGTGATCAGATCTTGCTTCTGTAAAATATATCTTCCAACATTTCAAAAGCTAACGCAAAGGCCACATGTAGCAAGTAAATTAATAAACCTCCCAGCTGCAGCTAGAGAGAGCTCTAATGATTTGTAGTATGCCTTCAGGAGACCGAAAACCAACAAGTTCACAATAAACTTAGAAAGCAAGTGAGCAACAGTGTTTTGTACAGCCTCCCTGGAGTCTGTTACTTTACTGTAATAGCCGCTTCCCTTCTTTGTGACCTGTGACACTGTGATCGCGCCAATCCCGGACGAGCCCCCAAATGCTACAGGATTATCAGTGATCTGAGTGCAAGGTATGACAGAGATGCAGCCTGCAGTATCTGTATTAAAGAGGAGACACAAAACACTGTTGCTCACTTGCTTGCCAAGTTTAATGTGAACTTGTTGGATTTCAGTCTCCTGAAGTCGCACTACAAAGCATTAGCGCTCCCTCTAGCTGCAGTCTAGTAATAGCATTACAAGGAAGTTTATTCATTTACTTGCTACTTACACAACCTTATTTTACCCAAACCTTGGCCTATCCTGAATATAATTTGCACAACCATAACCATTTCACTAAGCCAAATCTCTTTACATATCATAGTTAGGACTGATTATCCTGGTGGGATGTATGATGGACAATAGGACCAACTTAACCAAAATAAGAACTATTTCCCCCATAAAGAAAGGCCATATTGTGATTTACTGTACCTGTCAGTATTGTTTGGGTTTGCTCTGTCTCCCAGAGTTCCCTGTGTTTCTGCTGCTGGGATCTCTTCGTCTTCTGATGAGCCAGCGCTTGAGGACTCTTCATCACTATCAGTGAAAATCCTGGCTCTTGGAATCATTGCTCTAACAATAAAAATTTAAACTGATTAAAATTTATTTCATATTTCTGCCTCTGTTAACAGCTGATCACATGACCCAAATCCTGCATCAGAGCTCATATGGTTTCTGTTGAAGAGGCTTATGGGACTATAGTTCAGACAGAGCCATCCGATCCTCTGATCTTATGATTGGCGCCCTGGGTCCTGGTCACATGACCAGGATGAGATCAGAATACCCTTTTCAGCTGTGTTCATTTTACCTTCTATATATGTAACAACATAATGACCTTCCATACCTCACAACTTTTTGAGATGGGAACGAGGGACACCTATAAGCAAACGTATGTAGACATAGGACCCCCCCCCCCCCGCCATGCCCCCCTTAAATGAAAAATTATACAAAAAAAAGATTACTTAAACCCACAAGTCTTTTTTTTTACCACTACTATTCCTTTATACTAGCTTGTGAAATTTACAAAAGCAGCAATTTAGAAATTGGATGAGAGGTTTAGCACTGTGAAACACTTTTTGAAAGATAAAAAGTGCATTTTATATACGATTATATATAGAAGACCAAAATGAGGGACAAATAACGAGGAAAGAGGGACAGAGGGACTTTGTTCCAAATCAGGGAAAGTCCCTTGAAATCAGGGACAGTTGGAGGCTATGCCTTCTACAGTCTATAACAGGCTTCCTCAATCCAGGTTCTGTGGAACCCTAGGGTTCCTCCAAAGGCTACTAGGGGTTCTGTGAGAAATTAGAAATATCTGCTTCTCAGATAAGTATCCACTGACACCAATATTTTTTTTAGCTATCTGTAAGAGGGCCACTCTTCCCATTGACCACCAATTTAAGGAGCATTCTTCCCATTGACCACCAATGTAAAGGGACATTCTTTCCACTGACTACCAATGTAAGGAGCATTCTTTCCACTGTTCTTCAATGCAAGGAGCATTCCTCCCATTGACCACCAATGTAAGAAGAGTTCCTCCCATTGACCGCCAATGTAAGAAGCATTCCTCCCATTGACCACCAATGTAGGAAGCATTCTTCTCACTGACCTCCAATGTAAGGAGCATTCTACCCAATGACTACAAATGTAATGGGCATTCCTCCCACTGACCACCAATGTAAGGAGCATTCCTCTCACTGACCACCACACTAATGTGGCATGAGCTGTTAATATAATATTTACTGGCAGAGGTTTCCTGAGACCTGAAAGTTAAGGGTTCCTCTGTGTTAAAAAAAAGGTTTAGAAAGGGTGATTTATAAACTTCACTCAAGCCTCCAGAATGTTTTTGAGTGCAATGATACCTCCATTGCGGTCTACCACACCAAATGTGCCATTGTCACAGTCTGATAGGTGGAATATAACCAGACAGACCACCAACTGCTACACTGCTGTAGCTTGTTAATGCAGATCACAGGCTTGTTCTGTAGTATGATTCCAAATGGGGCTCTTACAAACTAGTAACATTTAAAAAAAAAAGTATATATTAATCTATATATACATTTTACTAATAAACATCTGTTTGCTAGGTACCATCTAATTAACCCCTTCCTCCTTGCCCCCATCTTCTTAGCAAGCTTTTTTTCATTTTATTTTTACCATGGTTATGTAAACCATTGCGATACATCTTGCAATATTAGGCAGCCTGATGTGACAGGTACGTCCTCCACCCCTCTCGCTCTGCGCCGTGGGATGTACGCCTCCAACCAGCACTAATTATCCCTTTGCAGATGATGCAGGCATTGTTTTAGCCTTTGCATTGTTTCTTGTCAGGTTGCTGCCTGCCTGTTCACAGCCTCTGCTCTATTTCTATGTCAGCTCAGCCGTTTAATAGAAAAACAGAGCAAACAGAGCAGCCGACGCTACTGTCCTCTGCAACAGCAAAGATCCACTCGATCATTCCTAAATTTTGTACAAAATAGTTAAAGTACTGTAGATTTAAACCAAATCAGTAAATTCTTATAAAAGCTTGAAAATGGTAATGTAATAGTAAAAGTAATTTTCAATCTATGTATATAAACCTGCAACTTTTAGGCTGGCCATAAATTATGCAATTTTTCTTGTATCATTTTCCTTTAGATTTACCAAAACCATATAATATGAGGTCAAACCTAAATACTTTCAGCTTGTATGCAATCAGGCAAGCCCTTGCGCCATATAGTTGAAGGTAAATCTTAGACCCCTTTCACACTGTGGCGCTTTCACGCTAAAAAAAGCACCTGAAAAGCTCATGAAAACCTATTTTCTTAAAATTAATTTATGCTTCCACAATAAGGCAGTGCGGTGGCAGGGTGGTGAAAAAACGCCCCTCTCCATTGAAATGAATGGAAAGCGCTTCAAAAGCGCCTGAAAAGCTCTTCAAAAGCACCTGAAAAGCTCTTGAAAAGTGCTTAGTATTTTACTGGCAGTTTACAAGCGCCTCAGTGTGAAAGGGGCCTAAAGGAAATTGAACAAGAACATTGTATAATATATGGCAGCTTTAAATAATCTTTAAATAATCTATTCTAATTCTATTCTAATCTAATAATTCTAAAAATCTGGCGGTTTTGCCATGAAGTCCTTGTTCAGATCCATCCTGTTTTAGGGGGGCAACTGCCTCCCAACTGTTATCTTGCATTGTCATTCTTTCACATTTAGTGCTGTTTGAAAATATAAACAGCAACACACATCACCCAGACATCATCCACTATTGGGTCTAGAGCAGTTGTCTTCAAACTGTGGCCCGGGGGCCAGATGCGGCCCTTTGCCTGCCTTTATCCAGCCCTTGGGGCACTATTCCTTCCACTGACACCAACGACGGGGCATTGTTATTCCGACTGATATCAACAATGGGGCACTATTCCTCTCACAGACACCTATAGATGAGGCACTATTTCTCCCCTAATACCAAAGATGGGGCATTGTTTTCTCCCACTGATGTCAGAACATTTTTACTTCCGCTGGCCACACTCTGGCCCCCATAAAGGACAGTAAACTTAGCCCTTTGTTTGGAACGTTTGGAGATCCATGGTCTAGAGCAACAATGTTCAGATAACAGTGGAATGAGTGCAAATATTACCCAGATAGCAGGCAATTGAGCTGCAAGCTTGGAAATGACTTGCTAAGCTATTGCTAGACTTGTCAGGCTTCACAAGTCTGTTGCACAACTACAGCAAGTCTGCATTGCATGACTCCAGATCAACTTTCTTTGTAAACATTCTGCATGTCTGCTGCAAGTTCTGGTTCAGTTATGTTGTGCAATAGTCATCCCACCACAGGGGGTCGCTGTGGCTGAATTTTCATATTTTCTCCCTGCTGTAGACTTGCAGAGCTCTTGCTGTAGACTCACCACTGCAACTTTGCTCTTGCTAGAGACTTGCCACGCAAATTTGCTATAAATTGTGTCAACTAGAACTTGTGCTTTAAGTGCTCTGCAAATGTACAACTTGCCAGTGAAAATGTGCAGCAAGTTAACAAGACTTACAATTCAACGCTGCCAGAGATTTGTGGCAAGTTATCCTTGCTATCTGGGTAAGATCTGCTTAAAAAAAATATATCTCTAAACCCATTAAAATCAAAATATAATCATGTGGTTTGATTTTGTACATGATAGTGTTACTTTAACTGTGCTTGGATCTCCACATCTGTGCTTGTCACATGTTGTAATTAAAATGATACAGAGCAGAAGGTCTAATTAAGCCGTCCAGCACCATCTAATTAATTCCAGAAAATTAAATCTTCTACAATCCAGTGTTTAATGTGTCTGCAAGATCTAAAGACGCACTGCCAGGTCTTATTAAATTGTGCTCTAAAGGAATGCATGTTGACAATAAATAGAGAGAGAGAGAGATAAAAAAAGAGAGAGAGGGAGAGAAAGAGAGAGAGAGATATGAAAAGGAGAGGGAGGGAGAGAGGGAGCGTAAAGATTCTATTTTATGAGTGGAAGGCCAAGCCTTGCATTCCTGCCACCTTAGGTCCATGTGAGCTAAAATACCCGTTCAAAGAGACATTTTTATCCCCAATCATGTTTTATTATTACTGTTGTGGAAACTCAACCCAGAATGTATTATTACATTTCATTGCTTGATTTCCTAGCATCCAGCATCATCTAGCTTTTTCCTTCCCAGCCTGACTGTCGCTGGCGCATCCCAGTCAAAGTCCAGACCTAAATTCAATTGAGAATCTGTGGCAAGACTTGAAAATTGCTGTTCACAGACGCTCTCCATCCAATCTGACAGAGCTTGAGCTATTTTGCATAGAAGAATGGGCAAAAAATGTCACTCTCTAGATGTGCAAAGCTGGTAGAGACATACCCAAAAAGACTTGCAGCTGTAATTGCAGAAAAAGTTGGTTCTACAAAGTATTGACTCAGGGGGGCTGAATACAAATGCACCCCACACTTTTCACATATTTATTTGTAAAAAATTTTGAAAACCATTTATCATTTTCCTTCCACTTCACAATTATGTGCCACTTTGTGTTGGTCTATCACATACAATCCTAATAAAATACATTTACGTTTTTAGTTGTAACATGACAAAATGTGGAAAATTTCAGGGGGTATGAATACTTCTTCAAGGCACTGTACTTCCATCTGGCTCCGTGGGTGAAAGTACTATAGATAGCCCCAGGCAGCTGTGAAAGCATTAGGAGTAGTAGCCAATCAGATCAAAGAACACATACACAGTGCTCAGGACCTCTAATTAAAATTGTGGTAAAAACCACAATTTCCATTAGAGGTCAGGAGCGTTGTGTATGTGTTCTTTGATCTGGTTGGCTACTTTATATTATAGACTGAGCAGCAGCCAGTCCTTTCCGGCTGAAAATAAGATGATTAGTCCAAGGTGGACCAATCCACCAATCTGGTATGCAAATAATTTGATTGGTCCAAGGTGGCCCAATCCCCCAATCTGGTATGCAAATAATTTGATTGGTCCAAGGTGGCCCAATCCACCAATCTGGTATGCAAATAATTTGATTGGTCCAAGGTGGCCTAATCCACCAACCTGGTATGCAAATAATTTGATTGGTCCAAGGTGGCCCAATCCACCAATCTGGTATGCAAATAATTTGATGGGTCCAAGGTGGCCCAATCCACCAATCTGGTATGCAAATAATTTAATTGGTCCAAGGTGGCCCAATCCACCAATCTGGTATGCAAATAATTTGATTGGTCCAAGGTGGTCCAATCCACCAATCTGGTATGCAAATAATTTGATGGGTCCAAGGTGGCCCAATCCACCAATCTGGTATGCAAATAATTTGATTTGGTCCAAGGTGGCCCAATCCACCAATCTGGTATGCAAATAATTTGATTGGTCCAAGGTGGCCCAATCCACCAATCTGGTATGCAAATAATTTGATGGGTCCAAGGTGGCCCAATCCATCAATCTAAATGCAAATAATTAGATTGGTCCAAGGTGGCCCAATCCACCAATCTGGTATGCAAATAATTTGATGGGTCCAAGGTGGCCCAATCCATCAATCTAAATGCAAATAATTAGATTGGTCCAAGGTGGCCCAATCCACCAATCTGAATGCAAATAATTCGATTGGTCCAAGGTGGCCCAAACTAATTATTTCAAGTGTCAGAAAACCTGGAATTCTCTTTCCAGTTCTTTCAGCCATGAAGCTCAGCTTCACATGTGAGTGTTACTTAGGGCGGTTTGCATGTCCTCCAGACTGACATCCACCCATCACAGCTTTTGATAATTGCATAACTCCTCCTAAGAGCCAGCCCGGTGCTTGCATCAGGGCAGAGGAATCTTGAGAGGAGCACTGAGGCAGGGGGCTGTTCTGTTTTCAGGAAACTATGTACAGCACCCTGCTGGCTCCTCCCACTAGCCATGGTCTGCCTGCGTTGTATAGAGAAGCGCAGAGACCAAGAGAAAATTGGGTCATTTGGTTTAAAATATAGTATGTTTTGGAAATGCAGAGGTTTTATTTAAAAATGTCATTAGCATGTTGATGATGAGGGGGAAGGTATAGTTTATTAAAAACGATCATTTACCGCTCTCTACGACTCCTGGGCAGTCCACCTTCCTCCACGACTGAGTCTTTCCCCAGCTTGGATAAATTCATCTTTGTTTCTAATGTCACTTGTAAGGATCCTCTGTAGGAAACTTCCATATCCATCCACAAACCTGAGGACACATTGACATAGAGAGGGCGGGTACATTAATGAATAGCAATGAGAGGTTTGAAAGCTAAGAGACTCAGCAAATCTGCATAGAGCGACTTTTCTTCAATTCTCCTGAATATATGTATGAGATTTGTCCAGTCTGCTGAGAATCATACAGTTTATGAATTACAAATGGCTACATTCTGAAATTGTGTGATTCTTCGTTATCAGAAGTGTGAAGGGTGCCTTAGCTCCCATCACAGGACCAGGTGAGTATAAAGAAGGGATTAAATAGGGGATCGCTTTGGGTATTTAAGGAAATATAACATGTTTACCATGTATAAAATATGTGTTAACGATTAGCTGAACTGAATTTATTCTGTCTCGAGAAGAGGAGGTTAAGGGGGGATATGATCAACATGTACAAATACATAAGGGGTCCATATAGTGAACTTGAGTGTTGAGTTATTCACTTTCAGGTCATTACAGAGAACAAGGGTGTACTCTTTACATCTGGAGGAAAAGCAAATATGGAAAGGCTTATTCACAGTAAGAGCTGTGAAAATGTGGAAAAGACTCTCTCAAGAGTTGGTTCTGTGCAGCTCAGTAGGTTGGTTAAAAAAAAAACAACTGGATTCTTTCCTAAATGTACATAATATAACTGGATACTAACATTTATAGGTAAAGTTGATCCAGGGAATATCCGATTGCCTCTCGGGGGATCAGGAAGGAATTCTTTTACCACACTGGAGCAAATTGGATCATGCTTTATTGTTTTTTTTTTTTATGCCTTACTTTGGATCAACAGTTTTTTCCATGTTGGTTGAACCGGATAGACTTGAGTCTTTTTTCAACCAGATGTAACTATGTACAGTATATTACAGTATATACATACTATATATGTATTATACTGTATGTATATAATGTATATGTGATTTCAGCTTTCATTAAAATAATACCCGATGATCATGACCCTTGTTCATATTGTTATAATGCTCAGATAACCCTCAAAACCATCAGATACATGCAAAAGGCTGCTGATTCTGTGGATTATTAGTTACATAAAGAGTGTTTTATACATATGTAAAATCCACACTTCACTACAAAGCAGTAAAGGCTTCTGTTAATATTTACAATCCACAAAAAAAGCAGAACAGAACATACATTTTATGATTGTCTAACACTCTTTATGTAACTAATGATTGTTATATTTACGTTCTAGAAGTCTCAAAACCCACTACTACCCCCGAGGAAGGACTATAAGTTTGAAACATGTCGGGTTTCATCATATCAATTCACAAGGGCTGAACCTAATCCACAGAATCGGCAGCCTTTTGCATGTATCTGATGGTTTTGAGGGGTATCTGAGCATTATCCTAATATGATGTTTAACACTCTTTATATAACTAATGATTGTCATATTTCCGTTCTGGAAGTCTGAAAACCCACTACTACCCCTGAGGAAGGACTATATGTTCGAAACATGTCGGGTTTCATCATATCAATTTACAAGGGCTGAACATGGCCCACAGAATCAGCAGCCGTTTTCAGGGATATCTGAGCATTATCCTAATATGATGTTTACTTATGTATCATGTTTATATGCAATGTAACTTTATAGGACTTGATGTCTATCTACTGTTTCCAAATAAAATGTATTTTTAAGGACCCAGTTTCACATGTAGTTCTGCCTCCACAGTCCATGAGGGGTTTTTGGTGCACAGTGTTTTTGGTATAGCTGCTGGAAGGAGGCATCAGCAGGATGGATTAGGTCAGTTCAGGGCTTTTTTTCTCAAACAATAGGTGCTGGAACTTAACCACGGGCCCCACAAAACCCCTTCCCCTACACACACCTTCCAAATCACATCAAATAGTGGGTGTGTTCAGTCAAATTTCATGAAAACAATAGGAGGGTCTTAAAGGGGCATGAAATACCAGGATTGCATTACATACAGAGTGCAGAGCTGTCACTTGTAAACACAGAAACCAGACTTCTGTGTTTACAAGTGATTGTGGTGAGCAGGCACCAAAGGGTCTGAGCCAGAGGTGGTAGAACTGAGTTCCACCAAGTTCCCCCTGAAAAAAAGCCCTGGGTCAGTTCCAATTGATGTAGGCATTGCCACCCAGAGCTAAATCTCCCAAGAGTTCTTTCCCTACACAACGTGGGAGCATGCCCTTGGAAGTACCAAGGACGTAGCATCAATTTTCCTGGAAAAGAAATCAATGCATGCATATGAAGAGCAGAGATGCTGTGTTGTCAGCTCAAACAGGATGTCAGGAGTTTACTGGATTATTGGGAGAATCATCAGGTATTTTCCTGTGCTTGCAGTATGTTTGAAGGGATAAAACATGGGGAAATGGGCATGTACTACAGAGATGTACTTGCTTTCTTTTTTATTTTGCCCAGAGATACACTGTTGGTTTCTCCAATTTTTACTTTTGAAGGGTGGATCTCTTACAGCATGCTTGCTAAGAGTTAAGAGAGATGGGGTTCAATCTGCAGATTAAGGCCTTGATTGTAATTTGTGGTTTAGCCTGCAAAATAACATATTTCCTGGTAATGGTTTTGTTGCTGTTCACATGGAGCACATGGAGCTGCCCGCTGCCAGCAACAGCAGCTGCTCCTGACTAAGCCCTGAGATAACACAACCGTCCTGGAATTGGTGCTATTGCCAGGTGCTGATGCCACATCATATATAGAGGTACTTAAGTCAGCCGAGATACAGGATATTACCCTGGAGCAAGAAAGATTTTGTGCTGGTGACATCTAGCTGTAGATTAAAGGGAACGCTTTTTGTACTGAATTTAATAAGTCGGGGGGAAAAAATGTCAGCTAAATCGGAAATTCATCACGAGAATATTTATGATTTTCAAATTCTCTGCTCCCTCCATACTCTCTACAGTTTCAGTTAGAGAGTTAAAAACTACTGTGCTTTTAAGAGGTGGAAATTATTTATTGATTATCTGTGCCTACTGTATATTTTTACGAATTATATACGTTACACCTAGGGTTGCCACCCGTCTGGGATTCACCTGGACAGTCCAGGTTTTGAATCATGTGTCCGAGTTTCAGGTGGACTGAAACCCGGATACATTATTCAGATCAGGCTGTGGCTTCCTAAGTAACCAAAATAGACAGACAGCTGCAGGCGGCTGTCTGGGGGGCAGGTTTGGCATCACTGGGGGGGGGGGGGGGCAGGAGGATGATTGCGGAAAGAGCAATTTGGCCACACCCACAGTTTGCTGCGGCACGCTATGCGCACCGCATTACTATTTTCCTTGGGCCACCCAGAGGTGTCCCAGGCCGCTAAAGTGTTTGGGTTTGGCTTGAAGAAAAGGTGGCAACCCTATGTACATCATGGGACTTATTCTCTGCACATTTGGACTTTTGTGTTTTTATTTTTGCACTACCAGATTTTATGTTTATTATTGTACATCAAGTTTATATATTCTGAACATTGGTGCTACATTATTGTTTTTTATTTATAGATTATACTCTAAATTTGGAAGACATACAACGATTTATATTAACATTTATATAAATATATGGAATAAAACATCAAAGCTGATATTACTAATAGCTTGGGTAATCGTAAAGGTTTTTTGTTTTTTTTATTCACTTCAATACCATACACTTTTATCTCCTTCCTGCCCAGGCAAGTTTTCAGCTTTCAGCGCTGTTACATTTTCAATGACAATTGCACAGTCATGCAACACTGTACCCATAAGAAATTTTTATAATTTTTTTTACACAATAGTATAATCTTTTTCTAAAATTATGCACTGTACTACTCTGGGGAGGTGATCAGGATTTTTTTACACACTATGATTGCTTATAACTGTGAATTTTACAGTTATAAGCAACCATTTATTTCTGAATAAAGACTACGCATTTAGTGTTTACTATTGTGATTAGCTGTGATGGGCCACAGCTAATCACATGGTACAGATGGACTGTGATTTGCCCTGTCTGCACCATGTGATACCTGTGACCAACCACAGAGCTCATCACATTAGTACACATTGAAAGGCATGAATCAAAGCCTTTTATTGTGTACAACTGTATTGTCACTGCTGTGATTGGCAACAGCGATGTGACTAAAGAGCCTTAAAGGTAAACTTTATGAGTTTTTTTTGGGAGGGGGGGGTGCGGTTTACATAATTTTTTAATTATATATCAAATATATCAATATATATTTTAATACTTATACATTTTTCAAGTTTACATGTAAATTCTGTGTTTTACAAGTAATTTATTAATACAGGTGTAACACTACCTACCCCCTTAGGACCTGTTGAATTTATTTGGGTCCTGCTACCACTCCCAGAGATGACCGGCCCTCTACCTGAACCTGAGTAGCCAGCACACCAGTACCAGTTGAATGGGCTTTACTGAAACAGGAAAAGCCCTGGAAAGAAAGTTTGGGGCAAGGAGATTAAATATAAATGTGTGAACACATTATCAAACACTGGAACAGGCAATGTCAAATAAAAGTACAATAGTCAAAAATATCTAATGGCTTATCTATGAGTCTCAGTCCCTGAGCCATTAGCCAGTGGTGGCTTAGCCACAGTCTGCTGGTGTTGGGGCTCTATAACTCTCGATGAAGAGCTTGTTGTCCAGTGAAAGCATTTGTAATCCACAGTATGACACGGTCTGCTTTGGCAGAAAACCTTAATTGCAGAGAGTGTTAGCAAACAGCAACCAATTTAGATACACAGTGGTGGCCCATAGGCCTCACACCACCCTGATGATGGTTTGGGGCTGTCACCAGCAGTAGAAGCAACCATGTGACCTGCTCCTCTTATTTTTATTATTATTATTAGCCAACAGTTTACGTAGCGCTTTACAACAACTTGAGGGTAGACAGTACAAATACACTTTAATACAGTAGGAATCAGAGGGCCCTGCTCCTTAGAGCTGACAATCTAATAGGGAAGGTCAAGGGATACAAGAGGTAATAACTGTGGGTGATGTGCTGATTGAGAGGATAAATGTACAGTTGTTAGGTGGGGGCCAGATAGGCTTCTCTGAAGAGATGAGTTTTCAGGGATCACCTGAAAGTGGATAAAGTAGGAGAAAATCGGACGGATTGGGGTACAGCATTCCAGAGTATGGGAGAGGCTCTGGAGAAGTCCTGAAGGTGAGCATGGGATGAGGTGACAAGGGAGTTTGAGAGTAGGAGGTCTTGGGAGGAGCGAAGAGAACGATTAGATTGGTATTTTGAGACTAGGTTAGAGATGTAGCTGGGGGCCAGGTTGTGGATGGCTTTGTAAGTTATAGTTAGTATCTTGAATTTAATTTGGTGACTGAGTGGCAGCCAATGGAGGGATTGGCGGAGGGGTATAGCAGACACTGAGCGGTTTGTGAGGTGGATGGGCCTGGCAGCAGCATTCATGATAGACTGAAGTGGGGATAGTCTATTTAGAGGTAAGCCAATGAGGAGCGAGTTGCAGTAGTCGAGCTGGGAGATGACCAGGGAGTGGATTAGAAGCTTTGTGGTGACATTGGTTAGGAAGGGGCGTATCTTGGAGATGTTGCGGAGGTTGAGGCGGCAAATTTTGGATAGTGATAGAATGTGGGGCCGAAAGGTTAGTTCAGAGTCCAGGATTACACCTAGGACCTTGGCGTGGGGGGATGGGGGGGATGGGTTGGCGTGGGGGGATGGGTTGATAGTTGAGCCGTTGATATTAATAGAGAAATCAGGGGAAGCGGCACCTGAGGGAGGAAATATCATATCGTATTGGTTTTGGATAGGTTGAGTTTGAGGAAGTGATGTGACATCCAGGCTGATATGTTTGCTAGTAAGTTGGTAATGCGTGAGGAGACAGATGGAGAGAGCTGGGGGGTGAAAAGATAGATTTGGGTGTCATCAGCGTAGAGATGATATTTAAAGCCGTGGGAGGCAATCAACTGACCCGGGGAGGTGGTGTAGATTGAGAAAAGGAGGGGTCCAAGAAAAGAACCTTGGGGACCCCAACGGAGAAAGAAAGAGGAAAGGACGAAGTAGAGTTGTAAGTGACACTGAAGGAGCAGTGGGATAGGTAGGATGAGAACCAGCGAAAAGTCCAGTCACGGAGACCAAAGGAGTGGAGTTTATTGAGGAGGAGGGGGTGGTCCACTGTGTCAAAGGCAGCAGAGAGATCCAGGAGAAGTAGTACAGAAGAGTGTCCATTGGTTTTAGCTGTTAGTAGGTAATTTGAGAGTTTAAGGAGAGCAGATTCCGTGGAGTGTTGAGGGCGAAATCCGGACTGAAGGATATCAAGAAGTTTATTCATGAACAGATGGTCGCTTAGTCGGTTGTAGACCAATCTTTCAAGAAGTTTGGAGGAGAAGGCGAGTAAGGAGATGGGACGTAGGTTGTAAGATTGGTGGGGTCCAGTGAGGGCTTTTTAAGTATGGGGGTGACTAGCGCATGTTTTGCATACTTATGCGCTGGAAGCTTCTTGGATACAGAGAATACTTTAATGGAGGATATCTTTATCATGGAACAGAAACAAGGAGCACAAAACTACATACACTGAGAGAGATAACACTCCCCTAATTACATTACCATAGATAACACTACAGTGCCACCTGCTGGATAGATAGGTATAATGCATACAGTATATAGTTCACAGTACTTTACATTACATGCTGTTGTCCTTCCAACACCCCTTCTCAACAGCATGTGCTTTGTCAAATTATATTCAGCTTCTTCTGGAAATAACTATGACATTCTTTCAACAAAGGCTTGGTGAGTGCATTGGCAGTCATCTCCTCTGACGGGCAATATTGAATGTCAATAACACCTTGTTCTTGATTGTCCCTCAGTAGGTGATACTTGAGGTCAATGTGTTTGGTCCTAGGATTGACCCTTTCTCTTTGTGTAACCTTTATACATTCCTGGTTGTCTTCAAAAATTGGAGTTGGTTTTGACATGTCTATTCCAATGTCCACAAAAAGTTGACGAATCCATATTGCTTCTTTATACTCGTGTGCTGCTGCAATGTACTCTGCTTCAGTTGAAGATAGAGCGACAGTTGCTTGTTTTTGACTAGACCAACTTATGGTTCCTTCCCTATACTGGAAGATGAATCCACTTGTGGATTTGCGGTCTGTGCAGTCCCCGGCCCAATCAGCATCCACATATCCGACCAGTTTTAAATTTGATGTTGCTGGTAGCTGTAAATTCGTCTGTATTGTTCTTGAGGTATTGCATCACTCTTTTTATTGCGTTTCCAGTCACGCTGACAGGGAGCTGAAACTTTCCTGCATAGTATGCCCACTGCTATGTCTGGTCTTGTCACAGTGGCAACATATAGGAGCTTACCAATTGCTCTGCGATACATATCATTGTTGGGTAGCAAGTTTTCTACTTCATTGCTCTTTTGATAGCCTGTTTCCATAGGAGTTTTCACTAACTTTGCATCTTGCATATGGAATTGTTGCAAGATTTCAGAGATTTTCTGAGATTGGCTGAGAAGAACTTTCATCTTCTTCTCTCTCTATTTGGATTCACAGATAGTAGCTAATGTTCTCTAGCTCTTTGATTTCAAAAATTTTCTTCAGCATGTGAACTGATTGTAATCCCCTTCTTGTTCAAAACAAGTTATAATGTCATCAACATAGATAAGGATGTATATCCACATGTCATCTTGATTCCTGGAGTAGAGACAGGGGTCTGCTTTACTTCTTGAGGCTCCTTCTCTGGTAAGTACTTCGTTCACTTTCTCATTCCACATCCTTGCAGAATGCTTAAGATCGTAGATGATTTCTGAAGTTTACACACAAGGTTGTCTCCTTGCTCAAACCCTGGTGGTTGCTCCATGTAGAGATCTTCCTTAATTTCTCCATATAGGAAAGCAGCTTTATTGTCTAGGTGTTTGACTTGCATGCCTTTCCCGGGTGCAATGCTAAGAAGCGCTCTGATGGTGGAGTGTTTTACGACGGGAGCGAATGTCTCATTGTAATCTTCACCGAATTTCTGGGAGTAACCCTTGGCAACTAGTCTGGTTTTGTATTTGTGGATATTCCCTTCTGCGCCTGATTTTACTGAAAATCCACTTACTTCCAATAGTTTTGCGGTTAGGAGGGAGCTCTGTGAGTGTCCAGGTTTTATTTTCTTGAAGTGACTTTAATTCCTCTGCTGCCTTTCTCCAGTTATTGGCTTCACATTTTGGCAGTTTTTCTATGTCTTCCCAGGATGGTGGTTCAAGTACGCTGTGTGTTTTGAAAGTGTATGACAGCTTGCGGGGTGGTATCCCATTTGTAGTCCGAGTGGATCTTCTGACTTCAGACAACTCAGCAGGATCTGGTGGGGAACTTGATTTAGACATTGTGAGTTCCAACTCTTGTTCTGACTACTGTACAGGTTCGCTTTGTTCGACTTTTTCTTTTGGTTTGCTTGGCATATTCACTTCACAGCTTTCAGGGATTGGTGTTTCTGGTGATGCGGTCTCATCAAAATAAACACTATGGCTTATTGTCACTTTGTCAGTCTTTGGTGTAGGATTCTGTAACCCTTAGTTTGCTCGCTGTAGCCTACTCGAATCCCCTCTTTGGCTCTGTTCTCCAGCTTGGATCGCTTTTCACTTGGAATATAGGCATATGCTTTACATCCAAACACTATGTGCCCTATGCTAGGCTTTGATCCATGCCACATCTAGAATGGAGTACTTTTAATGGCTCTTGAGGATAGTCTGTTTTGTAGGTAGTTTGCAGTCATAACTGCTTCTCCCTAGTACTTGTGAGGTAGGTTGGCATCCGGCAACATGTACCTGGCCATTTCTATAAGCGTGAGATTTTTCCTTTCTGTTACACCATTTTGTTCAGGAGTGTATAGTGTGGTTGTCTGGTGTACTATGCCTTGTCTCTTCAGGTATGAGGCCACTTCTTTGTTGTGCTTTGTGCTTTTGTACATCTTAAGAGCTTTGTCATCATGGTGCGTATTTTCTTTCCTTCTGTCATATTTGTGAGGTCAAGCGCTAATGTTGGGCGAGAAGGCCTGGCTCACAGTCTCCGCTCTAAATCATCCCAAAGGTGTTCTAATGGGTTGAGGTCAAGACTCTGTGCAGGCCAGTCAAGTTCCTCCACCCCAAACTCACTCATCCATGACTTTATGGACCTTGCTTTGTGTATGTTGTTGAAGTATGAGTATAATGTGGAGGGTGAGCCCGGACCAAGTGATTGATGGTGTCACCAAGGAGTCCCTGTGCAAAACAATTTTTAGGGCCCCTTTATTTATCTAATGGCCAGTAAAAATGCTCATTTACTGTATACAAATTGTTACCTATTAGTACCGAGCAGTGTCCAGGTCTAAATGACAGTGGGAGGGGGTCCCATCACTCATCTTACTGACATCGAGTATAAATGGGCATCTAAGTCCCACAGGACCCTTGTGTAGGAGTACGATGGCACAAATGGCATGCCCCCAATTCCCTCCTTGTTAATTTGCATAGCCAAAGTAGAGGTTTATTTTAAAGGTATTATTACAGCAGAAGAACACAAAAAACATGGTTCTCCAATTAGTTTATAAACATATGCAGTATATACACAGTGGCATCCAAATTTGCTCATTTCATAAACGGTCACTCCTTCCTGTTTAGTAGTACTACACTTTTTAATCCTTTAATTTTTCACTGTGTAGCGCCCTGCCCTAGTCAGTTTTTTGGCTTCACTATACTCAGTGGAGTGGTGGTTTGTTTTTTTGCTCTGGTCAGGTTTTCCTAGGGTCAGTGGTCATTTTCCTGCCTGCCTCTGAAAGAAGCTTGCAGAACATAGAATGAGAAGACCAACCACTGATTTATTAAAATTTATCATAACCCAGCCAATCCCAGGGGAGGGGGTGCCAAGAAGGTGGCTTCTCCTGGGGCTGCTGCCCCTAGGATGCAGTGTGTGCACTGAAGTTGCTGTTTGGGCTTTAGCAAATGATGGACTGAGGGCCTAGAGAAGGTATGCTAAAAGGATTTTTGATGGAGGCCATTATCTTGGAGTCTGGCCTGGAGAAGGATCTGTGTCTCCCTCACTAAAGAGTGTCCCATGGAAGATGGGTGGCAGACAGCTGCCCTAGGACATTGTAAGGCCTGGTGTTGGATTCTCAGAGGTGCATGTCCTAGAGGGAACTGAGTGCCAGAGGTTACTGGATAGACTGGGTCTGCTCTTATAGAGATTTAGAAATACTGGCCATTCCCTATTACCTCCAGTCAAGGCGGTTTAAAGAGGACTTTGTAAGTAGTTTGTCCTCCTGTTTATTTCTGCTATCATTTTGGAGTATCCCGAACTATTAAATCCCCTCCTGTTCAAGTTTCTGCAAATAAAATCCACAAAAAGCCTCCTTCCTGGATGATCCTGGCTCGCAGGGTTTTGGTTGGTACTTTCGTGGGCCTTTGGCTGGAGGAGCCATGCTGACTGCTTGCTACATTATATGTTATCCCCATTATGAGCTGTGTACATTGCATTCTGCATTATAGTCATAGGCTCATGACATTGTTTCTACACCAACTGTATTTTGTTGGCATAGAACACCCGGGAGAGGTATTTCCCGATCTTATCTTGTTTATGAATCTTTGATGTAACGCGCTTGCTGTTATACGGTTGTGTATTTTATTCTTACAAAAGACTATAAATATATTGAAAGCTAAATCCACAAAAAGACATCCCCTAGACTGAACCTGTGTTGTTGGTGTGCTTGGATCTGTGTCTGTGGCAGGCAGCCTTTGTACTAGCATGGGAGACCTGGGCATCTTCTGAGCAGACCCTTCGGGGAACAGCGATACACCTGCTTTGCTATTCGGCAGTTGCTCTGCAGTGATGCTGCATTTACTTATGTACAGACTACAAGAAGCAATCACATATTTATATATTAACTAAGATGTAAACTGAATGACATTTAGGTTACTACTGTGTAATATAAAGATTTACTACTCTGAAAAAAATGACTGTTTCATTTTCTTTCTGTCCATTGTTGAATTTGAGTGTCAATTATCTCCTGCACACTTTCTGCAGCCATTTCCTGTCTACATGCACTCCAGCTGACTGCATTGCATTACTCAGGGTGGGTTTCCTGATGGGGACATCAGTAGGCCATGCCTGTGTAAAATGTGTTGAAACACCCCCGTAATCTCCCATGGAAACTCATATGATAAGGTGACATCATAGGAGCACAATTGAGAGACAGGTACAGAACATTGTCACCCCATAACAGGATGTTCCTTAACAGGCACCTTCAGGGACAGATTAAAAGGTGATCATTTAATAAAAGCTACAGAGATTAAAAATAGATTTAGAAAGCTCTAACAGAGTAACTCACCTGATTCCTCGCTTCCCTAGCAGCAGGTACTCTCCACAATGTGGGCAAACCCCTAATGTCCTCACAAACAATGCACGGCCACCAGTTGTGCATGGTACGCGATTATGTCAGTGAGGGGGTGGCCTTGTGACTGGCGGAAAAGAGTGGCTCAAGTAGAGGTTGTCCAGCAGGGTGTACGTTTGCAGGAGCAAGGAATGAGGTAAGTATTTTTCCACCCAGCACCTTTAACTTCTCAATCAAAGTTTGTTGTGCCAGGTGTTTTCAGTTGGGCCACCCACAGTTTGAATTTTGGCCAATTCACAGGAATCCCCTGAAATTCAAGCTGTGTATGGGCAGCCTTGCTACAGAAAAAGGAGCTACCAAAAGACCATTTTTACAAGCTGACCGGAGTTCAGCTTTAAATACAATGCACAAACTACAATAATCAAGGGAGGGACCTGTAAGCATAATAAATGACTTTCAAGTAAAAAGTTATCATTATAATTCAATGCATGAAAATGGCTGAAAATACCCTCTATTTTCCTTTTAACGGTGGTGCCTGTTCAGGCTCCCGGCTGAGCAACCCAACTATTTACATTCAGAGCCAACTTCAGGCTAAATGAAGGAGATAATGGTGTATTCTTCTCCTATTGTTCTGCACTGCCAACCTCCACAAAAGCTATTCCACGCTAATGAGAACGTAAAGCACTCATTCTGATAGACCATAAATAGACTCACAGCTCATCCCATCGCCATCCGCTGTGTTAAAGGGAAACGGGGCCTTTTTAACTAAGCAGTATAACGGCGTACAGCGTTAGTTTTTAAGTAGATCAAAACCTAGCTGAATGACAATTAGTTTTCCAAAGCATCAAAATTTACCAAGATTTTTTTCTCCATAAAATAAAGTTCACAAAGAACTATTGACCATAAAATAAGAGTTCCCAATGAACCATTTATTTTTCTTTCTATCCATCTAAGAAGCTTACCTCTCTCATTAATACTGGGGTTGGAGGTAGACAGCATTTGAGGAAGTGATGTCCCCATATCCAGTTCTGTTAGGGTCAGCTCATTCATAAAGTTTGGCAGCTGAGAGACAACAAAAGCAGACAATCTTGTCAGACACACTTTTCTTTTTATGGTCAGACAGCAGCCTCACAAATCTTTATCTAACCAACAAAATACACGACTTAAGCAATAGTCAGCTATGGATACATTGAATTATGGGTTGTATTGTGTTTGGAAAGTCCCACCTTGATTTTTGTTAGCTTTTTCTGGATTTTATTGGCCACAATGTCCTCCCAGTATTTCTCTCTGAGGAAATCCCAGAAGATGCGTCCGATGAAGGCGTTTGCCCAGCACACATTGGGGCTGCTGGAGAGAGAACGCTCTACGAATTGCTGTATGGATGAGCAAAGGCGATCAATTAGGTCATGGAAATAGCAAGAGTTGTGCTCACCTACGTCCTGTCCATGACTTAAGGTGTAACTACATTTTGGTGCAGAAACATTTATATTTTATCTTGGCCTGTCCCAAGCTACCCTTGCAAGTTTTATACTCGTCCTTCCTTGATCCAGCAAGATATCACCCACAAAGCCACAGAGTTGTTTGTGAAAATCCTCTTAATACCATAAGATAACCCCAGTGCATATTTAGAGCAATGACCAACAACAAAAACTAAGTTTGCCTACCTTGTTTCTTTATGCTTCCATAGGCTTTTGAAAAATACTGCTGGGGTTAAGCGGAGTTCCCTCTGTTAATTTTGCATATCTTTTGTTTCTAATGCTTATTTAGAGCACTCACGTTTGTGTGATTAATCGGCGCTCGATTGCCGATTTCATAGAGGAATATATCTTATATTCCTGTTTCGTGGCAGTTTCCATAGTGCTTGTGGGCATGTGAAGTCAACAAGCACTATCTTCCGGCTCTGGAGCAGCTGAGCGACCAGCATGCACCGCCTGTTCTCGCGCATGCGCCGTATGTACGGTGCAGCACCGTACACTTCTGACATTGCCATCACAACGGGCGCGTCGATGGAAGTGCCCGCCCCCGTTGTGATGGCAACAAAGCCCTTGGCGCTGCCCAGTGACTCCTGGGAAATTATGACAGACATCTCCCAGGAGCACTAGCGAGCACAGGCGCCGAGGGAAATTACATCAGGCGCCTTGGAGAGGAAGAGGCAGATTACGAGGGACCACATAGCAACAGACCTAAAAAAGGTGAGTAAAAAAAAATTTTTTTTTCCAAAGGTTGTTATTTATATTTAATGCAGCTGAATAGTGTAATTATTTTTATATGACTGGAACTCCAAATGTACAAAGCGCAATAAAACAATAAACCTTGATATTTATTTGATGCTTCACATTTTACTTAAAAGTGGAATTTTAATTAAAGTGCAATGTGCTGGAGTGAATTCTCATGGAATTTCTAGCTTTCTCGGGGAGGCAGCAGTGAAGCACAGCAATATAATATAATGTAATATAATGGCACCTCCTAGAACTGGAAAGGAGCCAGGTTCAAGGTAAGAATTTTTTAATTTTGTTTTCTAAAAGCTTTATTGTTGGCATAATTTTTAAAGCATTTTTATTTAGCTGGGCTGTCAGTAAAACAGGCTTTGTATTTTCAAGCCAGGTCTGCCTTATGGAGGAAACTTGAAACATATATGTAGGCTGCCATTGTTAGTTGCCTAGCTGCTATGTTAATGCTTTGGTTCTTGCTGTGCTATACAAATATAGACTAGGTTTCAGAACCTGAATTCACCACCTCATTGGTGTGCGCAGCCTATTGCATTAGGCTGCGCACATGGATTTATATTAGCAGAGCAATAGACGGTGTCAGTAGAGCAGAGAGTGGTGTCCGTAGGGCAGCGGAAGGTGTCAGCAGTTTTTTATTTTTATTATTTTTTTAAATTATTTTTTACAATAATATTTTTTTATTTGTTATTATTTTTTACAATATAACTTTTTATTATATTTTTAATTATTTTTTACAATAATATTTTTTATTTTTTATTATTTTTTACAAAATAACTTTTTATTATTTTTTTTTACAATATTTTTTATTATTTTTTACAATATAACATTTTTTTTAATTTTTTTACATTTTTTTTTTTTAGAAACCCCATTGGGGGGGGGGCTTTGGTGAAATAACAAGGGTCTAACAGACCCCCCAATGTTTCCCTTTTACAGAGATTCCCCAGTCCCTTTTGTCTGCAGCCTCAGCTGCATTGCACAGTGAATGAATGAGAAGTGCTCTGCGCTGAGCGGCTTCCTGTTCATTCACAAACTGAAGCATGGTAAGCAGTTTACTGTGCTTCGGTTAAGAATGAACAGAAGAGTGATCAGTACAGATCACTCACTGTGTTCATTCAGAAAAGGAAGGGGCCGATAAATGAAATGTTTACTGGTCCCTTCCCCTGCTCTCCATTCTAAAACATCCCCCCGCAGCAGCTGGGTAGAGAGGAGTGGAGGGAAGCTGGCAGCACTGCAGGGGGAAGACAGAAAGCAGAGGGGAATCTACACCACCGAGGGGTGATTAGGGTGTAGCAAGGCACACCTAGCACGCCCTGTGCGCATGCCTAGCTCACTATTGACCCATTGCAATGACCAAAAGCCTCCCTAACCAGTACTGAAGTTGATGGGGTAAGGCTCTCAACCAGGACTACTCAAAATGTACTTAGCAGAACCAATGGAGTCTGAAGGACCCAGGCTGCTCTATAGGAAACCACTGTTATTTAAATTTAAACAATTGAGGAGTCACATTCTGCACTTCAGATCGTTTGTGTTTGCATTGTCATTGTAGGATAACTCCATCAACTTATATACAGGTTTTGCATGGTTGATGACCAACTGAATCACATGCTGGCTCCCTATTTCACCCAGGGTCCCAAAAGAAGAAAAAAAACTATTTCTGCCCCGCTTAGGCAGCCATCGCAAATCTAAATGACAGTAACCCTTTACTTAATAGATTCTTCATAATGTAGAAAAAAACAGAGTGCTTGGCTAAAGACACAAACTACTGAAGATGAATGTAGACATTGGTGTTTCTAAGAGATATAAGAAGAGGTTAAGTGATTCGAATCACCAATGCCCAATACTGTCCAATACAAACAGCTTTGAGTGAAAAAGTAAACCAGATGATAAAACTCCATCAAAACAGACACTAGGGGGCTGGATGACCCTAACAATAAAAATCCCTGGCTGAATAAAAAAAAATACAAGATCACCTTTCTCCGAGGGGTGGGGCTGCTGGCTGCACTCTGATGAGGGCTGGGGATGGGACTTATGGTATCTAATGGGATGAAGCAGGCAATGTAACTGTTGTAGTCTAGAAGTATTTTCTGCCTGACGTTCCCAGACAAGTCTCTGGGTTTCAGCAGATAAGGAATGTCCTCTGTACTCTCTGTGCTACTGTTACTGGTTCCCTCGGAGCTGGACAATGGATGAGGCCCATATCCTAAAAAAGGAGAAGAAAAAGCAGATGAAGCAAACACAATTTTTTTAAATTTCAGACAAAACATTTTTTTTCTGTGTTGGATAGATTGGGGAAGGATTGAAACCCCTGTTGGGTTTATACTACTGTTTCAGGCTCCATTAGAGAGATTTCCCCTTACTTTCTGTCTCAGTCACAAGAAGTGAGGAAAATCTCCAAATTTCCAACAGACAGAAACAAAAACAATTTTTCTTAAAGTAAGTGTAGGCAGGTCTACTCTCTCCACTGCAGGTGGCGCTCAACCGCAGCAGCATAGCAATGGGAGAGGAAGTCAAGAGGAACATGGTTCCTCTATGGTTTCCAGGGTCACTGGGGAAGCTATCTGATTAGATGCTGCCACCCCATGTGAATCTAGCAGCCATCATTGTTCAGGGAGAGCCTATTTAAGACCCTGGCTCCCAAGATTTTCGTAATCACGCTAATTAGCATTAAAACGGAATTCACTATAGCATTGGTGAAAAATACTCCCAAAATCGAATTTACTATAGCTCCCAGAAAACAGATAGCGCCCAAACCCTTACTCTGCTAGAACCTGAAGTGTTGCACATAGAAATGATGTTTAGAGCATGATATGATTGCCTAAATCATACTGAAATATGTGGTATATTGTTTAAAGATTATCTGCTTTTAAACTGCTTGAAAAAGTAATATATACACTGAAATATCTTTAAAAGTCAGAGAAGAGATAAATTCCCATCTCTGTACAGCTAGATGCCAGCTCAACTGAGCATGCTCAGATGTGCAAACTACTCTCATTTTAACTCTGATGCCTTTTTTACAGGGGGCTATAGTAAATACCGAAATTAGCGCTGAGCTAAAATGTGTTTTTGAGAGTGAAAATTTGCGCTATATAGCCGAATGCAACTTTCAGCCATTGGTTATAATGGTATAATTGTAACTTCCCAAAATAAATACTTTAATGTTGAGATGAACTGTATCTTTCTCACCAATAACTTGTCCTTGCAACAATGTTGCTTCTTCATTTATTTTGTTTTTAAGAGTGCTAGAATGTGGAATGTTTTCATGTTTTGTTAAAATATATTTTTCTCTGTATCTCTCACTTGTTACTCCCCATCTCACAAAAATCTTTACCCAAACTCAAACAGGTGTCTTTACAAACCACAAACAATACTATTGATGTTGCAAATTTAAAACGAGTCACAATTTTGTGTGTTTTTTATTATTTCCAAATGATCCAAACTTGAGCCCAAAAAATGTGATATGTGTACCAACATCAGAAGTCAAAATGTTATTCCCAAAATTCAGATGGTAACATCACTATTCTACACTCACACATCAAGAACCACCAAATATCACAGATTAATTTAAGAAGCATAACTCCTGACTGATGTCATTCCAACTCCTATAGGTATATGTCCAAAGAAATGCAGTTTGTGTATTTATGTGTAGGAGGGTTCCACCACCTTAGCAGATCGTGTCATATGTTTTCCATTGGTAAGGGCAATAATCAGCCTTAACATTTCCCCACCAGAGCTAATTGCAGCCTCTTACCAAGCATAAACCAACCAATTTCGATATGGTTCAGCATGCTGACAGTAATCAGCCATACCCAGCCTTCAAAACAGATGGCATATGCCAGAAACATGTTGTTCAATGGCTCTCCAGCCTTCCACAGTACATCTGCATTGATTAGCTTATTGCACCCCTGAGACTTAGGACTGTTTGGCAGCACAGAGATGCAGCCTCTGTCCATGTGGCAGCACAGTGGCTAACAGGTTAGCACTAATGCTTAGCAGCCCTGGGGTCGATGGTTTGAATCCCAAGCATGCCACTTCACGTAGAGAAGTGGTCTGTCCTCCCTGTATTGTTAAATATAACTCCTGACTCAGGTCCTTCCATAATTTATGTCTAAATGTAGTATTTATGTGTAGGAGGGTTCCACCAAAATTGAAAATCGTGTTATATGTTTTCCATGGGCAAGGACAATAATCAGGCTTAACATTTCCCCACCAGCACTAATTTCAGCCCAAGCAAAAACCAACCAATTTCGAGCACAGTGTTTCTCAACTCGAGTTCTCAAGGCTCCCCAACAGGCCATGTTTTACAGCTTCCCATTAATTTGCACAGGTGATTTAATCAGTTTCACTGCCTTAGTAATTACCACAGCTGTTTCATCTGAGGGAAATCCTGAAAACATGACCTGTTGGTACGCCTTGAGGACTGGAGTTGAGAAACACTGCTCTAGCAACATGCTGACAATAATCAGCCATAATCAGCCTTCAAAACATGGAAACCCAAGAAATTACATTATAAATTAATTAATAATTCATAAATTTGCACCAAGAACTGTGTGTTTTTGGCCAGATATGGATGTATAAATCTGGTGTGATGCTGCACACATATTTTAATCTTGTATTCTGATAAGGAATGACAAATGCGCTTTGTCAACAATTTGTGTGAGGCATACATGAAGAGACAGAAACAATTACACTGGTGGGTGGGTCCTTTATTGGGTGGGTCTGTTAGCAATTCTATCTAGGTTAAATAAAGGCCTGCAGTTGTGGCGGTTGTTTGGCCTGACAAGAGGCCCGAATCTTTGTTTGCAGTGCTTATATTGGTTTACAAATATATATAAATATATATTTTTTTTTGGGGGGGGGTGAGTGTGCGCATAATGCCTGACCCACACCCCACTAAGCCGTGGTTTGGTGATTGCTTTATGTGTTTGCTGGTGTGGTTTTGCATTAAGGCCCTTAAAAGTGTGTTTTTGTGGGCATGGTTTCCAAATTGTGTCTTTGTCCATTCTGACCACATGTTTGTGTGCCTCAGCAGACTTTTATCTTGTTCTACTTACTTCTAATGCCGCGTACACACGAGCGGACTTTACTGCAGACTTTGCCCGACTGACTTTTCGACGGACTTTACGACGGACTTTCTGAATGAACGGACTTGCCTACACACAATCAACCAAAGTCCGTCGAATTCGTACGTGATGACGTACGACCGGACTAAAATAAGGAAGTTCATAGCCAGTAACCAATAGCTGCCTTAGCGTGGCTTTTTGTCCATCGAACTAGCATACAGACGAGCTGACTTTTCGACCGGACTCGAGTCCGTCGGATAGATTTAAAACATGTTTCAAATCTAAGTCCGTCCAACTGTTGAGAAAACAAAGTCCGCTGGAGCCCACACACCAGAGGCGGCTCTTTGATTAGGTAAATTAGGCCTTTGCCTAAGGCCTCGCAATCCAAGGGGCCTCGCAAAAGCCTAATTTGCCCGTAGCTCAACGTCCCCAGGATAGTCCTGGCGAATCAGAGTCCCGGAATGGCCGTGGGGTGTCTTGGTTCCCACGAGCAACGCTTCGTATGGCAGCCGCAAAGAGACATCTCTCCCCGGCATACACATACGGAGCTCTGCACACTGGCCCCGCCCCCTCCTCCTCCTGCTGTGATGTTTTCCTGGACACAGAGGAGGAGGCGGGGAGGAAGCACGGCCATGCAGCTCTGCGGGACAGCGCTGATCTGAGGTCTTTATGGGCTAAAAGTGAGACTTGCGGGGGGGGAGGGGTGGAAGTTAAACATACAGTACACTTGGAGTGGTTTGGGGGAGAGGATATATGGACACTTTGGGATTGTAGAAGACTTGGTGCTACAAGGGCCTGAAGGGCCTGGTATGGACTGAGGGGGGACCCCACACCATTTAAAAAACAACAATTCATAATAGCCAATGCCACATCAGCATTAGTATGGTTGTTTCCCTAATATTAACCACTTCGCGCCCGCGATATAGCCGAAAGACGGCTGCAGCGCGGACGCTATCTGCTGGGTGGACGTCCCTGGATGTCCAGCTGTTTGCATCCGCAATGCGCGCTCCCGCGGGCGCGCATCGCGGAAGTTCTGTGCTGGCCGTGTCCCTCGGACACAGCCAGTCACAGATCGCCGTAAACGGCCAATGACAGCGGCCGTTTACAGTGCGATCGGCGGTGCCAATGAGAGAGGATCTCATATGTAAACATATCAGATCATCTCTCATCGCCGGCTCTCCCTCCTCACACAGAGACAGCGTGTGAGGAGGGAGAGCGAACCGCTGCAGCGGTGAGTGGGGAAAAAAAACAAAAAGCAAAAAAAAAGTCGTCAGTGTCTCCTGTCATCCCTCCCCACTGTCTGTCGCCAGTGCCATCGGTGCCATCAGTCCCAACTGCCATCCCTCCCCAGTGCCATCTGTCCCTGCTGTCATCCCTCCACAGTGCCATCCCTCCCCACTGGCATCCCTCCCCACTGTCATCCCTCCCCAGTGCCAGCTGTCCACAGTGCCATCCCTCCCCACTGGCATCCCTCCCCACTGTCATCCCTCCCCAGTTCCATCTGTCCACAGTGCCATCCCTCCCCACTGTCATCCCTCCCCAGTGCCATCTGTCCACAGTGCCATCCCTCCCCAGTGCCATCTGTCCACAGTGCCATCCCTCCCCAGTGCCATCCCTCCCCAGTGCCACGTATCAGTGGCATCTGTCATCAGTGTCACGTGTCATCAGTGCCACGTATTAGTGCCATCTGTCATGAGTGCCATCTGTCATCAGTGCCACGTATTAGTGCCATCTGTCATCAGTGCCACGTATTAGTGCCATCTGTCATCAGTGCCACGTGTCATTAGTGCCACATATTAGTGCCATCTGTCATCAGTGTCAAGTGTCATCAGTGCCACGTATTAGTGCCATCTGTCAGTGCCACGTATTAGTGCCAAATGTCATCAGTGCCATGTATTAGTGCCATCTGTCATCAGTGTCATCAGTGCCACATATTAGTGCCATCTGTCATCAATGCCACGTCAGTGTCATCAGTGCCACGTATCAGTGCCATCTGTCATCAGTGCCACGTCAGTGTCATCAGTGTCACATGTCATTGTCCTGGTGCTCCAGGGCCTTCAAAAGTGTAATACGTAGTCAACAATTTAGATGTGTAATTTATGCTCCTAAAACACCTGATGGCGCTCCCTGCATGTTGGGCCTCTGTATGTGGCCAGGCTGTGAAAAAGTCCCACACATGTGGTATCGCCGTACTCTGGAGGAGTAGCAGAATGTATTTTGGGGCTTTATTTGTGGTATACACATGTCATGTGAGAGAAATAACCTATTACAATGACAATTTTGTGGGGAAAAAAAAAATCTTCATTTTGCAAAGAATTGTGGGAAAAAATGACAACATCAAAAACCTCACCATGCATCTTACTAAATACCTTGGAATGTCTACTTTCAAAAAAGGGGTCATTTGGGGGGTATTTGTACTTTCCTGACTTGTTCCGATTGCAATAAATGAGATTGGCCACCAGTACATCGGGTGTGATCAATTTCTTATGATTTGCACCATAACCTGTAGACTCTCTAACTTTCACAAAGACCAAATAATATCCACTAATTTGGGTTATTTTTACCAAAGATATGTAGCAGTATAAATTGTGGCCAAAATTTATAAAGAAAATTAATAATTTGCAAAATGTTATCACAGAAACTAATGGGGCATACACACGGTCAGACTTTTCGTCTACAAAAGTCCAACGGACGCCGACGGACTAAAGCTGGCTGGTAATCCGATCGTGTGTGGGCTTCCCCGGACTTTCAGCTGACTTTTTTAGCCTCAAATCCGACGGACTTTAGATTTGAAACATGCTTCAAATCTTTACGTCGTAACTACGATGGACCCCGAAATCCGCTCGTCTGTATGCTAGTCCGACGGACAAAAACCCACGCTAGGGCAGCTATTGGCTACTGGCTATGAACTTCCTTATTTTAGTCTGGTGTACGTCATCACGTACGAATCCGTTGGACTTTTGTGTGGTCGTGTGTAGGCAAGTCCGTTCGTTAGAAAGTCTGCCACAAGTCGGCCGCAAGTCCGCCGAAAGGCGGACTGGACTGTCGGACTTTTGTAGATGAAAAGTCCGACCGTGTGTATGCCCCATAAGAAAAATGCGTTTTCTTTTCAAAATTTTCAGTCTTTTTTTATTTATTATTTATTTAGCGCAAAAAATTTAAAACCCAGAGGTGATCAAATACCACCAAGAGAAAGCTCTATTTGTATGAAAAAAAGGAGAAAAAATTCATTTGGGTACCGTATTTCATGACTGAGTAATTGTCTTTCAAAGTGTGAGAGCACTGAAAGCTGAAAATTGGTCTGGGCAGGAGGGGGGTTTAAGTGCCCAGTAGGCAAGTGGTTAATGACTCATTTGCTAAATATTATTGTATAGAATTAAAAACATCAAACACTAGAAAATGTATTTTCTATGTATGGTTGTGCTCAGCCCAATAGGCTAGTGGTCAGCGCTTCTGGGTTCAAATCCCACAGAGGTATACTAAAAGATTGCATTGCTGAAAAAAAGGCAAATGCCAATTAGCCACAGTAGCATATGCTGTAAATAGGCCAAGGGCAATTAGCCAATGTACCTTAGTTTGGTTGATATTATATTAACTCTTTAAATGCATGCAATGGTATGTAAGTATTCAATAACATTATGGTGTGGAAGTCCAAACACGCACTAGTTAACGGGCAGTTTACTTTTTTTTTGGTTTATTTTAATTTGCTTGTGCACTGGTAAAATAAACACAGCTGGTGGGTGGGCTGTGATTTGAACTTATAACTTGAGTGCTAAGGAGACATCTGAGCAGACCACCAAGCCATTGTGCTAAGTACACTGAGACCTGCATAATAGTGTAGTATGATTAAAGAATGAACATAAATAATTACTGTTTTATAGTCACGAAATAAAAAAAAACATTAAAAAATGACATACAACAGATATGTAAGTATATGTTCAATACATGTAACTGTACATAATAGCATTACTCTGTAATACTCATTCATAATTGCATTCATTAGCAAAAGAAGAAAAAAACTAGGAATACTAATTGCAATATACATCAATGGATGCACACGAGGTAGAGCACATGTCACAAAAAAAACTTTTTCTTCACATACATGGATTGTGGTTGCAGTGCAGTGCTATATAATTAACTTGGTAGAAATTTGCGGAATCGCCGATTAGCGCTAATTCTGAATTTACTAAGGCATGTTTGCTATTAATAGCATGATTTTTCATTTGCGCGTTCACCTAGTTGAACTCCTAATTGCCTGAAATGAGCGCTATTACATGTAATAGCACCCAGTACTTCCTGGAGCTATAGTAAATGACCCCCTGTGTGTTTACTGCCGCCGCATCTTGCTGCACCTCCCCATATATAGGAAGCATATAAGCCCCAATAGGTTTTATTGCTGTGTGTGTCTCTGTAGCAAAAACTAAGACTGGCTGCTAAAGGAAGATCATTTGTGATATTTTCATGACAAAGCCCAGCATTTATTCAAAATCATATTTCTACTAGACATAAATGGGAAAACTACAGAATGAGCATGAAAACACCTGTTCTGCTGTCGCTTCTAGTGCCATCTTGTCTTCCAGCAAGGGACCCTTGGGTGGCTCGGAGTAAATGTTGGTACCACTCTTCCTTGCTTCTCCCTGTCCTCCCAAACAAATATAAAGTCTCAGCCTTGCAGTCCCCTGCAATCTTTTCTGAGTCTTCTCTTTCCTGCCCTGGAGTCTCTCCACCATCAACTAGCTCTTGGCTATAGAGATCTTCAGAGTTATACAGCTGGATGCATATAGGGTACTTCTTGTTCCATAGTCTCTTCTTGGCCAGCCCATATGGAAACAAAAAAACCTGTAGAAATTATAATAATGACATGTTGTATCTCCAAACCTATACCAGTTAGGAAAATGGGACACAAGTCCTACTTCACCCAAACAGCCTGCTACAATGGTTTCTACTGATCCAAACAATGTATTGTTATATGATTTTCTTGGGGAAGACATTTTTGTCCAGCAAAGTGTGAATGACTGCAATCAACTAGGCTTGCAGAAAAACAAAACTGAATATGACTGGTTGCTGTGAGGCAGACAGTTCACATTTCAGACACTTTGATATCTGAGGCTAAATTTTTGTAATTTCTCATTCCCCTGTTTTGCAATGCCCTACTGCTTTTCATGAAGTCAGGGCAAGAGCTCATATAACAGACATCTGCATCAATGTCCTACACCATGCATTTCTAGTTCTAACAAACTTCTGGTCCTAAAGTTTAGCTGATGTGTAGGTGTGATAGCCCAGCAGAGGAGTGTGGAGAGGTAAGAGCAGCAGGGGAGTGTGGAGAAGTAAGTATATGTGGTTTGTGAGGGGTGGACTTGTAAGAGTCTTTTAAAGCAACAACACCATTAATATGCATATAACTGGATGATCTTTCACCTCTTACCTGAGCACTGGTCAAGTCACTGATCTCATGGCTAACAAATGCGACTTCTGGAATCTCCTCTCCAAAGGTGGACCTTCGAGGCAGATTGCTCTTTGGATAGCTGCGTTTTAAGGTTGTCCCTTCCAAGGTTACAAACACGGAGTGTGTGAGAGCTGGGTGATACGTCTCAGGATCGTAGGAAAACATTTCATTCATCCAGTCCTGGTGCCAAAGAAACAAAATGATTATTTCCTATCATGATATTTCATTAGCTACCGTAATTGGTAAAGTAGAGCCAACGCAGCCCAGCCCATATAGGCCGATAAGCCTGTAACAGGATATTTTATATGCTTTCTAGTGAATGAATGATCATTTTACCAATCCAGACAATCAGCCAAATACGCTGAAAAAAAACAGTTTCCCCTGTTTAATGGTTTGTAAAGCAGTACACATTCTGTTGGGGTTTACATATCACTGCTTTACTAGATGGCTACAGAGTCCACAAGCAACGTCCCATTCAACAACGAAAACATAGCTGGTGTACCATATTTGGTGACAATGCCTCCCTCCACCTCAAATGGAATTAATATACCTCCTCCTAATGAACAAAGTGTATCTTAGGTCAGAACTTTTTAGTTTTAGATATATAAGGGAATGACTAGAATCACCCTCAGATTGTTTTTGTTGTCTGAATTACACTGGAGCACTTTCCTTTCTCTTCCTTTTATGGAGACTGTAATGAAAGTAAGAGGTATACAGTGCCTTCAAAAAGTATTTATACCCCTTGAAATTTTCCACATTTTGTCATGTTACAACCAAAAATGTTAATGTATTTTTAAGGATTTTATGTGATAGACCAACACAAAGTGGCACATAATTGTGAAGTGGAAGGAAAATGATAAATGGTTTTCTAAATTTTTTACAAATAAATATCTAAAAAGTGGAAAAATATTGACAGTTCTGGATGTTAGCTTCTGCTGGCTCAGGTGGGGCCCTTTAATGTTGGAGTGCATAGACTGTGATATCTTGGGGAACAAAAAGTTCAAAAACAGATAAATAACAGGTTATCTTCAGTCAATGTGCCCTTTAAGAGTGACAGGCCAAAGCGAGCACATGCAAAGAGTTCGGAGTGTACTGTGAGCAGGGGACTTGAAGGAGTTAGTGTTAGGGTATTATGCAGAAAATTTAATTCAATTGTGTAAACAAAAGCAGCATTCTGGAAGAATAGCAGCTATGAGTGCTGTCTTTTGTCTTAGTGCTTGCTGCTTTCAGTGGAAAATGGCAGGACTGAAGTGTTCAGCTCTCTTAGGGGAACTGTGTTGGTGTGCCCTGAGTCTAAGTTGCAAAGGAAAATTACCTTTAGTCAAAGTCCTTAGCTGGGTCGGAGACCCTCCCACTATATCCTTGTGTGGCAGTCTTTAGATGTTGGTGCATTCTCTGCATGTTGGGGGGTCTCCTTAAAGCAATTGTAAATCGCTGGACTTTTTTTTTCCGTACCTGCAAGGTAAAGGCATAATGTGCTAGTATGCATCGCATACTAGCACATTATGTTAAACTTACCTTAAAACAAAGTTCTTCCAGCACTGAGATGTCAGAGCTGCAGGTGCTCCCATCTTCACACGTCTTGCTTCCCGGGTTCGTGTACTCCGGCTCTGTGACTGGCTGGAGCCACAATGACGTCACTCCCACACACCGCCATTCACGGCACAGGGTTCCTTTAGCGCACATGCGCCAGTGATGTCACTGGCTGCATGTACAGTAAATATCTCCCAAACGGTGCCCGTTTAGGAGATATTTACACTACCTATAAGTAAGCCTTATTATAGGCTCACCTATAGGTAAAAGTTAGTGTTGGAAGTTTACTTCCACTTTAAACAGCAAAGCAGCAGGGGTTTCGAAGAACGCATCTTGGCAGCTGTTCTGGGTAACGAAGGCTCCTCCTTGGATTCTCTCAGTGACTTGGCACTTTGCTTAACAGTCCACCCTTTGTCTCTGATCTGGCCTTGTCAGATGTATTCCAGCCTGGACCTGGTCTAGCACACCACCTTTCTCCAACTGCCCGGTGTTCTGCCAAAAACTCCAGCTCGCCAAAATGTCCAACCACGTCACTTCCGGTGACTCCAGCGTATACACTACGGTACACAAGGAGTTCACTGTTTTGACAGAACACCGGGTAAGGAGGAAAAAAGTTGTCGCAGTCTTGGAGGTGGCCATGTTGTTGGTTAGTATCGGGCTGACTAACAACTACTCATTATATGGTGTACATTACTGTATACGCTGCCGCTGTTCTGTCAAAAACAGCCAACTTCTCTAAATATCCAATTATTGGTGCTGCAGAGTTACCGGAAGTAACGTGGTTGGACATTTTGGCGAGTTGGAGTTTTCGGCAGAACACCGTCTCCTTTCTGAGCTTTTAATTTTATTTTATGTCCCTCCCCTTTGCTGATACTTATGGGCCTTGTAGTTGAGACCCCAGTTTCACTGTAGGCAGAGTCTTGCTTCAGGACTACATTTCCCAGACTTCTCTGAGCACTTGTATTAGAGCTATGGCAAAGCAAACCAGTGAACACTTCCATCTCGTGCGAAAATAGAGTTCTGTGTCTTTAGTAATAATGCCCAGTGTTACATCATGAACAAGACTGTGGGAGGGAGCAGAGAGAACTGGAGGATTATGATTGGCTGCATGGACAGCCATAGTTGGTGATGACAATGGAAGACAGTGAGAGGAAGCAGAGAGAGCCCATAAAAGGAAGCAAGGCTGCAAGGGAGACTACGAGACACATAGGGAGACATGAAAGGAAAGTGCAGGAATAAGAGCCCTGAGTGTGCAGAGGTTTCTGGCGACACAATGACCCATCATTACCCAGTCTCATGATTTCGTGGCCTGTTTTGCATCTATCTCCAGCTGGTCTACAGAGGTAGTTATTAGACTACAGACGGCTGTCAGGAGGACATCTAAAGGACATCAGAGTAGCGAGAGTCCTTTGGCCACCCTTGTGTGTACTGAACCTGTTTATATTGTATGACCTTCCTGCTGACATTGGAACTCTATTTAAGGGGGTCCTCCTCATCCATCCATCTTCAAGCACCCTAGGATACTTTGTGAGTGTTCTTCGTCTCCGTTAAAAATACTTTCATTTGAAGGTTGAGAGCTTCCCATGCCAAAGTAAAGGACCCCACCTCTGGCAATTTTTACATATATTATTCCCCTGGCCTACAGCATTATTGATAGAGAAAATCGTTATAATTCAGTGACATTCACCTTTGTGACTTCTGTTACTATTGTTGGTAGAGTCGTTTCTCTCTCATTCGCTTATTGCATTCTGGTAGTGGCCTTCAGAGAATGAATGCCGCTACCAATTATATTGTATTATTGAATGATACAGCTGTTAACATTTTATTGCCTTGACTGCCTTACAGTCTGTTTAACCAATACTTCTCTGCAAGGCTTTTTCCTAATGAAGCCCATTTCAGTTTCAGGGTTGGTCATCACCGGAGAAGGTAGAGAAAAATCGCACAAAATGGCCTGGTCACGAAAGGGGGTAAATCTTCCGGAGGTCAAGTGGTAATCTTATATTGTATTATACTATCTGTCCAGGGTCAGGAAAACAGAAAACAAATCACATAAATTAACGCCAACCGTCACAAGGCCAACGTCAGTGTGACAAATATAGAATCATTCAAAATTTCAGTACCCACTATGTGTGCTGTTGATTTAATTGATGTTGACACCCGTCTGTAATCAGCTAATTTAATACATTGCTTAGATACCAAAATAACCTTCCCAGCTACAAATACAGATGTCGCCTAATCGGTGTTTAACAAACAATCCAGCTCATGATGTTACAAAATGAAATAAAAGAAAGTATGGACCTTCTGCACACCGGGGATCTACTGCAACCAATCTATTCTTCCTTCATGGCTTAGCCAGTACAAATATGAGATCTGCAATCTGATTGGTTGCTGTGGATGCCCTGGTTTGTGGATGCCTTACTTCCTCCTCCACAATATTAATACTACAATACAAGTGCCTGTGACGAACCCCCGTACTCAAGATGTCCGCCGTAAATGCTTCCTCTGTCCGATACCACACAATCCAAGACCCCTTAGCTTTCTTATTTACTAGTCGTAGCTCAGTGTAGGGTAAAACATCAGACCACACCAGTCTTGGAGTACATCAAGAATAGCCTTTTATTTGAGATCTCACACAAATATATACAGCTTGTTGACAATGCAAATTGTAACCAGAAACCTAATTAACATGATGTAATTATCTAATCCTTTAGACAGCCTAGGTGACTAAGAGACATGACCTTTAGGACAGACATGCCGTCTTTTAGCTCAGAAGACACAATTAACATTATCATAAATCAACACAGAACTCCTCTATACAATAGCAAGGTTAATTAGCACAAACAAAAATGGGTGAAATACTCTTAGAAGTAGACAACAGGAGACACAGGGCTTTCCAGTTCTCATTAATCAGCATTCCTTTCACATACATCTGCGTATGAGTCCCAAGCATGCAGAGACCATCCTGGCCTCCTTAATAATCTCCTTTTGCATTACATAACAGAGTATCTTCCTAAATGCTTGTAGCTTCCTCAAATGCCAGGGCCTATAGTCAGTAGGCAAGAGGCTTGCATTAAGTCCTCTCCAAAAGCCTCTGTCCCGGCTAGGTCTGTCACACATCTCCCCTTTCAGCAGGAGGAGACCCCAGACGGGTTGACTTCGAAGTTAGTCCATAGTTCCAGTCCCCTAGTGCCTGTATCCACACAGTACCCCAAACAAATTGTCCCAAACATTACCCAACCAACCTCTGCCTCTCTCAGAGAACATGGCGCCAATGGGGATAGGCCTGGACTGGCCCTTCTGCCTGGAGTCCTTTCAGCCGCCGGAGAGAAGACAGGGTGACTGGGCTCACTCCGTCATGCTGTTGGGGATCTGGGCCGACTGCCCAGCATCCCTGGCGTATACAAGTGGGGACTGAAGTGCCATCCAATTTTAGTAGGTGAAAATCCCCGAGTGCTTGCAAAGCATGGCTGACATCCTCCTGTCTCAGTGCCGCACCATTTTCTGGGGTTGTGTCAGTGGAGACCGAAGTCCCATCCCTCTTCTGTTAGTTGAGGGCAGAGGCCAGCAGCACTCTGCCCAGTTGCCAGACCTTCTGCTGGGCTGCGGCAAGTGGAGACCGGAGTCCCATCTACCGATATCAGCTCAAGCTGCAGTTGTAAGGTGCCGATTGCATTCCCTCCTTGGGTCCTGATTTGCTGCTCGGGAGTGACCACTACCTCCTCACCTTGGGCCTCCAGAACCGCCACAAGTGGTGTGGGGCAGAGGTCTTGGACCCTCTGTCTGTTTGCCAGAACTTTAGCTTGGTTGGTGTCATCATTCTGGGGCGCCGTCTGCTGCTGGACAGTGGGGCCGATCGCCCCAGCTTCGTGAAGTTGTAGAGACACTGTAGGTGCTAGGCAGAGGCCATCGGCGCTCTGCCCTGTTGCCAGTGATTCAGCTGGGAGTAGAAGCTTTACTACCTCACCTTGTCGCTGGAGAGAGGGGACAACTGCCCCGGCTCCCTGTAGCTCCACAGTTGTTGCTGGTGCTGGGCAGAGGTTGGTAGCACTCTGCCCTGTTGCCAGCAGTTCTGCTGGGGACTCTACATCCTCCACTCCGGCTAACCGTTGGGACAGGAGGCTGGCTTCCTCCACTCCCAAACTGTGTAGCTGCCACTGGGGAGGTGAGCCGGCTGCTTCCTTTTCCATTCCCTCATCTGGCTGCTGGGACGACATGTCTGTGGTACTGTCTCCCAGGTGCACGTATCTTTGCTGGGGAGGAAAGACCGCTTCCTCCACCCTGGCCAACTGTTGGGGAGGGACAACGAACACCTCCTCTCCCTTCTCCCCCTGTATCCTGCTCTGCTGCTGGGAAGTGACCACCTCCTTCTCACCCTGAGCCTCCGGAACCGCCACAGATGTGGGGCAGAGGCCTTGGACCCTCTGTCCGGTGGCCAGAGCATCAGCTGGGGAAGTTCCTTGTAACTCCACAGATACTGCTGTTGGTGCTGTGTAGAGCACAGTGAAGTTTGGCCCTAATACCAGCTCTTCTGCTGGGGGCTCACCGGGTTGTTCTTCCTCAGCAGAAGTCTATCAAATCCCCTGTCTCTGCAACTGGTGTCTGGGGATAGAGGTTCCCCATCTGTCTGTGGAACCTAGAAGATGCTATCGGTGCTGAGCAGAGGTTAGCAGAGCTCTGCCCTGTTGTCAGCACTTAGCTTTGGGGATGGCAATCTCCAGATTTTCCACTGCCGATTCTCTAGCATGCTGCTGGACAGGCACATTCCTCCATCCAACTTCATCTTGTGCAGAAACAGGTTCGTCAAGGTCAGTCAGCACTTGCTGCATCCACCATAAGACCTCCGCGTCCATAGCAGTGGGGCAGGTAGGCAAAGCACACTATTACTCTGCCACATTGCCGACTCTTCAGCCAGGATTTCAGAGTTGTCAACTGGTATTTCCTGATAGTCCCAGGCAACGGGAGCCCCACTCTGCTGCTGAGTAGAGTCTAGCAGCTCCATCTGAATTCCTCTTTCATGGTGGCTGGTATCTGTACCTCTCCTCTCCTGCTATCCGGACCTTGGATCCAGGTGATGGTTTGGATATGTTCACGGCAAGGAAGCATGATCCCACTGTTGCTAGCCAATTGTGACGGACCCCGTACTCAAGATGGCCACCACAAATGCTTCCTCTGTCCGGTACCACACAATCCAAGACCCCTTAGCTTTCCCATTCACTAGTCGTAGCTCAGAGAGTAAAACATCAGACCACACCAGTCTTGGAGTACATCAGGAATGACCTTTTATTTGAGATCTCACACAAATATATACAGCTTGTTGACAATACAAATTGTAACCAGATACCTAATTAACATGAGTTAATTATCTAATCCTTTAGACAGCCTAAGTGACTAAGAGACATGACCTTTAGGACAGACATGCCGTCTTTTAGCTCAGAAGACACAATCAACATTATCATAAATCAACACAGAACTCTATATAATAGCAAGGTTAATTAGCACAAACAACAATGGGTGAAATACTCTTAGAAATAGACAACAGGAGACCCAGGGCTTTCCAGATCTCATTAATCAGCATTCCTTTCACATACATCTGCTATATATGTCCCAAGTATGCAGAGACCATCATGGCCTCCTTAGTAATGTCCTTTTGCATTACATAACAGAGTATCTTCCTAAATGCTTGTAGCTTCCTCAAATGCCAGGGCCCATAGTCAGTAGGCAAGAGGCTTGCATTCAGTCCTCTCCAAAAGCCTCTGTCCCAGCTATGTCTGTCACAGTGCCTAAATACTGCAAACTAGAACTTAAAGAGGTTGTAAACACGATTTAAAAAAAAACTGTATGACAAAGGCATAATGAGCTAGTATGCAGCGCACACTGCTGAGATGGCTGACATCTTCCCCAGTGTTTCTTCTGAGTTCGCGGGCTCCAGCGCTGTGATTGGCTGTAGTCACAATAAAGTCACTACTGCGCATGCACGCGGGATCCGCCCGGCCACTGCACAGGGCCCTGAAGAAACGCCACGAGCGGGCTGTTCCTTCAGAGCGCATTCACCGATGATGTCAGCGGCGGCTTATATAGTAAATATCTCCAAAACGGTGCAGGTTTAAGAAGATGTTTACAGTACCTACAGGTAAGCCTTATTATAGGCTTACCGCCCAACTTTCTGAAATGGGAATGAGGGACACCTATTAACAAAAGTATGTAGGCATAGGACACACCCCCTGCCACACCCCCTTAAAGGAGAATTGCACAAAAAAATGTACTTTTTTTTATCACTACTATTCCTTTATATTGGCTTCTTGAATTTACAAATACAGCAAATTAGAATTTGGATGAAAGGTTTAGCCCTTTACTTCATCTTTAAAGCGGACAAAACAGTAAAAACTGCAAACAGGAAGGCTTTTTATTGCAGAAAAGATGTCTCTTTTGCAAGGCACAGGCAGATGCAAAAAACACATTCAGCTCTGTATTACATAATTATGTGGTTTTATACATAAGCAGCCTTTCGAGACCCACTGTTATCAGCCTTTTGCAATCACTGTACCGCAGAGCTCAGAGCAGAAGACGCAGAACCATCACAAGCAACCAATCAGTTGTACTGCAGTATTCATGTGCTAACAAGAAGCATGCTGATAGGAGGAGAGAGCAGACTGATGCCCTGTACACACGATCGGACATTGATCGGACATTCTGACAACAAAATCCATTGATTTTTTCCGACGGATGTTGGCTCAAACTTGTCTTGCATACAGACGGTCGCACAAAGTTGTCGGAAAATCCGATCGTTCTGAACGCGGTGACGTAAAACACGTACGTCGGGACTATAAACGGGGCAGTAGCCAATAGCTTTCATCTCTTTATTTATTCTGAGCATGCGTGGCACTTTGTCCATCGGATTTGTGTACACACAATCGGAATTTAACCAATCGGATTTTGTTGTCGGAAAATTTTATATCCTGCTCTCAAACTTTGTGTGTCGGAAATTCCGACAGAAAAAGTCCGATGGAGCCCACACACGATCGGAATTTCCGACAACACAATCCGATCGCACTTTTTCCGTCGGAAAATCCAAACGTGTGTACAGGGCATGACAGAGAGAGTTGCTTAGCCTTTCGCTGTCCAGTCATGGAGGGGGGAGAACAAAACCTGTAAATAGTACTTAAAGCGGAACTTCAGTCATTTTTTCATCTTTCCATCTATTAAATCTTCTGCCCTTGTTGTTTTAATTTTGGATAGTAAAACATTTTTTTTTCTGCCAGTAAATATCTTATACAGCCCACTTCCTGTTTCTTGTCTGGTCATTAGCCTAGGCTTATGATATCATGCACAGCTCTCTCTCTCACTCTTGTTAGAGTTTGACAGGAAGGAAGGGGGGATGAGTCATAAGAGGGCCAAAGAGAGCTGTAGGGCTGCAGAGCTGGAGGTGTGCCTCTGTGTAAATCCAGGAAGTGAACAGTCAGCAGCTTCAGCTGCCCACAGTTAAAATGGCTGCAGCCAGACTCAGGGGAGGAAGGTTTCTGCAGCATATTTGGCAAGTACAGAATCGCAGTATATATAAAATAATATGCAAAGTGGTTGGAGGGAAGCTTCAGAATGACAAATATGTTTTTATTACAATTTATGTGAGCAGTCTGCAGTTCCTCTTTAACTGCAGCAGAATAAAATCAGGTAAGGGCCAGTGTTAGAATATCAGAATTTATGAATGGTTGAGTTCTTTTGATAATTGAATTATATATATAAATATATATATAAATATATATATATCTTCTATGTATGGAAAAGGTGAAGTTATATAGGTTTTTATAACTCATGAAAGTTTATGCTGGTATAGGCTTTGTATGCATTGCTTGGGAGAGATTCATCTCACATATGGATACAATTTAGTGTAGACCATTTCACCTCCCCCATCGTAAGAAGATTAGATTACAGTCTTTCCAAAGACACAAAGTTTCATTATGTTAAGAATATAAGCTGTTTCTTTACACTATTATATTTCTTGATTAGGGTATTAATAAGAACACTGCATTTTACATATATGTATACTGATATGTAGGATTTTATATGTTTAAAGGAAATGTATATATTGTAAGTTAAATGATTCTTAAAAGATAGCTTTTCTCACTTCGTTCATAGCCCCGCCCTTAGGAATGTTGGAAGGAGTAATTCAAATTTCGCGGTCTTTTCTGTGGGACTATAAGTAAAATGAACCTTTTTTAAGCCAGCCTCTATGGAAAAAGGTGGGAGTTAATTGTAGGAGTACAGACAGGCTGTGGGGAGAGGGACACTTGCACTGCAGCTCTCCATCAACACAGACACACACACACACACAGATCTCAAGATATACACACAGACATATCTGATTTAAACTTTATTTTAAGAATAATCTATTTTTGTATTCTACATTTTGACATTGTTTTTGTAACATTTTGCTAATTGATCATTAAATCAATTTTGAAGGTTTTACACGAGAACTTAACAGATTTTTCTTGGAACTTTTCTCATCAATATGAATTATTGAAATATAGTTATTAATACAGAAATAACTCGATTATTACAGTGGCGAGCCATTTGCCAGATTCTTTTTGTCCGAATATCGAATTTTTTTTTTCAATAATTTCTCCTTCCGCTTGTCGAGAGGGAATATCAGCAAAAACAGTGATTATTCAGACAAGCTTTCAGGAGAAATCGAAAAAGCTCATTTTCGGCATCATTGAATTGAACTTGGAAGGAAAAGAAAGATCAGAATCGGTGAGACGTTTGTGCACGTACAAGAAAAATCTGTTTCTTGATGACGTAATTTCCCGCCAAGAGAGGGAACGCGTGTTACATGAAGGAAGCCGTCTTACATTGGTAAGTTATGGATTTAATTAATGAATTATCCAGTGAGAGTGATTTAGAATTTAAAAATTTGTCAAAGTTTGTTAAAGATGATGAATTATGGTGTTACATGTTCAATGAATGCTTACAGGCTAATAAGAAAATACAAAAGTCAAAATTTGCATTTAAGAAATTCAGCAAACAGGTTAGGAATTTGATTAAGTTGATTAAAGTTTATGATACAATGATATCAGGAGTTTTTGAAAGCAATGTAGTTGGTACAAAAGAGGAAATAAAGGACAATAGTTTATGTACTAATTGTCAGATTTTGACTGAAAGGATAGATGATTTGCAGAGTGCAATTCAAATAAAGGATATTCAGTTGTCTGAGTTACAGAATAATGTAACGTTTAAAGCAGAGTCAAGCAAGAGTTTAGAGATTAATGTTAATCCAGACTCTATGAATGTTACTGCAGATTCTATGCAGGAGCCTTTTGTACAAGATATGCGTTTTTTCAAGGTTGATGACCAGGAAAATAAAGTTTTGCTTAAAACAAAAATATTGAATAAAGCTGCTGAATGCAGACGCCGTTTAGATATATTACAAAATGGTGTTCAGAGTGCCACGTGTAAGGCCACACCCAGAGATGGTGAGATAAACGTCACAGGCAGAACTAAAGTTTCAGAGCAGACAGGAAATACTTCCGTACATACTACACAAAGGAAAACTTTGAAAGTAGAAAATACAGAACATATTTCTGAACAATATATTCTTTCTTCTTCAAACAATAGTTTGACTGATTTGCCTTATGCTTCAGAAGTCAAACAGATCAGTACATTGACTGTTAATGACAGTTCAATCAATTTGAAAAACAATGATGAAAATGAGAGGGATGGATTACTTCCATCACCATCAGGATTTAGGAAAAAAGGTTCTGAGTCATCTCCAACATTAAAATATGTGACTTCACTTTTATTAGATGAAAGTGGAAGGCCATGGTTACATGGTTTATTAAATGGCAAGGATACGAAATGGTTAATAGATTTAGGATCTAAACTCAGTTTAACTAAAAACAAATTACATGTGAATATTGATTCTCCAAAATGTAATTTAATTGGTTTCAATGGAAAAGGAAATACAGTTGCAGCTAAAGTTTCTGGTGTGAATTTCGAGATTCCGGGAGTTTTAAAAACTAAAATGGACATCTGGTGTTGCCAAAATACAGAGAATATTTTAGGCATGGATGTGATTAGTAAATTAGATTGGATTATTGATTTAAGTAATTCTACTATATGGAAAGATTCATCTAGGCCCAAATCTAGGTTAATAGATTCTTCCATGTACAATAATGTTGGAAGTATCTGTACAGCAGTCGCTGACATTTCTTCAGATCTTAATTGGCCACACACAGGAACCAATCTCGAATTGGAACAATCGGTAAGAGCACATAAAAGTCTTTGGAGTCAGAACAAAATGGATACAGGTTTGTTTAAAGATATTGAGATAGAAATTGAGGGACGAGACCCTGAACCCCAAATTCAAAATAAGTTGCCACAAGAATCAATAGGTCCAGTTTCTGACATTGTACAATCATTTTTACAACAAGGAATATTAAAGAAGGCACAATCAGTGGTAAATAATTGTATTTGGCCTATCAAGAATGCTGATGATTCGTATTCTTTATCAGTTGATTTAAGATCACTGAATAAATGCATTACAAATAACAAACCTATTGTTCCTAATTTAAATTTAATGTCACAAATGGATGCCAAGGCCAAAGTATTTTCAGTACTGGAAATTTCCAATAGTCATTTTTCAGTACCAGTAACAAACAGTTGTCATTATAAACTTGCCTTCAGTTTCAATAAAGAAACTTATGCCTTCACTAGAATAATTCCAGAAATGGAAATCAGTGACGGAATAGTGCACGAGTGCTTGGAGAAAGTTTTATCAAAATTTTCTAGACCAAAATGTATTTTCCAACACGTGGACAAAATTTTGTTGTCTTCCCAAAATACAGAGGAACATGTCACTCTGTTGACAGAGTTATTTACTCTGTTACAAACAGCAGGATTGAAATTGAACACAGAGTCAGTTCAGTTAATGAAAGATAAAGTTAACTTTCTTCATATGCAAATTAGTCATGGACAGAGAATGTTATCACAGGAAAAAGTTAGAAACATTTCTGCTATTCCAGTTCCAACATCTTACAAGGCATTATATCAATTTTTGAGTGAGTTAAATTCTTGCAAAGAGTTTTTACAGGAATATGATGATAAAGTTAAACCATTATTTGATTTCCTGAAACAAAAAGATGTTGTGTTTGATGAATGGTCTCAAACCCATACAGATGTTTTTGAAATGTTGAAAAAAGATTTGCAGAATGCTGTTTCATTGCATACAATCGAAATTGGAATGTCTATGCCTGTTTTATTGTCTACTAAGGTATCTGAGAACTCCATCTCAGTAATTTTATTTCAGGTAAAAGATGGTGAACCGAAAATAATAGGTTTTTTCTCCAGAGGTTTGACAAATATGGAAAAGACTTTTGACACAAATATGAAGCAATTGTTAAGTGTTTATTTTGCAGTCAAAGTAACAGAAAAGATTGTGAGATCTAGGATGATCATATTACGGACACCTGATCTGTCATTAAAAATTCTTTTTAAGAGAATTCATTCAGGAGAATTATATGACAAATATTGCCCATTTTTTAAAACTTTAAAATCTAAACCCATAGAGGTAGATGTGATAACAGAACATTCTCAGCTAAATTTATTCAGAAAGCCTATAAATGGGATTGTTAGAACAAGTGCTGAAAGATGCTTTGAGACAGGATTTGTCAATAATAAGAATTGTTCAACAGGTCTTTCTAGGTGTTACCCAAAGAATGGTTATACTATTCAGCAAAAATTCTACAGAAAATGCTGAATTGAAAATGTTAGAAGTACAGTACAGCACGCATTACTCTGAAATATTATAGAAGAGAAGTGAATGAATATATAATTCGCTTTTGTCTTCTGGGGTAATTTAAAATCTTTTATTTAGTTTATGAAAACAAGATTTTATATTATGACTGAAAAAAGAGAAATTGCGTCCTGTCGTTTAAATACACAGAATAATAAATTAGAGTATAGGTAATTTTAAGAAAAATAGAGCAAAGTAAGGTAATTAGAAATGTTATTATTAAAATATGGTTTATATGTCATAATAAAATATTAGAATTTTGGTATGTAAAATGAATAAGTAAATGAAGGTATATTTTGCATGTATTTAAATTCTCAATAATGATACTGCATTCTTTTTTAGGATCTGACTTGTAAGTCACCAAAAGAAAGAAATTTAATATTTCTAGACCTTCCAGATGGGAACAAAATATTGAAGTTTAAGAATATCAGTTCTGGGAGAAGAATTGACAGAAGAGATTCATTCGTTATAATTATTGTTGTCATTTTAATGTTCAATAAAGTTTTTCCAACTTTACAGAGTGCCGGAAGAAGAAGAAGAAGAAAAATTCTCGAGAACCTCTGATAAGAGAGGACATTCTAAAAACAATGGACTTTTTAGTTTTTTTGACTACTGATGAAATCATTTATCCATCAGATATATTGCAGTTTTTATATATCATTTTTATGTGACAGGACATGTTTATTATATCAAGATGAGATATTTTTTTACACATCATTTTTACACTCATATATAGTGTATTTTCAGAGTTGAAAGGGTTAAACATCCCTACAATAGAGTCATTCTAGTTAGAGGGAACATCTGGTGTTAATTAAGACAGAGTACATTTTTCTTAAAGGTACATAAACAAGATAGGATTAACTTTACATTGTAACATGTATTTAGTTTTGAAATCATCTCACTTATATGAACAAATTGAAGTTAAGAACATATTTTATGTTTAATTTTGACAAGGTTATTAGAAAGGTTTTATGGATTATAGATTTATGTTAAACACAATTTGGAGGGAAAATATGAAACAAATTTCTGAAGTGATATCTATATTTCAAAGTATTGTACAACAATGTTACATTTATGAATCATGAAATTAAGGGGATTGATTTATTTGGTAAAAGAAAAAAGAAAATAATAATTGTGAAAATATTTTTTATGGTATATGAAGATGAAGGGTTATGAATTCACTTTTCCTTATATAGAATCACATTTGAAAATATATATTTGAGTCAATTATCTTAAGATCTTTGGGCATGAATGAATACGGATGTGATGCGTTTGAGGTATAAATGGATTTAGAGTTAGATTCAGATTTATTTAATGATTTAATTTAAAATGATTAAGATTAATTTAAATCAATCATTTTGAGAGGGAAATGTTAGAATATCAGAATTTATGAATGGTTGAGTTCTTTTGATAATTGAATTATATATATAAATATATATATAAATATATATATATCTTCTATGTATGGAAAAGGTGAAGTTATATAGGTTTTTATAACTCATGAAAGTTTATGCTGGTATAGGCTTTGTATGCATTGCTTGGGAGAGATTCATCTCACATATGGATACAATTTAGTGTAGACCATTTCACCTCCCCCATCGTAAGAAGATTAGATTACAGTCTTTCCAAAGACACAAAGTTTCATTATGTTAAGAATATAAGCTGTTTCTTTACACTATTATATTTCTTGATTAGGGTATTAATAAGAACACTGCATTTTACATATATGTATACTGATATGTAGGATTTTATATGTTTAAAGGAAATGTATATATTGTAAGTTAAATGATTCTTAAAAGATAGCTTTTCTCACTTCGTTCATAGCCCCGCCCTTAGGAATGTTGGAAGGAGTAATTCAAATTTCGCGGTCTTTTCTGTGGGACTATAAGTAAAATGAACCTTTTTTAAGCCAGCCTCTATGGAAAAAGGTGGGAGTTAATTGTAGGAGTACAGACAGGCTGTGGGGAGAGGGACACTTGCACTGCAGCTCTCCATCAACACAGACACACACACACACACAGATCTCAAGATATACACACAGACATATCTGATTTAAACTTTATTTTAAGAATAATCTATTTTTGTATTCTACATTTTGACATTGTTTTTGTAACATTTTGCTAATTGATCATTAAATCAATTTTGAAGGTTTTACACGAGAACTTAACAGATTTTTCTTGGAACTTTTCTCATCAATATGAATTATTGAAATATAGTTATTAATACAGAAATAACTCGATTATTACAGCCAGACAGGGCTGTGCTAGGCAACAAAGCTGTGTAAGTCTTAAAACTGGATGGACAGAAATGTAAATCTTTTGGCAGGTACACAGCTCTTTTATATGTATAATATCTGTGTACTGTTTGCCTGGGGTCCAGCTTTAAAGTGTTACTAAACTCAGAACCCTACATTCACTATATTTGGTCTCCCACAGTACACAGAACATGGAAATGCAATTATTTTAGTAAATATAAACTGCTAAATACCTTTTCTCATTTGCAGTATATAGCAGTCTTGTGACTTCTATCAGTGTCTGGTTAAAGCTTGTAGGAGGAGTTTTCATTCTACTCTGGCTGTCCTATGAGACTGCAGGACCTCCGACCCTCTGATCTGTGCTGATTGGCCCTGTACTGATCACATGCACCCTCCCGAGAAAAAAAAAAAAGCAATACACAACCAACTGAGCATGTGCAGAGTGAATCCAAAGGCTCTGTTCTATCAGGAGATGGATTGGGGACAGTGGAAGAAGGGGAGGATCAGAGAAGACAGGCTCAAACAGCCTTTTTACACAATGTAGAGGATTAACCCCTTAGTTTCCACAGTGAGTATAATAAGCATGCTTTACTTCATATACAGACTGTTTATTGTTGTGGGTTTAGTAACACTTTAAGTCTGAAGTACATCCATCAAGCTTATTATTCAGCCATTGTCTTAGCTGCATTGCTAGCCATACATGCACCAATAAACAATCCATAAATAATCCAATCCTTCCAACGTTGAAAATAATCTTTTAGTAAGCCATAGCAAGAGATAAGCTAGGTCTAATTTGTTTGATTTCTGAAATATACAGTTCTTCCATAAGCACAATTATTATGTTGAACGATCGTATTCTTACATGTATAGGAAGGATGAGAATATAATCCTAGCATACACATAAACTCATTCTTATTGTACTGTATACATTCTAAACCTGGAAGTCCCTCTTTTGATGTTGTGATCGTAAAGCGGCTGGCAATGAGGTAACATCTCCTAATATACGCTGGCAGCACACGGTGTACCCTGATAGCAATGTCGCCCCTATCTGCAGTGCCAACAATAGCGCCACCCACCCACCTCTGCAGCTGTTCCGAACAATTGTTAAATTGCATTTCACAGAAAAGGCGGTGAAGCGATTGAAAATGTGCAGTCATCCTCTGAATGATTACTCGCCAAACTATATTTCATGTTCTAGAGGATGAACTGCTTTGAGGGCATTTTAATATAACAGAATAAGCCCATCTATGACGCACACAACACTGACATTTGCTCACCATATCTGTGACATTAGGACACATAAACTAGATGACTCAAAGGTTGAAGCATCTGACCATCACATTTACCTATACCATTAAAGTGTAACTCCACTTTTCTTGAGGAAAAACATTCCCCTGACTAGGTGATGACATCTTCTGTGCTGTATTTTAGTGTATTGTTAGTAATAGTGCAGTTAAAGTGATACTAAAGTCTCTTTTTTTTTTTTCGTTAAAAAAAAACACATGTTTTACATACCTCCTCTGTACAGTTGGTTTTGCACAGAGCAGCGCTGATCCTCCTCTTCTCAGGTCCCTCTTCGCTGCTCCTGGCCCCTCCCTCCTGTTGAGTGCCCCCACAGCAAGCAGCTTGCTATGGGGGCACCTGAGCCGAGCCACAGCTCCCTGTGTCCATTCAGACATGGAGCCGCGACCCAGCCCGTCCCCAGGGTAGCCATCAGAAATTTTGGGGCCCCTTACACAGCTTTAGGCCTGGACCCCACAGGGCCAACCCCAATATTCCCAAGGGCCCGCCCACTGGTCGTCCCACCGAAACCACCCACTGTCCATACCACGAGTCCTTCGGTGCACCCTCTTTTATTTTAACACTCTTACACCTTAATATATGAAAAGTGGTTCTGGGGCGTGGGTGGGAACGCATTAGGGTGAAAAACCTTAAAGTGTTCCTAAACCCAGGAGCCTGCATTCACTATATCTGGTCTCCCACAGTACACAGAACATGGAAATGCAATTATTTTAGTAAATATTAACCGATAAATATCTTTTCTCATCAGCAGTTAGAGCAATCATGTGACTTCTATCAGTGTCCAGTCAAGCACTGGTTAAAGCTTGTAGGAGGAGTTTTCTGACTGTCCTATGAGACTGCAAGACCCCTGACCCTCTGTCTGGACAGTGCTGATTGGCCCTGTGCTGATTACATGCACTCTCCCAAGAAAAGAAAACCTCTCTAGCAATACACACCAAACTGAGCATGTGCAGACTGACTCCATAGACTCTTTGTTAGCAGGAAATTATCAGGGGACAGAGGAAAGAGGGGAGGATCAGAGAAGACAGGATCAAACAACCTTTTTACACAATGCAGAGGATTAACCCCTTAGGTTCCACCGTGAGTATAACAAGCATTCTTTACTGCATATACACACTGATTTTACTGTTTAGTAACACTTTAAGGCTTTATAACCACTTTAATGAACTGGATTGGTAGCAGCATTATATACTTTTCCATAGTTGTTGCAGATTCCTACCTTTTGTTATTTTTAAAGAAATAACTGTTTGTTTGTCTGTGTCCATGTGTGAAGTGATTGTGAATGAGTTTGTAATCAATCAGCTGCTGCTGCACTTGCAGGGTTCTAACGAGGAAAGTTGCGTGGTCTGCGTTCCTTTAGACATGATTTCCCTTTGGGAGTATATCACCAAAAAAACTACATTTTGCAGGGGATTCTAAAAATATGACTTCTATCTTAGTGCAGACTTTTGAAAAAACCAGTAAGCCGAACACACAAACAGAAAATTACATTTCTCCAGGCTGCCATATTGCATATCATTTTACAGAAAATTACAGAGCTGCAGATTGAAAAGGAAAGGTAATTTTTAATAACATTCAATTACAATATGTCGCATTTTTATTTTTTATATATATATATATATATATATATATATATATATATATATATATATATATATATTTATTTATTTTTTTTTATTTTTTATTTTTTTTTATTTTTCCCCCTACAAACTATGACTGCATTTGCAGTGTGCTCGCGTCAGAAAAGCATGAATACAATCAGTTAGGCATCATGTCTTTTCAGAAGAAGGGCAACAATGGTGGTGTGCTTCCTTCTCACATGGCTGGGTGAAAGGAGCAATGAGGGAGTGAAAAGAAGGTAAGCATGTGAAGCCCAGCATCATTCACAATAACAGAAGGTAGGAATCTGCAACAAAGTTTGTTACAATCAATGCATGTACATAGATCACCCACATCAAAAGTGGAATTTCTCTTTAAGCAATTGGATCAGCTTGATAGCCAGGCAACTAGCATTTTAACAAGCAGGGGTCAGCAGTGACATTTTAAAGTGGGGGTCCACCTATCTATCGTTTTTTTTTTTTTTTTGAGTTCATTCACAAACTTTTCTTCTCAGCATTACATACTCACATATTGTGTGTAATATGTCCGCCTGTGTCAGATTTCGTCGGAAAGAATAACTTATATTATTCACTGCAGGCGGTTTCCATCTTCATTGTGGGCATTTGAAGCCCACAAGCATTTATTTCCTGGATGTGGTGAATGCTGTGCTCCCAGCATTCACCGCTCGTTCCCGCACATGCTCAGTGGCATCCTGGGAAGCCTGAGACTAGCTCCCAGGAGTCTGGGAGAGGCTAGAAACACGCCTACTCCCACGGGAGGAGAACCAGGAAGTGCAAAGAAGAATAGAAAAATAAAAGGTAAATACGGCGATTTAAATTTTTTTAAACGGCATGTCAGCATCTAGGCAAGGAAGAGAATACATACAGATATTGTTCAAAATTTGGGTGGAACCCCGCTTTAACTGCATAATTGCAAACAATACACTAAAATAAAGCCCAGAATTAGGCCTATATCACAATTACAGCTGTATTGTTTGCTTTAGAGCTGCACGATTTTGGCTAAAATGAGAATCACGATTTTTTTGCTTAGAATAAAGATCACGAGTCTCGCAGTGTAACATCTTCTTTCACATTATACAAAAAAATGGGCTAACTTTACTGTTTAGTTTTGTTTTTTTTTTAAATTCATTAAAGTGTTTTTTTTTTTTTTTTAAAGAAGACCACTGCGCAAATACGGTGTGACATAAAATATTGCAACAACCACCATTTTATTCTATAGGGTCTCTGCTAAAAAAATATATATATATATCATGGGTGTTCCAAGTAATTTTCTAGCAGAAAATAATGATTTTTACATTTTATTTATAATGTCAGAAAAGGTTTGGTCTTTAAATGGTTAAACTTCCTTCATTTACATGCTGGAGTTCTTTCCTTTGATAAAAGAAAGAAAAGATACTTTGTTTCTACTTATTTGTGTGTTGTGATTTAACGTGGCAGGCTGCCCAGATTTTTTTTTCTTTCCCAGCTGTGAGAACTCTCTGCACTTGTTAGAAAGAATGTTTTGAAGATCAGAAAGAGAAAAAGATTGCGATTTCGATTCTTAACGATTAATCGTGCAGCTCTAGTTTGCATATGTTAATATGTTAATATTTTACATGAAGGTGTCATCACCTAGTCAGAGGATAAAAACCTTATATTGTTAGAGGTTAAAGAGTTTTCAATTAATATATATTTAGGAGGACTTTAAACGTACCAAAGAATACTAGTAGAAGCTTTGAAAAACGTATTTCTTTTTATACAACAAATGCATGGAAATACAGTATATATTAGACTAAAAATATCTACACTATATTACCAAAAGTATTGGGATGCCTGCCTTTACACACTTTAATGCCATCCCAGTCTTACTCCGTAGGGTTCAATATTGAGTTGGCCCACCCTTTGCAGCTATAACAGCTTCAACTCTTCTGGGAAGGCTGTCCACAAGGTTTAGGAGTGTGTCTATGGGAATGTTTGACCATTCTTCGAGAAGTGCATTTGTGAGGTCAGGCACTGATGTGGACGAGAAGGCCTGGTTCACAGTCTCCGCTCTAATTCATCCCAAAGGTATTCTATTGGTTGAGATCAGGACTCTGTGCAGGCCAGTCAAGTTCCTCCACCCCAAACTCGCTCATTAATTTCTTTATTGACCTTGCTGTGTGGTCCAAATGATTTGGTGGAGGGGGGACTATGATGAGGGGTTGTTCTTCAGGGGTTGGGCTTGGCCCCTTAGTTCCAGTGAAGGGAACTCTTAAGGGGTCAGCATACCAAGACATTTTGGACAATTTTATGCTCCCAACATTGTGGGAACAGTTTGGGGATGGCCCCTTTCTATTCCAACATGACTGCACACCAGTGCACAAAGCAAGGTCCATAAAGACATAGATGAGCAAGTTTGGGGTGGAGGAACTTGATTGGCCTGCACAGAGTCCTGATCTCACCCCAATAGAACACCTTTGGGATGAATTAGAGCGGAGACTGCGAGCCAGGCCTTCTCGTCCACATTAGTGCCTGACCTCACAAATGCACTTCTGGAAGAATGGTCAAACATTCCCATAGACACACTCCTAAACCTTGTGGACAGACTTCCCAGATGAGTTGTAGCTGCAAAGGGTGGGCCAACTCAATATTGAACCCTACAAACTAATGCCCTGTACACACGGTCGGATTTTCCGATGGGAAATGTTGGATGTGAGCTTGTTGTCGGAAAGTCCGACCATGTGTATGCTCCATCAAACATTTGCTGTCGGACTTTCCGCCAACAAATGTTGGGTAGCAGGTTCTCAAACTTTCCGCCAACAAAACTTTGTTGTCAGAATTTCTGATCGTGTGTACAGAAGTCCGTCGCAAAAAAGTTCACGCATGCTCGGAATCAAGCAGAAGGAGCCGCACTGGCTATTGAACTTCCATTTTCTCGGCTCGTCGTACGTCTTCTACGTCACCGTGATCCCACGTTCGTAATTGTTGGCCAACATTTGTGTAACCGGGTGTATGCAAGACAAGTTTAAGCCAACAACCTTCGAACAAAAATCCACGGTTATGTTTGCGGAAAGTCCGATCGTGTGTACTGGGGCATAAGACTGGGTAGCCATTAAAGTTCATGTGCATGTAAGGGCAGGCATTCCAATACTTTTGGTAATATCGTGTATATAAAGACAGTAAGGGGATGAGTTTGTCTAGTGCTGAGGGTGAAGATGCACTGCAGCCTCCTTCCCCATTGCTAACGTAGCCCGGTTAAGCCTTGCCCACCACCCTGGGAATCACAGAGAGAGAGAGAGAGAGAGAGAGAGAGAGAGAGAGAGAGAGAGAGAGAGAGAGAGAGAGAGAGAGAGAGAGAGAGAGAGAGAGAGAGAGAGAGAGAGAGAGAGAGAGAGAGAGAGAGAGAGAGAGAGAGAGAGAGAGAGAGAGAGAGAGAGAGAGGATAAGGACTGCTGTGCCTCCTGGGAATGACAAAAAGCCTGCTGGGAGAAATTGGGACTGATGGGAGATGTATTCTCCACACTGTGACACAGTCCTGTAGAAGGAGCAGCCGGAACTAAATTTCCCAGTGTGACTAGGGAGAGCAGGCAGAGTGAGGGGGAAAAAGAGAACGGAGAGCCCAAGTGGAGAGAGTGCCACACGTGGAGAGACAGAGGTGGAGTGTGCTGCAGACTGTGACAAGAAGCAGAAAAGGATCTCTGGCTGGCTGCTACTGAAGAGAATGGTCACAGAACACAGGCATAGGGCTCCAGGCTTCACACCTGCCTGTATGGACTGCACTGCTGCAGGGAGACCTGCTTTCCAATCTGTTTACTGTTGTGATGCCACAGGACCCAAAGAGGGCAAACGCTAAGTGCTGAGACCTGTGTTGTCCAATCCTGCTGTGTGCTTCTTGGTGTGAAGACCGAGGAGCTGCCCTTACTGTCTTGGAGTGCTGCCCACCAGGACCTGTGTGCGAAAAAGCTGCTGTGCACTCTGAGTAAAACTGCTGTGGATGACTGTTGGAGCCCAGTGTGACAGCGGTAGCTGTCAACGCCGACATAAAGCCCCGAGCTGCTGGTTGCCAGCCACTGATCTGGAGCGTGTATGCCATGAAGGGAGCTTGGCTTGCCACGTGGGCCCCCCCCCAGGTGTGACAGTGCTGCGCCCAAGGTGGCTTTCCCTTCTGCAACAATTATCTCCTGCGCATGAGTGAAATAACCCAATAGGAAGTACTACTTCTCTTAAAGCCTTGCTGCCAGTGCCAGGACAAGGTCATCTAGAGCCCAGGGCGAGCATGCCAAACATTTTCCCCCGTTCAAGATGTATGAGCATTATGTGCCAGCCAAAATCCCCCCCCAAAAAATTGAGCCCTAATCTACATGCTTACTCCCTTAGCATAAATTCCCCCAGTACAAATCCCCCCTGCTGAAATTGCCCCTCCTAGCACAAATCCTCTGTCCCTCAAATTTCCCCTCCTAGTACAAAATCCCCCCCCCCCCCATTCCCCCAACAGGCCTATGGTTAACATTCCATAAAAAAACAAGAGTTTTTGCATGGGATAGATACAGTTTAAGGAGATGTCCTCGATAACTAGACATGTGCAATTGCTTTTGTTCCGAGTTCATTTTTTAACGAATTTCGACAAATTCGTTAATTCAGAAATATCCGAACTAACAAAAACCCATCAAATTTTTCTGAATATTCGAGAAAATTCGAAAATTCGTAAATTCGAAAATCCGAAAACTCGAAAATTAGAAAATCTAAAATAATAACTAACTAATAATAACTAATAAATTATAGGTATTGGAATTTCCTTTCAAATTTGTCTGTTAGTGAACGTAACGAATAAGTTACGAATTATCCGAAATAACAAATGGAACGTAACAAATTAATAATAATAAATAATAATAATAATTTATAAGTATTCTTTTGTTCTTTCAAAATCACTAAATATACAGTACAGGCGGTCCCCTAGTTACAAACATCCGACTTACAAACGACTCCTACTTACAAACGGAGGGAGACTACAGGAAATGAGAGGAAATCTACCCCTAGGCAGGGAAAATTCACTCCTGTAAGGGTTATTATGGCAAAAAGGTGTCTCCACTGATGCTTTATCACCATGGCTTGTTTCCACAACAACCCATTCTGTAATTGGGACAGAAAGTGAGGTGAAATCTTCTGAACAGGGGCACAGACAGCGAAACAAACGTTACAGGGGTGTTAACCCTTCCCTATGCTATCCAAAAAGCTTAAAAATAGTTTTCTTGCAGTAGTCTTTAGGTATCTCTCTATAAACACTTTTGGAATTCTCCATAAACTCCAGGCTTTCACTTTCTTCTAACTTTCCATAACTTGGGAAAACTGTTCTTTGTATCAAAAAAATTTGGTCCTTCTGTTGACTTGTTGGGGACTCCTGGCAACAAACATTTGGGGCATAGTTATATATTTAGGGCTCGGTGTTAACTCCTCACTGATAATTTTGCTAAGCATGCTTAAAGGGTTCTTGCATGGCTTCTGACAACCTTCTCTTGGTGTCCTCCAACTTGGCTTCTACTTCCTGTATGTTGAAAAACATACCTTTGCTTTCTGAAGGTGGCATGCTAGGTGAGGATGGAGCTGTCCTAGAGTCTACATTTTTGCTTCTGGGTTGGGTATCTGCTTTCACAGATGAACATTCAGCTTAGAGTCTGACTTGGACTGCGATACCTCCGGTTCAAGTCAGGAAATTTCAGTGGAGAGCTACACTTAAAAAATTTACCTGTTCCGACTTACAAACAGATTCAACTTAAGAACAAACCTACAGAGTCTATCTTGTTTGTAACCCGGGGACCACCTGTATATTGTTTGGAAATTAGTAAATTAGGAGTTTCAGGGATGATGGTACCTAAAATAATATTGACTGACAATATATCCATATACTTTCAAATAATACCGTTTGAAGAGTGCATTTACTGTGCTTTGCAAAACCTACTTTATCAATGCAGAAAGTATCCATCAAGTGCTAAAGACTGTTGATTGGCTTTAAGGGCCAGTTCACATCTGAATCGCACAGGCACACGCACAGCGAGCCCTAAAAGGTTACAATTGAAGTCTAGTCTAACAGCTTTTGCCATTGAAATTCTTATACAGGGGAGGAGTGTGAAAATTAAATGTGACATTTCATACAAAAATGAAAATGTGTTGGTAACTACGTAGTGCACTTTACCTTTAACTCATCCTTAAAGTGGAAAAAACCTAACTAAGTCTAAACCTACTTTCAGCCACATTCTAAGCCTAATTGATCTAGCCCTGTAAAGAAAAAATCGCTATAAAATCACCTTTATTTACCTGTTCTGAAGCCGCTTTGGTCCAGTCTCCAGCAGCTCCTGTGTGCAGAAGAAAGCTGACAATGGCTGGGAAGTGACGACACCTATAGACTTAAGCCTCATACACACGATCGGATTTTCGGCAGGGAATTGTGTGATGACAGACTGTTTGCCTAAAATCCGACCGTTAGTACGCTCCATCAGACAAGTGTTGGCTAACTTTCCGCCAACAAATGTATGGCAAACTAGTAAATTTTTGGTGGACAACGGTCTGTTGTCAGATTTTCCTATCGTGTGTACATAAGTCCATCACACAAAAGTCCAAAGTACAAACACGCATGCTCAGAATCAATGCTCACCAAGCACGACATTAGCAGAAGGTGCCCAAAGGGTGGTGTTCAAGAGCTGAAATTCCACGTAGTACGTCACTATGTTCGTGTTTGTTGGCAGACAATTGTGTACCGTTTGTATGCAAGACAAGTTCACGGCACACACCCTTTGGACAAAAGTCTGGCGCTTTGTTTGCGGAAAATCCGATTGTGTGTACGAGGCTTTACTATGGGGCTTCCGTTGCCAGCTGCCTCTCCTACACAGCGAAGCAGCCGCTGACAGCTCAGCCTAGGACCGGACCAAAGTTGCTGCAAAACAGGTAAGTATAGCTGTTTTTTTTTCTTTACAGCGCTAGATAAATTAGGCTTAGAATGTGGCTGAGAGTAGGTTTAGAGTTTGTTAGGTTTTACCTTTACTACCACAAATTGTGTGTTGTACAATAAAACACACTTTACTGTGTAATGTATTATGCAATAGTCTAAATAGGCCTACACTAAACTTGTGCACTTTACCATTGTTGTGTTTTATTCTTTTGGATGAGCATAGCCTACCTGAAAGACACAGGGTTCCTGGGCTTTCTGAGCTGTCATTTGGAATTTTGAGCTTTCCTCTAGGCATCGCTTGTGTCTGGAGGAGTAAGAAGGCTTTGGAACCAAAAAAAGCACCATAAAAAGTCCCATGAGAAACCCACTAGTAATACCCATGAAGAGTCCAGATATATAGGCTGGCAGGGGCCAAATGAAGAAGTTGTAAGCTAGGATTGCTACACAGACCAGGGCACTGCATGGCACATCATTGTTAAGATGGGACGTTTGGCAAGGGGTTGCAGGCTCCAATACATTATGATCTTCTGATTCTACATCGTTGGCTAGTTCTACGACCTGGATCATGTCCCCATAGGAACAGATCTTATATTTGCAGTAGTCTTTAGGTGTCTCTCTATGAACACTTTTGGAATTCTCCATAAACTCCAGGCTTTCACTTTCTTCTAACTTTCCAAAACTTGGAAAATTGTTCTTTGTATCAAAAAAACCTTGGTCCTTTTGTTGACTTGTTGGGGACTCCTGGCAAGAAAACATTGGGGGCATAGTTCTATATTTAGGGCTCGGTGTTGGCTCCTCACCAATAATTTTGCTAAGCATGCTTAAGGGTTCTTGCATGGCTTCTGACAACCTTCTCTTGGTGTCCTCCAACTTGGCTTCTACTTCCTGTACGTTGAAAAACATACCTTTGCTTTCTGAAGGTGACATGCTAGGTGAGGATGGAGCTGTCCTAGAGTCTACATTTTTGCTTTTGGGTTGGGTTATCTGCTTCCACAGATGAACATTCAGCTTAGAGTCTGACTTGGACTGCGATACTTCTGGTTCAAGTCGGGAAATTTCAGTGGAGATAGACTTGACCAGGTTGACAAATGGATGGGTTTTGTGAGGAGAAGGATCCTTGGCATTAATTTCAGTAGAGACGGACTTGACCAAGTTGATGAGAGGTTTAGAAGAGGGTGAGCTTGGCATCAACGAAGAACTACATTTCTGAATCTCACTGGACAGGAGAACATCACCTGTACACTCATAAGCAGCGAGAGCTAGCTCATCGACCACAGTACTTTCTTTCCCCACTGGCTGCCCATACACAGGAGCTCTGGGTTTGTTGGGTACTGGATTTGCCAACAAGGCCTCCTCTTCATCTTGATCCAGGGTAAAGATGAGATCACTCTCCTCTAATTCCTCCCAGTTGTCTTCACTGTGTACTTTGGTCAGCTGGATAGTAATGCCTTGGCGGGTCTGTGGTAAACCCTGCCCTTGGTTTGGACCTTGAAAGGAATGGGGGGATCCAGTGGAAGCTGTACTAAGGTTGCCTGAGTTAGACATTCTTCACAGCATGTTTTTTTCCGCTCTAGGATATAAAACAAAATAAATATTAATAGGGTTCTTTCCGCTAAATATCGAAACAAAAATTTGCAAATGTCACCTGAACAGGAAGTGAGGAGAATTCTTCCAGAGGGGACACCTGCTACATTGACAACTAAGAGAGGACTTCCTCTTACTTTGCAGAAATATTCTTTTACTTTTATGTGTCTCCTGACCAGGATTCTACCCTTCTTTACTATATTCAAATATTTTTTTGCTTTAGAAACTTTATATATTTTTACTTCTTGGTGCCACAACACTGTTAAACGAAGCTCCAGAGCAACGTGGGGGTAAATCCCATAAATTGAAAAAAAATAAAAATAATGAAAGATAAGCCTTAGGGCCCGTTAATCTCTGCCCTCCACTTGTCTTGCTAAAATTCGGCATATTCTTCAACCCATGACTCTACCTGGGCTCATATTAAGCCCACTCTTTAATCTGAAAGCTGCATTTTCCTAATTCAGAGTAGATTTTGGGTGTCCTTTGTTTTCAGGCAACAGCTGAACTTTAAATTGAGCTCTGTAACTTGAGATTTTTCCTGCCAGTGAAGCATCTTATGCAACCCTCAATCATGCTGACTTCTGCCTGACTACATTCCATATTCACTTTTAAGTTGTCATCCTCTGATCTTCTGAGTCAGTGTAGTGCCTTTTGTTCCACATTCTGAATTTTGATTGTTATGTCGGCGTAAGGTCTGACTACACTACTTCAGAGGTCAATGTTTTCAGTAGTGAAAAAAGCTCTTTTGTAACCCTTTCACAAGTTTCACACTTTGAGCATACCACATCCAGCCCCTCAAATTACCTAGGCTGCTGCAACTTAGTGTAAAAAAAAATAAAAAATTAACTGATATGTTGTATTGGATAACTGGCGGACCCAATGCCAACAGCCGTAGAATCACCATTACAAAAAAGAAAATTTCTTTAATTAGATATACAAGAAAATGAATCACGGAACCATTAAAGGATTGTATAACAATGTTTTCCATTGTTATACAAAAATGCAATACCCTGTGGTAGCCACCCTGCCCTAAATGGGGTGGGGGTTATGTAGATTTAGTTTTCTGATTTTTAATGCTGTGCTCATTTAGTCTTCCCCTAAGCTCAGTGTTGCTGTGGTTTCTGCCTGTTGCCAGTAGGTGGCACTGGTACATCTAGTGTGAAGGAATGTAATGAACATAATGCTAACCATAGAAATGCCTATTTTCTTATGTGTATACATGTTTCTATGCAACTCCTTACTTATTATATAGTAAAACAGCTCAGATCTGCTTTGGAACCAAAGATGGCGCCTACCCCCTGCTGCCCCCCGCACTGGAGGTATGAGGAAGTAAAGAAGAAGAATCAACAACAACCAAGCCTCCATCATCAAGTTCCTCTTGTATTTCAGCCAATAAGATGTACCTTTTAGACTGACAAGATTTACATAGTAGTGACGTATAATCTATTGTTCTTTGTATATAAAACGTTGGGCACCGCCCTGCAATAAATAGAGACGAGGAAGTAATCGACCTGAGCAGATGTCAGAGTGGTTACTTCTGGCGTGCATGCACATCTACACTACATAATTAGGAACAGCAGCAGACATCTATTTTGAACCCGATTGCAGTTCAGATCCATCACACTAGTATTAGAGAGAGAGGCCCCATTCACACCTGAACATTTTGTAGTTTGACACTCAACGCTCCAAAACTCTCAACAAACAAAATCCAATGTAATTAAATGCTGGCCATTCCCATACGAGCACCCAGGCACCTGTACCCCAATGCCTGCTGTTCTGAAAGCTACATGAGCCAGCCAAGCTGAACCAAGATGGAGAACCAGGAGAAGATATACTGAAGGGGGAAAGAGTAGGGTGACCACATTTCCAAACTGCCATTCAGGGACACCCCCCTGCCCCCCTTCCCAAAAAAGATGGGGGGGTTGAGGGAGTGTAGTCCCGGGGTTGACGGGGAATTCGGCGGCAGGGGGGATTTGTCGGGTGAATGGCTGGTGTTGTACTACATTGTAATATATAATGAAATTGTTCAACCCACCATAATGCTGAATCAGTGGGGACCCTGAGCTTGTCACTTGCCACCTGATGCAGTGTGCCACTTGCCACAGTTGCCTGCCACTAGATGCAGCTTGTTACTTGCCACTTTTGCCTGCCCCCAGAAGCAGCTTGTCACTTGCCACCAGATGCAGTGTGTCACTTGCCACAGTTGCCTGCCACTAGATGCAGCTTGTTACTTGCCACTGTCGCCTGCCCCCAGATGCAGCTTGTCACTTGCCACCATTGCCTGCCGCCAGATGCAGCGTGTCACTTGCCACCATATGCAGCATGTCTCTTGCCACCAGATGCAGTGTGGCAATTGTGACCCATTGCCTGCCACCAGATGCAGCGTTTCACTTGCCACCGTTGCCTGATGCCAGATGCAACGTGTCACTTGACACCAGATGCAGTGTGCCAATTGTAACCCATTGCCTGCCACCAGATGCAGCATTTCACTTGCCACCGTTGCCTGATGCCAGAAGCAGTGTTCCACTTTCCACCCATAGCGTGCCACCAGATGCAGTGTGTCACTTTTCACCCGTAGTCTGCCACCAGATACAGTGTGCCACTTGTCACCTATAGCCTGCCACCAGTCTGATACACCGGAGCCCTGGGAAGTGAACCCCCCTCCCGCCGCTGGCTGCTGATGTTACTTCTCCCATGCGGGGGGGCCAGGGGGGGGTGTCACATCTTCAGCTCTGAGGGGTTCATGCTGGGACCTGTATTCCTTCACTTTTTGGGGGGTCACATCCCCCAAAAGTGAAGGACTACAAGTCCCAGCATGAACCCCTGATATCTAAGGATGTGATTCCCCCCCCCCAAATTGAAGGACTGCAGGTCCCAGCATGGACCCCTGAAAATTAAGGGTGTGACCCCATAGATTTCACATGCTAATGCTGGGACCTGTAGTTCTTCACTGAATGGGGGGCATCACATCTTCATTTCTGAGGGGTTCATGCTGGGACCTGTAGTCCTTCACTTTTGGGGGGGTCACATCCCAGCATGAAACCTGTCCTGATATCTAAGGATGTGTCCTCCTTCCATCCCTCCTAGGGTGTCATCTCATCTGTCAGTGTCCTCTCCTCTTCTGCAGACCCCTTATCTGCCTACCATCTTCTTATCAGTGCTAGCTCCAGGCTGACACACACTTGGAGCTCCTGTGAAGTGCTGACAATTCAGCACAGAATGCTGGCTGCTGGGGGAGAGCTGGCTGGGGATTTTAACCCAGATCTGTCCATGGTGAGTGCTTTGGATTCACTTGCCTTTCTACAAAACTAATCTCTCCTTCGTGCACTTCTGCATGCTGCTGGCTGAACGATGCAGGGAGGAGGTGGGTGGAGCTAATCAGTAGGCTCGGAGAAGGAAGTTAAATCTTCCCGCTGTGAATGCTGGGGCTCTGTCTCTCTCTCCTCCTCATGACGTCACTGGTTGCTAGATGCGAGGCGGGCAGTGGCTAGCAACCATTTGGGCACTGAGCCAGCGGCTCATGTAAAAGGGGTCTCACCAGCCAGGGGTCCACCACAGACTGTCAGTGAGTGTAAGCAGTGATGTGAGGGATATTTTAGAAGGCATCAGAATGGTCCAGGGCCAGGGGGCAATTCCGGGACACTGTATTGTCCCGGAATGAGGGTGCCCGGGACCCGGGACAGACCTGCTAATTGCGGGATTGTCCTGGGCAACCTGGGACACGTGGGCACCCGAGATGGGAGGAAGTTGGATCCTCAGAAGGGCCTGGTGACTCTCTTGAGAGGAAATATGGAAGAATCTGCTAGCTAGCTTTTGTTTGCTATTTACAGTGTTTTAGTGTAGGCTCAAAGGTGCTTAACATTGTTCAAGCTGGCAGTGGATCTGGAGTCTGTAAGTGTATTTTTGGCCCTTAACACTCTCATCCTGTGTGTTTAGAGCAATAACATTTCTAAAAAGACACTAAAGTGACTGACATCCAATATTTCTCAATCCCAAATTACTGGCAATGGAGCAAATAGCTATCTATGGGGTAAATGTTAACCTGCTCTCCCACTGGGGTCCCGCATCTGCCTCTAGGGTTGGGGGGAGGAGGGATGGTGCTACGTGTGCATTTAGAAATGCAAATGTAGCAGAATCTCTGACCTCTTCAAGTCTAATGGGAACCCTCAAGGCCAATGATAGCTGACATCCTTCAATAAGTGGTGGGTTGTGAGTAGGCATGAGCTTTATGTTAGGGTCGAACATGAGTTCAACTCGAACATTGGCTGTTCACCCATTCGCTGAATAGCGAACAATTTGGGGTGTTCGCGGCAAATTTAAAAGCCGTGGAACACCCTTTAAAAGTCTATGGGAGAAATCAAAAGTGGTAATTTTAAAGGCTTATATGCAAGTTATTGTCCTAAAAAGGGTTTGGGGACCCGGGTCCTGCCCCAGGGGACATGTACCAATGCAAAAAAAAGTTTAAAAAATGGCCGTTTTTTTCGGGAGCAGTGGTTTTAATAATGCTTAAAGTGAAACAATAAAAATGTAATATTCCTTTAAATTTCGTACCTGGGGGGTGTCTATAGTATGCCTGTAAAGTAGCACATGTTTTCCGTGTTTAGAAAAGTCTGAGAGCAAAATTACATTACTAAAGGAAAAAAGTCATTTAAAACTACTCGTGGCTATAATGAATTGTCGGTCCTGGCAATACACATAAAAGTCATTGAAAAAAACGGCATGGGATTCCTCCACAGGGAATCCCGAACCAAATTTTTTTTTAAAAATGCGTGGGGTCCCCCCAAATTCCATACCAGGCCCTTCAGGTCTTGTATGGATATTAAGGGGAACCCCGAGCCAAAATTAAAAAAAAAATGGTGTGGGGGTCCCAGACCTAAAGGGCCTGCTATGGAATTTGGGGGGACCCCCCCTTTTTAAAAAAAAAATTTGGTTCAGGGTTCCCCTTAATATTCACACCAGACTCAAAGGGCCTGGTAATGGACTGTGGGGGAATCCCATGCAGTTTTTTTCAATGACTTTTATGTGTATTGCCGGGACCGACAATTCATATAGCCACGAGTACATTTAATTTAAAAATACTATTTTTTACGGCTATTAATGAATTGTCAGGTCTCTGCAATAAACATAAAAGTCATTGAAAAAAACGGCATGGGATTCCCCCACAGTACCATTACCAGGCTCTTTGGGCCTGGTATGAATATTAAGGGGAACCCCAAACCAAAATTTAAAAAAAAAAATGCGTGGGGGTCCCCCCTAGTTCCATACCAGGCCCTTCAGGTCTGGTATGGACATTAAGGGGAACCCCGCGCCAAATTTTTTTTAAAAAATGGCGTGGGGGTCCCCCTCAAAATCCATACCAGACCCGTGCCCGGTATGGATTTTAAGGGGAACCCAGCTTCAAAATTAAAAATAAAAAATGGCATGGGGGATCGTCCCAAAAATCCATACCAGACCCTTATCCGAGCATGCAACCTGGCAGGCCACAGCAAAAGAGGGGGGGACGAGAGAGTGGCCCCCCTCCTGAACCATACCAGGCCACATGCCCTCAACATGGGGAGGGTGCTTTGGGGTAGCCCCCCAAAACCCCTTGTCCTCATGTTGATGAGGACAAGGGCCTCATCCCCACGACCCTTGCCCGGTGGGTGTGGGGGTCTGCGGGCGGGGGGCTTATCGGAATCTAGAAGCCCCCTTTAACAAGGGGACCCCCAGTTCCTGCCCCCTCTGTGTGAATTGGTAATGGGGTACAAATGTACCAGATAGTTGACAGAAAGTGAAAAAAATGTTAAAAAAGACAATAGCCGGTTTTTGACAATTCCTTTATTAATGTCTTCTTCTTTCCCCGCTTCTTCTTTCATCTCCTTCTTGTCTTCCTTCGGTTTTCTTCTTCTTCCTCCATCTTGTTCTTCCCCCGCTTCTTCCTCTATCTTCCTCTGCTTCATGCCCCGGTCTTCTCCTCCGGTCTTCTCCTCCGGCATCTTCCTCCGGCTTCTTCTTCCCCGCTTTGTACTCTGGATGATCCGCCTCAATGGGAGTCTCCCACTGTGTGACACTTCTGTTCTTGTGACAGTTATTTTATAACTGTGGGCGGGGCCATACAGTGACATTCCTGGGTGACCCCGCCCCTATGGCTTTCCTGGGGCGTCAGAGGGGGCGGGGTCACCCATTTACTTAAATGGGTGACCCCACCCCCTCTGACACCACGGGGGAAGCCATAGGGAAGTCCCCGTGCGTCAGAGGGGCGCGGGGTCACCGGGTGACCCCGCCCTCAGTTTTATAAGAGCTGTCACAAGAACAGACGCGTCACACAGCAGGAGACTCCCATTGAGACGGATCGTTCGGAGGACGAATCACGGAGGAAGAAGCCGGAGGAAGATGCCGGACGAGAAGACCGGAGGAAGAAGCAGGAGAAGATAGAGGAAAAAGCGGAGGAAGAACAAGATGGAGTAGGAAGAAGAACACAGAAGGAAGACCAGAAGAAGATGGAAGAAGAAGTGGGGAAAGAAGAAGACATTAATAAAGGAATTGTCAAAAACCGGCTATTGTGTTTTTTAACATTTTTGACACTTTCTGTCAACTTTCTGGTACATTTGTACCCCATTACCAATTCACACAGGGGGGGCAGGATCTGGGGGTCCCCTTGTTAAAGGGGGCTTCCAGATTCCGATAAGCCCCCCGCCCGCAGACCCTCACAACCATCGGGCAAGGGTTGTGGGGATGAGGCCCTTCTCCCCATCAACATGGGGACAAGGTGCTTTGGGGGTTACCCCAAAGCACCCTCCCAATATTGAGGGCATGTGGCCTGGTATGGTTCAGGAGGGGTGCGCTCTCTCGTCCCCCCCTCTTTTCCTGCGGCCTGCCAGGTTGCGTGCTCGGATAAGGGTCTGGTATGGATTTTTGGGGGGACCCCACGCCATTTTTTTTCAAATTTTGGCGTGGGGTTCCCCTTAAAATCCATACCAGACCTGAAGGGTCTGGTATGGATTTTGAGGGGGACACCCACGCATTTTTTTTTAAAATTTTGGCCAGGGGTTCCCATGTGGGGAAATCCCATGTCGTTTTTTTTCAAAGACTTTTATGTGTATTGCCAGGACCGACAATTCATCATAGCCGCGAGTAGTTTTAAATGACTATTTCCTTCAGAAATGTCATTTTGCTCTCAGACTGTTCTAAACACGGGAAACATGCGCCACTTTACAGGCATACTATAGACACCCCCGGGTATGAAATTTAAAGGAATAGTACACTTTTTTTGTTTCACTTTAAGCATTATTAAAATTACTGCTCCCGAAAAAAACTACCTTTTTAAAAACTTTTTTTGCATTGATACATGTCCCATGCGGCAGGACCCAGGTCCCCAAAAAGTCATTGGGTGCCAGACACTTCTTAGATGTAAAAGAGGTTTTATTTCTTTGACAGTCCTTTTTAAATTTTGTAGGGGAAAGAGGGTTAAGGTCAGGACACACTTAGGTAGTTGCAATTTTATATGGCAGATTTCGAGACTTCAATAGGAGGACAGCCGTACAGGGAAAGGCCCCAGCAAGGTGCCACTTCTGCACGTGCAGGATTGCTGTCTCCTATGGCAACAGTACTTAAACAGTTCCTAACTCAAAGTAACAGTTCTCTCAGCTGTACTACAACTTCTTCTTGTAGTTCTTCAGCCCCTTGAGCTCCTGGTCTCTCACTGGACCCTCTGATTCACTAACTCTGAATCCCGTGAGCTCCTCAAGGCTTTTGCGGAGGTATCTCCCTCAAGTGTCACCCACGCTTCCCTGCTGGGTCCCTAGCTTGGCACTTCGGATACCTTTAAGCTTCACCCCTGCTAACCAGCTCGGTCCCTGGCTTGACACACAAGGCTGCTCTGCAAGCGTCACCTGCGCTGGTTGGGTCCCTGACTTGATCACCGTCTGAATTTTCCCGATTCTCCACCATGCCGTTCGGTAAGAATACTGCTCCGGTACTTGGTTCAGTTACTCACTAGGGTCCCTGGTAAAGGCAAATAGCCCCTTTGTGACGACAGCTTCCCTTCTACCTCCGACCACTGACAGATTCTCCGGCCGGCAGAACCATCACCTTTGATTGGACTGCAAGCCGCAGTCCCAACCCTATGCTGCCCTGGATAGGCCCTCACACAGCCTGGCAGCCTGATGCCCCCAGGATAGGCCCAATCTCCGGCCTAGCAGCCCGGGGCATATGACACACGTCCACCCAGACGGCAGTCTGGGTGGTACACAAGAACCCAGATCACCTGACCTCACCCAAATATATAGGCTCTCCCAGCAGGCCAAGGGATTTTACAAAATCCCTGCCTATTGGCCGAGACACCCCATATACCCATAACCTGACCTTGAGTTGTCCTTCTCAATCTAATGCCTCCAAGTGCCCGGCCGCCTGGTGGTAGAAGAGGAAAGTACAACCAGGCCAAAGTTAGGGAGAAGTCAATGGAGCCCTAGTAATTAACTACAGTAGCTACTCCTGACAAGGAATTTAGCGAGGAGCTCCCTGACTAAACCCCAGGGCTCTACACAAATTAGTAGGTTCCTTGCTGATCCCAGTACGTTGCTGCTCCTTCATTGTCTAATCAGCAGGCTAAAAGAAAGTGGTGTTATATAAAAAAAACTTGCAATGGTAGAATGACAATATATATCTAGTTGCTATTGATAACACTGCAGATCTTAGATTTCCTCGAATGGGTTATACTGAGTTAATTGACTGTTGATTGTTAGTGGTCTGAGGAGAGCTTGCTCTACCTATCTTTTTGCTAGTTCTAAATGAATATTTCTACATCAGAAATGTCTGTGTGTGAATTCTTCCAGCCCGCTCATGTGCTATTTGGATATGCAGATATATGAATGACCTAATTTACAGTGACTGGATACAGGGGAGCAGGAGTGATCTCATCATCATCCAGCCAGGGGGTGCCGGCACAGCAGTAGACTCTGATCATGGCTGGAGACACATCTGGCTCATAACTTACGCAGCCCTTCAAAAGTGACAATGTCTGTCTAGCATCTATAGTGCATCCAGAAAGTGTTCACAACGCTTCACTTTTTTCACATTTTGTTGTTACAGCCTTATTCCAAAATGGATTAAATTCATTATTTTACTCAAAATTCAACAAACAATACCCCATAATGACAACGTGAAATAAGTTTGTTTTAAATCTTAGCAAATTTATAAAAAATTCCATGTACATAAGTATTCACGGCCTTTGCTCAATACTTTGTTGAAGCACCTTTGGCACCAATTACAGCCTCAAGTCTTTTTGAGTATGATGCTACAAGCTTGGCACACCTATTTTTGGGAAGTTTCAAGCTTGACACACCTATTTTTGGGCAGTTTCTCCCATTCTTCTTGCAGGACCTCTCAAGCTCCATCAGGTTGGATGGGGAGCGTCGATGCACAGGCATTTTTAGATCTCTCCAGAGATGTTCAATCGGGTTCAAGTCTGGGCTTTGGCTGGGCCACTCAGGGACTTCACAGAGTTGTCCTGCAGCCACTTCTTTGTTATCTTGGCTCTGTGCTAAGGGTTGATGTCCTGTTGGAAGATGAACCTTCGCCCCAGTCTGAGGTCCAGAGCACTCTAGAGCAGGTTTTCATCAAGGATGTGTCTATACATTGTTGCATTCATCTTTCCCTCGATCCTGACAAATCTCCCAGTTCCTGCCCCTGAAAAAGATCCCACAGCATGATGCAGCCACCACCATGCTTCACAGTAAGGATGGTATTGGCCAGGTGATGAGTGGTGCATGGTTTCCTTCAGGCATGACGCTTGTCATTCAGGCCAAAGGGTTCAATGTTTGTTTCATCATACCAGAGAATTTTGTTTCTCATGGTCTGAGAGTCCTTCAGGTGCCTTTTGGGAAACTCCAGGCGGGCTGTCATGTACCTTTTACTGAGGAGTGGCTCCATCTGGCAACTCTACCATACAGGCCTGATTGGTAAAGTGCTGCAGAGATGGTTGTTCTTCTAGAACGTTGTCCTCTCTCTACAGAGAAATGCTGGAGCTCTGTCAGAGTGACCATTGGGTTCTTTGTCACCTCCCTGACTAAGGCCCTTCTCCCCCTATCGCTCAGTTTGGCTGGGCGGCCCGCTCTAGGAAGAGTCCTGGTGGTTCCAAACTTTTCTCCATTTACGTATGATGGAGGCCACTGTGCTCATTGGGACCTTCAATGCTGCAGAAATGTTTCTGTACCCTTTTCCAGATCTGTGCCTCCATACAATCCTGTCTCGAAGGTCTACAGGCAATTTCTTGGACTTTATGGCTTGGTTTGTGCTCTGACATGCATTGTTAACTGTGGGACCTTATATAGACAGTTGTGTGTCTTTCCAAATCATGTCCAATCAACTGAATTTACCACAGATGGACTCCAATCAAGTTATAGAAACAACTTAAGGATTATCAGTGGAATGAGGATGCACCTGAGCTAAATTTTGAGTGTCATAGCAAAGGCTGTGAATACTTTTGTACATGTGATTTTTTTTTGTTTTTTATTTGTAAAGTTTTCAAACAAACTTCTTTCACGTTGTCATTATGGGGTAATTATCAATCTATCTATGAGGGAAACTCACACAAAAGACTTAATGTACAAATTTCATGTAGACATCGTCCTTGACATGGAACCAAATCCAGCAGCCAAGAAACAGGGCAAATTACTTTCTCCTAATTTGCCCATTTTTGCCAAGCCATTCTGGATCAGCCCTAGACAACCTTGTATGAATGTCTGGAGGAGACAAACCTTGCCCTATTATTTCCATGATATATGCCTATGTTGGGACTGTTTGTGGGCACCTTACCCCTCTTTTCTCTATTTCTCTAAGGGGAAACACTCATATGGCTTGAATGGTTCCATTTAGGGCAGAAGCTGGACCAAAATACATTGGGTAATGGTCAGAAGGTGCATGCGTGTCTGTCCATTCACCTATTACTTTCTCTCTCCTCCCCCTTTCATTCTCCTGCCCCTATCACTTTCTTGCTCCTTCCTATTTCATTCTCCTGCACCTATAACTTTCTCGCTCCTCCCCCTTTCATTCTCCTGCCCCTATCACATTTTCTCTCCTCCCTGTCCACTTTCCTGCCCCTATAGATCTCCCTCCTCCCCCCTTTCACTTCCCTGCCCCTATAGCCAGCTATACACAGATCGAAAATCGGCCTGTTCAGCAGGTACTTTCCGAATTTTAATCCATGTGTGGGCAGCCTTCTTGTACACACGTCAATCAACTTGTGTACAAGCAGCCTGTTGGAAACATTTTTCTCAATCAGATAACAGGCGACACAGATAAATGTATTCTGACGGCGGGGAGTTTGCACAGAATGGCCCCGATCCTCCTCTTCTAGGGTCCCCCAGCGGCGCTGGTAGCTCCTCCCCGCATCGTATAACCCAATAGGAGAAGCACTCCCCCGGGGGTTACCTTGCGGGCGGGCTCCCGAGTCCAGCATTTGCATCCTTAAATGCAGAATGCCGGACTCTGCCTCGCCTCCCGGCACCACGTCATTGAATTTGATTGACAACAGCGGGAGCCAATGTCTGCGCTACTATCAATCTATCCAATCAATAGCCTGAGAACCCCGGGCAGAGGAAGAGCATGTCTCCGCCGAGGGAAATTCCAGGGCTCAGGTAAGTAAAATGGGGGGGCTGGGGTCGGTCACTGCCAGGTGTTTTTTCACCTTAATGCATAGTATGCATTAAGGTGAAAAAACACGAGGGTTTACAACCCCTTTAATGTACCCCTCCTAATTTACTCCTAATTTACCCCTTAATTAACCCCTTATTCTCCTTCTCCATTTAATTATTATTTTCCTGCTGATTTTTGTTTTGTTCACTTCTATTTTATAAACCATTAATAATTTAAAGTTGTTTTTGTTTGTTTTGTTTATTTATATTTTTACACGGTTAGCATATATTTGCACATTTCATATTAAAAATTGCGCAAAATGAAAAAAAAAAATAAAAAAATTTGTAAATAACTTTTCAACGCTTCATATCATTGCTGACAGCTGAAGTGTAAACAAAACAGTTGCGGTAGGTATCAGTAATTGGTATTGGGCGAGTAGTAAAAAAAAAGTATTGGTGCACTAATATGCCGCACCTATGGGCACTGATAGGTGGCACTGATATGTGGCACTGATGACCTTTCTCTCACTCTCCACCTTCCCCTGCCCTTGTCTCTCCCTCTCTTCCCTTTTCTATTTCTCTCTCTCCTCCACTGTTTTCTCTATCCTCAGCCCTTCTCCTACTCTCTCCCTCTCTTCCTTTTTCACTTTCTCCTCTCTCTCTTCTCCTATCCTCGCTTTCTTCTGTCACTTTTCACTTTATCTCCCATATCTATTTTCTCTCTCACCCCACATCATATAAATGGTCTATGGCAGGAATCTTCAAACTATGGCTCTCCAGCTGTTGTGGAACTACACATCCCATGAGAAATTGTAAAACTCTGACATTCATGGACATGACTAGGCATGATGGGAATTGTAGTTCCTGAACAACTGGAGGGCCGTAGTTTGAAGACCCCTGGTCTATGGTTTGCAGAACAGCAATTCATTCCTGTTTAGATCAGCATGCAGCATGACTATTACCCCTTCCACTGAGTGCCAGCACTGTGCTCCTTCAATATATGGCTCTGGTTTGGAACATACAGCGTAAGCCACATATACTGCAATGTGCTGGTTTTCTGGATAGAAGCCAGCAGACGGGAGAGATAATAAAGTGTGTTGTGGTCATATTTGTTGTGTCGCATTCAGGGCCATCTTTAAGGCAGGGCAAAAGGGGCAGCTGCCCTGGGCCCTGTCATTGTTGTGGGGCCCAAAGCAGCTGATCATACTTGCCAACTATCCCAGTTTAAATTCCCTTGTCCCTTGAAGTTTTAGTCCTGTGCTGTGTCCCGATATCTCAGTGTGAAGTGCTGGTACTAATGCTGCCCAGCTCTGCCCTATTGTTGTGTACAGATGACTCACCTGCAGACACTGTGTTTACATGTAAATAACCGGCATTCATATGTAAATAGCGGCAGCATTACTAAGTAAATAGCTGCAGCCGGCGGCATTAATATGTAAATAAAGGCGGCATTCATATGTATATCATGCTCCCCTGCAGTGAGGAGATGATGTGCTGTAACCTCTAGCAACCAATCAGTGAGCAGTATTACTGTACAGTAATCTTTAGCAACAAATTAACAAGGAGAATTTATTTGCTGTAACCTCTAGCAACTAATCAGTGAGCCGTAATGCGTGCTGTAACCTCTAGCAACCAGTCAGTAAGCAATAATGATATGCTGTAACTGCTGTCAACCAATCGCAGTTGCTGCCTGATCTGATACAGTAACTGATCTTGAGTCTAGCTGCTATTTATTGTATGTCTCAGAGAAGGTGGAGAATGAAATTGCATGAGGGGGGGCCCAAGAAAACTTTTGCCCAGGGTCCAATCACTATTAAAGACGGCCCTGGTCGCATTGATTGTCAGGATGGTATAGTTCTGCATGGGTGACATCTGCTCCCAGTATCCCGGGTCACATTTCTGCATAACTAAATGACCGGTCTCCCTGACAGCTGACCATCTGTCAGCAGGATTTACACACAGATCTACCCATTCTGATAGGGGAACCGGGGCTGATTTTATTTTGAGGTCTGACAAACAAAAAAGATCATTTCAGCATTTTTAGATATTCAGGTAATTCCGTAAAAAAACAAGTCAGGGCACCTTCTAATTCGTAATAAGATTACGGTAATAATAATTCTTAGCAAAATTTCTCATTAAAGGACAATTATTTCAGTCCAGAAGTTATGTGGAGCGATAGAATAATTTCCAAAGGGATTTGCAGAGGGCTAAAGGCATGTTATAAATAATTTATCTCAACAGTTTCAGTCATTAATACTTTTCCTTCCCTCTTTATTTTTATATTTTTTGTTTTTTAATTCTTTATTTTTATATATTTTTTTCTTTACTTTATTCTAATTTTCATTTTATTTTATTATACTCTAAATTACTCAGTTAGAATAGGTTTTTGACAAGGAATCCAGAATTGTTAAAATGTTAACCACTTGCCTACGGGGCACTTGCACCCCCTTCCTGCCCAGGCCATTTTTCAGCTTTCAGTGCTGTCGCACTTTGAATGACAATTGCGCGGTCGTGTCACACTGTACCCAAACAAATTTTTTATCATTTTCTTCACACAAATAGAGCTTTCTTTTGGTGGTATTTAATCACTGCTGAGTTTTTTATTTTTTTACAAAAAAAACCCCAAAAATTTTGAAAAGAAAATGTTTTTTACTTTTTTCTGTCAGTAAATTTTGTAACTAAGTAATTTTTCGCCTTCACTGAAGTGCGCTGATGAGGCGGCACTGATGGGCACTGATAGGCTGAACTGGTGGGCATTGATGAGGTGGCACTTATGGGCACCAATGAGGCGGATTTTATTGGCACTGATTAGGTGGCACTGTTGAGGGGGCACTAATATGCCGCACCTATGGGCACTGATAGGTGGCACTGATATGTGGCACTGATGAGCACTGATAGGCGGCACTGATGGGCACTGTTAGGTGGCACTGGTGGGCACTGATAGGCAGCACGGATAGGCGGTACTGATAGGCATTGATGGGAGGGTCTGATGGGTGACACTGATGGGCATTACTGATGGGTATTGATTGACAGCAGTGATGGGCATTGATGGGCAGCACTGATAGGTGGCACTGATTGCCAGCACTGACTGGCATCGCTAATGGGCACTGATTGTGGCACTTGTGGGCAGTGGTGGGCACTGATTGCTGCCACTGGTGGGCACTGATGGCTGGCATTGGTGGGCAATGGTGGGCACTGATTTGTGACACTATTTTGCAATATTGTAATCATTACATGCCTAGATGTCCCCCTGCATGGAGATGCCGCTGATCGGCTCTAATCGCCACACACTCTGTCAGTGTTTTTTTTTATCTCATGCTTTCCAGCCTGGAGTAGAGATGTGGAGTCTTATTGACCCCACATCTTTCCATAAACAGGACCTGTCACGCACTATTGCTATTACAAAGGATGTTTACATTTTTTAAATTTTTTTAAAGTGCCCCCCCCGTCCCCGTGAGTTCGCACACAGAAGCGAACGCATACGTACATCGCTCCCGCGTATGTAAACGACATTCAAACCACACATGTGAGGTATTGCCACGAACATTAGAGCAAGAGAAATAACTCTTTACCAAGACCTCCTTTGTAACTCTAAACAGGTAACCTGTACATTTTTTTAAACCATTGCCTATGGAGATTTTTGAGTACCAATGTTTGGTGCCATTCCACGAGCGTGCACAATTTTCAAGTGTGACATATTAGGTATCTATTTGCTCGGCGTAACATCATCTTTCACGCTGTAAAAAAAAAAATTGGGCTAACTTTAGTGTTTTGTTTTTAATCATGAAACTATTTTTTTCCCAAAAAAAGGCATTTGAAAAATTGCTGCGCAAGTATCATGTGACGTAAAAATGCAAATGACCACCATATTATTCCCTAGGTAAAAAACATATGTAATGTTTGGGAGTTCTGAGTAATTTTCTACCGAAAAAATTATGATTTTTACATGTAGGAGCAAAGTGCCAGAATTGGCCCGGATGGGAAGTGGTTAATATCTAATTAGAGCATTCAGAGATCCAGCTTATTGATTTTAAAATATTGTTTAAATGCAAGAGAAAAATGGTGCTCTCCATCCCAACATCCCAAAATTACCAAACAAACATACACATAGACTTATCCAAAAAGACTTAAATAATGTAAACATAAAGAACTGGTCCAGACTCACTGATTGGTTGCTAGAGGTTACTGTTCATTATTACTGCTCACTGATTGATTGTTGGAGGTTACTGCACATCATTACTGCTAACTGATTGGCTGCTAGATGTTACTGCACATCATTATTGCTCACTGATTGCAGTGACTGGTTGCTAGAGATTACAGCAGATCACTGCTGTTCACTGATTGGTTGCTAGAGGTTACTGTGCATCATTACCACGTATTTATTTACAACACATGCCTGCAGAGAAACAACAAGTACCATACTTATGCACCAGTAACATGTCAGCAGATGCAAAATAGGTACCAAACTTACACATCAGAAATATGCTAAACATCAACTCAGACATAGAAACATGTCCACAGATATTGGGTCAGTACCATACTGACACACTAGAAACATGTCACAAATTACAGACCCAAGCCTAGTAGACATGGTAAAAAAAAAATTTGTTCAGCCCAGGAAGCTGAATTAAAAAAAACGTAGCAGCTCGTGAGGAGGTCTAACTATTCAATGTATACAAAAGATACGCTGCGCTAAGGTGAAAATATCAATCTGGAGATTATTAATGCATATGAGGTATACTGAAAATACCGCATAAGCGGTATCTGATGAAGACACGTGACCCTGTGTCAAACACGGGTAGGAGAAGGGCCAGGACGGAGCACGGAGCCTTTCACTCCACTGAGATGCGATGCACAGCTTATCCCTCCTGACAGGCAAACTTTGTGGCAAACTTTGGAGACTGTTATCAGATTGGTTCACTCACGCACCTTGCAAATGTGAGTACCCTAATGTAGGGAGCTTTTATTCCAAAAAATATTTATAAACGATATCACACTATCCAGTTTTTCTTTTCCTTTATTCCTAACTGTGGAGTTGCTGCTGAAAACTGTGTATCTGGATTCCATCACTGAGCCATGGGATGGCTCATAAGCGTGTTTAGACTCAGTCTCACAGCTGAGTCGCACGCTCTGAGGTGAGCGGCTGTCCCCGGGGGGGTCACTGGATGGCACTTGAGCATGGAATTCTGAGAACTAAGATTAATGCACGCACGTCGGATTTTTTATGAACTGTTTTCATGGACTTTATGTGCATTTCTTTCATATATTGGACTTTAATAATCACGTACCACATCTTGGATTTGATATTCACACTCATTGTGTGGCACTTGGCACTTTGTTGTATTTTGCACTTATCACTGTATTATATTTATATACAGTATATATATATTTATTTATTTTTTCACTGTAAATTTCGGAGTATATAAATGATTTTTTCATCCATTATATATACAGGTAGTAGTTCAGTAATCGCTACTCTTATTCTAATGGTATACATCTAGTATATTATTTACACATTGCACTTTAAAATCACTTGTTTTTTATATATATATATCCTTTGTGCCTTGCTGTGGCTGGATAAGCCGCTTATGCGGTATTTTCAGTATACCTCATATGCATTAATAATCTCCAGATTGATATTTTCACCTTAGCGCAGCGAATCTTTTTGTATACATTGTATTGCACGGCATATGAAACGTGTTCTGCGCGGGCAGCTAGGTGATTTCCACATTTAAGGCACTATTCCATTGTGGCTCGCAAAATCCCCTTTTATCTGTCTAACTATTCAATGTTAGTACAGCAATCTCCCCACTGTGCTCATGTTCTGACATGTTCGAACTGCCCTCCCTGAGTACGGAAGGGTTACAACCCCTGTCAAATTTTCTTCCCACCATCTTTGTCCCCCTGTGGAGATTTCCCTTCACTTCCTGTCCCCTAGCCAAACAGGAAGTAAGAGCAAATTAATGCATATTTAGGGAATTCCTTGGGGGCCCCCAAGTCACCAGAACTAGTGTCCGTATTGGAAGATTTCCCCTCTATTATGTTTCTGGGAACAACCCAAAACTTGTGTTTTTCTCTTACTTTCACTTTCATAATGGTAAACAGGACAAATAGAGAGCACACTGCAAGGGATAAATTATAATTTTCCTGGAGTTGGGCTTTAAAGTATATCCTAAACTAAAACATTTTTTTGTTTCGGAAAAACAAAAGGAACAGTCAGATTTATTTTTTTGTCTGTCTGTGTCCCAGTTTGAGGATTTTCTATCATTTCCTGTCACAAGACACAACAGGAAGTGAGAAGAGATCCCTCTTCAAACTAAGGGAACTATGCTCCTAGACAGTGGTCACCGAAATGAGATTGCCCCTCTATTCCTGTTCAGGTGACAAATCAAAAGTTTAAAATTACCCTCGCCTTCAATCCTGGTGACAGTGGTCACCAGGACAAACAAAGGGGATATTCTCCCCAACGGCAATCCTAATCCTTCTCTATTCTATCCTAATACTGCATACCTCCCAACTTTTTGAGATGGGAACAAGGGACACCTACCAAACGTATGTAGACAAAGGACACACACCTTGTCATGCCCCCTTAAAGCAGAAATATAAAAAAAAAATGATTTGTTAAGTCGACAAGTGCTTTTTTTTACCACTACCATACATCCCAATATTTTGAAATGGGAATGAGGGACACCTACTAGCAAATGTATGTGGGCATAGGACACGCCCCTTGCCACACCCCCTTAAAGGAGAATTAACCCCCCAAAAAAGGTTAATTAAATCCACAAGTGCTTTTTTTTTTATCACTACTATTCCTTTATATTGGCTTTTATAATGTACAAATGCACCAATTTAGAATTTGGGTGAAAGGTTTAGCACTGGGAAACACTTTTTGAAAGGTTAAAAGTGCATTTTATATACAACGATATAGATTTGATCAAAATGAGGGACAAATGAGGAGGAAAGAGGGACAGAGGGACATTGCTCCAAATCAGGGACAGTCCCTCGAAATCAGGGACAGTTGGGAGGTATGTTTGCCTACTGTATGTTCCAGTTTAAGCTGGTGCCTCAGGCTTCCTGTCTCTAGATGTCTATTTTCTCTTGCAGAATCCAATGAAGCCACCCTTGCATGCAGAAACTAGAGCTCTGTCTCCTTTTTTGCTGTGTGCATCAATAGAAACACACAGTCCCAAAGCCTAGGATGGCAGGGCACTCCCCTGTTCCTCCCTCCTCCTTTCTCCAAGCCAACTTACGGACTCCAGACTGCTCTATCCAATGTTAAAGCATAACTAAAGGCAAAACTTTTTTTTTAGTTTTGGATAGAGTGGAGAGGGATTAGAATGCTGTCTGTGCCCCCATTAGTCAGATTCACCCTCTCTATTTGTCCTGTTTACAATTATCTTTGAAAGTAAAAAAAAATCCCAAACTTTGCGTTGTCCCCAGAAAACTAATAGAGGGGAAATCATTCAATGGGGGAAAAAAAAAGTTTTGCCTATAGTGCTACTTTAACTCTTTCCTGTGAAGACCAGATGTTTAGGAAAGCTAAACTGAGAGAGCAGAAGCCAACAGCTTTGAAAGTTGTAAATTACAAGTGCTGGGGAAAGACGTTTAACAAATAGTTCACTGGAGAATGTTTATTTTATTATGCTCAGAGTGTTAACCTAAAAAAATGCTTAGGGCTTAAAGGGGTTGTAAAGGCAGAAGGTTTTTTATCTTAAAGTGGAGTTCCACCCACTTTTACAACTCTTCAGCATCCCTCACTAAACTGTGCACTGTAAACAAATTGGATATTTTTTAATTTTTTTCTCAGCACCTACTGTATATCTGCTGTATTCATTTTTCACTTCTTTCTCCCTGGCCATGGCCCATCGCATCATTTCCTGTTTGCAATGCCTTCTGGGAAGGGACGGCAACTTCCTCTGAAACTGCCGTTGCTATGGAAACCTGACCTGAAACCTATTACACTGCTTGTGCTGCACTGAGCATGTGCAAGATCTGCAAGAGATCCAGGAAGAAATACAGTCTGGCTTCAGATGCCCACACTTAAGATGGCCACGGCCTGCTGTAAGTTTATAAAATAACAAACTACTGCTATAAACTAACAAAACAGACCTTAGTTTACAGACTAACTTTACTAGGGGTATTTTTATTTAAAAACTATAATTTCGGCTGGAACGCCACTTTAATGCATTCTATGCATTAAGCCCTCCTCAGCCCCCCTAACACCCCAGGTCCCTCTCTGTCCAGCGATGCCCATGAGTGTCTCAGCCGTCCAAGATTCTCCCTCCTGATTGGCTGAGACACAACAGCGGCGCCATTGGCTCCCGCTACTGTCAATCAAAGTCAGCTAGCCAATCAGGTGAAAGAGGGGGCGGGCCCAGGCCAGGGCTCTGTGTCTGAATAGACACAGGAAGCTGTGACTCAGCTCGGGTGCCCCCATAGCAAGCTGCTTGTTGTGGGGGCACTGAACAGGAAGGAGGGGCCAAGATCACAGAAGAGGGACCCGAAAAGAGGAGGATCTGGGCTGCTCTGTGCAAATCCACTACACGGGGCAAGTAAGTATAATATGTTTGTTATTTTTATAGGAAAAAAAAGACTAGACTTTACAATCACTTTAAGAGTGCTTTAAAGTGGCTTTAAACCTCATTCATGTAATTTGAACTAAGCACATTCTGTATATCTGCAGTGCTTACTTATTTCTCTCCAAAGCTCTAAGGGCAAGTTCACACCATAAAACGCAGTCCGGATGCGTTCCAGATGCTTTTCTGCATGTGCGTTTTTGACGCGATCCAGATGCAGTCCAGTGCATGGTTTCCCCCCTCTTTTTTCTTAACCCTAAATAAGGACATGTGTGTTTCAGTGCGTTTTTTTTTCTGCGTTCCGGTGCATTTTTGGTGCATTTTACCACATCCCAGTAGAGTCCAGTGCAGAAAAAATGCAGCATGTTCTACTTTCTTTTCTGGAACTGGAACTGACCACACTGGTGTGAACTATGACATTGAAAACCATATGGCCTACTATCTATGCATTTTTGATGCAGAAAAAAAAAACCCCCCACACTGGACTACATGTGGTGTGAACTGGCCCTGAGTGTGGTTTCTCTTTGGTGCTTCATTGCTCTGTTATTAGCATGAGTCACTTCTGACAAGTTCTCCGACCCATGTGATAACATGAGCTAACAATTTGTGTCGGGGAGGGAGGGAGCTTAGAGGGAGATTAGCAGGGAGCTTGTCTATTCATACTACAGCTCTGTATGTTCTTTCGTTCCTCTGCCTATGTGGAGGGGGGTGTCCCTTTCCTCCAATCAGCTCACACACAGTGTAAATGCAGTGTCTCCACCCACCCCTATGTGCTGCTGAAAGATGAAGAAAGATTTTTAGCACAAACTGCACTTTTCAAGGGGTGTAGAAAGGGGAAGACAGCAGATATACAAGTAAAACTTATGTAGGAGGATTTGTTTAATCTCTATATCATCTGAGTGTGTTCAATTCACTGGGTATAGGAAAGGCTTTACATCCACTTTAAGACTAAATCCTCCCCTTGAGTATCAGGCAGTGGTACTGTCAGCTTCCTGGGGCTTTGAAGAATTTAAGGGTCAGTGGGAGGTATTAGGCAGGGTCATTGGGAGGAGTTGTTTCCCAGAGCGGGCCCCTGTTATAATGGGCAACATGATTTTTGTATAATTCACCTTTAAGGGGGCGTGGCAGGGGGTGGCTACATACTTTTGCTAATAGGTGTCCACCATTCCCATCTCAAAAAGTTGAGAGGTATGCAGTTAGCCAATCGGCAGAAGGAGGGGGCTGGGCCGAACGGCAGATCCATGTCTGAAAGGACACATACAGCTGCAGCTCGGCTCGCGTGGCCCCTGCTTGCTGTGAGGGCACTCAATAGGAGGGAGGGGCTAGGAGAGCCGCTGAGGGACCCCAGAAGAGGAGGATCTGGGCTGCTCTGTGCAAAACCAACTGCACAGAGGAGGTAAGTATAACATGTTTGTTATTTAAAAAAAAAAACTTTACAATCACTTTAAGAGAGGTTTAGACTCCAGAGAGAGAGAGATATCATTTTGCCCCTCTACAAATCATTAGTAAGACCTCATCTGGAATATGCAGTTTGGTTTTGGGCACCAGTTCTCAAAAAGGATATCGGGGAACTGGAGAAAGTGCAGAGAAGAGCAACCAAACTGATAAGAGGCATGGAGGGGCTCAGCTATGAGGAAAAATTAGAGGAATTGAATTTATTCTCTCTTGAGAAGAGGAGATTAAAGAGGAAGTAAACCCTGATGGGTTTTACTTCCTTTTTTGTTCTCTGCAAATTAAAAGCATAATGTGCTAGTATGCATCGCATACTAGCACATTATGTGACACTTAACTGCAAATGAAGCCCTCATCGTCCCCGCTGTTGTTATCATTAACAAATTCCATCCAAATCATTTAGTAGCACAAGATGGTACTTGGTTCTGTATTCTCTAAAAGGGTTGGTACTGGGAGGTGGGTAGTTGGTGGAACCAAGGGACAATGCTCAGAGGTGGTTAGGGAGCAGAAACGAAGGGTAACTCAGAAGAGGGGAGTTCATGCACCTATTTTCTGAGAAAAAAAGCCCTGCCTATAGGTACTAAGGAACAAAGGAGAGGTTTGGAACTTTATATGAGGCCAAGACCTGGAACGTCAAGTGCCTCCATCTCTATTGGCAGTTGGCATAAGGAGAGAGTTTGGGACTTTGTGTGACGCAAGTGGCCGAATTGGACAACATGAACAGGGAGTGTCTGGCGGGTATAAAATAATAGATAGCCTACTAGTGTCATATCATGTACTTAATAACATAGCTTGAACCAATTGCATGATAATATGGTTTTATTACATATGAATCACATACCCTGTTTCCCCGAAAATAAGACCTAGCGTGATTGTCTGTGATGGCTGCAATATAAGCCCTACCCCCCAAATAAGCCTTACCCTGTTTCCCCGAAAATAAGCCTTATCCTGAAAATAAGACCTACAAGGACTTTAACTAGGGCTTATTTGGGGGGTAGAACTTATATTGCAACCATCACCGACAATCACGCTAGGTCTTATTTTCGGGGAAACAGGGTAGTAAGGAGATAACATAATAACATGAGGGTACATGACATTAAAAACATGATAAAAAGGAAATCACCAGACTCTAAAATCTGTGTTCACATATTGTACCAGGTCCATGACAGCTTGGTATAGGCCAATAAAAACAACATAATAATATAAATGTTTTGATATCACTCTTGGATTATAAAGCATAATGAAGGCATCTATATAGCTCGACGCGTTTCATGAATAACCTCCAATCTTCAGGAACAGATGCAAAATTCGGTACCTATAAACATATTGTAAATATTAATGGGCTGGGACCAACTGGGGGGAAAGGCATTATCAGTCCCGGGAGCTGAAGCGGTGAACCCCAGGGGCATAATGGTGGACAGCCGTCAGTGAACAAACGTTCCTGGGGAGCAGTCCCCCATATGACCTAAAATGTGACAATAATAAAAGCAATTGACTAGAGCCCCTGGGGTTCACCGCCTCAGCTCCTGGGACTGATGATGCCTTCTCCCCCAGTCGGTCCCAGCCCATGGCTCTGTCACCTACACTCACAGTTTATCTGTAAGTTGCCTATGGGTGATTCATGGTTATCACCATAATTATCTATACCAATCTTTCTCTTACCCCCCCCCCCCCTTTTTTTGGCCAGTGATCTTAATTAATTTTACAATATGTTTATAGATACTGATTTTTGCATCTGCTCCTGAAGATTAGAGGTTATCCATGTAACGCGTTGAGCAATATGGATGCCTTCATTATGGTTTATAATCCAAGAGTGATACCAACCAATTTTTTATTATTATGTTGTTTTTATTGGCCTATATCAAGCTGTCATGGACCTGATACAATATGTGAACACAGATTTTATAGTCTGGCGGTTTGCTTTTTATCATGTTGTTAATGTCATGTACCCTCATATTACTATGTTATCTCCTTACTATGTGATTCAAATGTAATAAAACCATTTTATCATGCAATTGGTTCATGCTATGTTATTATGTACATGATATGACACTAGTAGGCTATCTATTATTTTATACCCGCCAGACACTCCCTGTTCATGTTGTCCAATTCGGCCGTTTGCTTCACACAAAGTCCCAAACTCTCTCCTTATGCCAATTGCCAATAGGTGCAACTTGAAGATGGAATCTCTTTAAGGGGGGATATGATCAACATGTACAAATACATAAGTGGTACATATAGTGAACTTGGTGTTGAGTTATTCACTTCAAGGTCATCACAGAGGACAAGGGGCACTCTTTACATCTAAAGGAAAAAAACAGTTCATCTCCAAATGCGGAAAGGTTTCTTCACAGTAAGAGCTGTGAAAATGTGGAATAGAATCCCTCCAGAGGTGGATCTGGTCAGCTCAGTAGATTGTTTTTAAAAAGGCCTGGATTCTTTCCTAAATGTACATAATATAACTGGGTACTGGCATTTATAGGTAGAGTTGATCCAGGGAAAATCAGATTGCCTCTGTGGGGATCAGGAAGGATTTTTTTCCTCTGCTGTAGCAAATTGGATCATGCTTTGCTGGGGTTTTTCGCCTTCCTCTTGATCAACTGTGGGTGAAGGATTGTGAATATAGGATTGTATGATTTTTTTTTTTTGTATTGGTTGAACTAGATGGACTTGTGTCTTTTTTTTCAACCTGACTGACTATGTATATATGTACCCATGTAAGAGCTGGGATGAAGAGAAAGTAGGATGGTCTAGTAGAGGAGGTGCTTGGCACCCTTGTGGCGTCTGTGCAGCGAGGGTTGGAGTCATTAGTGCTTATCCCGTGACAGGGTGACCTTTTATCGGAGTATTGAGTGTTCTGCTCCTGGTCTGGACTAATGGCAGTGTAAGGCTGGATTCACATCTATGCATTTTTAGCGCTTTTTGCATTTTGCAGATTTGCGCTACAGAATGTGTTCCATAGGAAACCATGTTAACTGGACTGTAGTGCAAATCTGCAAAATGCAAAAAGCACTAAAAAAGCATAGGTGTGAATCCAGCCTAAGGGACTGTTCAGAGAGAAACTGAGAGAAACAGGAAATGACATCATACCCATATAGTTCCGCTAGGAAGAACCTCATATCATGCAAGCATCAAACACAGCACCCCCACCTGGCAGAACTAGTAATCACAGTATAATATATGAGAATGGCTGTTGCACCTATGTCTGTATAAACAGTATGCTAACACTTTTAAATCTAAAAGAGCACATATCACAGATCATCTTACCTTCAGCCAAAAAAAATCGTGTTCAGGGCCAACAGGGTAACATTACCTGAACAGCTGGAAATGAATGTACTGAAACTTCTAAGAGTCTCTAGATCTACTGAGCACAATTTCCTTTTGTATAAAGTCCCATCAGGTCTCTCTTTGCTTTTATATTAATATTGCTGCATGTATTGTACTCATTTAATAATCAGATGCATTTAGTCAGTGGCTGCAGCAAAGCTAAATACCTATGACGATTTACAAACTAAATTGCTGAAGCCATAACTTCATGGTGGTCTGTCTGCATTACTCCAACCTGCTTGGGCTTGCTGATATCTGTAGTTTCTTTTTTCTCTGCATATGTATACTTTATTTAATCTCTTTTTACTGCTGGAATATGTTCTTTCTTTTTCTCCATATACATACTGTAGGCAATCCCTTGTACCTGCTGGGATTTGTAGTTTCCTTCTTTCTCTTTCTCTCTCTTGATATATATATATATATATATATATATATATATGTATATATTTATATATACCGGTATATATATGGTAGTCAATCTCTTGTACATGCTGGGATTTGCTGGTCCCCTCTTTATTTCTACATATATATATATACTGTAGTTAATCCCTTGTACCTGGATTAGTAGTTCCCCACTTTTTCTCTCTATTTATATACTATAGTCAATCCTGTGTACCTGCTGGGATTTGTTGTTCCCCTCATTCCCTCTCTCTCTACAATTATATATACTGTAGTCAATCTCTTGTACCTGCTGGGATTTGTAGTTCTCCTCTTTCTATGTCTCGTTACATGTATATACTGCAGTCAATCCCTTGTACCTGCTGGGATTTGTAGTTTCCCTTTCTTTCTTTCTTTCTTTCTTTCTTTCTTTCTTTCTTTCTTTCTTTCTTTCTTTCTTTCTTTCTTTCTTTCTTTCTTTCTTTCTTTCTTTCTTTCTTTCTTTCTTTCTTTCTTTCTTTCTCTCTCTCTACATTTATATACTGCAGTCAATTCCTTGTACCTGCTGGGATTTGTAGTTCCCCTCTTTCCCTCTCTCTGCATAAATATACTGCAGTCAGTCCCTTGTACCTTCTGGCATTTGTAGTTCCCCATTTTCTTTTTCACTCTCGCTACATGTTTATACCATAGTCAATCCATTGTACCTGCTGGGATTTGTGGTTTCCCTCTTTTCTCTCTCTTTCTACATAAATATGCTGTGGTCAATCACTCGTATCTGCTGGGATTTGTATATCCCCTCTATTTCTCTCTCTCTACATATATATACTGTAGTCATTCCCTGGTACATGCTGGGATTTGTAGTTTCTCTCTCTCTCTCTCTCTCTCTCTCTCTCTCTCTCTCTCTCTCTCTCTCTCTCTCTCTCTCTCTCTATATATATATATATATATATATACTGTAGTCAATCCCATGTTTCTGCTGGAGTCTACAGTCCCCCTATCTCCACCATAGTCAATACCTTTCTACTGTCTCTAAAATAACATCCAATCAACTTTCTAACATAACAGTCCCCTTGTGCAATGCAGACAGAGGGGGCACTAGAGCTGAAATCCTGAATGTGCCAGTCAGTGCCCAGACCTGGGGGCAGAGCAGGTAGCAGCTGCAGTGAAATGCATGTAAATGTGGGCTCCTGCTCACTTGCCAGGCTGCAAGGCACACACTGGTTCCAGTGGATATATATATATAGTTAATGGCAGCTGGTACGAGACTTGTAACATGGATTGCACCCAGAAAAGGACAGAAATTATGTCAAATCTTTAAAACGATCGTCTTTTGCTTGGCTGAGAAAATGAACATGTCCTGAAAAGCTGACGATTCTTGAGAAGAAGTATATCTATCTCACCAACCAGAAAAGGCAATGGGCCATTTGAAGAGAACAGCAACCCACACTGACCAATCAGTGGTCAACTTTTTTTTTTTGTTCTATATCATTTCTCACAGCTCACAGGGTCCAGGGCTTTTTTTCAGCGGGAACATGGGGGGGGGGGGGGGACAGTTCCGGCACCTCTAGTAGGCAATCATTTGTGGCTAGGGAGGTCTATTGTTGCTGGAGGGGGATTTATTTTTGCTGGGGGGGGGGGGTCTTGTGTTGCTGTTGTGGGAAGGGTCTGGAGGGTCAATTGATGCTGGCTCCAGGGGAATCTACTATATTGTTACATTGGGGGTCTATTGTTGTTGGGGTGGTATTTAGTTGTAGGGTGGGTCAGTTGTTGCTGGGGGGGGGGGATTTATTGTTCCTGTGAGGGATCCATTGTTGCTGGGGGATCTATTATTGCTGGCTGCAGAAGATCGTGTTCAGAGGTCAGTAAGGGACAGAGACAAGCGGTGACTCGGAAGGGGGGGGGGTACCTGCACCTATTCTCCCCTTTCTATGTTAATTCACCCTAAACGAATATTTCGGCTCTGGGTGGGTTAAACCACCCGCTTGCTTTTCCTTCCCCTGCAGCTGCCGCTAGAAGAGGGTCTCGCTCCCTCTGTTGTACTTTTCCTTACAGAAAATGCAGCAGAATTGGTCACCGGGACAAATAGAGAGGGTTACAGTCATAACCCCTACAGCAACAGATCTGGATGCAGCAGGAGGAGTAAGACTCCATAGCGTGGGTGTTGGGAGAATATTGCTGCCGGAGTCGTACATCTCTCCAAGTGATATACAAAGCCGGCAGTGGGGGGGGGGGGGGGGCTTGGGGGGATTCAGCCCACCTGCTCTCACCTACAAGTAAAATAACATTTTTGGGTGGAATGATCCTTTAAATACGCCTGCATTGGAATGCGGTGCTACTACTGCCGCAGCTGCAGAGATTATTAATAGATTTAGAACAACGTTTAAGAAATATATATATATATGTGCTGACGTACCTGCTGGCAAGGTCCCCTGTTCTGCGCTTTGCACGGTCCCTGGGTGGGCTCAGGTGAAGCGAGGGCTGACGGGTCAGGATAAGCTTTGCATCTCTGCGTCGCTGGTCCAGCAGACGGGCAGCCCGAGTCAAGTGCTGTCACTGCAGGCATCTGCTGCGTGCGTGTGTGTGTGTATGTGTGTGTGTATATGTGTGTGTATGTGTGTGTGTATATGTGTGTGTGTGTGTATATGTGTGTGTATGTGTGTATGTGTGTATGTATGTATGTGTGTATGTATGTATGTGTGTGTGTATGTCTGTGTGTGCGAAGCTGCACTTACTGGAGCAGCAGCCAGCTCTCATCTGACACACGGAGGGGGCTGCTCGTCGACTGACTCCAACAAAAACGCATCCAACTCCTTCAGGGGGTGAAAGGCTGCCAGGAGAGAGAAAGAGAGACAGGATCTCAATCCCATTGGATGGGAGGGAGGATACAAAACACTCACTAATTACTCTGCAGATCTATCATGTGCGCTGCCTGCTCTGAGATCCCTGCATCTGTCCTCTGTATGGAGGGGATTCCGCACTCCAAAATAAAAGGGATGGGGGGGGTCACGTCTTAACGTAAAAAAAAAAAAAAAAAAAATAGATAAAAAAAAACCTGCATAATGTACCGGCAACCTGTACTAGATTTCTGCATGGACTCCAGAGCTGATGTTTTCATTCTGTAGGGATTGCAGGAAGGAGAATAAAGGAGAACAGTGCAAGGAGTTCACTGGACAGAGAGCTCCCTGCTGGGAATGGACGGTCCAGACTGTATCGGTCGGTTTAAAGCTGAACTCCAAGCAAACAGCTAAATAGACAGATACATACCTATATGGGAGATACCTTACCTGCCAAAGGATTTGTAGTTTGGTCCATCCCGTCCTTTGATTTTCACAGCTCTGCCACGCTGCATAGTCCTGTCTTGCAGAAACCTGATCTTTCTCTGCAGCCTGTGAATGAACAGTGAAAGGAAAAGTAGCAGACTGGTGAGTTAATCTCTCTGTCCCCTCCTCCTGTCTGTATGGCCTTTGTTAGTATATGATCCACTATCCATCCAGTCAGTATGGCCTTTGTTAGTACATGATCCACTATCCATCCAGTCCTGACATTTTCACAGTTCTGCCATGCAGGGCAGCTCTGTCTGGCAGGGCAGAGAATCTGATCTTTCTCTGCAGCCTGTGAATGAACAGTGAAAGGAAAAGTAGCAGACTGGTGAGTTAATCTCTCTGTCCCCTCCTCCTGTCTGTATGGCCTTTGTTAGTACATGATCAACTATCCATCCAGTCCTGACATTTACACAGTTCTGCCATGCAGGGCAGCTCTGTCTGGCAGGGCAGAGAATCTGATCTTTCTCTGCAGCCTGTGAATGAACAGTGAAAGGAAAAGCAGCAGACTGGTGAGTTAATCTCTCTGCCTCCTCCTCCTGTCTGTATGGCCTGTGTTAGTACATGATCAACTATCCATCCAGTCCTGACATTTACACAGCTCTGTCTGGCAGGGCAGAGAAACTGATCTTTTTCTGCAGCCTGTGAATGAACAGTGAAACGAGAGTCAGCAGACTAAGTTCATCTTTCTGCTCTCTCCTGCTGTCTGTATGTCCTTTGTTAGCACATACGCAACCGTTCATCCAGTCCCTGACTTTTACACAGCTCTGTCACACTGCATAGTCCTGTCTTGAAGAGCAGGGGACCTGCAGCCTGTGAATGAACAGTGAAAGGAAAAGTAGCAGACTGGTGAGTTAATCTCTCTGCCCCCTCCTCCTGTCTGTATGGCCTTTGTTAGTACATGATCAACTATCCATCCAGTCCTGACATTTACACAGTTCTGCCATGCAGGGCAGCTCTGTCTGGCAGGGCAGAGAAACTGATCTTTCTCTGCAGCCTGTGAATGAACAGTGAAATGAGAGGCAGCAGACTAAATTCATCTTTCTGCTCTCTCCTGCTGTCTGTATGTCCTTTGTTAGCACATACACAACCGTTCATCCAGTCCTGACTTTTACACAGCTCTGTCACACGACATAGTCCTGTCTTGCAGGGCAGGGGACCTGAACTTTTTTCTGCAGCCTGTGAATGAACAGTGAAAGGAGAAACAGCAGGCTGATGAGTTAATCTCTCTGCTCTCTCCTACTGTCTATTGTAGTACATTTTAAACTGTATGTCTTTTGTTAGCACATAAGCAACCGTTCATCCAGACATGACATTTACACAGCTCTGCCATGAAGGGCAGGGAACCTGATCATTCTCTGCAGCCTGTGAATGAACAGTGAAAGGAGAAACAGCAGGCTCACAAGTTCATCTCCCTGCCATCTCCTCCTGTCTGTATGTTCTTTGTTAGCACATGAGAAACCATGCATCCAGTCCTGAGATTTACACAGCTCTGCCATGCAGGGCAGGGAACCTGATCTTTCTCTGCAGCCTGTGAATGAACAGTGAAAGGAGAAGCAGCAGGCTGGCTGATGAGTTCATCTCCCTGCCCTCTCCTCTTGTCTGAGTGTGCTTTGTTACTACATGAGTAACTATCCATCCAGTCCTGAAATTTACACAGCTCTGCCATGCAGGGCAGTAAACCTGATCTTTCTCTGCAGCCTGTGAATGAACAGTGAAACGAGAAGCAGCAGGCTGGCTGATGAGTTCATCTCCCTACCCTCTCCTCCTGTCTGTGTGTGCTTTGTTACTAAATGAGCAACTATCCATCCAGTCCTAGGATTTACACAGCTGTGCCATGCAGGGCAGTCCTGTCTGGTGGGGCAGGGGACCCGATCTTTCTCTGCTGCAGTTAAATGACAATTATAGGTCTTGTCTTTTACCCAGCCAGTGACTGGACAGTGAAAGAAGAAGCAGCAGTATAATCATTTCATTTCTCTGTCACTCTGCTCTCTGTTCCTGTCTGCGTGTTTCTTGTTAGCACACAGGCAACTATGCATCCAGTCCAGGGATTTACATAGTTAAGCCAGGCAGGGCGGCCATTTATTGTGTCATCCTGACCTAGCTTGCTTTTCTTAGATTCTTCCAAATAAGTATACAAAGAAAAATGCCTGTTGAAAGCTATCTTGAACTAAAGGTGTCCTTTAATCACCTATGACAGCATCTACTCACCTTTTTTTTTTTTGCTCCCCCTCTTCACTTGGGGAGAAGTGACGTACCCCAAACCTCTAGGATGGGTGAGCATGTGAATCACTCCCTCTCTACTATGTGACAGCACTGGATGCCTGGCACTGTCACATGGGGATGGGGGAGGAGTCCATAGCCCTGTGTAAGTAACCTACATAAAGTTGGTTTAGAGCTTACACACAAGATATATATATATACACTATATTGCTGAAACTATTGGGACGCCTGCCTTTACACGCACATAAACTTTAATGGCACCCCAGTCTTAGTCCGTAGGGTTCAATATTGAGTTGGCCCACCCTTTGCAGCTATAACAACTTTAACTCTTCTGGGAAGGCTGTCCACAAGGTTTAGGAGTGTGTCTATGGGAATGTTTGACCATTCTTCCAGAAGCGCATTTGTAAGGTCAGGGGCTGATGTTGGACGAGAAGTCCTGGCTTGCAGTCTTTGCTCTAATTCATCCCAGAGGTGTTCTATCGGGTTGAGGTCAGGACTCTGTACAGGCCAGCCAAGTTCCCCTACCCCAAACTCGTTCATCCATGTCTTTATGGACCTTGCTTTGTGCACTGGTCCAAATCATTTGGTGGAGGGGCGATTATGATGTGGGGTTGTTTTTCAGGGGTTGGGTTTGGCTCCTTAGTTCCAGTGAAGGGAACTCTTAAGGTGTCAGCATACCAAGACATTTTGGATAATTTCATGCTCCCAACTTTGCGGGAACAGTTTGGGGATGGCCCCTTCCTGTTCCAATATGACTGCGCACCAATGTACAAAGCAAGGTCCATAAAGACATGGATGAGCGAGTTTGGGGTGGAGAAACTTGACTGACCTGCACAGAGTCCTGACCTCAAACCGATAGAACACCTTTGGGATGAATTAGAGTGGAGACTGCGAGCCAGGGCTTCTCATCCAACATCAGCCTGACCTCACAAATGCTCTTCTGGAAGAATGGTCAAACATTCCCATAGACACACTCCTAAACCTTGTGGACAGTCTTCCCAGAAGAGTTGAAGTTGTTATAGCTGTAAAGGGAGGGACAACTCAATATTGAACCCTACGGATTAAGACTGGGGTACCATTAAAGTTCATGTGCGTGTAAAGGTGGGCGTCCCAATACTTTTGACAACATAGTGTAAGTTATTGTTTGTATTTTTTGTCAATATAGTGTATATATATATTTATAAATGTATATATATATGTGTGTGTGAATTATGGCTTTGGTAAAATCCAAATTAGAGTGTTAAAATAATAAAAGCCTGGCCACATCCAAGGTGTTTGCTTCTTTGTAGTATGGGATCCAGAAGGGGGGACTTCCCTTTAATGATGTCCTGTGTTGAGGCACTATAGAAGCTGCCATTGCTGACCCCTGAAAATGCTTGTTCTTTGGCTGTCATGCATATCCAACCACTTCTGTACATTTAGGGCTCAATGACACCTGCAATTTAGGACTGGCAATGGATTCCTTCGGCAAGATTCAACAGATTCCTGTGGCTAGGATCACACGGCATGAGAATAATGGTGGTAGGAAAGATTACTCAAACCAATGACACGCTGACAGGAGCAGAGAGGATTGTCTGACACTGTCTGCATGTATCTGCACATCAAGCGGCTGTCTGACACTGTCTGCATGTATCTGCACATCAAGCGGCTGTCTGACACTGTCTGCATGTATCTGCACATCAAGCGGCTGTCTGACACTGTCTGCATGTATCTGCACATCAAGCGGCTGTCTGACACTGTCTGCATGTATCTGCACATCAAGCGGCTGTCTGACACTGTCTGCATGTATCTGCACATTAAGCGGTCACCTGCAGTTAGGGACAGATGGACACGCCTGTGATCCCAGCCATAGGAATACGCTGTCCAGCTCTGATCACAGTAGGGAATGAGCCCACACAGTCCTAGAATAAATATGCACATCAAGATTCTGACTTTCCTGATCTTGTTTCAGGTCGGGGTCCCAGAAAGTATAGAAGCCAGGCTGATGGCATTTTCAGAAGATCAGCAATGGCAGCCTACCCCACACCTCCCAACATTTTGAGATGGGAATGAGGGACACCTACTAGCAAATGTATGTAGGCATAGGACACGCCCCCTGCCACGCCCCCTTAAAGGAGAAATAACCCCCCCAAAAAAGGTTAATTAAACCCATAGTGGCTTTTTTTTTACCACTACTATTCCTTTATATTGGCTTTTAAAACTTACAAATGCAGCAATTTAGAAATCGGATGAAAGGTTAAACACTGGGAAACACTTTATGAAAGATAAAAAGTGCATTTTATATACAACTATATAGATCAGACCAAAATGAGGGACAGATGAGGAGGAAAGAGGGACAGAGGGACATTGCTCCAAATCAGGGACAGTTGGGAGGTATGGCCTATCCTACTAGCCAACATATCTCTCTCCCTAAAGGCATTACTGCAGCATCCAGTAATTTAAAGAATTGGTTTCCCCATCCTGTCCTTTCTCCGTTCTCTCAGCTTAGTACATTTCATTATGCAAACATGAAATTAGCAAAGGTCAGCACGCCATGGGGTTGATTTACTAAAGGCAAATCCACTACAAGTGCACTGCAAGTATATTTGAAAGTGCACTTGGAAGTGCAGTCGCTGTAGATCTGAGGGGGACATGCATGGAAAATAAAAAATAGCATTTTAGCTTACACATGATTGATAAAATCAGCAGAGCTTCCCCCTCATATTAGATCTTCCCTTCAGATCTACAGCGACTGCACTTCCAAGGGGTTGATTTACTAAAACGGGAGCACTCAGAATCTGGTGCAGCTGTGCATGGTAGCCAATCAGCTTTCAACTTCAGCTTTTTCAATTAAGCTTTGGCAATAAAACCTGGAAGCTGATTGGTTTCTATGCAGAGCTGCACCAGATTTTGTACTCTCCAGGTTTAGTAAATCAACCCCTATGGGGACAGGATGGGGAAACCAATTCTTTAAATTACTAGATGCTGCAGGGGGAGAGATATGTTGGCTAGTAGGATAGGCCATACCTCCCAACTGTCCCTGATTTGGAGCAATGTCCCTCTGTCCCTCATTCCTCCCCATTTGTACCTCATTTTGGTCTGATCCATATAGTTGTATATAAAATGCAAATTTTATCTTTCATAAAGTGTTTCCCAGTGCTAAACCTTTCATCCAAATTCTAAATTGTACATTTTAAAAGCCAATATAAAGGAATAGTAGTGGTAAAAAAAAAAAAAAAAGCACTTGTGGATTTAACCTTTTTTGGGGGGGTTATTTCTCCTTTAAGGGGGTGTGGCAGGGGGCGTGTCCTATGCCTACATACATTTGCTAGTAGGTGTCCCTCATTCCCATCTCAAAATGTTGGGAGGTATGGGATAGGCTGCCATTGCTGATCTTCTGAAAATGCCATCAGCCTGGCTTCTATACTTTTCTGGGACCCTGACCTGAAACCTATGGGGTTGATTTACTAAACCTGGAGAGTGCAACATCTGGTGCAGCTCTGCATAGAAACCAATCAGCTTCCAGGTTTTATTGCCAAAGCTTAATTGAACAAGTTGAAGCTGAAAGCTGTTTGGCTACCATGCACAGCTGCACCATATTCTGAGTGCTCCAGTTTTAGTAAATCAACCCCATAGTGCACTTGTAGTGCAAAGTGGATTTGCCTTTAGTAAATAACCCCCGCTGAATGGGACATTTTTCGTACGTATGTTTCTAGGTGTTTGGCTCACATTTGATGCACTTGTAGCAGCGAATGTTCCCAAATTCATTGATGATTCCCTAGGCCAGCATGGATCAATAGGAATATTGGGAATTTCTCAAAAGAGCAAACTGTTCCATGGGATTGTAAGGTTTGTATGCTAATCCTAGACATGTGTGCTTTATACTGGTTCTCCTGCTTTGATGGTAAAGTCTCTCTCCTGTGTCAGCACAGTGCCTGACATGCTTGGAGCTTGGCCAGGGGATTACCAGTAGTGTGTCCCCCTGATTAATGCTGCATCGCACTGCACGGGACATAAATCTTAGGTGGTCCAGCAATTAGAAAAGCCTTGGGCTGTCAGATCAGGAGAAGAGTCTTCCATGCCTGGGGGTGAATGATGGCCTTCATCTCCTCCTGGGATGACGGATGTGACCTGCTAGTGACAACCTCATGAGTGGCTTGACAGATCCTGCATCCTGATTATTAAAGTCACCCTGTCACTATGGGATGAAACAAAACTAAAGGCAGCCTTTAAAACAAGATATTGTAGGCTTATCCTTCTGGGTGCGTCCAATACTTGCTCCCCCACTGCATGTTGTGGTTCCTCCCAACAGCTGTATATCCTGTATTGAAGTAGGAGCTGCTGGGAGGAACCACTGGGGGGGGGGGGGGAGTGTCAGATACAGTATCTCGATCTACAGGCTGCCTTTAGTTTTGTCTTGACAATATAGTGACAGGATCACTTCAGAGTGGACTTTCACTCTTCTTTTTTTTATTATTGTTCCTCTTCCTCCTTCCCTATAACACAATTGCAAAAAAAAAAATATTAGAGTAAATTGATTTTTTTCTAGAAAAATTCAGGTCTGTAATTCCCACCTAGGAAAGGATGAGGTACCCAGACCCCATGCGCAGGAAATTCACAGGTCATCCTGAGACACATTGCAGTGTTTCTGTGCATCAGCATGGTCCTGAAAACTGTCTCCTGACTTTTCTACGTCACTCACCCTTGGAGGCAGCTTGCAGGATCTTGCACATGTGCAGAACTGATGCAGGGTCTCTGCCAGTTTGTGCATGCGCAGGCAAACATTAGCTCTTCATTCACACGGTGCCAACAGATAAAGGTGATATACTTTTGTAGCACCAGGTAGGTGCTAGAAGAGAGTTTAGTTTTTGGGTCTTTCTGCTTACCAGGAAGATTTCCAGGTAAATTTAGATGCTCTCTGACTACCAGGTATCCATTGGTAGGGTCTGCTCATGGTGTTCAGGTCCCGCTCGTGTTGTCTGAATGTTTCACACTGGTCCAATAGGGAGACATATTGGAAAGTGAGAGGAAACCTGACAAATGAGGGCACAGGCATTGTTACAGCCCTGGCTATTGGCAGAGGAAAGGGCCTCAGTCATAGCTCCCAACTGTTCCTGATTTCAAGGGACTGTCCCTGATTTGGAGCAATGTCCCTCTGTCCCTCTTTCCTCCTCATTTGTCCCTCATTTTGGTCTGATCCATATAGTTGTATAGAAAAATGCACTTTTTATCTTTCAAAAAGTGTTTCCCAGCGCTAAACCTTTGATCCAATTTCTAAATTGCTGCATTTGTACATTTTAAAAGCCAATATTAAGGAATAGTAGTGGTAAAAAAAAGCACTTGTGGATTTAATTAACCTTTTTTGGGGTTAATTCTCATTTAAGGGGGTGTGGCAGGAGGCGTGCCCTATGCCTACATACGTTTGTTAGTAGGTGTCCCTCATTCCTATCTCAAAATGTTGGGAGGTATGGCCTTGGTGCATGCTTGTTGACTATATAAATGCCAAGGGCACATGTGCTCGGGGTCTTCGGCTGGAGAGCGGAGTCCCGGAGGGAGGGGGCGGCTGCCCCTCCTCTGTAGAAGCTGCCATGCGGCCTTGGGTGTCTGACCTGAGGGCCTAAATCTAAGAATAGATGCAACCCAGATGTCCTGCAGAGCTGACTGGAAGGGAGACACCCTAGAAAGGATCTGCTTCAGCCTACAGGGAGTACAGATCTGTGTCTTGGGACCTGTCCTGTGAGGACCATCCCTTCAACTAGTAGTCAGTGGACGGTGTCAGTGAAAGGGGATGCTAGTGAATGTCCTGAAAAAGAACAGTTTCATCAAGTCTGCTGCCAGAGCAAGCAAAGGACTTTTTCTTCCCATACAAGTATTGTATGATATAACAGCAAGTCTGTTACCACATCTAACCTGTGAAGTCGAGTGAGAGTTGTCCCCATGTGTAATTTGTTCCAGTTGGAGTATCCCACTATTCTCTTCTCCTATCCAAGTTCCATCAATAAATACCAAAAAACCTAAACCCCTGGATGATTATTATCAAGGAGCGGATGAGAGTACGGGCGGTTGTGTGAAAACCCCTAGTAGCTGGTGGCAAGATAAGAAGGGGAAAAGCCCAGGGAAGTCTACCTACACACAGCAATCCATACGGGGGCAGTGCCACACTTGAATAAAAACACAAGAAATAATTGTTTTTTAAATCATTTATTCAATAAAAATAGCTGTAGACATAATGGTATGCTGTAGAAAACATAAGTACACCATTGACCTCAGAAGCTGGTATTGCCCTCTTAGCAGTAATGACTTGAAACTGAACTGGAAATGGATCTCAACAGGATAATGATCCAATAAATGCTAGCAAATCTACCATGAAACCGAGAAATGGAGGGTCAAAATTTTCTCTGAGTTAATGTCAGAAATTGGTGGAGAATTTTGAAATTTCTCCACCAATTTCTGACATTAACTCAGAGAAAATTTTGACCCTCCATTTCTCGGTTTCATGGTAGATTTGCTAGCATTTATTGTATCATTATCCTGTTGAGATCCATTTCCAGTTCAGTTTCAACTTGTGGCCTCATATCAGTGGCTAGAACCTTCAGGGCCCCTGTGCAAGAAACCATGAAAGGCCCCCCTGATCCCGAAGCCATGCGGTGGATTGCCAGGTCCCAGTCACAAGTGCGACCTTTGTGGCCCTGGTAGTTCCGTCATTGGTGTCAGTATTTTTTTTTTTTTTTTTAATTTTATACCATTGTAGCAGAATCTCTGACCTCTTCCAGTCTAATGGGAACCTTCAAGGCCAAAGACAACTGACATCCTTCAATATGTGGTGGGTTGTGAGGCATAGTGGGTGCAAAGATAGTAAAAGTCATTGGGCGCCAGACACTTCTTGGATGTAAAAGAGGTTTTATTTCTTCGACAGTCCTTTTTTATATTTTTGAAGGGGGAAAGAGGGTTAGGGCCAGGACACCCTTCAGTAGTTGCAATTTCAAATGGCAGACTCCGAGACTTCAATAGGAGGACAGCCGTACAGGAAAAGGCCCCAGCAAGGTGCCACTTCTGTACATGCAGGATTGCTGTCTCTTATGGCAACAGTACTTAAACAGTTCCTAACTCAAACATAACAGTTCTCTCAGCTGTACTACAACTTCTCCTTGTAGTTCTTTAGCCCCTTGAGCTCCTGATCTCTCACTGGACCCTCTGATTCACTACTCTGAATCCCTGAGCTCCTCAAGGCTTTTGCGGTGGTATCTCCCTCAAGCGTCACCCACACCTCCCTGCTGGTTCCCTAGATTGGCACTACGGATACCTTCAAGCATAACCCCTGCTGTCCGGCTCCGTCCCTGGCTTGACTCACAAGGCTGCTCTGCAAGCGTCACCTCCGCTGGTTGGGTCCCTGACTTGATCACCGCCTGAAGTGTCCTGATTCTTCACCGTGCCCGTTTGGTGAAAATACTGCTCCGGCACTTGCTTCAGTTACTCACTGTGGTCCCTGGTAAAGGCCCCTTTGTGGCAACAGCTTCCCTTTTACCTCCGACCACGACAGGTTCTCTGGCCGGCAGAACCGTCACTTTTGGTTGGACTGCAAGCCGCAGTCCCAACCCTCCGCTGCCTCCCTACTTCTGGATAGGCCTTCACACAGCCTGGCAGCCTGATGCCCCTGGGATAGGCCCAATCTCCGGCCTAGCAGCCCAGGGCAAATGACACACGTCCACCCAGATGGCGGTCCGGGTGGCACATAAGAACCCCGGATCACCTGACCTCCCCCAAATATATAGGCTCTCCCAGCAGGCCAAGGGATTCAACAAAACCCTTGCCCATTGGCTGAGATACCCCACATACCCATAATCTGACCTTGAGTTGTCCTTCTCAATCTAATACCTCCAAGTGCCCAGCCACCTGGCGGTAGAAGAGAAAAGTACAACCAGGCCAGACTTAGGAAGAAATCAATGGATCCCTAGTAACTAACTACAGTGACTAAACCCCAGGGCGCTACACCATTTTTTTCAATATTATTTTTTTATTATTGTTTTACAATAATTTAGGAGCCCCATTGCCTCACATTCTAATTAGGCACTCTTTGATATGATGCAGAATGTATAGTTGACTCTACAAATGCAAGCTCTCCTGGCCCAAAGCAGCAAAGAAGCCCCAAACCATAACATTTCTATCATCTTCCTTCATGGTTGTTAAGGGATTTTTCTCCTGAAATGCTGCCTTTGGTTTGCATCAAACATGTCTAATGTTACTATGGCTAAACAACTCTAACTTTGATTCATTAGTACACAGTATATTGTTCCAGAAGACCTGGCCTTTTCTTATATATTTAAAGCAAACTGTAGTCTTTCTCTAATGTTCTGTTTTTTTGGATAGAAAAACCTTTTTCCTGGCACACCTTGCATGTAGGTTGAATTTGTGCAATCTCTTTCTGATTTTAGATGCATGTACCTGGACACTAGCTGTTGCAAGACTTACCTGCTGATCCCGCAATTACATTTTGGAGTTCTTGGAGACTTCTTTTAGGATCAAATGATCAGTACTTGGTCTGTTTTTGCTGAAATGGCCAGTCCTGGACACATTAGCAGTTGCTTCTATGAATCTATGAAACTTGTAAATCATTTTACTTACAATGGAATGACTGAGTTCAAATAATTTGGCAATCTATTTAAATCCATTGCCAGACTCATAGGCATCCACAATATTCTTTCCAAGGGCCTTAGAGAGCTCTTTAGATCTTGGCATGAGGACACCACACAAGTCGAGAGAACACCAGAGCCTAAATGTTTGAGGTTTAAATAAAAAGTAGATATGAGGCGCTGGCTTCTGATCTTTTATCTTGAAAATAGAATGTGGTGGAGAAATTTTATGGTATGACCTTGGCAGTGAGGGGTCCCCCAAGAATTAGAGCATTTTTGAATATCAAAAACCACATGAAAACTGAAAACATAACCTTTTACTACTGATATTAGTAGACAAGCAGTGGATAACGTGTTTTTCCGTGTGACAGATCTGCATTTCTGTTTGATTGTGAGAACGAATACACCATGTCACTTTTATGTGTCATTGGATCAGGTATGCCACCTTGATCTGTTGGCACCACTTGAATGAAGATCTAATGTTTGCCTGTTCAAATATGTTGACTTGAAAAAGTAAACAATTTCCATGGGGTGTACCTACTTTTTCACATGACTGTATAAGAAGTAAAGGCCTGAGTCAGATCACCAGGCTCCATCTGTAGCACCCTCCCAGGGTAAGATGCTAGGCAAATTTAGTTTTTTGGTGCCTCCTGTAGTCAAGGGAGCTTTGATTGTTTGTTCTGATTTGTTCAGGGTTTTACAGGCTGGGAGTTTGATTGCTTCCCCCTTCTTCTGAAAGAAGCTTCCAGAATTTAGGGAGAGAGATTCAAATAACCAGTCTTAATATTTATCATGCTCTGGCAAATCCCTGGCAAGAGTGTCCAGAAGATGGCCAGGAGGTGATAAATAGTCTGAACCTATGGAGAGATTATTTCTTCCCCCCAGGAGGGTTCCAAAGCCTGAGGGGCTGCTGCCTTTAGGCACCCCATGGACTGTGTAGCTGTTCTTGAGGTCCCCGCAGTGTTAGGGCTGAGGGCCTGGATGGGTCTCCTGAGAAGATGGCTGTAGGACTTAACCACAAGGAATCTTGTCTGGAGAAGGATTGTCTCCGTCACTGGACCACAAACTGGACCCCAGCTGTCCCGGGGACTTGTGTTGTGAGTAAAGAGTAGTTTAGCCTATCCCCAGGTTGGGGGCTTGGCAGGGAGCTAAAGAAGCCTTTAAATAGACATAAGGCTGCTGGTGGCCCTTGAGGAACCCCTGCTGGGGAGGGGTTTTCTCTCGGGCTGGGAACTTAGGAAAGTTGCCCTGGAAGGATCCTAACACAGGAGGAAGTGCAGGGGTTCATACCGGAGAGGCAGCAGGAAGGAGCAAGCAGAGACAGTGAGTAGATCAGCATGGTGCAGAGCCAAGACAAGGGAAAAGACTGTTAGCTGTAACAGTGCTTTCTTAACCTCCCTGGCGGTATGATTATTTCAGATTTTTGATGCTCAAAGCAGTACAATGTTTTGCATGGCGTTTTATTTTGTAGGCCTGTGTTTCTTAGGAATAACACACTTAAATCTGTCCAAACAAGAGTCTAGTAGACATCCCGGGTATGATAAAGTTTGAAACACGCAATCATAAATTATAATTTAATAAATAACTATGAATAATTATATGAATTATTATAACAAATAATAATATAATAATAATAAAAAATAATAATAATAATAATAATAATAAAAATTATTCAATAATGTAATCAAATCAAAAACACTGAAATTACTTTCAGTGTTTGATGACGGCTTTCCCCACAAATCACTATCGCTCAATTCTGCAAATGATTCTAATTTATTATCGCTGTTTTCTAGCTGGTCTAAAGCCACTTTTGATTTAAAAGGACGCTTTTTGGTTGCTATGGACAATCTCCAGTTTCCAGGCAGCAAGAACAGTATATATAATATAAAACTGCATGCAGGGCATTGGACAAAGCACTGGGGATTTGAAATAATTTGATACAGTAATGTAATCTGTAAGATTACAGTGTACTGTATGTATTGTGTGTGTTTTTAACTTTTTCAATTTGGCGCCGTGCTCCATCCACGTGCGTCGTAACGCTCGCAGGGAATGGAGCTCGGCACTGTGATAGATCCGGCAGAGGACACGGCTCGCATACACTGCGGGGAGACATCGTAGGATCCTGGGGACAAGGTAAGTAACTTTGCCTGGATCCTGCGATGCGATCCCGAGTGTGGCTTGGGGTTACCACTTTTGGTACTGAAAATTCACCCCGAGCCAGACTCGGGAATACCACTTTGGAGGTTTAAGACAGCGGTGTGCCATGTCTTCATCTAACCTTGCCCTGGGAGGTCTCCATGTGTGTGTGCCAGTCGGGCAGGACTGGGGCAAAGAGTCCGTCGGGAGGACTGGGAGGAAAAGCAGCTAGGTGGGCTAGCATTCTACAGGCAAGCGGAGCTGGGTTCCTGGACACAGGAACGCAGAAGGAGAGATGTGATGCTGTTCACTTCATCTGTGCTATTTTGTCAAGGGACTGAGAGTTCCTGCCTGTAATGGGTCTTTTCTGAACTAGCAATATACTGCTAGTTCCATCAGGAGTGAGCAGCAGGTGCTGCAGGAAACCAAGTTTGTGCAGGTGGAAGGAAGATGACGACTTTTTGTAAATAGGGAGGAAGTTGTCCCTGTTTCAGTTTTTTGGACATTTTCAAGCTGGGCATCCCATAATTCCCTACCCCATCCACGTTATTAACCCCTAATAAAACAACAAAAACAAGCCAAGGACTCTTTTCTGGGTTGGAGTGAATGAAGGAAATGCTATGTGACTGGCTGTGCAGCAGTGGGAAACCCTAACTTCAGCGACTCCTACAGGGTAGTGCTACACTAAAATCTACATTTGGGTGGACTAATTCTTTTACGGAATCCCGACCTACCGCCGCAGTTATACTGCGGCAGGTTGGCTACCCTGCGCGAGCCGTCTTAGCTATATGTCGGCTCACGGGGTCGGGATAGCAGGCGCGCGCGCACGATGCACAGCGGGGGTGCCGGTGCTTGTGGCTTACGGCCACGATGACCGCCGGCCACGAGCAATCGTGAGCAGGAGAGACAGAACAGGGACGAGTGTATGTAAACACACACTTCCTTGTTCTGTTCTGACAGGAGTGACAGATCGTGTGTTCCTATTGGCTAGGAACCAAGATCCGTCACTTTCTGTAGTCAGTTCCCTCCCCCTTCAGTTAGAATCACCTCCCAGGGAACATAGTTAATCCCTCGAATGCCCCCTAGCTTTAACCCCTTCACTGTCAGTGGCATTTTTACAGTAATCAATGCAATTTTATAGCACTGATCGCTGTATTAATGCCAATGGTCCCAAAAACACGTCAAAATTGTCCGCCATAATGTCGCAGTCACGATACAAATCGCAGATCGCCGCCATTACTAGTAAAAATAAAAATAATAAAAATGCTATAAATCTATCCCCTATTTTGTAGACGCTATAACTTTTGAGCAAACCAATCAATATACGCTTATTGCGATTTTTTTTTTACCAAAAATATGTAGAAGAAGAATACATATCGGCCTAAACTGAGGAAAAAAATAGTTTTTTTATATATATTTTTGGGGGATATTTATTATAGCAAAAAGTAAAAAATAATGCTTTTTTTTCAAAATTGTCGCTCTTTTTTTGTTTATAGCGCAAAAAATAAAAACTGCAGAGGTGATCAAATACCACCAAAAGAAAGCTCTATTTGTGGGGAAAAAAAGGAAGTCAATTTTGTTTGGGTACAACGTAGCACGACCGCGCAATTGTCAGTTAAAGCGACGCAGTGCCGAATCGCAAAAAGTGCTCTGGTCAGGAAAGGGGGTAAATTCTTCCGGGGCTGAAGTGGTTAACAAGAACCCATGTAGGTTTTTACTAGCCTGCTGAGTATAGAGCACACATTTCACATTACACAATCAGGCTTACAACTGTAATCTGCTCAGTTAACTAATATGAGGTTTAATCTAATAAGAAGCTGTCTGTCATTGTGGACATAAGTACAAAGATGTGCATATCTTTGGGGTTGATTTACTAAAGGCCAATAGACTGTGCACCTTGCAAAGCGCAATTGCACTCTGCAAGGGCAGTTGCTCCAGAGCTTAGTAAATGAGGTAAAGCTTCACTTCGCAAAGAATACCCAATCACATGCAAGAAAAAAAAAAAAAAAATTTTTGCTTGCACATGATTGGTTGATGAAAGTCAGCAGAGCTTCTGCTCATTTACTAAGCTCTGGAGCAACTGCTCTTACAGTGTGCAACTGCACTTTACAAAGTGCACAGTCTTTTTGCCTTTAGTAAATCAACCCCTTAGTGTCAAAGTTACCCATAATAGTCAAAAACAACCTAAAGTCAAAAACTGACTTTATGTCCAGAGCTACCCCAAGCTGCTGCCAGTAAACAATGAGAATCCATCCCCCAGATCATTATCTGTCCCCTGGAATGGGGTACATTCTCAGTCTTACTGGCTGCTGGCTCATTACCATTAACACCTCTCATGCCGCGTACACACGATCGGAAATTCGGCCAGCAAAAGACCGATGAGAGCTTTTGGTTGGAAAATGCGACCGTGTGCATGCTACATCGGCCGAATTCCAGCCAGCAAAAGATTGAGAGCAGGTTCTCAATTTTTCGGTTGGAAAAAGTTCCTATCGGAAAATGCGATCGTCTGTGGCAATTCTGACGCGCAAAATTCCTACGCATGCCGGAAACAATTCGACGCATGCTCGGAAGCATTGAACTTAATTTTCTCGGCTAGTCGTAGTGTTGTACGTCACCGCGTTCTTGACGGTCGGAACTTCAGAGAACTTTTGCGTGACCGTGTGTATGCAAGCCAAGCTTGAGCGGAATCCCGTTGGAAAAGCCATCATATCTTTTTCCGACCAAAATCCCGATCGTGTGTATGCAGCATAAGTCATGGATAAGGGTGGGTTCTGCAGTAGGCAGAGGCACTAATAATAATCATTTTTCTTCTTAACTGATGTGTGCTGATAGGCTGCATTGATTGGCACTGATGGGCACTGATGAGGTGGCACTGATGGGCACTGATGGGGCGGCACTGATGGGCACTGATAACTCAGTACTGATGAGCACTGATGAGGCTGCACTGATAAGGCAGCAATGATGGGCACTGATATTCATCACTGATGGGCACTGATATTTATCCCTTATGGGCACTGATGAGGCTGCACTGATAAGGCGGCAATGATGGGCACTGATATTCATCACTGATGGACTCTGATATTTATCCCTGATGGGCACTGATGAGGCTGCACTAATAAGGCAGCAATGATGGGCAGCACTGATATTCATCACTGATGGGCACTGATATTTATCCCTGATGGGCACTGATGAGGCTGCACTGATAAGGCAGCAATGATGGGCACTGATATTCATCACTGATGGGCACTGATTTTTATCCTTGATGGGCACTGATGAGGCTGCACTGATAAGGCAGCAATGAAGGGCACTGATATTCATCACTGATGGGCACTGATATTTATCCCTGGTGGGCGCTGATATGCTGCACTGATGGACACTGATATGCTGCACTGATGGACGCTGATATGCTGCACTGATGGACACTGATATGCTGCACTGATGGACGCTGATATGCTGCACTGATGGACGCTGATATGCTGCACTGATGGACACTGATATGCTGCACTGATGGACGCTGATATGCTGCACTGATGGACGCTGATATGCTGCACTGATGGACACTGATATGCTGCACTGATGGACGCTGATATGCTGCACTGATGGACGCTTATATGCTGCACTGATGGATGCTGATTTGCTGCACTGATGGACACTGATATGCTGCACTGATGGACACTGATATGCTGCACTGATGGACACTGATATGCTGCACTGATGGACACTGATAATCAGTGCCTTGATTATCAGTGTAAATGCCGCTGTTACTACAGGAAAGCCGGTTATTGGCTTTTCTTTCCTCAGACACTGACAGCGCTGGGAAAAGAAAAAGCCAATAACCTGCATTTGCTAACATGTGATCAGTCGCGATTGGACAGAATAATTTAATATTAAAAAGAGGAGAGTTGAATTCTATTTTGCATTACCCTAATTATTGTCAACTTCAAGAGACAACCCGAAGCAGGTCCAAGACACCCCTTACTGAACGAGTGAAATTTATACTTGCTTGGCTATCAGTACAGTATATGTTGACCCCCCCGCCCCCCCCACACACACCTCGAAGGAAGCATGTCACCTTTCATTCAGGTTTTCCAAGGATCCAGATGCAGACAGTGGCCTCCAGGACAACTTTGCTCTATTGACTTAAGGCAACTAAGATTTGGTGATTTGGTTTCACAAGGTTCCACTTTCCAGACACTGAAGAAGCTTTTTGCGATTGTCAGCAGTGGCCGGGCCCTGATCACAAGCTGTATTTACTCATTAATATTTCACGAACTGTAAGAACATGCCTTGCTGGAGTGTAAAATCCAGAGATTGGCAAGATTTACAGCTCTGAGCTTTTATTAGCCTTGGCAATGATCTAAGTCCACCCTATGCAGGAATTCAAAGACAAAGAAAAGCACCAAGAACTTTGCTTCCCTTCTGAGTTTGGTTTTATTATCTTGAAAAGTAACTCTAATAAAGAAGTATATCATCAGATAATACACAGTTTTTGATGGGAAGGAAAATCGAGCGCTGTGGTGTACCTATTGTCATGATCCAGCAAAGAGTAGGTAGGTCCGGATCTACTTTTACCTTATTTTCATGAACATTTTGAAAGACACAGTCCAGGGCTGTCATAATCCAGTCAAGGCACAGTTAAAGTGATTGTTATTCCTTACATATACCCAGTGAAGCACCTAGCCTCAGCTGCGACACAAATAAGTCCTCCTACATAAGTTGTGCCTGTTTATCTGCAGCCCTCTCTTCTCTACAGCCATCCAAAGTGCTGAATGTTTACAGCTTGCCTGAGCTTTCAGAAAGCAGGGGGCTGGGAGCTGAAATTATACACGGCAGTACTCACTGAGAGCTGATAGCAGGGAAGAGACACACCCCCTTCACACAGAAACTGAGCTGAGGCTGTCAATTACAGACTGTGTGCTGAAGCTCCCTCCTCTGTCACCTTTTTTTTCTCTTGGTGTCAGGAACCTGTCAAAGGCGACACATTTTGATAGCAGAGGAACAATGCAGCGGACAGAAAGGACAATTAACGCTCTGTATTGAGGCAAGTATACACTATAGAGGTGTAGCATCCTATAGAGTGTGCTAATCGACGTGGCACTGCAGGGAAATGTATATGACTCATGTTAAAGCCTGTAAGTGTTAATTGGGTCAGGGTTCACTAGGGCTCAGGGCTGGGTGACTCATCCTGGCAGCTCTCTGGTGCCTCCCCCTGGTGTCTGGAAGGTTGGAGAACCTTCTAGAATTAGAGGGCAGGGGTTAGGAGGAGCTGCCATGAATATTTATAGAGCCTCAGCCAATCCCCAGTGGTGGGCTTTCAGGGGGCTGGGACAATCCCATAAATAGGCATAGGCCATTCCAGCCCAGGGGCATAGTTGCCAACATTGCAAAAAAAATCTGCGGGACACTTTTTTGGCTGTAGGCGGAGCCGTACAATAAAAAAATGGGTGTGGTTCACTTGAAATAGTGGGTGTGGCTTAAATGGGTGAGGCTCAAGAGGGTGTGGTTAGAGTCTGAGATGAATGAGGGATGGAGAGGGAGAGGGGGAGAGGGGGAGAGGGGAATGACGGGACAGCAGCCCCAGATGCTACACAACAATAGAAATATGTGTATTCTAGAAAGTTTAACAATCAGCAGATAAAGATACTCCAAACACCTGGTGTTAACGCTTCAATCATCCCGGCACCATGGTTGGTATGGTGTCAGGATGATTGAAGCGCATTATTTCTATTATTACATTGTAATATAAAATTCAATCTTTCAACTCACCATAATGCCGAATCAGTGGGATCCCTGAGCGTGTAATTAGCCATGTCGCCTGCCACCAGCAGAGTCTGTCCTTGCATCAGGTGCCCCCAGCAGAGTCTGTCCTCGCATCAGGTGCCCCCAGCAGAGTCAGTATAGACCCCCTCAGTGCAGACCCCCCTCCATCAGTGCAGACCCCCTCCATCAGTGCAGACCCCCTCCATCAGTGCAGACCCCCTCAGTGCAGACCCCCTCCAGAAGTGCAGACCCCCTCAGTGCAGACCCCCTCCATCAGTGCAGGCCCCCTCTATCAGTGCAGACCCCCTCCATCAGTGCAGACCCCCTCCATCAGTGCAGACCCCCTCCATAAGTGCAGACCCCCTCAGTGCAGACCCCCTCCATCAGTGCAGACCCCCTCCATCAGTGCAGACCCCCTCCATCAGTGCAGACCCCCCTCTATTAGTGCAGCCCCCCTCTATTAGTGCAGAACCCCCCCTCAGTGCAGCCCCCCCCCTCTATTAGTGCAGACCCTCCCCTCGTCCAGGAGCGGCCAGTGTTCTGCCGAGAAAGTTCCCCATGGCAAGTAAGGACCCCCTGTACTGCGCAGGCGCAGCGCTTGCGTAGTACGAGCCGGCGTAAATAGCCGAGCTGGGGAACTTTTCGGCAAGACACAGCGGCGCCGTGTGTTCAGTGGAGAGGGGAGGGGCCGATCCGTGCAGCTAAAGAAGCCGATTCATTGGCTGCACGGATCGAGCCCCCTTCCTCTCTCTACTGAACACTAGGGGGAAGATCGAGCGGTGGCACCAGCGGGCATTTTGCTGGAGCCAGCTGCTCCAAAAATTAAAAAAAAAACAACATTCCCGATTTTCCTGATGGAAATCCCGATTCGGGACAGCCTCCAATCGGGAGGAGGGTCCCAAAATTGGGATTGTCCCGGGAAAATCGGAACTGTTGGCAACTACGCAGGGGGTCGGGTGGAAAATGGAGATGAAGTAGTGAGTAGAGGCTGTCGGTGGCCCTTAAGGGAACTCCCTGCCAGGGAGGGGTAATACCTCGAGTTGGAGGCTCGGGATAGCTGGCCTAGAAGGATCCCACCACAGGAGGCAGTTGGAGGAGAACCTTCAGGAGAGACAGCGGGAGAGTGCAAAGACAGACAGTGAGTAGAGATCAGGACTGAGCAAGAACAACTCAAGGGGAGAGACTGTCAGCTACAACAGTGTTCTATGAAGACAGCAGTGGGCTTAGTCTTCATCCTTGCCCTGGGGAATCTCCATGGAAGTGTGCCACAAGGGAAGGAGAAGGAGGAATGTCCTGCTGTTTGCTCTCTTCACTACTTTGTCAAGGAGACTGAGAGTTCTTGCCTGTGATGGAACTTTGCTGATCTAACAATAAAACTGTTAGGTTCCTCAACAGTGGGCAGCAGGTGCCTTGCTGAAAAAGCCAAGTTTGTACAGGAGGAAGGAAAAGTGGACTTTTTGAAAATAGGGAAGAATTGTCCCTTAATTCATAGTTTTGGACTTTTTCAGGTTGGACATCCCATAACTCCCTACCCCATCCAAGTTATCAATGTCTAATAAAACAACAAAAACAAGCAAGGACTGATTTCTGCGTTTGAGGGCATTAAGAAAATGCGGTGTGACTGGCTGTGCAGCAGTGGGGATCCGGGATACTAGAGACTCCAACGGGGGTAGAGCTACAGAGGGATTTCATTTGTTCACATTTCAGCCGTAAGTAACAAGCCTAAGTTGAAGAACAACAGGGAATTAGGTGATTGTAAACCCTCGCTATTTTTGCCTTTAGTTCTGCTTCAAGCTGTGTGGCCTTTGTCTCCGGGTCCTGAGTCTGAAAACATCCTGGCTTATTAATAAGAAGTGGAAAGCCACATTATTATAATGTGTGATATGATAAGTCCTCTGCTCCTTAGTGATTTGGTGATAATTACTAGGCATAAATTATGAACAGAGCAGTAAAAAAGAATAAGAGGCTCTGAGGCTGTAAAACAGTATTTAGATCATAAACACGTTATAGTGTGCCCAATGGAGTGCCATTTATGGGTCCAGGATTTGGATACAGAAGATCCTTGTGTAAAACTGACTGTAGTCTCTATGAAATTGTTATGGGGGTCCAGTGCAGTAATTATAAGCAATGTTATCTGAAGTGTTATGCCCTGTACACACGATCGGACATTGATCGGACATTCCGACAACAAAATCCATGGATTTTTTCGACGGATGTTGGCTCAAACTTGTCTTGCATAAACACGGTCACACGAAGTTGTCGGAAAATCCGATCATTCTGAACGCGGTGACGTAAAACACGTATGTCGGGACTATAAACGGAGCAGTAGCCAATAGCTTTCGTCTCTTAATTTACTCTGAGCATGCGTGGCACTTTGTGCGTCGGATTTGTGTACACACGATCGGAATTTCCGACAACGGATTTTGTTGTCGGAAAATTTTATAGCCTGCTCTCAAACTTTGTGTGTCGGAAATTCCGATGGAAAATGTGTGATGGAGCCCACACACGGTCGGAATTTCCGACAACAAGTTCCTATCACATATTTTCCGTCGGAAAATCCGACCGTGTGTACGGGGCATTATAGTCTCAATATTAGAGATGAACACAATTCAGTTTCACTGACATACTTGTATTCTTTCGGTTTGTTCTTTTCATTCTGGCACTAAGGCCTCCTGACAAACCCGGGTATACTCAGCTGTAGCGTTAACCTGTGTTCAAGATACGTTGCATTACGTTGCATTAATAAATGCTGCCCTACCTCTGGTTTTCAGGTTTAAAAAAAGATGCTGTCAACGCTTCAAAAACGCACCCTGAACTCTTCAAAAATGCACCTAAAGCAATTGGATTTAATGGAGGTGGCAAGTTGTGGCAAAGTCTAGAGAACGCGACATATCCCAAGGGCTCATTCACACACCGAAAAATGATCTGAGTTCAAATGCACTTCAGAGAGCAATTGACAGATAATAAGGAGGCGTTGCGCCACCTCCTGAACACTGCACTAGCGCACCACCACCACAGGGGGCAGTGCAGCCCCATTCACTTGAATGGGTCACATTCGGCGACTGAAAGCGACAGGGGGTAAAATTCCTGATGTGAAGCAAATCATCATGTCTGCAGCATGCGCACACACCCCCGGCCGCTGCAACTGCAGCTAAAGGGGGTAGTCGTTGCAAGGTGGTTGAAAGGCGGCTGAAAGGCGGCTCAACTGTGGGGCCTTACTGCCCCCCAACCGCTAGTGTAAATCAGCCCTTAAATTCTTGATGTAATGTAAAGGGAAGCAGGTGTATATTGTTTCATCTGCCTGCCATTGTTTTAATAATTTGGCGTGTTGGTAGGCGGCATGGAATCATTAAAAACGCGGCTAAGAGGGTTGTTTCTAAGGCATCTTTATTCCCATGTGAGAGAGGCCAATTAGATTTAAGACATATGCGGTAGACATGTGCGATGAGTTTCGTACGAATCGAAAATTTGTACGAATTTCCGTAAATTCGTACATTCGGGAAGATCCGAAATACGAATTGCTATGCTTCCAAATTTTGTACGAATAAGAAATTTCGTTTACGAATTTTGGATCCGAATTCCTAATGAACATTCGTAATTGTTACGAAAAGTTAACGAACCTAAAAGTTAAAACACCCAGGAAGTCAGCACAGCACAGGGATGGTGGGAGCCCCTCATAATGATAAATTCATCATAACCAACATTCGTAATTGTTACGGAAAAAAATAACAAACGGAACGAAAATTCGTATTTCGTACGAATTTAAATTGAATTTCGGACACAAATTACGAAATACGAATTATTTCTAATACGAAACGCAACAAAACGAAACAAATTTATTGATGGCGCACATGTCTAATATGTGGTTCGTTTTATTCTGAATAAATATTCAGACAAATTTTTAGTTATTCGGATATATCCGAATCCCGGAATTACAGTACAAACAAATTTTACCGAATTTCCGAATATTGAATTGAAATACGACTCAAATTTTACATCGAATTCCATTCGAATTTGAACTGTGAACATAATTCTAAAATCAAAGACTGTGTGTGTTATTAGGGGACCATTGCGAAATAATGCTGTTTTTGTTAAGCCAAAGGTGATTTAAAGAGTCATTGTAATTGTTTGATGAAGATTTTTCTTTTGTTCGTTCACTTTGCAAATTGTGAAATTGAGAAAAAGAAACCAGTAGAATAGAAATATTTAAAAGCATTTGTACTTGACATTATTTTTTTCTCAGCTGGCTAAAACATCTGCACAGTATTGTACATAGTAAAATGTTGAAAGTAAGACACTCCTTTTATTAACTAGAACACCTTGCATATTTTGAATAATTAATTAATAATATTAATACAAACAAGATAAATCGTTCTTAGAAATATATAGCGCACTCATTTACAGAAACAACAAATGACCCGTCTCACTCTCTTTTGCAGGCTCGTGAAGTAACCACCACACCCAATAGACGATGTTCACAGTTGGCTTGTTGTCACGGCGGATGTGTAGACACAGAAAGCATGACCACAATCTCCAGATCCTCGAAATCACCACGCCGGCCTCCATAAGCCTGCTTTACTGACTAAAAGGGGATTGAGCGGCTAAATTCATTAAGTCATACATCCTTTAATGCATTAACTCCTCTTAACTGCTGATCAGAGGAATTTAAAGGCGCTCTGAACGGCCCGGGAGATTATTGGTGACATCTGACCAGTTGGAGAGGAGAAGTCAGCAGAATGTCAGAGGCTCATACGATGGATTACAGAGACGTTCAGTAATACCTTCTCATCATGTACACCGCCACCAATATACTAATGGGGGAAGAAAAGAACCTGCATCTCAATCTATAGCTGTTAGACTTGTGCATGACGGAAAATTTTGTTTTGTTTTCATTCGTAAAAAAAAAAATTGTTCTGTTATATTCGTTATGTTAATTCGTTTTTGGATAATTTGTTATTTCTGTAGAGCATGGGTGTGCAACCGCTGGCCCGCAGGCCACATGTGGCCCGCCACGTCCTCTGATGTGGCCCGTGCCTCCTGCTCTGGGATGGTGGGACGGCAAGCCCAGATTACATATTTACATAGAAGGTGAGGCTGAAAAAAGACACAAGTCCAACCTATGTGTGTGATTATATGTCAGTATTACATTGTATATCCCTGTATGTTGTGGTCGTTCAGATGCTTATCTAATAGTGTTTTTAAACTATCGATGCTCCCCGCTGAGACCACCGCCTGTGGAAGGGAATTCCACATCCTTGCTGCTCTTACAGTAAAGAACCCTCTCCGTAGTTTAAGGCTAAACCTCTTTTCTTCTAATTTTAATGAGTAGCCACGTGTCTTGTTAAACTCTCTTTTGCAAAAAAAGTTTTATCCCTATTGTGGGGTCACCAGTACGGCATTTGTAAATTGAAATCATATCCCCTCTCAAGTGTCTCTTCTCCAGAGAGAATAAGTTCAGTGCTCGCAACCTTTCCTCATAACTAATATCCTCCAGACCCTTTATTAGCTTTGTTGCCCTTCTTTATACTCGCTCCATTTCCAGTACATCCTTACTGAGGACTGGTGCCCAGAACTGGACAGCATACTCCAGGTGCAGCCGGACCAGAGTCTTGTAGAGTGGGAGAATTATTGTTTTATCTCCGGAGTTGATCCCCTTTTTAATGCATGCCAATATTCTGTTTGCTTTGTTAGCAGCAGCTTGGCATTGCATGCCATTGCTGAGCCTATCATCTACTAGGACCCCCAGGTCCTTTTCCATCTTAGATTCCCCCAGAGGTTCTCCCCCCAGTGAGTAGATTGCATTCATATTTTTGCCATCCAAATGCATTATTTTACATTTTTCTACATTGAACCTTGTGACGGGAGGGCCCGTTGAACCCAGAATCCCTTGGAAAGTATGGGAAATCCATGTTTCAGCTCCTCATACACCTCCTATGTCTAAGTCACCCTGTGCCAAAATATATCTTGGACTACTTAAAATGAGACAGTAATATTTATTCACAATATCTTCCAGGATATATGTAAAGACTATTCTTGGTTTGTTTTATTCTGAACTCAACATGTTAATTGAGAGAGCTGATCACATTGGCCTCTAGAACTGGGTAGGAGCCGGACAGTCTACCCCTACTATAGTTTGTTGCCTACTAGGCTGAGGAGGGGGGGACATCACTGTTTGTATTGGTAATTGTAATTAGCTCCTGCTATTGTGAGAAGGTGTCCTGTGTTTATACTAATGTATGAAGCTTGGTGACCACAAGTCTGTCCTAAAGGTCATGTCTCTGAGTCACCTAGTCTGGGTAAATGATTAGATAATTAGCTAATATTAATTAGGTTTCTGCTTACAGGTTGTATGTTCATCCTGCTGTATATATTTGTGTGAGATCTCAAAATAAAGATTCATTCCTGTTTGAACCTCAATACAGAGCCTCGTCTCGTACTTGGGGGGAGAATTATTTGTATGGGTTTCTTGTTTGGCTGATTGGAGTGTTCGGTAGCTGCCTTTGTGTTCGGAAATGGAATGTCTTAAACTGCTTTAACCCCTTTCATACTTGGGGTGTCGTTACAAACCTCATTTGCTATGTAGTTGCCCACCCCAATAATTTGTTCAAATCTTTTTGCAAGGTTTCCACATCCTGAGGAGAAGTTATTTCCCTGCTTAGCTTAGTATCGCCCGCATATACAGAGATTGAGCTGTTTATCCCATCCTCCAGGCCGTTTATGAACAAATGAAATAGGATTGGTCCCAGCACAGAACCCCGGGGGACCCCACTACCCACCCCTGACCATTCCGAGTACTCCCCATTTATCACCACCCTCTGAACTCGCCCTTGTAGCCAGTTTTTAACCCATGTACTCACCCTATGGTACATGCCAACGGACCTTACTTTGTACAGTAAACGTTTATGGGGAACTGTGCCAAATGCTTTTGCAAAATCCAGATACACCACATCTACGGGCCTTCCTTTATCTAGATGGCAACTCACCTCCTCATAGAAAGTTATTAGATTGGTTTGGCAAGAACGATTCTTCATGAATCCATGCTGATTACTGCTAATGATACCGTTCATTACTAAAATCTTGTATATAGTCCCTTATCATCCCCCCGTGTTCCTGACCCGCCATCCCCGAGCATCAGCAGGAAGATCCAACCCGGTCCTAGAGGAAGCAGAGCCGATGCTTCCTGTATCGCGCCGGCTTCTGTCTCAGGCGGAGTGATACCAAATGTGCTCCGCCTGTGACAGTTCCCGCCTCGATACAGGAAATATCAGCTCTGCTCTCTACTGCAGCCGCATGCTTCCTCCAGCGGCGCTCCTGTCACACTGATGGCAGGTGTGGGGGATCAAGAACCAGCCAGCAGTACCCACCAGTACCCAGAAATACTAGCCAGCAGTACCCAGAAGTACCCACCAGTTCCCAGATCACCTCTATAGAGCGGCAGATTTAAACTGACCTGCGCCCTTTTGCACCCACCTAGCTCCAATCTGATCTGCTTAAAAATCTAGAAGAGAATCTGTCCCCTTCTGTCTGGGTGGATCCGAGGGCCCATAGAGTAGAGCGGGTTGTGTCTGTGTCTGCTTTGCATATGCAGAGTGGACACAGACCTGTCATCTGCCCGCTCTGCTCATTGTGGACCGCGACCAGCTGCCAAGTTGCTAAAGTGGCCCTCGCTTTTCAAAAGGCCCTGCTGTAGAGTATAGATATTTGTTTTAACAAATTGATTTTGTTTTTTTTTTGTTTTCTTACAGATAATTTGTTATTTATGTGTGTGTGTATATATATATATATATATATATATATATATTCGTAATTATTCAGAATTTAGAAAGTCGTTTGACCGATGGCCAGTTAACACCATAGAAACGCAGTCTGAATGCGTTTCAGATGCTTTTCTGCATGCGCGTTTTTGACATGTTTTTGATGTGTTCCAGTGCGTTTTTGGTGCGTTTTTGATGCAGTCCACTGCATTCCCCCCCCCTCTCTTTTCATAACCGTAAAGGGCAACTTCACTTTTGTGGGCAAAAAAAATAGAAAATAAAGAAAAAATAATATAGCGTATACAATTGTGACACAAGTCATATTGTAATTGAATGTTATTTAAAATGACCTTTCCTTTTCAATCTGCAGCCGCTGTAATTTTCTTAAAATGCAATGTAATATGGCTACCTGGAGTTGTTCTGTGCACAGAATGTGTACTGACCACCCCCCAGAAGTCTGCACTAAGATACAAGTCAGATTTCAGGCATCCCCTGCAACAAAAATTTCATTTTTGGTGAAACAGTTCCAATAGGAACACGTCTAAAGGGATGCAGGCCCAGCAGATTTCCTCAATAGTGCTCTGCAGCTGCACAGCTGACTGATAATTATGAAACCACTCCCATTAGACCTATTTAGCACAGAGGCACTTTGGAGCAAACTGGGATTTCTTAAGAATAACAAAAGGTAGGAATCTGCAACAAAGGTTGTTATAATCCTTGCAATGTACATAGATCACCCAGAAGGGAATGTTCTCTTCTCAAAGTGCGCCCAAATGATGTGAGATCCATTAAAAACAACTTGCAGACCGCCCACAGTAAATATGCCTTATTACTTTGAAGTTAAAAACCGGTGTTATGGCAGCAGCTAGCAGCCCTAACCCAGTATCATTATTTACTGTGGGCGATTCTGTGTATGATAAAAGTGGTCCTGCAGGCAGGTTTGCCTTAGGATCACTTTTATAGGAAACAGGAGAGGTGCCCCCCACCGCTTTCCGGACGTTTCCGAGCTTACCAGAGCTGTCAGTAAACCCAGAAGTGATCCGGTGTTCTGTCAAAATAGCCAATTCATCAAGATCTCCAATTACGTCACTTCCGGTTACTGTAAACCATCATTAACCTCTTGCCGACCGCCCCCGCCATCGTTTGATGGGGGCAGAATGGCTCCCCAGCGCGAATCGCCATAGCTGTAAGGTGGCCGCTTTAAGGGGTATAGGGGGCACGCGCGCCGCGTCACTGAGGAGCCGATTCGCGTGCCTGATGGCCGCGATGTCTGCCGGGCACCCGCGATTGTTCCTGACAGAGCCAGAATGGGGATGTGTGTGTGTGAAAACACCATCCCCGTTCTGGCAGGGGAGAGGAGACAGATCGTGTGTTCCTAGTATATAGGAACAACGATCGGTTTCCTCCCCCAGGCAGTCCCATCCCCCTTACGGTTAGAACAAACTGAGGGAACACATTTAACCTCTTGATCACCCCCTAGTGTTAACCCCTTCTCTGCCAGTGACATTTATACAGTAATCAGTGGCTATTTATAGCACTGATCACTGTATAAATGTCCATTGTCCCAAAAAAGAGTCAAAAGTGTCCGATGTGTCTGCCACAATGTCGCAGTCACAATAAAAATCACAGATTGCCGCCATTACTAGTAAAAAAAAAAATAATAATAAAAATGCCATAAATCTATCCCCAATTTTGTAGATGCTATAACTTTTGCGCAAACCAATCAATATACGCTTATTGCGATTTTTTTTTTTACCTAAAATATGTAGAAGAATACATTGGCCTAAACTGAGGAAGACATTTTTTTTTAATTTGGGATATTAATTATAGCAAAAAGTAAAAAATATTGTGTTTTTTTCAAAATTGGCGTGCTTTTTTTGTTTATAGCGCAAAGAATAAAAAACGCAGAGGTGATAAAATACCACCAAAAGAAAGCTCTATTTGTGGGAAAAAAAGGACATAAATTTTATTTGAGTACAACGTCGTAAGACCGCGCAATTGTCAGTTAAAGCAGCACAGTAGTAAAAGAAAGTCCTGGACAGCCGCACTCAAAAGCAATCTTCGAACTTTATTTAATAATGTTCATAAAAATACATGTCACAGCAGCAAGATGCAGGGAATCTGACCCGTTTCGCACTGTAATCAGTGCTTAATCATAGCTCACACAGTGCCGTATCCCAAAAGGCCTGGTCAGGAAGGGGGTAAATTCTTCCGGGGCTGAAGTGGTTAATTGGAGATTTCAATGACTTACCAATTTGACACAACACCGGTAAGCGTGTACACTCCGGTACACAAACACTTTGCTGTTTTGACACAACAGCGGGTAACGAGGAAAAAGATGTCGCCGCCGCGGAGGCGGCCATTTTGTTGGTTAGTATCAGAGCGGACTAACAATATCCACTTATAATACCGTGTACCGGCGTGTATACGGTTGCCGGTGTTGTGTCAAAACAGCAAGTCATCGAAAATCTCCAATTGCTGACGTTTTACATAACCAGTAAGTGACGTAATTGGAGAGCTTGATGAATTGGCTATTTTGACAGTACAGTAGTGCGGCCGATGGCTAGGCAGGAAGTGGAGTGAAAATATAAAAAAATAAATTATATTGCTTTCAAAGGTGAATGAGAGATCTGGGGTCTTTTTGACCCCAGATCTCTCAATAAAGAGGACCTGTCATGCTTATTTCTATTACAAGGGATGTTTACATTGCTTGTAATAGGAATAAAAGTGATAAAATAAATAAATAACGGGACAGTGTTAAAATAAAAAGTAATATAAATAAGATTTTTTTAAAATCTCTCCATGCTCACGTGCAGAAGAGAATGCCTACGTAATGCCCACACCCGCATATGTAAAAGGTATTGAAACCACACACGTAGGGTGTCATTGTGATCATTAGAACAAGAGCAATAATTCTCGCACAATATCTCCTCTGTAACTCTAAACAGGTAACCTGTAAATATGTTTAAAGCTTTGCCTATAGAGATTTTTAGGTACCGTAGTTTGTCGCCATTCCACAAGTGTGTGCAATTTTAAAGCGTGACATAACAGGTATCTATTTACTCGGCGTAAAATCATCCTTCACATTATACAAAAAATATTGGCTAACTGTAGAGTTTTTTTTCAATTCATTAAAGTGTATTTAAAAAAAAAAATTGCGTTTGAAAGATCGCTGCGCAAATAGAGTGTGTGACCTAAAATACTGCAACGATTGCCATTTTATTCTCTAGGGTCTCTACTTAAAAAAAAAAAAATATATAATGTTTGGGGGTTCTAAGTAATTTTCTAGCAAAAAAAAAACAAAAAAACAATTTAAACTTGTAAAAAAAAGTTCCAGAAAAGGCCTGATAAGGAAGTGGTTAAAGCAGAACTTTACCCATACCAACCTGATAAAAATAATGGTCTTTAGAAAGGAACATACATTCCACATTAATAATTATGCTACCAAAATGAGTGTGTGCTGTAAATTGTCTCCAGCATTGCTCCTGTTTCTTCTTGCTGGAGGCTGCCATTTTGCTGAACCCAAAGCCCCTGAACAGCAGTAAATCATAAAGCAGAACTAAACCTAAGCAGATCGGCAGCTCTCCCTGTCGGGGGATAATCAGCACATTGATTATCAGCACAGCCCCCTCAAATGTACAAATAAGCTACCAATCAGTGCCCAGCATTCCCCCAATAAAAAAGCCTTCAAGTGCCCGCCACTGTGCCAATCAGTGCCCACCACAGTGCTAATCAGTGCCCAGCAGTAACACCTGTCAGTAATACATCAGTACCTTATCATCAGTGCCAACTGTCGATGCCAATCAGTACCACCTATCAGTGCCAATCAGTGCCGCCTGTCAGTGCCCATCACAGCCACCTGTCAGTGCCCACAAGTGTCACTTATCAGTGCCACCCATCAGTGCTGCATATCAGTGCCCATCAATTCTACATATCAGTGCCTCCTCATCAGTGCCCATCAGTACCACCTTATCAGTGTCAACTCATCAGTGCCCATCAGTGCCGCCTCATTAGTGCCCGTCATTGAAGGGGAAAAATTTTATGAGAAACTTTTTTTTTCAAAAATTTGCTTCTTTTTTAGTTTGTGTATCAAAAAATAAAAACCCACGAGGTGATCAAATACCACCAAAGGAAACCTCTATTTGTGGGAAGAAAATGATAAAAATGTAGTTTGGGTGCAGTGTAGTATGACCGCGCAATTGTCCTTCAAAGTGCGACAGCGCTGAAATCTGAAAATTGTCCTGGGCAGGAAGGGGCGAACGTGCCTGGTATTGAAGTGGTTAATTAAAGGTTCCCCGTTAAGATGGCTGCCTACACTGTTGGCGGCATTGGATATCCAATCAGATACTTGTCTTCTCAGAGAGAACTGACAGAGTCCATAAGGTGACAATTCCCTTATTGTGCTCCCTTTCCTCTGTAGCAGTGGCACAGTGCCATCTACAGGCGGAAAGAGTAGCTGCACCATATGGGATTTGTAGTGTGCATAGTGCAGTGTACATGACAGCAACTAATGTGCACAGCTTGTTCCCAATTCATGGAAGTGAGGGGGAAAAAAGAGAGGTTCATGAGCTCACAAAGGATGTTACAAGGAGGCAGAAAAACAGACCTGACATAGGACAGCTGCAGCATATACGTGACTATGTGGATTTATTTATTTTTTCAAACCTTAAAGGATAACTAAAGGCAACACTTTTTTTTCATTAACAATATATTAGTCCTAGAACTTGGAGATTTTGACATAAGCACCACCTCCTTTAAATATGACAAGAAATACCCAAAGAGCAAAAAATTGAGTTTTAAGGTGCAAAAAAAAATTAAATGAACCAAAAATATAATTTTTTTCTTATTACATAGATACTATAAAACTACTTAAAACATTAGGGCATAAGCCCTGTGGTCACAATACAATAGAATGGTTGCCTCTACAGGTTTCACCACAAACGTGGCTTCTTCTGGAGCTTTTGTAGGACCTTTTTAATACAAATCCACTAAAACAGAAAAAAAATAGATTTTATTGTTTTATCTCTGTTTTAGTGGATTTGTATTCAAAAGGTCCTACAAAAGCTCCAGAAGAAGCCACGTTTGTGGTGAAACCTGTAGAGGCAACCATTCTATTGTATTGTGACCACAGGGCTGATTCTGCCCTAATGTTTTAAGTAGTTTTATAGTATCTATGTGAGGCTTTCTCAACCTTTTAACCCTAGAGGAACCCCAAAAAATAATGTTCTTGTGTCGAGGAACCCTTACTAAAACCAAATCATCAGGGCTCAATAGGAACAATGCTCCTGATATTGGTGGTCAATAGGAAGAATGTCCCCCCCTTTAAAGTGGTGTCCAGAATGCCACCCTTAAAGACAGCTAAAAAGATATTTGGTGTCATGCTGCTGGATTTGCCAAGTGGTGCTGAACCTTGAACTCTGTGGGCATCATCAAATGGGGGGTTCATCGGCCACAGCTCAAGGAACCCCTAGCAACCTCTGGAGGAACCCCAGGGTTCCACTGAACCCTGGTTGAGAATGGCTGATCTATGTAATCAAAAAAATCTATTTTTGGTTAATTTAATGTTAATTGATTTTTCTGCACCTTAAAACTCAATTTTTTGCTCTTTTGGGTATTTCTTGTCACTTTTTTTTAAGTTTTGGACTGAGTGGGGATGGATTAGAACCCCAGTCACATTTTTATTGCTGTCTGTTACCCTGTTACGAAGAGTCACCCCATTTCATTTGTACTGTTTCCCATTGTCATTGAAAGTGAAAGTAAAAGAAAGTAACAGATGCTGGGTTGTCCCCAGAAAAGTAAGAGAGGAAATCGCCCAATGGGGACACTAGTTCTGGTGACCTGGAGGGCCCCCAAGAAATTGCCTTGAGTTGCAGGGATTTCCTCTCACTTCCTGTTTTAGCTATGGGACAGGAAGTGAAGGTAAATCTCCCCAATGGGACACAGAAGGCAAAAAACTGACGAAGGCAATAACCATCCTTTACTCTATCCAAAATGAAAAAAAAAACAAGCTTTGCCTATAGTTCTATTAAACTTCTCCTTTAAGTGTAAGGGCCCATTCACACTTGTAGGTTGCGGCAATGCATGCTAAAATACACATTACCACAAAGCATGGCAATGAACCTACTTACATGCAGCGCTGTGAATGGCACCCCAATGCATTGTACAGTAGAGCATACCATGTGTTGTGGGATGCTGCATTGTTAAGTGTGCTTTGTAGTGTGTGGGCAGCTCATAATAAATAGTCCACCCTAATGCAACACATTTTAATGTGTTCCATAATGCATGTTAATATACCAAATGCCTAAAGGGATTAATGCGTTAGGTGAAAAATCTTCTGTAATGCAGCAGCCTCCCAGAGCCCCCCCTTTACTTACCTTTACTTAAATCCGATCGTTCCAGTGATGGGGATGAGCACAGCAGCTCCAGCCGCTGTCTCGGGTCCTCATTGGGTAGATTGATAGTAGCGCAGCCATTGGCTCCAGCTGCTGTCAATCAAATCCAGTGACACAGGAGCCAAGGGGGGGAGGTGGGCCGAGTCCTGCTGTCTGTGTCAATAGACGTGCATCGTGTGCCCAGTGACACGGCGGTTGCCCCCGGCAGCGCCCCCTGGTGGGTAGGGAAGGCAAGGGCGTGATTTGACGCCCTCCCAGAACGAGAGCCGCGCCGCCTGGCTGTCATATGACAGCCAGCGGGCAGCAAGCGGTTAGATAAAAAATTTGCTCTCTGAGTCTGATATTTACCAGATTCAACCTCTAATAGTATATAAAGTATATCTCTTCTGTCTGTTATTTATATTTAACACTGCATATAGATATTTAAGAAGAAATTGCCTTTTATTTTAAACTTTACATATTAACTAAATTATACACCACACTTTTTTTTAAGGTTATTATCCGATTAGTCAAAACAATAATCGGCCAACTAATCGATTATAAAAATAATCGTTAGTTAGTGCCCGCACAAGTGCCCACATGGCTCTCCGTGGGGGCACTCAAGAATAGGAGGAGCCAGAAACGCTGGGGGGACCCCAGAAATGGAGGATCTGGGCCACTCTGTGCAAATCCCTTGCACAGTGGAGGTAAGAATGACATGTTTTTATTTAAATATTTAAAAAAAAAAAGAAACAAACCTTTACAACCGCTTTAAAGTGGTTGTAACCCTAAAAAGAAAAAAAAATGCTCCTGTTCCTTTAAAGCATGACCAATACCACAGTGCTTTTGCAGTGTCATTTGTCCAATTCTATGTTGTAAAATACCTGTTGATCCTGCCTGTTCTTGTGTCCCCCCCTTTGTGTACTGACCACACTAATCATGACTGCTGATCCATGATACCGTGGTCAGTTATAAAACATAACCAATAAAAAAAAAGGTAAATGATCAAATTTCTTCATACATTCAGGCCAAAATGTATTCAGCTACATGTCTTTGGGTAAAAAAAATTCCAATAAGTGTATATTGATTGGTTTGCATGAAAGTGTCTACAAACTAGGGTTGTACTGATACTGATACTAGTACTAGTGCCGATACCGAGCATTTGCAAGAGTACTTGTGTTTATGCAAATGCTCCGATGCTTAAAGTGATTGTAAGGGTTTGTTTTTTGTTTGTTTTTTAAATAACAAACATATCATACTTACCTCCACTGTGCAGCTCATTTTACACAGAGTGGCCCCGAACCTGGTCTTCTGGGGTCCCCCGGTGGCTCTCGCGGCTCCTCCACACATCAGATAACCCCCTAGGACAGTGGTTCTCAACTCCAGTCCTCAGGACCCACCAACAGGCCAGGTTTGCAAGATAGCTGAAATACATCACAGGTGATATCACTTTCTGCTCAGTGATTGCAGTATTCTAGTCTGCAACTCCCCAAGGTAATACTTAAAATCTGACCTGTTGGTGGGTCCCGAGGACTGGAGTTGAGAACCACTGCCCTAGGAGAAGCGTTCATAGAAGCCGAATGTATGACTCGGCCCCGCCCCCCGGCACCCACGTCATTGGTTTTGATTGACAGAACGGGAGCCAATGGCTGCGCTGCTATCAATCTATCCAATCAAGAGCACGAGGACCCTGGGCAGAGAGACAGCGCGTCCCCGCCGGGTCAAGCTCCAGGGCTCAGGTAAGTAAAACGGGGGGCTGGGGGGGGGGGGGGGGCGGTCACTGCCAGGTGTTTTTTCACCTTATTGCATAGGCTGCATTAAGATGAAAAAACATGAAGGTTTACAACCCCTTTAATCCGATACTTCCTGACAGGGCCGCTGATAGGCCAGTACAGCCAGCCCCGTTGTACTGGGTCCGGTGTCCTCAGTGTAGTGGGGGGGGGGGGGGTGTTTGTTTGGGCTAGGAAGCCTCACTCATGGTCAGCAACACACAGCCATTAATGTCTAAACCGCTGGCAACAATAGTGAGTAAACCCCTAAGTGAAAATGTCCAGATTGGGCCCAAAGTGTCAATATTTTGTGTGGCCACCATTATTTTCCAGCACTGCATTAACCCTCTCCGGCATGGAGTTCACCAGAGCTTCACGGGTTGCCACTGGAGTCCTCTTCCACTCCTTCATGACAACATCACGGAGCTGGTGGATGTTGGGGACCTTGCACTCCTCCACCTTCCATTTGAAGATGCCCCACAGATGCTCAATAGGGTTTAGGTCTGGAGACATGCCTGACCAGTCCATCACCTTTACCCTCAGCTTCTTTAGCAAGGCAGTGGTCATCTTGGAGGTGTATTTGGGGTCGTTATCATGTTGGAATACTTCCCAGTGGCCCAGTCTCCAAAGGGAGGGGATCATGCTCTGCTTCAGTATGTCACAGTACATGTTGGCATTCATGGTTCCCTCAATGAACTGTAGCTCCCCAGTGCTGGCAGCACTCATGCAGCCCCAGACCATGACACTCCCACCACCATGCTTGACTGTAGGCAAGACACACTTGTCTTTGTACTCCTCACCTGGTTGCCACCACACACGCTTGACACCATCTGAACTAAATAAGTTTATCTTGGTCTCATCAGACCACAGGACATGGTTCCAGTAATCCATGTCCTTAGTCTGCTTGTCTTCAGAAAACTGTTTGGGGGCTTTCTTGTGCATTATCTTTAGAAGAGGCTTCCTTCTGGGACAACAGCCATGCAGACCAATTTAATGCAGTGTGCGGCGTATGGTCTGAGCACTGACAGGCTGACCCCCGAACCCCTTCAACATCTACAGCAATGCTGGCAGCACTCATACGTTTATTTCCCAAAGACAACCTCTGGATATGACGCTGAGCACGTGCACTCAATTCCTTTGGTTGACCATGGCGAGGCCTGTTCTGAGTGGAACCTGTCCTGTTAAACCGCTGTATGGTCTTGGCCACCGTGCTGCAGCTCGATTTCATGGTCTTGGCAATCTTCTTATAGCCTAGGCCATCTTTATGTAGAGCAACAATTCTTTTTTTCAGATCCTCAGAGAGTTCTTTGCCATGAGGTGCCATGTTGAGCTTCCAGTGACCAGTAGGAGAGAGTGAGAGCGATAACAACCAATTTAATACACCTGCTCCACATTCACACCTGAGACCTTGTAACACTAATGAGTCACATAACACCGGGGAGGGAGAATGGCAAATTGGGCTCAATTTGGACATTTTCACTCAGGGGTGTACGCACTTTTGTTGCCAGCGGTTTAGACATTAATGGCTCTGTGTTGAGTTATTTTGAAGGGACAGCAAATTTACACTGTTATACAAGCTGTACACTCACTACTTTATATTGTAGCAAAGTGTCATTTCTTCAGTGTTGTCACATGAAAAGATATAATAAAATATTTACAAAAATGTGAGGGGTGTACTCACTTTTGTGAGATACTGTATAAGCACCAATTTCCCTGTATAGCTTTCAATAAAACAGCTGAAAGCCATTTCTCTTCCTCTCCCTCCCGCAGCTGTCAGCTGCTTTATTGAAAGCTATACAGGGAAATTGGTGCTTATAACTGCCCCCACCCCTGCACCCGCCATCCCCGACTGTCCCCTGTGCCCTCCTCTGGCTCCCGGTGTCCTCCTCTGGGTCCTCCTCCAGCTCCCCAGGTCCTCTGTGTGCTTCTCTGGCTCTCCGGGTCCTCCTCCGGTCCCCTCTTGTCCCAGATCGGTCAGAATGAAGAGAGGAGGAAGAAGCCGGTAAATATGTCATTTACTGGCTCCTTCCTTTTCTGACTGAACAGAGTCAGTGATCACTGACTGTTCATTCATAACTGAGCATCGTGAACTGTGTTTCCTATGCCTCAGTTTATGAATGAACAGGAGCCTCTGTCTCATGTCCATTTGTCTTCAGTGCAGCTGAGGCTGCAGAGATAGGGACTGGGGACTCTGTGTCCTCAGTCACTTTCCCTGTCTTAAAACGGAGATGTCAGGGGTCTGTTTAGACTCCTGATATCTTACCAAAGCCACCCCCAACAGGGCTGATAAAAAAAGAAAGAATTGTAATAAATAAATATTTAAAGGTTAAATTGTAAAAATAATAAAAAAAAAACACTGACACCATCAAAAAAAGAAAGTATTGTAAAAAAAAAATGACATTAAAAAAAATTGGTAACCGGTATCGGCGAGTGCTTGAAAAAACATGTGCTGGAGCCAGTGACAGCACAGCCAAGCGGGGGTGGGCGGGCGCGTGCAGATCCATGTATATATACTTACTTCTCTGCAGCCAGCCCACATTAAGCAGTAAAACTATAGTGCCCAATCGGCAAGTAGCCAGTTTATGTTGTGAGAGCTGATCTCCTCCCCGCCCCTCCCCTTGTGGATCTAAAGTAACATGTAAATCACTTGCATCCCCTCTGTTTTCTGAAGACTGTAAGTACAGTATGTCAATTTTTTTTATTATAATGCTAAATACCTTCTTGCAAAGCACCGCTGTGCGGTCACGTGATCTCCCTCTGCTGGTTGTAATACATCAGAGGGGAATCTCAGCCCCTCCCACAGCTCTCCTTAGTTGGGGGTAGGAGAGCAGAGGGAGGTCACGTGACCACAGAGCGGTGCTGTGTAAGAAGGTATTTAGGATTATAATATTAAAAAACAACTGATATACTGTACTTAATGTCTTCTTAAAGCAGAGGGGATGCAAGTGATTTATGAATCTAACTTTACAACCCCTTTTATGCCCCGTACACCACGATCGGACATTCCGACAACAAAATCCTGGATTTATTTCCGAAGGATGTTGGCTCAAACTTGTCTTACATACACACGGTCACACAAATGTTGTCGGAAATTCCGAACGTCAAGAACGTGGTGACGTACAACATGTAGGACGAGCCGAGAAAAATTAAGTTTAATAGCCAGTGCAGCTCTTCTGCTTGATTCCGAGCATGCGTGGCACTTTGTGCGTCGGAATTGTGTACACACGATCGGAAATTACGACAACGGATTTTGTTGTCGTAAAAATCTGAGATCCAGATCTCAAATTTTGTGATGGAAATTCCAATGGAAAATGTTCGATAGAGCCTACACACAGTCGGAATTTCCAACAAGAAGCTCCCATCGAACATTTTCCGTCGGAAAATCCGACCGTGTGTACAGGGCATAAGGGTGAATGGGCTCTCAGTGTTCCTGGGTGAGTATGAACTCCTTCCCATCAGCATGGTGCATTTACCTGTGCATGAGTGCCTATAGTAATTTCCAATGCAAAACTTCCATATTTGGGAAACATGACTGATGTGCGTGCGTGGGTAAATGCCAACACAAAGAAGAATGGGCATTTACATGAGTACGGCTGTGTACAGTCCTTCATTTGTATGGCTGGCTGTGTCCAGGGCACAGGAAAACCTCAGTGAAGGTATGCTAGGCGCATAAATCTGCTACAAATATCCATGTGCATGAATCCTAAAGGCCTTAAAGTGGAAAGTAAACCCTTACATATACCCAGTCTAGTGACTAGCGACAGGTACTACACAGAGGTGAAACAAATCCTTTTACATAAGTTGTACCTGTTTATCTGCAGCCCTCTCTTCTGTAAAGCAGAGATCTGAGGTCACACACACTGCAGGGCTAGAGCATAGAGCTGAGTGTATTCTGAAAGCTCATTGGAGGAAAGGGACACATCCTCCTGTACACAGGATCATAGAAAAAGCTTACAGAGCTGAGTCTACAAGTCACCCGCTGTGTACTCAAGGGGGTGGGCCGTCTCCCAGGAGGCTGAGGTGACGGCTTAGAGTTCAATCAGTGATATATTCAGATAACAGAGAGAGGAAAGATCAGAGAAGAACCAGACTGGATGCTTTGGATTCAGGCAAGTGCACACTATAGTGGGATGTGCTTTGTTCATTTTTCATGTCTGAGATTTACAACTGCTTTAACCACATGCCTACCGGGCACTTTTCCCCCTTCCTGCCCAGGCCAATTTTCAGATTTCAGCGCTGTTGCACTTTGAATGCATGGTCATGCAACACTGTACCCATATGACATTTTCTATGATTTTTTTCACACAAATAGAGCTTTCTTTTGGTGGTATTTAATCTCTGCTGGGTTTTATATTTTTTGCTGAATGAAAAAAAAAAAAAGAAGGATTTCTTAGTTTCTATTATAAAATTTTGCAAACAGGTAATTTTTCTCCTTCACTGATTTGCGCTGATGAGGCGGCACTGATGGACACTGATGAGGCAGCATTGGTGGGCACTGATGAGGCTGCACAGATATGCGACACTGATGGGCACTAATAAGCAGCAGTGAAGGGCATTAATAGGCGGGACTGATGGGCACTGATTGGCATAACTGATGGGCACTGATAGGCGGCACTGGGCACTGTTGGGGCTGCACTGATCGTCAGGATACTGATGATCAGTGCCCTGATTATCAGTGTAGATATTCCCTTTCACACTAGCTGGTTACTGGCTCTCTCCACTCCTCATACTGTGACAGAGCGAGATAAGGAATGCCGATAACTGGAAAGTGTGTTTACATGATGATCAGCTGTGATTGGACACAGCTGATCAAGTGGTAAAGAGCTGCTGTGATTGTTCCACAACTGGCTGACCACACTGTAGCCGTCATTTTGCTGTAGTGTGGTCAGCAAGCGATTAAAGCAGAACTAAACTGTATCTGAACAACATAAACTGGAAACGCTATTTAATTCAGTGGCGGTGCGTCCATAAGGGCGCACGGGCGCCGCCCCCTCTCTCCTGCCACCCCCTCTAGCACCAATAGATAGATTCATGCATTGCATGAATCTATCTATGGCCACCGCTACCACCCCCTATTTTTAATTATTTCTAATTATAGCGGCAGGGATTTTTTTTTTTGAAGCACTTGATTAGAGCCATAGTCACTAATAGGCGCTCGCAGGTCACTCAGCTGTGTTAGAAAAGTGAATGAATATTCACTTTCCTAACACTAAACCGCCTCTCCGCCAATCAGGTGCTCAGATGTGTTACCCATCACCAGATTGGCTGAAACAACAAGCGCTGTAATTGGATGCCAGGCATCCAATCATAGCAGAGGCCGGGAAGAGAGGACGGGAGAAGAGATCGAGGAGCTGTCCCACTGTGTCCCACACCGAGACAGGGTAAATACAGACAGCGGGCGGGGGGCACACTGGCAGCATTTGATGGGGCACAGTGAGGCTGCATTTAATGTCACACTGGCTGCATTAGATGCTGCACAGTGACTGCATAAGATGGGCACAGTGGCTGCATTTGATGGGCACAGTGGCTGCGTTTTATGGCACAGTGGTGGCGTTTGATGGCACAGTGGGGCAACTGATGGGCACAGATGGCTGCGATTGATGGTACAGTGAGGCTGTAATTGATGGGAGTTTTTTTCAGAATTTTTCAGTTTGTTTGCACCCCCCAAAAATTTTGAGCACCAGCCGCCACTGATTTAATTCATTTTTAATTTTCAAACCAAACTCACCCATCCATCCATGTCTATATGCTTTATTTAGTTAGGAAATCATTTTGAAAAGCACACCATATCATTTCTAGCTTTGGCCATCTTGAGTAAGGGCAGATGATCCATGTAGCATTTACTTCCTGGAATCCAATGCATTCTCAGAAAATTACATTGGCTGCAGTGTCGCAATTATATGCGCTATATTATTTTTTCTATATTTGCTATTTTTTTCCCCACGAATGTCGAGTTACCCTTTAATATTTTTTAAGGTTAGAGGTTAATTATTATTTATTAATGTATTATTACATATTATTAATTTATTTTATTTATTTGTGATGATTTTTAGTTATTTGTGTATTTATTTTACATTTATTTATTCATATATTATTACTATTTTTTAATTTTTTTTCATTTGAGCAGAAAATCGCGCAAAAACTAGTGTCAAAACCCACAAATGGCGTGTTTACATTCATTTCTATGAGCATAGAAATGCTCCAAAAACGCCCAAATCTGCCCGATTTGAGCGACAAAAAAGGCTCCAGAACTTCTTTGAGCTTCAGGTGACATGGAGTGGAGATGTGAACCATCTCCATAGAGAATCATTGATTTTTTTCTTCTCCAGAGTTTTTGAGCTTCAAGCTTCAAGCTACAAAACGCTGAGGTGTGAATGCAGCCTTAGACCCCTTTCACACTGGGGCGGTTTGCAGGCGCTATTGCGCTAGAAATAGCGCCTGCAAACCGACCTAAAACTGCCGCTGCTGTCTCTCCAGTGTGAAAGCCCCGAGGGCTTTCACACTGGAGCGGTGCGCTGGCAGGAGGGAAAAAAAACTCCTGCAAACAGCATCTTCGGAGCGGTGAAGAAGCGGTGTATACAAAGCTCCTTCACCGCTCCTGCCCATTGAAATCAATGGAGCAGCGCGGCTATACCGCCGGCATAGCTTTGCGGGCGGTTTTAACCCTTTTTCGGCCGCTAGCGGGGGGTAAAACCCCCTCCCGCTAGCGGCCAAATACCACCACTAAAACTATGGTAAAGCGCCGCGAAAAATAGCGCGTTTTACCGCCAACGCCCCCACCGCCCCTGTGTGAAAGGGGCCATAGTGTGCATTGTTCAGGGTGGTGTGATGCGCTGTTACAATTCATTGCACTGTGTACTTTTTTTTTAAAATTAATTATGATTAGCTTTGGGAAACCCTCTCTGAGAAATGCAGCCAATTGCCAGAGTGCGCATAATCCAGAAATGGCTGCAAACAGGCTGCTGGGGATTTTGAGTGCTGATATGTTACAAAGGATACATAAAGGTAAATACACAGTTATCGCTCTACTAATCATCAGGGCCGTCTTTAGCGCAGGGCAAACGGGGCAGCTGCCCAGGGCCCTGTCATTGCTTAGGGCCCAAAGCAGAGCTGCCCGTTACCCCTGCGCGCTGCCCGCAAATCGGCGCTGAATTATGTGATGACAGCCGCGGCGGCGCGCACGGCGCCCACACTGCCTTTTTTTTTTCATTTGAGGAGCGGGCCGTGGGTGGGCGGGGCCTTGAGCTCCACTGACGCTCTGGCCCCGCCCCTTGCTATACGTGCAGACAGTGCTGTGTTAGCACTGACTCGGAGGAGCGGAGGAGTGAGACAGGGCCCTGGGCAGCGCGGAGTGGAGAGTGCCTGGTGAAGTGAAAAAACTAAGGAGCAGTGTGGAGAATTTAGCTGAGCTTTCCACGACCAGGTAAGGTCTTTTCTCCTCCCCTGGCTCATGCTCCCCCTATCCCCATGCCATGTCTTGTGTAATAAAAGAAAGTTAAAAAAAACTTAGCAATTCTGTAGTCCACTGTCCAGGCTGAGTGAGGCCTCAGAGGAGAGTACACAGCATGATTTACAGGAACATGGCATACTGTATTTAGGCTGCTTTCACACTGAAAGCACCCGGGCATTGGTGGTAAAACGCCACTGTTTTTAGTGGCGCTTTACCGTCGTTTTTGCTGTGCTTTTCGGCCTCTAGCGGGGCACTTTAAACCCCTGCTAGCAGCCGAAAAAGGGTTAAAAGCGCCTGCAAAGCACCGCTACGGCGGTGCTTTGCCGGCGGTTCAGCGGCGCTGCCCATTGATTTCAATGGGCAGGGGCGCTTTAGGAGCAGTGAGTTCGCCGCTCCTAATGCGCTCCAAAGAAGCTGCTGGCAGGACTTTTTCTGACGCGCTGCCAGCGCACCGCTCCAGTGTGAAAGCCCTTGGGGCTTTCCCACTGGAGTTAATGGAGCCGCTGTTTCAGGGCACTTTGCAGGCACTATTTTTAGCGCTATAGCGCCTGCAAAGCGCCTCAGTGTGAACTGCTTGATGGGCTTATTTTGGGCCTAGCTGGTTCACATGTATGTGTTTTGGTGGCCCACATTTGTGCAGGCACAGTGCCCAATCATTTGAATGGACTGCCATGTCTGCGTTTCCTGCAAAAAAAAAAAGGTGCATGCAGCATTTAATAGGGCTGCACACACCTATGCCCATCAAGCAATGAAATACAGCACTGTCTGTTCATTATACTTTTGCTCCATGTGACTTACCTGCAGTTCCTGCTCTGGCAAACTTGCTGCATTTTTAGATGTTTAGGCCACGCTTTTAAAGACACAGTACGTTTGTGTGCGCAGGAACTGCAGGTAAGTCGCATGGTGCAAAAGCCGAATGAATTTCAAGGCCACTGCATTTTTAAAATGCTGCATGCAACTTTTTTTTCTGCAGGAAACGCAGGCATGGCAACCCATTCAAATGAATGGGCTGCTGTGCCTGCGCAAATGCGGGCCGCCAAAACACATACATGTGAATGTGTGATGTGACAATGGCTGCAATGTAATTGGGGTGCTGTGATGTGTAAAGGGGCACTATGACATGAACAGGCATGTACTGGCCATCGGGACTACCGGGAGTTTCCCGGCGGGCCGATGGCTCAGTGGGCCGGTTCCAGCGGCCGCCTAATTTGCCTTTTGCATCGTTTCCCAGTTGTTCTGCGGTGAGGTCCGCCGCGATGTACCCCAATGTACCCTGATGTGCCCCATGTGCTTTGATGTGCCCCATGTGCTTTGATGTGCCCCATGCCCTGATGTGCTTTGTGCCCCGTGCCCTGATGTGCTGTGCCCCAATGTCGTGTGCCATGATGTACTGTGACCTGTGCCCTGATGTGCTGTGTCCTGATGTGCTATACCCTGTACCCTAATGTGCTGTGCCCTGATGTGCTATACCCTGTACCCTGATGTGCTGTGTCCTGATGTGCTATACACTGTACCCTGATGTGCTGTATCCTGATGTGCTATACCCTGTACCCTGATGTGCTGGGCTCTGTACCCTGATGTGCTGTGTCCTGATGTGCTGTACCCTGATGTGCTGTGTCCTGATGTGCTATACCCTGTACCCTGATGTGCTGTGTCCTGATGTGCGGTGTCCTGATGTGCTATACCCTCTACCCTGATGTGCTGTGCCCTGATGTGCTGTGTCCTGGTGTGCTGTGTCCTGATGTGCTGTGCCCTGATGTGCTGTGTCCTGATGTGCTGTGTCATGATGTGCCCTGATGTGCTGTGTCCTGATGTGCTATACCCTGTACCCTGATGTGCGGTGTCCTGATGTGCTATACCCTCTACCCTGATGTGCTGGGCTCTGTACCCTGATGTGCTGTACCCTGATGTGCTGTGTCCTGATGTGCCCTGATGTGCTGTGTCCTGATGTGCCCTGATGGGCTATACCCTGTACCCTGATGTGCTGTGTCCTGATGTGCTGTGTCCTGATGTGCTATACCCTGTACCCTGATGTGCTGTGTCCTGATGTGCTATACCCTGTACACTGATGTGCTGTGTCCTGATGTGCTATACCCTGTACACTGATGTGCTGGGCTCTGTACCCTGATGTGCTGTGACCTGATGTGCTATACCCTGTACCCTGATGTGCTGTGTCCTGATGTGCTATACCCTCTACCCTGATGTGCTGGGCTCTGTACCCTGATGTGCTGTACCCTGTGCCCTGATGTGCTGTGCCCTGATGTGCTGTGTCATGATGTTCTGTGTCCTGTCCCCTGATGTGTTATGCCCTGGGTCGGTCTGGATGAAGTCCAGGGCCACATTTTTGTCCCAGTCCAGCCCTGGACATGAAGGGGACTTTAATGTAACAGGGGCGCTATGATGTGTAAAGGGGCACTATAATGTGGAAAGGTCTGCAATGCAATGGGGGCTGTGATATGAGGAGGCTGCAATGTAATGGGCGCTGTGATATGACGAGGCTGTAATGTTTTTTAAAGATAAATCTATGTTTGTGTCTGTTTTTTGAGATGTTGGGGTGAAGAGCAAAATTGAATTGGGGGGGGGGGCCCAAAAAAAATGTTTGCCCGGGGTCCAAACGATATTAAAGACGGCCCTGCTAATCATTCAGATAGGGCAGTGGTTCTCAACCTTACTAGTGCCGAGACCCCTTGATAAAATTTCCCACGTTGTGGGGACCCCAACAGTAAAATTATTTTCGTAGCGTCGGTTATCGGCACCCAAGGCAAGACAAGTAATTTGCACCCCTAAACCACGGATATTATGAGTCCCTTCCACTTGAATAGTATTAAAACCCCTTATGGTACATTTTAGGATGTACCACTCTTTCTCTTTGTTCTCCTTTCTTTCCCTTTTATCTCTCTCTTTCCTAATTTCTTGTTTTTTTTTCCCCCCACCCCTTTCTCATATTATATCTCTCCCTTTTTCTTTGTTCCCCCCCCCTCTTTTCCTCTCCCTTCCATGTATTCTCTATTTTTATTCCTTCTCTTACTCCTTGCTGGGGGTGATGGGATGAGTGGCAGGGATTGGGATCAGTGGCAGTGCTGATCGGCCAACTTAGGTGCTCTTGATCAGGGTCATCTGCTGATCTGAGAACTGTAGTGGGGACTTTTAATGGCAACTATAATCACAGGTAGTGTTACTCACTGTGTCTCCGACTTTGTGGTGTCTCGTAGCAGTGACACCTTTGCCGAAATCAGGAGATAGGGTCTTCAGGCCCTCCCACTTCACATTCCTCACTAGTCAGCTGACCTCTAGTCTCTGCCCCCCCCAGCCATGCCGTGAACTGTATGGGTGCCTGCAAAGAGGCTGAGTGGGCGGGCACAGGCTCCACGGATAGCCCTGCTGGGTGGCCGCAAAAAGGCTGGGAGAGCGGTGCGGGCTTCAGGAACAGCCCAGGATTCGGTGACCCCTGGCAAATCATCCTTTGACCCCCCCGAGGGGGTCCCGACCCCCAGGTTAAGAACCACTGAGATAGGGTTTACATCACGAAACAAGCACGAAAGCTCCATCTAGTAGCCAAAATACTGTATATTTTCTCAGTGAGATATTTTACAAAACTATACCTTATTTTGTCCATTAGATGGAGCTGGCAGCCATAGAAATTATTCTATTATGGAAATTATGGCCAACAATTGTGCAGCCTGCATGAATGTACCGCCATGGCCAAGTTTTAAAAATTACACAAATATTAATTTTTACAAAGCCTGCTGCTTCAGTGTTTTTGGATGTTTTTGTCAGATGTTACTATGGTGTATTGAAGTAGCATTACAAGCATTTCATAAGTGTCAAAGGCTTTTATTGACAATGACATGAAGTTTTTGCAAAGTCAGTATTTGCAGTGTTGACCCTTCTTTTCCAAGACCTCTGCAATTCTCCCTGGCATGCTGTCTATAAACTTCTGGGCCACATCCTGACTGATGGCAGCCCATTCATGCACAATCAATGTTAGGGGCTTGTCAGAATTTGTGTTTTGTTTTTTTGTTCACCCGCCTCTTGAGGATTGACCACAAGTTCTCAATTGGATGAAGGTCTGGGGAATTTCCTGACCATGGACTCAAAATGTCAATGTTTTGTTGCCCAAGCCACTTAATTATCACTTTGCCTTATGGTAAGGTGCTCCATCATGCTGGAAAAGGCATTGTTCCTCACCAAACTGTTCTTGGATGGTTGGGAGAAGTTGCTCTCGGAGGATGTTTTTGTACCATTCTTTATTCATGGCTGTGTTCTTAGGAAAAATTGTGAGTGAGCCCACTACCTTGGCTGAGAAGTGACCCCACACATGAATGGTCTCAGGATGCCTTACTGTTGGCATAACACAAGACTGATTCTAGTGCTCACCTTTTCTTCTCCGGACAAGGTTTTTTCCGGATGCCCCAAACAATCGGATTCATTAGAGAAAATGACTTTACCCCAGTCCTCAGCAGTCCCATCGCTGTACCTTTTGCAGAATATCAGTCTGTCCCTGATGTTTTTCCTGGAGAGAAGTGGCTTCCTTGCTGCCCTTCTTGACACCAGGCCATCCTCCAAAAGTCTTCTCCTCACTGTGTGTACAGATGTCCTCACACCTGCCTGCTGCCATTCCTGAGCAATCTCTGCACTGGTGGTGTCCCGATCCCGCAGCTGAATCAAATGTAGGAGACGGTCCGGGCGCTTGCTGGACCTTCCTGGGCACCCTGGAGCCTTCCTCACAAAAGCAATGGAAATGTTTTTTTATGGAATTAAGTTCATTTTCATGGCAAAGAGGGACTTTGCAATTAATTGCAATTCATCTGATCAACCTTCATAACATTCTGGAGTATATGCAAATAGCATAGCTCCCAACTGTCCCTGATTTGGAGCAAAGTTCCTCATTCCTCCTCTTTGTCCCTCATTTTGGTCTGATCTATATAGTCCTGTGGTTCTCAACTCCAGTCCTCAGGACCCACTAACAGGCCAGGTTTTATGTATTACCTTGGGGAGATGCAGACTAGAATACTGCAATCACTGAGCAGCAAATGATATCGCCTGTGATGTATTTCAGTTATCTTGCAAACCTGGCCTGTTAGTGGGTCCTGAGGACAGGAGTTGAGAACCACTAATATAGATGTATATAAAATGCACTTTTTATCTATCAAAAAGTGTTTCCCAGTGCTAAACCTTTCATCTGATTTCTAAATTACTGCATTTATAAATTCCAAAAGCCAATATAAAGGAATAGTAGTGGTAAAAAAAAAGCACTTTTGGCTTTTATTTTTTTTACAATTCTCCTTTAAGGGGGCGTGGCAAGGGGTGTGTCCTATGCCTGCATACTTTTGCTGATAGGTGTCCCTCATTCCCATCTCTAAAAGTTGGGAGGTATGAAATTGCAATCATAAAAATGGAGGCAGCAGACTTTCTGAAAATTAATATTTGTGTCATTCTCAAAACTTTTGGCCACGGCTGTGGGAATATTTTATAAACAATCTCCACAGTGTGTCTTTTCATTAAAAATCCCACCTCTTCAAAAAAAAAAAAAAATTATTTTTATTTGATTTTTTTGTAAACTTTCTCTTTAATTAAAAGTAACTGATGGCAGCTTTTAACACCAAAGATTTCTTTTCACAGGTTCTTAGACAGGAATAAATAAGTGTGAGTCAGTTATCACTGGCAGTATACGCAGAGCTCTCTGATCATCCTGATGGGACTGTTTATGCTCACTGGATCATGTATAAATATAGATATTTATATAAATAATAATATAACACACTATAATATGAATATAATGTAAATGTATAAATATAGATATTTATATAAAAATATAATATGAATATAATGTAAATGTATAAATATAGATATTTATATAAAAATATAATATGAATATAATGTAAATGTATAAATATAGATATTTATATAAATAATAATATAACACAATATAATATGAATATAATGTAAATGTATAAATATAGATATTGATATAAAAATATAATATGAATATAATGTAAATGTATAAATATAGATATTTATATAAATAATAATATAACACAATATAATATGAATATAATGTAAATGTATACATTTAGATATTTATATAAATAATAATATAACACAATATAATATGAATATAATGTAAATGTATAAATATAGATATTTATATAAAAATATAACACAATATAATATGAATACACTATAAATGTATAAATATAGATATTTATATAAATAATAATATAATACAATATAATATAAATGTATAAATATTGTTCCTGTACATGAAAGGACAGGTCTCTCTCTGCCTCTATGTATGCCTCCAGCTCTCCCCCTTCACTATGACCTCACACAACAAATGCTTCATGTAATAACCAATAGTGGTTAGGCTGGTAAGGCTTTGCCCTCATCCAAGATGGCGGCCCCAGGTTCCTGCAAGGACTCAAGGGACGTCGTTGTGGTAACGTACGGCACCGCCCACTCCCTTAAAGAGTCTACTCCCAGCGAATCACGCTTTTGTGAGGACTCAGCCCCGCCCATTCCCGTACAAGTTTCTAACACAACGTGCTGCTCCAAGTAAACATTACGCCCTTGTAGCAAAGCAACTCCCCCGCCCACACAAGTAGAAGTCTATTACACAACGTGCTGCTCCCAGCAATGTCACGCCCTCGTGGTGAAGTGGGCCCCTCCCGCAGAAAGTCTATTACCCAATTGGCTTCTCCCAGTAAGTCACGCCCTAGTGGTGAAAGTAGTGACCGCCCACTCCTGTAGCTGTCTATTACACAACGTGCTGCTGTGTAGCCCGGGCAGTGTGCGGGCAGACGGTGGTCGGAGAGGGTCAGGTTTGGAAGGTTCCGGAGGTGTTCGGGTAACATCGCCATGTCGTTCTGTTCGTTCTTTGGCGGAGAGAAGTACAAAGATCACTTCGAGAACGGTAATAGTGTGTGTGTGTGTGCTGGGTATAGGAAGAGCTCAGTGGGTTCAGTCAGCCAATCAGAAAGTTGCATCATCTCTCAGCTGTCACATTGTTACCAACATACTGAATTCATCAGTTATTATTGATCTCATTATTTATTATTGATCTCATCACCTATTACTGATCTCATCACCTATTACTGATCTCTTTATTTATTACTGATCTCATTGATCTTTTCTCATCGATCTCTTCTCATTGATCTCATAGACTGTTTGTTTTTAGATGTGGGGTCTGTCAGCCTCTTGTAAGGCAGATTTGAGCCAATGAAAAGCTAGTTACTAAGCGGAGGAAGCCTCATTCACATTGTCGTCGCGCGGCGTCACTCATATGCATGCTTTTTTCTTGGCATTGCACTTCACGCATAGGCAGAACCGTGGTTGTATGGGATAGATGTATATATAATATTATTTTATTTTTTTTATTTAAAAAATGCTTTTGGAGTAAAAATCTATCTAAAGATAGTTTTCTATTTAAGATATATTAATAATTTAGTTTATTCAGCATGAAATGGAGCTTAGTTATGTAGCATGAGGCTGTATATTCTGCAATATTTACATATTTGGTAAACTCATTCAGTGAATCCAAGCTGAGATAACATGCACTGCATGGATGCATTCACACAATTTCACAGTAACCAGGAGGTAAAACAAAGTTCAGAAACATTCCTTTTATCCCATTGCTTTGCATATCTATGTACACTACAAACTGTATGATTGAATCGGTTCTGATATCGCTGTTTTACTAACCTGACAGCTTATTATTCTAAATAGGAAACCTTCATTTTGTTGGCAAATGTTAAAGATTCTAACTACCAGCAAGAATAAGTCCTTACATTTTAAAGAGCACCTGTCATTTCAGATCCATCATGGCAGCGCCTGTTAGCGGGCATCCACTCACCCGCTGCTGCCAGGTCCCTCACCTTTTTGTGCCACATCACCAGCCGTCCCATTAAAGTGAATGGGACTGTCGGTGAGTCAACACACACATAGGTTGGACTTGATGGACTTGTGTCTTTTTTCAACCTCACCTACTATGTAACTATGTAACAGCAGGTCAGAGGAGGAGCCCCTGCGGGACAGAGGTGACAGTTGCTCTTTAAAAATTCTGATTTAAATCGAGTTGATATAAATCAAGGCTTTTTACTAGAGATTTACATCAAATCCACCCAGCTATAAATATAATGGGCATCTTGATAGTGAGTTATGATTAACCCCTTCCAGCCCCAGTGTGACCACTTGAGCTCTGGAAGATTTTACCCCGTTAATGACCAGGCCATTTTTTTTGCTATTTAGCACTGAGCTACTTTTAATTGCTCAGTCGTGCAACGCTGTCCTCAAACGAAAATGTATCTTTTTTTTTTTTTTTTCTCACACAAATAGAGCTTTCTTTTGAAATTTAATCACCTCTGGATTTTTAATTATATAAATGAAAAAAGACTAAACATTTTGAAAAAAAAAACAAAACAATATTTTCTATTTATAAAACATATCTAATTAAAAAAAAAAAAAAAAAAGTCTTCCTATTTGGCAAAAATGTATTCTGCTACATGGTTTGGTTAAAAAAAAATCTCAATAAGCGTATATTGATTTGTTTGCCTGAAAGTTATTGCTTCTACAAACTTTCAGAGATATACTGGAATTTTTATTTATTATTTTATACTAATAATGGCGGTGATAGTTACATAGGTTTAAAGAAAAATACAAAAGTCCATGTAGTTCAACCAAAAAAAAAAATACAATCCCATATTCACAATCCTTCACCCTCAGTTGATCCAGAGGAAGGTGAGAAACCCCAGCAGAGCATGCTCCAATTTGCTACAGCAGAGGAAAAAATCCTTCCTGATCCCCATAGAGGCAATCTGATTTTCCCTGGATCAACTCTACCTATAAATGTCAGTACCCAGTTATATTATGTACATTTAGGAAAGAATCCAGGCCTTTTTTAAAGCAATCTACTGAGCTGGCCAGATCCACCTCTGGAGGGATTCTATTCCACATTTTTACAGCTCTTACTGTGAAGAAACCTTTCCGTTTTTTGGAGATGAAATCTTTTTTCCTCCCTAGATGCCCCCAACGACTTATAATTTGACACTGACGCTGTGGGGAAGGAACTGACTAACTGCCACTGACATCACCAATGACACTACTACAGTGATCGGTGATAATATGCACTGTCACTGTACTAATGACACTGGCTGGGAACAGGTTAACACTTAGGGGCAATCAAAGGGTTCACTGTGTGCCTGACGATGTGTGCTGTGTGCTGCTTTACAAAGCAATGTGGCGACTTTTATCTCCTGCTTTGCAGGGAGAAACAGAAGGGAGGCATCGCTGCTGCCTGTAGAGATCTCTGTGTTCTTTACCTAGAGGGTTTTCTTCTGTCATTCACTGAATGGCAGCACAGCCTGGGTGGCGGGCACGTGTGCGACCCCTACCTGGGAATGCCAAATCACACAGATGTACGTGACTTGGTGCAGCGGGCCTGCCCTGCCACAAGAGTGCAGTGGGTGATTCTGAAGTGGCTAAGCAGGTCTTTACACCCTGGAGGTTGGACAGATTTCTCCATCACGTGACTACTGTGTTTGTCTAAAACAGCGATTTACGTGATCTGGAGCTCCATCCCATTGGCTCCCCATCATGACGAGGACTGACCGCTCGGTCACTGTGCTGGGAGCACACCCAGAATCCTCCGCCATCCACAGATCCCTATGGTGGTGTGTGCGTTAAAGCCCACCCTCTTTACCACCGCATATATGTGTTATATGGGCGGCAAGAGGTTAAAGCTTTATAAGCTGAAACACATTTTTTTTTTAAAGCAGCGGACAGATCAGACACTTTTCACACATATTTTTTTTTTTTGGTGACCATTGACATTTATACAGCGATCAGTGCTAAAAATAGCCACTGATTACTGTATAAAAGACACTGACAGGGGAGGGGTAAACACTAGTGGTGATCAAGGGGTTAAGCGTTCCCTAGGAAGGTGTTTCTAGCTGTGGGGGGAGGGGACTGACTGGGAGTACTGAGAGATCGCTGTTACTGATCACTAGAAATAGATGGTCTCACTGAACTCTCCTGTCAGAACGAGGATCTGCTTCGTTTACACTGGCAGATCCCCGTTCTGCCTTTTCTAAGGAACGATTGCAGGTGGCCGGCGCCCCCCCACTGTGCAGCAGGCACACGCCCACAGTAACTCGTGCACGAAACGACGTACGGGCCACCCTGCCGCAGTAAATATGCGGCGGGCAGTCCTTAAGTGGTTAAAGTGTTACTAAACGCACAACAGTAAAATCAGTGTGTATATGCAGTAAAACATGCTTGTTATACCTACTGTTGAACCTAAGGGGTTAATTCTCCTCCACATTGTGTAAAAAGGCTGATCCTGTCTTCTTTGATCCTCCCCTTCTTTTACTGTCTCCAATCCATCTCCTGATAGTAAAGAGCCTTGGGGGAAAGCTGCACATGCTCAGTTTGGTGTGTATTGCTAGAGTTGTGTGTGTTTGTGTGTGTTTGTGTGTGTTTTGTGTGTGTTTTGTGTGTGTTTTGTGTGTGTTTTGTGTGTGTTTGTGTGTGTTTGTGTGTGTTTGTGTGTGTTTGTGTGTGTTTGTGTGTGTTTGTTTTTGTTTGTGTTGTTTTTGTTTTTTTTCTTGGGAGTGTGCATGTTAAATAGCACAGGGCTAATCAGCATTGCCCAGACAGACGGTCAGGGGTCTTGCAGTCTCATAGGACAGTCAGAGTCAAATGAAATCTCCTCCTACAAGCTTTAATCAGACATTGATAGAAGTCACAAGACTGCTGATACGAAAAGGTATTTAGCAGGTTGTATTTACTAAAATAAACGCATTTCCATGTTCTGTGTACTGTGGGAGACCAGATATAGTGAATGCAGGGTCCTGGGTTTAGTAACACTTTAATTCGTCACATTCATTATGATTGAGCTTCCAATACATCACAATATTAAAAGAAAGCAAATGAGCCCTTTTAAGCAACAAGCAACAATCTGTGCGGTGTGTCACTCTACTGTACAGTGCATTGGAGTGCCGGTCACAGTGAATGTCGGCGTGTTTTTCACCCAGTATCAGTACAGGTATGTCTGGTTTTGGAATGATTGATGCTGGAGGCAGGAACATGACTTGTGCAAAAACTTGCCTTGGGTAATCTACACGGAACTCTTGTGTCAGTTGGGGAAGGTCTGTATTTGTTCATGTTGAAATATCACCCTCTGTATACAGGAAAGGTATAAAGCCCAGAAGTCCATAAACAGGAAAAGAAAATCCCCCTTCGTTGGGACTTTGTAGGCAACAACCACACATCGGTAGATTAGAAAATATAATTATGTATATATAAAATCATTCAATCATACAATGATCATTGGTTTAAAAAGACATATCAAAAAATACAAAATCAAACGAAAGGAGAAAAGACAAAACACACAACAGGTTACATGATTTGCATGACAATTGATTTTACTCTCCGGTACCCGACGCGTTTCTGGTTCAAGCACCTTTGTCAGGGGTATTTGATAAGAGTATATGCCGTCATATTTTTGTCTTGCATGCAAAATGTTCCATCGTGCAACGTGAAAGAATAATAAAAGAAGCACTGCCAGCGGGGGGTGTGGATAGGTGCCCACCAAGAACGCCAGTATCTAATATTAATTGTCATGCAAATCATGTAACCTGCTGTGTGTTTTTGACTTTTTTCCTTTTTTTTTTTTTTTTCTTTTTTTGATTTTGTATTTTTTGATCTGTCTTTTTTAAACCAACGATCATTGTATGATCGAACAATTTTATATATACATAATAAATATATTTTCTAATCTACCTATGTGTGGTTGTTGCCTACAAAGTCCCAACTCAGTTGTACATTTACATATATGTATAAATACATATACAGGCTCCTTTCCTGGACTGAAATGGCTTACTCCTGATTTCACTGCACACTGTGAGCTTTTCACAATGTGCATTACAAGCATCAGCAAGTCAGATAGAGACCACCTCATTTCCTGGGTGGAAGGTGTCCGGCATCTCTAGCTCTTTCCTCCCCAGCCTGACTGTGTGCCTGGACCACCTCCTTTTTATTCATTGGATTTCATTTCTTTCAGTCACTGAGGTTCAATGTCACATGTGCGCCTTCCCGCATCTTCCTGTTTTCACAAATCTATGTACAGCACTCTGCTGGCCACTCCAACCAGCCATGATCTTTACCTGACTGTTAGCGTCTACGCAAATCCTTCATGCATATGTACATGGTGATCGCACCACATATGTGCGGTATAGCTGCGGATGCAAGAGAATTAATTCTAGTGGCAGACGTCCTCTGTAACTCTAAACTGGTAACCTGTAAAAACATTTTAAAGCGTCACCTATGGAGAATTTTAAGTACTGTACTTTGGCGCCATTCCACAGGCATACGCAATTTTAAAGGGTGACATTTTGGGTATCTATTCACCTGGCGTAACATCATCTTTTACATTTTACCAAAAAAGATGGGTATTTATATTGTGTTTGTGTGCAATAAAATTCACTAAAGTGTATTTTTTTTTTTTTTTTTTTTTTCCCAGAAAAAAAATTGCGCAAATACCGTTTGACATAAAAAATTGCAAAACCCATAATTTTGTTCTATAGGACTGTGATAGTGAACCTTGGCACCCCAGATGTTTTGAAACTACTTTTCCCATGATGCTCAACTACACTTCAGAGTGCATGAGCATCCATGGGAAAATGTAGTTCCAAAACATCTGGGGTGCCAAGGTTCACTATCACTGCTATAGGGCCTCTTTCTTCTTTCTTCTTCTTTCTTCTTCTTTCTTTCTTCTTTCTTTCTTCTTTCTTTCTTTCTTCTTTCTTTCTTCTTTCTTTCTTCTTTCTTCTTTCTTCTTTCTTCTTTCTTCTTTCTTCTTTCTTCTTTCTTCTTTCTTCTTTCTTCTTTCTTCTTTCTTCTTTCTTCTTTCTTCTTTCTTCTTTCTTCTTTCTTCTTTCTTCTGTCAGAATTGGCCCAGTGGGCAAGCGGTAAATGCAAAAGAGACCAAGCATGTCTCTTCTGCATTAAAAATCCCGACTGTCCACCCATAATAAATACCTAGTACATTATTAATTGGTAACCATGGTTATTGGTGTATATATTAGTTTTTATCCTGAGCAAGCATTAATGTATGGCATTACACAGAATGTAATGACCAAGTCCACTTTTTTTGTTTAAAAGGGGCGGGGGGGATTATATATATAAAAAAAAAAACAATTATAATTATATATTATAATATAATTTTTTTTTTTTTTTAATATAACCCCCCACCCCCCCCACCCCTTTTAAACAAAAAAGTGGACTTGGTCATTACATTCTGTGTAATGCCATACATTAATGCTTGCTCAGGATAAAAACTAATAATTACACCAAAAACCATGGTTACTAATTAATAATGTACTAGGTATTTATTATGGGTGTACTAAGTAGGAACAGTGCAGACGTCTATTCCTGGAAGGCATTCAGTGATTTTGGTTAGTTTTGTAATATCAGTGTCACAACATGATGTGTTGGGTGGTATCCGGTCATCTCATTTGTAAGAGGAAGTTTACTTTCTACATGGAATGGTGTAAAGCTACAGGGTCACGTTAATTGCCTGTCCTCTTCTTCAAACTAAAAATAGTGACTGCGCTATAGCATGAAATATGTGCACAATATATTATATAATATTTAAGTACATAGAAACAGAATACATACATAAAATGTATATGCAAAATTATACATAACAATATAATGTCAAATATTCCAAAAATATTTTTGCATCGTAGAACTTTTTATTTATTTATTTATTTATTTTCAAACTGTCCCATGCAGTCCAATCTTCATTCAGTGCATTAATGCATAAAGTTCATCAGAAAAATTTCCAAATTCATAACAGAAATCTATAAAATGTCACATCATGCAATAAAAAGACAGTGCGGTATGTCAGGTATCCAAAACCGCGATAAAGTGGTGCTGTGCTTTCTAGGAATGTTATCTTCACAATTCTTCCTCCGCACCCAGAGTCCTTCACCTTTCACACTTCCTACCCACCACACATAAACTCCGTCAGGCTTTATTCTTATAAAAGCAACTAGATCCTTTCCAGTGAATAAATAATAATAAAAGGAGTATAGAGATTTCTGTAAATGATTTCTAATACTTCGTGTCTCTCTGTTCTTCTATGATCAGGAATATATGTGTGTGCCAAATGTGGCTACGAGCTCTTCTCCAGCCGCACCAAGTTTGAACACTCGTCTCCGTGGCCGGCCTTCACCGAGACCATCCACGAGGACAGCGTCTCCAAATATGTGGAACGGCCCAATGCTCTTAAGGTGAGAACACCTCGTGGATTCCATAAACAACATGACCACCAGGTTAATGTCTACAGAAGATTGTACATGACTATTTATAATCCATAGGGGTCTTCATTAAAGATGCAAAGGTCCCTACTTATCAAGCTGTGATAGTACCACAGGAGTGCTAAGTGGCCCTCCAAATAACATTTTATTTTATTGCTTAAGCGATCACTTTAGCACACTTTATTTGCTATGGTAGCTTAATGGGAAAGAGGTGGAATAATAATAATAAAGTAGCTGGCAGGGGGAGCTAAGCTACTAGGAGGAGAGGGATTGAGGTGAGCTGAGCTGCTGATTTTGGGTGCAGGGAGAGTTGAGCTGCTAAGTCACTTTTGGGAAGAAGAGCCAGATGGGGGGCTGGGCTGCGTACTCCCTACTTATAGGGGAGAGCAGGATGGGGGGCTGGGCTGCGTACTCCCTACTTATAGGGGAGAGCAGGATGGGGGGCTGGGCTGCGTACTCCCTACTTATAGGGGAGAGCAGGATGGGGGGCTGGGCTGCGTACTCCCTACTTATAGGGGAGAGCAGGATGGGGGGCTGGGCTGCGTACTCCCTACTTATAGGGGAGAGCAGGATGGGGGGCTGGGCTGCGTACTCCCTGCTTATAGGGGAGAGCAGGATGGGGGGCTGGGCTGCGTACTCCCTGCTTATAGGGGAGAGCAGGATGGGGGGCTGGGCTGCGTACTCCCTGCTTATAGGGGAGAGCAGGATGGGGGGCTGGGCTGCGTACTCCCTGCTTATAGGGGAGAGCAGGATGGGGGGCTGGGCTGCGTACTCCCTGCTTATAGGGGAGAGCAGGATGGGGGGCTGGGCTGCGTACTCCCTACTTATAGGGGAGAGCAGGATGGGGGGCTGGGCTGTGTACTCCCTGCTTATAGGGGAGAGCAGGATGGGGGGCTGGGCTGCGTACTCCCTACTTATAGGGGAGAGCAGGATGGGGGGCTGGGCTGTGTACTCCCTGCTTATAGGGGAGAGCAGGATGGGGGGCTGGGCTGCGTACTCCCTACTTATAGGGGAGAGCAGGATGGGGGGCTGGGCTGCGTACTCCCTGCTTATAGGGGAGAGCAGGATGGGGGGCTGGGCTGCGTACTCCCTGCTTATAGGGGAGAGCAGGATGGGGGGCTGGGCTGCGTACTCCCTGCTTATAGGGGAGAGCAGGATGGGGGGCTGGGCTGCGTACTCCCTGCTTATAGGGGAGAGCAGGGGGATCTGAGGTACGAAGTCACTGCTGGGAGCAAAGAAGAGGAGAAGCTTAGCTGTTTGTTTTTTGTTTTTTTTCAATGTTTGAGATCAGGAGTAGAAGGAATGGAGCTACTGACAGAGGGACGTGAAATGACTTCATGGGTCTCCTTTACCTAACTTTACCTTACTGCTCCACAGTGTTTGCAGCTATAGAGATCAGTGGGGGGTGTTTTAAAGTTAATTTACTGTTTAATAAGAACATGCATATACATGAATGTCCACCACCTGACCACACTGGTTAAACTTTAAATTGGAACTTCAGTCATTTTTTTTCATCTTTCCATCTATTCAATCTTCTGCCCTTGTTGTTTTAACTTTGGATAGTAGGGTTGTCCCGATACTAATATCGGGACCTATACCGAGCATTTGCTTTAGTACTTGTACTCACACAAATGCTCCTGATGCCTAATCTGATACCTGGGAGAGGTGGCGCAACCGGAAGTCAGTGGGCGGAACAATGGAAGTGACGCTCCGTGTTGCCATCAGCGGTTTAACATCCCGATGCCCATCTTGGTACACCCTGTACTCGGCCACAGTAAGCCAGTGGCGGATATCTTGTTACACCCAGCCCATATAGTTCAGGCTGGGTGTAACAAGTTGTCCGCTGCTTTTATGCAGCTGAGTGACGGGAGTACCAAGTTGGGCGTTGCAGGCAGCCTTTCCTGTCATTTATTGCTGGCTGCATTTCAGTGCCTGCCCATCGGTGCCCATAAATGCAACCTTTCAGTGCCAGCCAACTGTCAGCGTCACCTATCAGTGCCAGCCATCAGTCAGTGCCCAGCCATCAGTCAGTGCTGCATATCAGTGCCACCTAATCTGTATTGTGCTTTGAAAACTGTCATATGACATTAAAAAAAAAGTATCAGTATCGGCAAAAGTATCGGTACTTGTACTCGGTCTTAAAAAAGTGGTATTGGGACAACCCTATTGGATAGTTTTTTTTTTCTGCCATTAAATACCTTATACAGCCCACTTCCTGTTTTTTGTCTGGTAAAAAGCCTAGGCTATGACATCATGCCACTCTCCCTCACCCTCTCCCCCGAGAGTTTGCCAGGAAGGGAGGGAGGGATGAGTCATAAGAGGGACAATGAGAGCTGCAGAGATGGAGGTGTGCCTCCCCTCCATGCCGTGTGTGTGTGTTTGTTTTTTTTTGTTTTTTGTTTTTTTTTTCTCTATATTCCTGGCCCCATCCTTGGCAACCAGCTATATGCAGTCTTTAAACAAAAAAATAAAAAATGCAAAACAGATCAAAAAACGCATCACAATCACAACACTTGCAATTTTGGTGTGATTCAATTGAAGTCTTATTACATGCAAAACGTGGAAAGAAAAAAAGTACCCGACCCTTTCCAAAAATGCACCGGCTGCAAAACGCACAGATGTGAATGTGTACCATAGGAAACCATGTTAAATGGACTGTATTGTTTTTTTTTCCAAACTGCAAAACGCACTAAAAAATACATAGGTGTAAACCTAGAGTCAAGGTGGAGGCAGCACTGGGTGTTTTTTGATTGCACTGGTGGAGGGTCACCACTCGGATATGCTTATTTGGATGTTTACGTACTTTTTTTGGCATATGGTTCACTATGGACTTGTTTATCTGTTTAAAAAAAAGAATTCTGTTCTTCTGTTTAATTTAGATATTTAACTTCCTAAGCACTGCAACCTCTATTTTAATTCTATTTTAGTGTCTTTGTCTATCTGCACCTATTGCCTGCTGCTAATTTACCAGGACAGAACTTCCTTTTTATTCTTGTATAGGAAACCCATTGAGAAAAATATGGGGGGCTGCCACTGCTGATCCCCCCCCCCCCCCCTATAGAATGTCAGCAATACTTTCTGGGAACAGTCATGCAGCCAACAAAGTCCGAACTGGTCTTTATATGTTTTTGGTCAGTGACTTGGAAATGTTGAAACCCATTGGATAAGCATGACTACCGAGCAATTGGCATTTTAGAAAGAAAAGAATCTGCCGCAACAGCTGCCTCATTATATGTTTTAAAGCACCCTCCGTGCACCCCTACAGCATTCTGCACAGTGATGGGGCTGCCCTGGAACTAGCATTTCTTAACTTCCAGAAGACCACGGCAGCCTCCAGCACTGATTGGGAGCTTCAGCAGGGCCAGGGCTCTAGACAGGTTCCCTTTAATTGTATCCAGTATTCTTCACATCTTTGGGGTTTCTACACTAAGTCTTATCACTTTGCTCCTCCAGGTCTCCTGCGGGAAGTGCAGCAATGGACTAGGCCATGAGTTTTTAAATGACGGGCCAAAGAAGAACCAGTCCCGCTTCTGAATATTCAGCAACTCGATTAAGTTCGTCCCCAAAGGTAACTATCCAAGCATTCTTAAAATGAGACCATAAATTAAAGACCCTCACATCTTTAATCTATGCATGTCGGGAGATGGATGCACGAGCTTCCATTGAAGATACTGGTTTCCTGGATGTGTCTTCATGAGTTTTTGAATGACAAAACTTGGAACATACAGGCTGCACATGGGTCAGGAAAGTGTCCGCATTCCTTATATCTATACCGGTTCTGGGTCAGTAGTTCAAAATGTAGAACCAATGCATCTGTATGACAGCCGGGAAACTAGTATCTTCAAAAGCAGAAGTCGGCATGTGCACAGGGCAGGAAGAGTATCCTGTCTCTGATGTAAGCGGGAGGAATAGTACCCCATTGCTCGTGTCTGGCAGGAAGATTCCCCGTCCTTGGTGTCAGGGGTAGCAATAGTGACCTGTCATTGGTGTCAGCGGAGGAATAGTACCCCATTGTTAGTGTCTGTGGGAGGAAGAGTATCCCATCTTTGGGGTCAGTAGTGCCCCTGGTTCAGGCTGCATTAACCACTTCAGCCCCAAAAGATTTGGCTGCTCAATGAGCAGGCCATTTTTTGCGATACGGCACCGCGTTGCTTTAACTGACAGTTGCGCAGTCGTGTGATGTTGTACCCAAACAAAATTGACGTCTTTCCCCATCCCCATGGTGGTATTTGATCATCGCTGCGGTTTTTATTTTTTGCGCTATAAATAAAAAAGTGCAACAATTTTGAAAAATAAGCTATCTTTTACTTTTTGCTATAATATCCCACATTTAAAAAAAAAAAAAAAAAAAAAAAAATTCCCACTTTAGGCTAATATGTATTCTTCTACATATTTTTGGTAAAAAAAAAAAAAAAAAAAAAAATCGCAAAGAGCGTATATTGATTGGTTTGCGCAAACCAATCGCGTCTACAAAATAGGAGAGAGATTTATGGCAATTATTATTTTTACTAGTAATGGTGGCGATCAGCGATTTTATTTATTTTATCTGGACTGCGATATTGCGGCGGACACTTTTGACACATTTTTGGGACCAGTGACAATTATACAGCAACCAGTGCTATAAAAATGCACTGATTACTGTATAAATGTCACAGGCAAGGAAGGGGTTAACACTAGGGGGCGATCAAGGGGTTAAATGTGTTCCCTCAGTGTGTTCTAACTGTGGGGGGGGGATGGGACTGACTATAGGAGATGACAGATCGCTGTTGATACTTTGAACATACGATCTGTGTCCTCTCCCCTGATAGAACCGGGATCTGTGTGTTTACACACACAGATCCCGGTTATCGCTTTGTCACGAGCGATCGCGGGTGGCCGGAGGTCATCACGCCCCCGCCGGGCACTCACGGCAAGCCGCGTGCGCCCCCTTGTAGCCGAAAGGCGAAGCAACATAAGGTAACGTCATTTCTCCCAGGGGAGCCAACCTGCTGCAGTAAAACTGTGGCTGCTGATCGGAAAGGGTTTAAAGTCACAAAGCTAAAAGATGACGTGGCTCATGACAGCTAGTTAAACAACCAGATGCCTAGTCGTTTGGTCATGTGATCTGGGCAGGAGGGGGGGGGGGAATCAGCCACTCAGAGCCTAATTGTTTCTGTCATCCCAGACATTTGGCCACATATCTGGCTTCTATGGGATCTCAGAGGAGTAGTCAACCATCCTTTGGTGCAGTTTCTTTGTTTTTAGCTCCCCCGAGGTAAAGGAACCACCTCCCTTGCACCTGATATATACTTACCCAAATTAGATGCATGTGGCCTGCAGAAGTCTTCAGCAGGTCCTTCCAAAATGTTCTATCCCCTTCCAATCCCTGTACAGGCGATCCCTATAGACGTCTGTGGGGCCATCACCTGAGTGCATCCTGTATCATAAAACACCCATAGAAGTCTGTGGGGCCATCACCTGAGTGCATCCTGTATCATAAAACACCCATAGAAGTCTGTGGGGCCATCACCTGAGTGCATCCTGTTTTATAAAACAGACCCATAGAAGTCTGTGGGGCCATCACCTGAGTGCATCCTGTATCATAAAACACCTATAGAAGTCTGTGGGGCCATCACCTGAGTGCATCCTGTATCCTAAAACAGGCCCATAGAAGTCTGTGGGGCCATCACCTGAGTGCATCCTGTATCATAAAACAGCCATAGAAGTCTGTGGGGCCATCACCTGAGTGCATCCTGTATCATAAAACAGACCCATAGAAGTCTGTGGGGCCATCACCTGAGTGCATCCTGTATCATAAAACAGACCCATAGACGTCTGTGGGGCCATCACCTGAGTGCATCCTGTATCATAAAACACCTATAGAAGTCTGTGGGGCCATCACCTGAGTGCATCCTGTATCATAAAACACCTATAGAAGTCTGTGGGGCCATCACCTGAGTGCATCCTGTATCATAAAACAGACCCATAGAAGTCTGTGGGGCCATCACCTGAGTGCATCCTGTATCCTAAAACAGGCCCATAGAAGTCTGTGGGGTTCAACTGTGCAATTAGAAACCATAAAGCCAGGCAGCTAGCCTTTTTTAGAAGGAGGTTAGCGGAGGAAGTTCCACATCACTTTGAAGCAGATCTTCACTTCATCTGAGCACCACAAACCAAAAACCCTGTTTAATTCATTTTTAATATTCAAAACAAATTGGCCCATCCATGTATCTATGCTTTATTTTGCTGTAAAATCAGTTTGAAAAACAACCCCTCTAGCATTTCATGCTGTCGCCATCTTGAGTAAGGGCAAATGATTCATGTATCGCTTACTTCCTAGAATCCATCTGCCCTTAGCTCAAACATGCATGCAGGAGAATGAGCTTAGCTGAGAAAATTCTTCCTCCTCTACTGAAGACTCCTGGGATGTATGACATCCTTTTGCCTAAGCAAGAAACTAAAGAAATGTAAAAAGAAAATTTTAAGCAAGTAAATATCTTCCTATCTATGTACTAATGCTAGCAGCATGAGGATTACAAAAAAATCAATGTTGATTGGGAGAGTGAAGTTTCTCTTTAAGAGAAGAGGTGGGCAAGAGACCGGGGTCTTAAAGCAGAACTTTCCCCATAACAACTTATATGGGGATAGAGATTAATGTTCTTTAGCAAGAAACATACATTCCACATTATTGATTATGCCCATTCCTGTTCCAACATGACTGTGCACAAAGCAAAGTCCATAAAGACATGGATGAGCAAGTTTGGGGTGGACAGAGTCCTGGCCTGCACAGAGTCCTGACCTCAACCCGATCGAACATCTTTCGGATAAATTACAGTGCACACTGCGAGCCAGGCCTTCTCGTCCACATCAGTGCCTGACCTCACAAATGCGCTTCTGGAAGAATAGTCAAACATTCCCATAGACACACTCCTAAACCTTGTGGACAGCCTTCCCAGAAGAGTTGAAGCTGTTATAGCTGCAAAGGGTGGGCCAACTCAATATTGAACCCTACGGACTAAGACTGGGATGCCATTAAAGTTCATGTGCGTGTAAAGGCAGATGTCCCAATACTTTTGGCAATATAGTGTAGGTCTTGCCAACCAGGGCAAGCTGGTTCCTTGATTCTTATAGGGGGGGAGATTTTCAAAATCTGGTGCAGCTTTGCATAAAAACCAATCTGCTTTCAGGCTTTTAATGCCAAAGCTTAATTGAACAAGCTGAAGTTAGAAGCTGATTGGCTACCATGCACAACTACTTCAGTTTTAGTAAATCTCCCCCCACTGTGTGTGTGTGATGAACCCGCTCACCCTGCAGTTCTTATATCTCTATGGTTGATGGGTAACCTGATTATACGGTAATGAGCGGAGTCCTTCCTATTGGACTTTATACTTCTAGAAATATTTAGCAAATCAGCATTTATTCTCGGTGTGGCGTGACACTAATGTTGCTGTCTTTGCTGTGTAAGTAATGTTGTTTGTTTATCACATCCAAGGTTACCCCTGATTATGTATCTTTTGACCCCGTTTTGCTAAGTGTTGAACAACCATTAATCTTGCCTTTAAAGTGATTGTAAAGCTCTGTTTTTTTTTTGTTTTTTGTTTTTTTACCACTTGCTGACCGCCGCACGCCGATATACGTCGGCACAATGGCAGCGGTGGGCAAATGGGCGTTCCTGTACGTCCCCTTTAATTGGCGGGACTAGTGGGTGCGCCGCGTACAGCGTGACCGTGCCCGCAGGTCCTGCGGACTCTGTCTGCCAGTGTCCCGCGATTGTGTCAAGGTATACAAGGTATTTCCCTGTTCTGCCTAGCAACATGACAGATCTACTGTTCCCTGTCATCGGGAGCAGTGATCGCTGTCATGTCAGTGGTAGCCCATCCCCCGCACAGTTAGAATCACTCCCTAGGACACACTTAACCCCTTGATCGCTAACCAGCCCCCCACCCCCCCGCCCCCAGTGTTTAAGTCACGATAAAAATGTTGCAGTCACGATAAGAATCGCAGATCGCCGCCATTATTAATTTTAAAAAAAAAAATCGCAATAAGCGTATATTGATTGGTTTGCACAAAAGTTATAGCTTCTACAAAATAGGGGATAGATTTATGGCATTTTTATTATTATTAATTACTTTTTTTTTGTTTTTAATTAATAATAATAAAAATGCTATAAATCTATCCCCTATTTTGTAGAAGCTATAACTTTTGTGCAAACCAATCAATATACGCTTATTGCGATATTATTATTATATTTTTTTTTTTTTTTTTTTTTAACAAAAAATATGTAAAAGAATACATATCAGCCTAAACTGAGGAAAATGTTCTCCTTCCTTTACTTCAATTTTGTTTTAGTGTAATGTCGCACGACCGCACTATTGTCAGTTAAAGCGACGCAGTGCCGAATCGCAAAAAGTGCTCTGGTCAGGAAGGGGGTAAAATCTTCCGGGGCTGAAGCAGTTAAATAATAAACATGTTAAACTTCCCTCCTCCGTCCAAGGTTTTTGCACAGATTGACCCCCATCATCCTTTTCGGGGGTCCCTCCGCAGCGCTCCTGGCTCCTCCTCATCGAGTGCCCCCTCGGAGAGTTGCCTTCCAAAGGGGGCACTCATGCGGGCGCGCTCCTGAGTCCTGCTGCTGCGCCTATTGCCGCAGACAGCAGTTCTCGGCCCCGCCCCCCTCTCCCGTGTCACTCTATTTGATTGACAGCGGTGGGAGCCAATGGCACCTGCTGCTATCATTCTATCCAATGAGGACCTGAGACAGCGGCTAGAGCTGCTGAGCTCATCCCTGTCATGGGAACGGTCGGGTTCAGGTAAGAAAAAGGGGGGGAGTTCGCAGTACAAAAGGTTTTTCACCTTTAATGTATAGAACGCATTAAGGTAAAAAACTATGAGGGTTTAAACCCCTTTAAAAATAGAATAACTTCCCACCCACAATCTGTGGATTAATGTCGCCTTGCTGATGCTCCAATCTTGGGACCTGGGAGTTCCGTAGAGTTGTAGTTAAAGTGGAACTTTGGTCAGAAAATGAAGTCCTACTAGATCACTTCAGGCTGGCCTCTTTTGCAGGTATAGCGATGTAAAACATTAAAAATAAGTGTCTATACTGTTTATAATCCAGTAATACATTGTCTCCTGCTCTGCACATGCTCAGTTGCTCTTCCCTTTTTTTTTTTTTTGGCACTGTTTGTAGAGGCCGATCTGCTGACAGCCTTAAAACCCTGCGATTGAGCTGCGTTTTTACTGCCTCTCAAACATTCCTCCTTTAGCTGGGAAGGCATCAGCCAGGGAGTGTACACATGCTGCGACTCCTTGCTTCGGAGCCACGGCAGAAATGATACCCCCTGTCATGCTCAGTAGCCACTGTCGAACGTGATCCATTCAAGTGAATGGGGCTCCTTTGCAACCACCGCACATAACACACATAATTGTGGTGCGGGTAGTGTAGCATTTAACCACTTACCGACCAGCTGCCATCATTATACGTCGGCAGATCGGCTCGTTCCCGCGAATCGCCGTAGCTGTACAGCAGTCACCTTTTAACAGCTAGGGTGGGCGGGTGCGCGCCCACGGCACAGCGGGGGGAGCCGATACGTGTGGCCAGCAGCCGCGATGTCCGCCCAGCCACCCGCGATCGCTCCACAGAGAGCCAGAACGGCGATCTGTCAATGTAAAAAAAAAACAGATCCCTGTTCTGTCAGGGGAGTACAGAGTGATTGTGTGTTCCTAGTGATCAGTAACAGCAATCTTTCTCTACTCCCCTGTCAGTCCCCTCCCCCCACAGTTAGAAACACCTCCCAGGGAATACATTTAACCCCTTGATCGCTCCCTATTGTTAACCCCTTCCCTGCCAGTGACAATTATACAGTAATCGGTGCATTTTTATTGCACTGATCACTGCATAATTGTCAATGGTCCCAAAAAAGTGTCAAGTGTCCGATCTGTCCGCCGCAATGTCGAAGTCCCACTAAAAATTGCTGCTCAACCCCATTACTAATAGAAACAGTGTGTGTGTATATATATATGTGTGTGTGTGTATATGTATATGTAAAATGCCATAAATCTATCCCCTATTTTGTAGACGCAATAGCTTTTTTTTTTTAAACCAAAAAAGCTATAGCGTCTACAAAATAGGGGATATATATATATATATATATATATATATATATATATATATATATATATATATATATATATATATATATATATATATATATATATATATATATATATATATATATATATATATATATATATTATATAAATAAATATTTTTTTTTACAAAAATATGTAGAAGAATACATATCGGCCTAAACCAAGAAGACATTATTTATTTTTTGGATATTTATCTTTATTTAGCATTTATTATTATTATTTATTTATTTTTTATAAAATTGTCGGTCCTTTTTTTTTTTTTTTTTTTTTTGTTTATAGCGCAAAAAATAAAAACTGCAGAGGCGATCAAATGCCACCAAAAAGCTCTATTTGTGAAAAAAAAAAAAAGACATAACTGTTGTTTGGATACAGCGTTGCATGACCACGCAATTGTCCGTTAAAGTGACGCAGTGCCGTATCACAAAAAAATGGCCCGGTCATTAAGGGGGCAACTCTTCCGGTCCTTAAGTGGTTAAAGGGATAAAACTGGCAATGAGGAGGCGATACGATTGCCTGTCAAATTCTCTCTGAAGAGCGATCTGAATGTAATTTGATCTTCAGAGAGCAAAATCCAAGTATTTAACGAAGGCTTAGAAACAGTTTTCCTATAAAGACTACATGAATAATTTGCAAAGTTTTATTGAATTGATATGTGTCCCATAGTGAGTGCAGTTCAGGAAGTTATCATATAAGTATATTACCCAATATTGCCTTGAAATCTGTATATGAGTTATAAATATGTGAGCTGGGATTGGTTGCAGAAACCCATGACATCTATTGTTCCGGACTGGTGAGACTTGCGGTACGACACAGGAGACTATAAATAGGTGGATTTCCTGGCATAATAATAGAAACCTTTAATTGTACTTCTCTCCTTGTCCAGACAAAGTCGATGGGGGAGCGGATCGAGCCTAAAGACTACGAATGTATTAAACGGGGATGTGCTGAACCTTTCCTGACGGACCATCAGAGGATGAATCGGCTGTGATAAACCCTTACCGGACGTCTCGGCTGAAGATTATACCTGCTGGCATCAGACGTGGTTCAGGGCCTCCCGCTGGACGCACCCACAATGCACCTGCAATTCGAATGTAGCAATAGCAAACATATGGTCACTTCTCCGCAGTTTTCCCATAATTGTTTTTTTTTTTTTCTGCAAGATAATTTATTAGTGAACACTGCTCCGAATACCAGTTGGCCTTGGCTGTCATGTAACAGAAGGATGAACTGTCTGTATTCCTGAAGCCACCAATTGGATTTTTTTTTTCTACTTTTCACTATGACATTGTAAAGTATTACAGCCCAGATTCACCAACCAGATATCTGTGGCTGCACTTTTCACCTTTTTATAGAGCATTCGTTCTGCTGTTGTCATGCAGGATTGAATGTGATACAAAGCGTTCTCTCATTGGATGAGGTGGAGAGAGGCTGTGATGTCACACTCTCCACCTCATCCAGTCAGAGAAGGTTTTGCATTCTGTGAGAAATGTTCAGTAAGCAGCAGGGCACCGGAGTGGCAGTGTCTACATCAATGATTTCCAGCTTCTATGGATCTCACAAGTATGGTATATACATAGTGACATTGGTCCAAGCTGGCCCAATGTAATTATGTAAAAATGCCATACTTGGATTTCTTCTTTAATGAAATCATTTAAATGGTTGTGATTTTAATGGTAATTGTGTGTTCTTATCATAATGAAACGTTTCCAAATTATTATAGAGGTACTTTGGTGGGGAAAAAACAACCAATCAGTATTCTTTCCAAAATTGAAATCTTTGAACCAAACCTTATGTAACGTCTTTTCTAAATGACAGAAATTATTATTTTTATTTTAATAAGAACCACAAAACATTTCTTTTCTATAACATGGCATCTTTTGAATGTTATCTGAAAATTCTCATAAATACCACTCCCTCCCTCCCTTCCTCCCTCCCTTCCTTCCTTCCTTCCTTCCTTCCTTCCTTCCTTCCTTCCTTCCTTCCTTCCTTCCTTCCTTCCTTCCTTCCTTCCTTCCTTCCTTCCTTCCTTCCTTCCTTCCTTCCTTCCTTCCTTCCTTCCTTCCTTCCTTCCTTCCTTCCTTCCTTCCTTCCTTCCTTCCTCTCTCTTTTTTTTTTTTTTTTTTTTTTTTTATACCAGAGCCTTACAACTACCTCCTCTGTAGTATGGCCGGAGTCTTGCTGCGCCCTGCAATAAAATATGGCCTGAGGCTTGCTGTGCATTCCACTGTAATATGCCTGGAGTCTGGCTGGTCCTCTGCTGTAGCAAGGTGGAGGGTTTGTGTCCTCTGCTGTAATATGGCAGGAGATTTTCTGCACCCTCCACTCTAGTATGGTGGGTGGTTTGTTGCGCCTTTTAATAGTAGCCCGGCGGCAGGCTTGCCGTGCCCTCTGCTGTAGCGTGGCGGGAGGCTCGCCTTGCCCTCCGCTGTAGCGTGACGGGAGGCTCGCCGGGCCCTCTGCTGTAGCGTGACAGGAAGCTCGCCGCGCCCTCCGCTGTAGCGTGGCGGGAGGCTCGCCGCGCCCTCCGCTGTAGCGTGATGGGAGGCTCGCCGCGCCCTCCGCTGTAGCGTGACGGGAGGCTCTCCGCGCCCTCCGCTGTAGCGTGACGGGAGGCTCGCCGCGCCCTCCGCTGTAGCGTGACGGGAGGCTCGCCGCGCCCTCCGCTGTAGCGTGACGGGAGGCTCGCCGCGCCCTCCGCTGTAGCGTGACGGGAGGCTCGCCGCGCCCTCCGCTGTAGCGTGACGGGAGGCTCGCCGCGCCCTCCGCTGTAGCGCGACGGGAGGCTCGCCGCGCCCTCCGCTGTAGCGCGACGGGAGGCTCGCCGCGCCCTCCGCTGTAGCGCGACGGGAGGCTCGCCGCGCCCTCCGCTGTAGCACGACGGGAGGCTCGCCGCGCCCTCCGCTGTAGCGCGACGGGAGGCTCGCCGCGCCCTCCGCTGTAGCGCGACGGGAGGCTCGCCGCGCCCTCTGCTGTAGCGTGACGGGAGGCTCGCCGCGCCCTCCGCTGTAGCATGGCTATAGACTGTTCTGATTTTGTTATGCTAATTGTTTATGCAATTGTTATAAACCTACATAAAGCTCTCATTAATCAGTGTTTGAGAAGAATTTTGCAGGACCGTCTATAGCTAGTCATATTGGTCAATTAGGGATTACACTCATTACTCAATGTACTTCCATTAACATTTTGGCTAATTTAGGGGGGAAAATTAATACGGTACTCCGGTTTTGGACATGAGGGGCACATGGCTTAGCTGGGCAGCTACATGTGCTAAATCCACAGCAACTGTGTAGAATTTTCATTTCAGTCTTGTACTGCACTGTGAGAATTGCAATGGTTTGTGAAGGCAGAACAGGCCAAGACTATTTTACCCATAGACACTTTGATAAATGAGGCGCAGCAAGACATGAGATCGCCACGGACATCCAGGGCATCATCTGACAACCTGTAATGGTTTTTTTTTGCTACCATTTTCCAGGTAAACATTCGCATTCAGCTTGTCCTTATTTGCCTAAGTGTACAAATTTAGGGAATGAGTAGGCCTCTGTGACACCGTTTATCTTGGGAATGGGGGACACCTATGATGGCTATCCCCCCTACATATTCTGGGGTCGGGTATGTCTGCTTTTTGTCCCTAAAACATAAGATTGTCTAAATCATTGGGTGATGAATTTCCCTTGTCTATGGCTATTTTTTAGCATTTATCTACTGTATTTCATGCAAAAAATCAGAAGAAATAATAAAAAAAAAAATGTGTTGTCCATTGCAGCCAATAAGCTCACAACTATTAGTTCTACTCTGCCCTGGAAAGGACAGTTAGGACTATTCTGTTTTGGCTATGGGTGACATAATCTTTGGTTTTCTTCTGCTGTAACAGTTTGTGTTTTTATTTAGCCCCAGCGTTCTAACGCCAGGGGTTAATCGGATTATATGAAGGTCCATGCTGCTCAATGCACAATCCTATTCACTGTTCATTAATAAATGGTTTGATTTTACTCTTGTGTGCTCTTACCTTATTTATTATTTATTTATTTTTGTATTATTCTCCAACTCAAGATTGAAATTCTAAACAAAGGTTGTAACTATTCGACAACCCCCTAGGTTTGTGTCACACTAGCAATCCTGTTACTGATAGGAAGCCACCGGCAACAGTATCACAAAGGAGACATCTCATCTGGTCCTATGGCATTGCTCCCTCCCAGCCGAAAATTGCAGAATCTTAGTGGTTGTAAACCTCGGACATAAAATCTGAACAAAGCATATCCCTCTATAGTGTGTACTTGTCTCAATTAAGAGCACTTAGGGGTTGATTTACTAAAGCCAAATAGACTGTGCACTCTGCAAGTGCAGTTGCTCCAGAGCTTAGTAAATGAGGTAAAGCTTCAACTTGCAAAAAGTACCCAATCATGTGCAAGGGGAAAAAAAAATATGCATTTTAAGTTGCACACAATTGGATGATGGAAGTCAGCAGAACTTCTCATTTACTAATCTCTGGCAGATTGCAACTGCTGTGTGAAGGGGGGTGTGTCCCTTCCCTCCAATCAGCTTTTTGAACTTTCCATACTGAGCTTTGCAGTGTAACTTCAGCTCTCTGCCTCCTTCTTTTTTTTTTTTTTTTTTTTTTTTTTTCTGAACTCTCAGACAAGCTTATACATTATGGACCTTGAATGGATGTAGAGAAGAGAAAACTGCAGATAAACAGGTACAACTTATGTAACAGGATTTGTTTAATCTCTGTGCATTGCCTAAAGCCAGTCACTTTACTGGGTTTACAGTTTTGCTCATAAGTTTACATACCCTGGCAGAATTTATGATTGCTTGATCATTTTTCAGAGAATATGATTGATAAAACAAAAACTTTTCTTTCACTCATGGTTAGTGTTTGACTGAAGCCATTTATTATCAATCAACTGTGTTTACTCTTTTTAAATCATAATGGCAACAGAAACCACCCAAATGACCCTGATCAAAAGTTTACATATCTTGGTGATTTTGGCCTGATAAAATGCACACAAGTTGACACAAAGGGGTTTGAATGGCTATTAAAGGTAACCATCCTCACCTGTGATCTGTTTGCTTGTAATAAGTGTGTGTGTATAAAAGGTCATTGAGTTTCTGGACTCCTGACAGACCTTCATCTTTCATCCAGTGCTGCACTGACATTTCTGGCTTCTGAATCATGGGGAAAGCAAAAGAATTGTCAAAGGATCTGCAGGAAAAGGTAGTTGAACTGTATAAAACAGGAAAGGGATATAATAAGATATCCAAGGAATTGAGAATGCCAATCAGCAGTGTTCAAACTCCTAATCAAGAAGTGGAAAACGAGGGGTTCTGTTGAAACCAAACCACGGTCAGGTAGACCAACTAAAATTTTAGCCACAACTGCCAAGAAAATTGTTTGGGATGCAAAGAAAAAACCCCACAAATAACTTCAGGTGAAATACAGGACTCTCTGAAAACATGTGGTGTGGCTGTTTCAAGATGCACAATAAGGAGGCACTTGAAGAAAGATGGGCTGCATGGTCGAGTCGCCAGAAGAAAGCCATTACTACGCAAATGCCACAAAGTATCCCACTTACAATACACCAAACAGCACAGAGACAAGCCTCAAACCTTCTGGCACAAAGTCATTTGGAGTGATGAGACCAAAATTGAGCTTTTTGGCCACAACCATAAACATTACATTTGGAGAGGAGTCAACAAGGCCTATGATGAAATGTACACCATTCCTACTGTGAAACACAGAGGTGGATTGCTGATGTTTTAGGGATGTGTGAGCTACAAAGACACAGGACATTTGGTCAAAATTGATGGCAAGATGAATGCAGTATGTTATCAAAATATACTGGAGGAACATTTGCATTTATCAGCCAGGAAGCTGCGCATGGGACGTACTTGGACATTCCAACATGACAATGATCCAAAACACAAGGCCAAGTCAACCTGTCATTGGCTACAGCAGAATAAAGTGAAGGTTCTGGAGTGGTCATCTCAGTCTCCTGACCTCATTATCATTGAGCCACTCTGGGGAGATCTCAAACATGCAGTTCATACAAGACAGCCCAAGAATTTACAGGAACTGGAGGCTTTTTGCCAAGAGGAATGGGCAGCTTTACCATCTGAGAAGATAAAGAGCCTCATCCACAAATACCACAAAAGACTTCAAGCTGTCATTGATGTTCAAGGGAGCAATACAAGGTATTAAGAACTGGGGTATGTAAACTTTTGACCAGGGTCATTTGGGTAGTTTTTGTTGTCATTATGATATAAAAAAGAGTAAACACAGTTGATTGATAATAAATGGCTTCAGCCAAACGCTAACCATGAGTCAAAGAAATGTTTTTGTGTTATTCATATTCTCCGAAAAATGGCCAAGAAATCATAAATTCTGCCAGGGTATGTAAACTTATGTTTACAACAAGTTTAAGGGTGTGACACCTCAGTGCTGCAGCCTGGAGGGATTGACCCCTATCCGAGCAAACCTGTGGATTCTTTCCCACTACAATATTTGAATGTGTTTGTTTCCTCAGAGGACATCATACATGTAGTATTCTGTCCCATCCATTTATGTGCTTTCTAAGGCTAGCTTTGACTTTGGACAGTGCGCCCCTTCTCCCTTCACAGGCCTCCGATAACGCAGCTAGCAAGGAGACTGCTGATTTGACAGATGGCACTTTTCTTTGTTTACAAGCACTTGCCCAAGTTAAATGTCTCAACAGAAATTTTAAGAGAAGGGCTTTTCGGCAAAAATTTTCCAGGCAAGTTTTTGCAATTTTGGGCACGCGCTTGTCTGAAGACTGCAGAGCTAAAAGGAAGATACAATGATAGTGAAGCAGAGAGCATCTCCAACCCCTGCAGGGAAGTCACGTTTTACATTGATTCTGTAAATCTGAATTTCTCTTTAAAGAAAACCCGTAATAAAAGGACAGTGACTGCCGACCACCTTCTTGCCAGGTTGTCATGTGGATTCTTCAGACTCAATACTTTGAGAAACTGACCTGGAGCAAGTCAGCTTACTTGAGGAAATTAGGAGCTTGTTGGATTTCTGGCAGATCAGCATGAGATATACACAATATTGTCAAAAGTATTGGGACACCTGCCTTTACCCACACATGAACTTTAATGGCATCCCAGTCTTAGTCCGTAGGGTTCAATATTGAGTTGGCCCACCCTTTGCAGCTATAACAGCTTCAACTCTTCTGGGAAGGCTGTCCACAAGGTTTAGGAGTGTGTCTATGGGAATGTTTGACCATTCTTCCAGAAGTGCATTTGTGAGGTCAGGGGCTGATGTGGATGAGAAGACCTGGCACGCAGTCTCCGCTCCAATTCATTCCAAAGGTGTTCTATTGGGTTGAGGTCAGGACTCTTTGCAGGCCAGTCAAGTTCCTCCAGCCCAAACTCGCTCATCCATGTCTTTATGGACCTTGCTTTGCGTACCGGTGTGCAGTCATGTTGGAACAGGAAGGGCCCATCCCCAAACTGTTCCCACAAAGTTGGGAGCATGAAATTGTCCAAAATGTCTTGGTATGCTGATGCCTTAATAGCCCAACCCTGAAAAACAACCCCACACCATACCCAACCCGCCCCCGCCTCCACCACCAAATGATTTGGTCCAATGCACAAATCAAAGTCCATAAAGACATGGATGAGCAAGTTGTGGGTGGAGGAACTTGACTGACCTGCACAAGTCCTGACCTCAACCTGATAAAACACCTTTGGAATGAATTGGGGAGATTCCGAGATGTCCTCTCCCCTTTCTGTCCCTCTTCATATGGATATGTTGATTTCTTTCCCAACAAAACAATGCTGGTTCCTTGACCCGCAAGAGCCTGTCTACACTTTGTGTAGGAAACAGGCTCTTGGAAGATGTAGTTCTGGGAATGTGCCTATGTCAATCGCAACTGACCTCCCAGCAGCTGCCCCAGCAAGAATTTTAAAACTCTGGTGCTGAGCTCACAAGAAGAGCTAAAAGCTGTTTCCTTGCTACAGGAAAATATTACATTAGCACAGGACTTGATCTAAAGGTAAGAGGGAAGTTTGTGGGTAAATTTGGGTAATTACATTATAGATCTTACTCATCAAAACTTTCCACATCCCTGTTGTCTTGATGAAAATGTGGACCATTATTTCACAAGGTACTAACTCTGCAACCAGTTCAGCGGAACAGCAAATGCTCATTGCTTCACAAAAACCGCAAGAACATTTTCATTATATTCTGCACAATTACATACTATTAAACAAGCATGACATGACAAACTTTCCAAATTTTTTTTTTGTTTATTCACCAAGGAGAAACCCTTAAAATAATTTTCAGGTCCCGTAGAACCCCTGAAAAAAAATAGCGTCCGCACTGCATGGTTAGTAAGTCCTAGATTACATAAAAGAATGTGATGTACATATTTGACAACTAAACCTGCCCTGCTCTGTGTGACAACATCATTATCAGTAATTCAATCAAATGTATAGTAATGGCTAAAAATAAAAACACAGTGAAAATTGTAGTGTCCCGCTTACATTGGTGGTCAGTGGAGACGTGCTCCTCTACAATGGTGATCAATGCAGATGGGTCCCCTTACATTGGTGGTAAGTGGAGACGTGCTCCTCTACAATGGTGATCAATGCAGATGGGTCCCCTTACATTGGTGGTAAGTGGAGAAGGATCCTCTTATAATGGTGGTCAGTGGAGAAGGGTCCTCTTATGATGGTGGTCAGTGGAAAGGGGTCCTCTCATGATGGGGGTCAGTGGAAAATGGTCCTCTCACGATGGTGGTCAGTGGAAAAGGGTCCTCTTATGATGGTGGCCAGTGGAAAAGGGTCCTCCTATGATGGTGGTCAGTATAAAAGGGTCCTCTTATGATGGTGGTCAGTGGAGAAGTTCTCTCCTACATTGGTGGTCAGTGGAGATGGATCCTCTCATGATAGTGGCCAGTGGAGAAGGATCCTTTTAAGATGGTGGTCAGTGGAGAAGTTCCCTCCTACATTGGTGGTCAGTGGAGAAGTTTTCACTTATATTATGGGTGAGTGGAGAAGGCACACCCTTATGTTCGTGGTCTGTGAAAAAGGTGCTTCTTTACATTGGTAAACAATGGAATTAATTCATATTTACATTCATGGTTGATTTAACATAGATTTGCCCCTAATAGACAGTAGGGATGAGATTTGGGCTTGCCACAACCATGGCTTAATGGCAAATCCCTAGGATTTGCACAACTCCTGAATTGCAAACTTTTGGTTGAAGACTTTTTGTAGGTTCCCTGAAAGAAATAAGAAACAACCTACAACGCCTTTGCCCCTGAGACTTTTTCTTGGCCTTGGTACATGTGCCAAATGGCAGTGCCTGGCTTTTCTGGCCTTTTGTTGGACAATATCTTGCTTATTATTCCTACAAATGTCCAAAGTTGATTAGCAAGACCCCCACCCCTATAGACTTTAATGGGGTGCACCACAAAGTTTGAATAGAGATATGTATGGAGGGCGCACAAGGTCTTTCGAAAACTGACCCCAGACCGATTTGCTTATCCCTACTGGACAGCTAATAAGATAACTGGGGTCAGGGGCTACTTACCTTAAAGACAAGCGGAGAGGCTCCATTGGTCCCACTCTGCTGGATGAACTGCACAGGCACGATCAGGGAGGAGATCATTCCACCACTGCTTGAGGAAGCCCTAGCAATCTGTGGAGGAACTCTGGTTGAGAAATGTTAATCTATACAATACAGTACTTTCAGTACATTAGCCACCATGTGCACCTATGTCCATATAGTAACAACTTAACATCCATAATAAAATTCAAGATGATACTTTTTACAATAAAGCCATTACACAGACATTGAAAATGACTTAATTGTGACCCACAAGATGTTTCAGTATTCATCCAGGAATACAGTTAAAGGTCTTGTTGGTTTTTTCTGTCCTGACACAAGACATGGCTTAGATGTTTCATGCAATCTCTATCAACTAGTTGTAGATAAATTAATGCCAGGCTAGAATATAAATAATATCAAATGCATAAAGTTACATAATAAACAAAAAAATAGTACCTCAAAAAAAGAGAGAATCAGATGTCCCAAAAAATAACAGATGAAAATCGTCCCAAGAAAAGTGAATCTTGTAAAGAGAATCCTGGTGCTTACCATAAGACTTCCAAGTGCTCTACCACCTCAATGTGCAATGAGAACTCTTGCCAGAGTTGATGGACTCTTAGATAATAACAAGAGTCAAAAAGAGCATAGAAATTTCAATGGTCCCTGTTGAAGAGAGAATGCATTCTCCAGATCAACCGTCAAATCCTTCTAACACCTCCTCTGCAAATTGATTTATCCAATGCAAACATGAAAGGAAAGCTGGAAGAGCCATAAAGGGTAAAACTGTATGAGGATTTTTTACTTTGTGTACAAACTACTTACAAAGTCACAAGTATTTGGCGCCTGTAAAAAACATTCCGTCCTGGGAGCCCGATAGGTCCCTTTTCTGGTTTCTGATGATGTCAGGAGCAGTAGCTCCGCCCTACGCGTTTTGTCACATCTGACGCCATCGGGGGCATTTTTTTTTTTTTGCTTGGTGTACCACATTCTCCAGGTGTGGCTTTTGTGCAGTATGTTCAAACATCCAGCATTATCCAGGTCGTTTAAAGTATAATCACAGGCAAAACAATTTTCTTGTTTTGGATAGAGGGGAGAAACATTGGAACACCTGTCAGGTTGTTATTGCCATTCGTGTCTCGTTAGAGTAATTCACACTCTCAATTTGTCCTGTGTAATATTATTACCAAGAGTTAAAGGAAATCCCAAAATTTGGGTTGTCATGAGCAGGATTAGAAGGGAAATCTTCCAATGGGGGCACTAGTTTTGGTGACAACCAGAAATTCTGTTACTTTGGAGGCATTTCCTCACTTCCTGTTTTGGGACAGGAAATAAAGGGAAATCTCCCCAATGGGACACAGATGAAAAAATCAAACAAACGACAAAAAAACTGACAGGGGTTACATATAATCCTCTCTTACTTTATCAAAAGTACAACGTTTTTCCTTGAGTTCTTCTAGTGGAACTAAAAGGCAAAACTTTTTTTTTGGTTAGTGTAAGGGAGGGTTATATAGTATATAATCCCTGTCAGTTTTTTTGCCATCTGTGTCCCATTGGGGAGATTACCCTTCACTTCCTGTCCCATAGCCAAACAGGAAGTTAGAAGAAATCCCTCCAAAGTGGAGAAATCCCCAGTGTCTCCATTGGAAGTTTTCCCCTCTATTACTGTTCTGGGGATAACCCCAATTTTTGGATTTATTTTCACATTTGATGGTAACAGTAAACAAGACAAATGGAGAGAGTGAATTACCCAAAGGCCTGATTCACACCTATGCATTTTTAGTGCTTTTTTGCATTTTGCAGATTTGCACAACAGTCCATTTAACAGGGTTTCCTATGGAACTCGTTCTGTAGTACAAATCTGCATATTGCAAAAAGCACTAAAAAGTGTAAATCAGGCTTTAAAAGGGCTCAGGCAGCAATACAAACTTGACAGGTTCTAATCCCTCTTTACTCTGTCCAAAAATAGTTTTGCCTGTTTCTTCTTAAACCACTTGACCTCCGGAAGGGTTACCTTCCTTCATGACCAGGCCATTTTTTGCGATAAGGCACTACGTTACTTTAACTGACAATTGTACGGTCATGCAATGATGTACCCAAATAAAATGTATGTAATTTTTTTCTTATAAATAGAGCTTTCTTTTGGAGGTATTTGATCACGTCTGTGTTTTTTATTTTTTGTGCTATAAACAAAAAAAGACCCCAAAAAAAAAAAATTATATATATATATATATATATATATATATATATATATATATATATATATATAATTACTTTCTGCTTTAAAACATATCCAGTAGTTTAAAAAAAATAAAATAAAATTGTTTCATAAATGTTTTTGATGAAAAATTCCAAATAAGCGTATACTGATTGGGTTGTGCAAAAGTTATATATACTGGAATTTTTATTTATTTACTTTTATACTAATGGTGGCGATTAGCAACTTATAGTGGGACAGTAATAATGCGGCAGACAATCGGACACATTTGACACTTTGCGGGAACTAGTGACAAAATATGCACTGTAACTATACTAATGACACTGTCAGGGAAGGGGTTAAACATCTAGGATGAGCAAAGGGTTAAATGTGTGCCTAGCCAGTGTTTGTGTGTACTATGTGAGGTGTTTTTACTAAGGAATGTGGTGGATTTTGGTCCCTGCTTTGCAGGGACACAAAATCCATCCCTTCCCTCTGTCAGAACGGAGCTCTGCATTGTTTACATAGGCAGAGCTCCATTCTGCATGTAACAATTAGCAGGTGCCGGCGATCATCCATTGGCCGGCACAAGCAGTGCAGGCGTGCGCCCCCAACCCAGAAGTGCAGAGGTACAGTGCCTTGACAAAGTATTCATACCCCTTGAAATTTTCCACATTATGTCATGTTACAACCAAAAACGTAAATGTATTTTATTGGGATTTTATGTGATAGACCAACACAAAGTGGCACATAATTGTGAAGTGGAAGGAAAATGATAAATGGTTTACAACATTTTTAACAAATAAATATGTGAAAAGTGTGGCGTGCATTTGTATTCAGCCCCCTTTACTCTGATACCCCTAACTAAAATCTAGTGGAGCCAATTGTCTTCAGAAGTCACCTAATTAATAAATAGAGTCCACCTGTGTGTAATTTCATTTCAGTATAAATACAGCTGTTCTGTGAAGCCCTCAGTTTGTTAGAGAACCTTAGTAAATAAACAGCATTATGAAGGCCAAGGAACACACCAGACAGGTCAGGGATAAAGTTGTGAAGAAGTTTAAAGCAGGGTTAGGTTATAAAAAAATATCCCAAGCTTTGAACATCTCACGGAACACTGTTCAAGCCATCATCTGAAAATGGAAAGAGTATGGCACAACTGCAAACCTACCAAGACATGACCCTCCACCTAAACTGACAGGCCGGGCAAGGAGAGCATTAATCAGAGAAGCAGCCAAGAGGCCCATGGTAACTCTGGAGGAGCTGCAGAGATCCACAGCTCAGGTGGGAGAATCTGTCCACAGGACAACTATTAGTCGTGCACTCCACACATCTGGCCTTTATGGAAGAGTGGCAAGAAGAAAGACATTGTTGAAAGAAAGCCATAAGAAGTCCCATTTGCAGTTTGCGAGAAGCCATGTGGGGGACACAGCATACATGTGGAAGAAGGTGCTCTGGTCAGATGAGACCAAAATTCCACTTTTTAGCCTAAAAGCAAAATGATATGTATGGCGGAAAACTAACACTGCACATCACCCTGAACACACCATCCCCACCGTGAAACATGGTGGTGACCGTATCATGTTGTGGCGATGCTTTTCTTCAGCAGAGACAGGGAAGCTAGTCATAGTTGATTGGAAGATGTATGAAGCCAATCTTATGTAGCAATAACTCTCGGTGGAGCTGCTGGTTTAAGCGGGCTTGTTAACTTCACTCTGCTTCCCTCTGATTCACCGGCACCGGGTCTAGGGGTTCCGTCGAGTTTACTTCTGGACGACACACGCACCAACACTGGAGTACGTTTTCAATGCTTTATTAAACTAACGACTTAGGAAATAGCAGGAAAGAGGTAGAAAGGAAACTTGCAGAAGAAACTCAAATATCCTCTTGTAGGGTTCTTTTGACAAATGTCCTGGTAGAATTCAGATACTATTTGAAATGCGCTCCCCTCGTGGGACACACTCTTTGCTCTTCTGGATAGGCCTCTCTCACCGGTCTAGCAGCCAGCACGCAGCACGAATCAAAGTCTCTGCCACAGACTTGTTTGGGAACAAAACCCGTACGATCCTCTGCCACAGGATGTATCAGATTTTCTGTAGTGAATGTCAGTCACAGTGCTTGAACCTTTAAGCCAACCCGGCGACACTATGCTGTATAGTTACTTTTGGATACGTCCTCCAACCGAGTCACCAGACCCCTCTATAGACCAGCACGCTGCGTGATCTCTCCAAGATCTCCTCGGTTGTTCAGCTTCGTCACACAGGACCGACAGCTCAGGACCATTCCTCGGCTGCGGTGGTAGGCCCCAGACAAGCCTCTGGACCCACCCCTGTGCCGCAGTATTATGGGCCTCCGGAACGGAGGACCATGAGGTAGTTCCTTAACGCATACCTGTCGGCCAGGAGGGCCAGCAGGTGGCTGAAAAACAAACTCCAAAATATGGCGTCTGTCCCATAAATACCCTCGCCCAGAATGCAACTCGGAGGACCATCTCCACCAAGTTGTCTCCGAGACAGAGGAGCATCTATACGCTTCAACACGTTGCCCTTCCAACACTGACCAGTGATAACAGCGACACCCACCGGTCAGCACAGAAACACACACAACGTCAGCCAAGCTGGAACAGAGGCAAACTTAACCTTCCTAACGAACAAATTACTAAATTTACCTAACATGCGGTAGATTGCAAATCTACCAGCGCTACACTTAGAAGAGAACCTGTTAGAGTGTGCAAAAGACTTGAGACTGGGGCGGAGGTTCACCTTTCAGCAGGGCAACGACCCTAAACATACAGCCAGAGCTAAAGTGGAATGGTCAAGATCAAAGCATATTCATGTGTTAGAATGGCCCAGTCAAAGTCCAGACCTAAATCCAAATAATAATCTGTGGCAAGACTTGAAAATTGCTGTTCACAGACACTCTCCATCCAATCTGACAGAGCTTGAGCTATTTTGCAAAGAAGAATGAGCAAAAATGTAACTTTCTAGATGGGAAAAGCTGGTAGAGACATCCCCAAAAAGACTTGCAGCTGTAATTGCAGAGAAAGGCGGTTCTACAAAGTATTGACTCAGGGGGGCTGAATACAAATGTACCACACACTTTTCACATATTTATTTGTAAAAAATTTGAAAACCATTTATCATTTTCCTTCCACTTCACAATTATGTGCCACTTTGTGTTGGTCTATCACATAAAATCCCAATAAAATACATTTACATTTGGTTGTAACATGACAAAATGTGGAAAATGTAAAGGGCTATACACTATACTTTTTCAAGGCACTGTACACGGGATTCTGCACACCGTGGCTGCCCTGTAGCAGTAAAACTGCTATAGGGCGGTCAGCCAGTGGTTAACCTCTTGGTACCTCTGCAGTGCTGGTATCTATAGATATGTGCCTAGCATGGCTTACTGAAAATCTGCTACTGTCCACTTGTCAGGCTCTGTACAGGCATAGGTGTGCGCAGCCTATTGCATTAGGGTGTGCACCCCAAATGTATTAAAACATGGACGGTGTCAGTAGAGCAGAGGTTGGTGTCAGTAGGGCAGTGGACAGTGTCAGTAGCTTAATATTTTTATTATGTTAATCTTTTTATTTTTTACAATCTTTTTAGGAGCCCCATTCGGGGGCATTGGTGCAATATCAGTAAGGGGAATCTGCACCTCAAGCAGTGATTAGGGCGTGCCCAGGCACATCCGGCACACCCCCTGCACACGCCTATGTGTACAGGGATCATTAATTGGTAAAGATAAGAAAAGGTGTTGGGATTATTTAGTAAGTCACAGATTAAAGTGCAGTAATTCATAGCGATCAATCAGCAGTTATCTTTAAAGATATGACACCTTTTTCTTGTTAAAAAAAAAAAAGATATGACACCTAAACACTGAAAGCTGATTGGTTGCTTTGAAGCCCTGCACTTTGTATACCATCACTGCCCTTATACTGAGAGGTTTTGTCATTTTGGATGGAGTTTTGTAATATCTCAAAAACAACACTAGATGGTGCTATAGCACTACAGTGAGAATACCAAGGCTTAGAGCAGGTTGAGTGAATTCACTTAAAGTGAATCTGAACTCATACAATAAAGATTTGCCATTTTTGGGGGGGAAATCCAGAAATGTTTATTGTGCCTAAGCAGGACCCAGGAGGCATTATAAGCAGGTGGTTGCGTGTGACGCATTCGGTGGGCAGTATTTAAAGGGGTTGTAAAGGTTCGCGTTTTTTCACCTTAATGCATCCTATGCATTGAGGTGAAAAAACATCCGACAATACCGCCCCCCCAGCCTCCCCGTTTTACTTACCTGAGCCCGTTCACCTCCTGCGCTCGCCCCCGATGTCCTCTTCGCTGCTCAGCCTGGCCGTTTTGTGGCTAGCGTGGATGGATTGAAAGCAGCGCAGTCACTGGCTCGCGCTGCTGTCAATCACATCCAGTGACGCGGCGCGCCGGGGGGGCGGGCCGAATGATACAGTGAGCGGCAATAGCCGCCGGCTGTATCACGGGAGCGCGCCCGCATGAACTAACCACCATGCAAGGGAGCTCGAATGACAGCCGCCGAGGGACCCCAGAAGAGCAGGTTCGGGGCCACTCTGTATAAAACGAGCTGTAAATAAAATAAATTTTATTTTATTTTTTTTTTTAATTGCCTTTACAACCCCTTTAATTCTACAGGGCTGCACAGAAAGCACCCTGAAGCTGCATGCGATGCATACAGATGCGGCCTGTTGGTTCAGGCCTCTTTAGGGTTAAAACACGCGATGAGGAAGCAGCATTTTGTCTCCTTCACTGCCTGTCAAATTCCCTCTGAAAAGCAATCCACCGCAGATATTCAGAGCTGCAGCAAGGGCTGCTACACAGGCTCCTTAGGCTCCTTTCACACAGGCAGCCAGGGGGCAGTAAAAACAGACCGTTTATCCCTGTGTTTACAGCCGCCCACCTACAAGCTGATATAGCACCATTTGGGTGAGTACACATTCCTGTGGCAAAGCAGTGCAGTGTGGCAACTTTAACGAGTGAATAGGACCGTGTCCTGACCGAAAGCTGAAGCAGGAATGGCCGAAGATGGATTGAAAATTAGCCGGTCCCTGCTGAACCATCGAATTTCCAATTCATCTATGCGCCCCTTAACACCACCCTCTCCTCTAACTGACAATGTCCAAAAGTGTCTCCATTGCCCCTCCATCCAGACTCTAGACACCCTCAGGCAGGAAGTGTGTTGCTGGCTGGATCACCATGAAATCTCCCTCCACTGAGTCTGGCTGCAGCCATTTTAACTGTGGGCAGCTGAAGCTGCTGCCTGTTCACTTCCTGGATTTACACAGAGGCACAGTTCCAGCTCTGCAGCTTTCATTGGCCCTCTTAGGACTCATCCCCCCTCCCTTCCTAGCAAACTCTTACAAGAGTGAGAGAGAGAGAGAGCTGTGCATGATATCATACGCCTAGTCTAATGACCAGACAAGAAACAGGAAGTGGGCTGTATAAGGTATTTATTGGCAGAAAAAAAATGTTTTACTATCCAAAGTTAAAACAACAAGGGCAGAAAATTTAATAGATGGAAAGTTGAAAAAATGGGGAAGGTCTGCTTTAAGAAGCCACAGCCAGCTCCCAAATCCAAGATGGCACCAGGCTGCAGCCACCAGGAGTGAGTGTAAATCTGGAAGGCAGGTGGGACATCAGGGGTCTTTTTGAGCCCCTTCGCTGTCAAACACATACAAACATAGATACATGCGTTGGGGGGCATATGCAGGGCAAACGTTGATTGTGATACAAATGTTACATATCACCACGTACGCTGGAGTGAGTGAGAAGCACTCTAGGTAGGGGTGCAGCGATACCCTTTTTTCATCGGCAAGAATAAGTACCAATTCTTTCAGTCTAGTACTCCCGATACCGAATACCGATACTTTGTGGTGCGATTTGCGTCCATACAAAAAAAATGCACTCAAATCGCACTGAAAAAAAATTGCATGCGAATTGAACAGGAATGCGGTGCGATTCCTGTCCAAATCGCATGTGGTTTCCCCAACAGCTCCTGTGTGAACCCAGGCTTGTCATAGTGATTTCAGCCTGGGTTGACACAGGAGCAGTGCAGGAAACCACATGCACCGGATTCCTGTTAAAATTGCGTGCAATTCTTTGCACTGCGATTTGAGCCCGTTCATTTTGTATGGATGCAAATTGCATCGCGACGTATCGGTTTCAGGCAATTGGGAGCATTTTCACGAGTACTCGTGAAAATACTCGGTATTGGCACCAATACTGGTAGCGATGCATCCCTAATTCTAGGCCTTTTATATACAGATAACTATGATAACTGATGATCTGTAGGGGCTTTTAAAGCATCTATGGAAAATATAGGGTACAGAAGTTTGTTGTCATTTCATGGGTGCAAGCAATTGTAAGCAGTGGCGGCTGTTGGGATTTTTTTTGGGGGGGGGGGGCGCAAACAACTCCCCCCCCCCCCCGGGCTGACAGTGGAGCGGGACTTGCACAACTGCCCCTACCCCCCCAGCGGCGCGGCACTAACACCCCCAGCAAACCCCCCCACCCGCTGTCTGCCGGTCAGCCCTCACCCCAGATGTGGGCGGTGAGAGCAGCGGTCGGGTCTTTATGGAGTGCGGAGTTAATGCGGCTATCTTCCAGCGCGGTCGCCCCTGTCCTTAAGCGTGACGGGCTCAGAAAAAGCTGCTCCAGTGTCCTCTCCTTGAGCAGCTTCCGTGGTGCATCTCCTCTCTGCTCCTCCCGGCTCTAGGCGTCCAATAGGATCACCTGACATTTTGGCCAGTCAAGAAACAGGTTTCATACCCGCTTCCCGATTGGCCGGGAGGAGGATCAATGTTGCAACAGTGAATTTTCATTTGCTGTTGCAACACACCTGGCTGGGCTCTGGATGCAATGCTCTGCGCCCCGAGCCCATCCTATTTTGAAGCCTATTAGAGCCTCTGGCTCTAATCAGGTGCTTCAAAATACACCCCCACCCCCTCACCTATCCCCATAATTCTGATTTATGCGCCTGGCATCCTAAAAGGGGTGTGGCTCTGTTAGGGGGGGCGGCGCCCGCACACTCACGATGCACGGGCCACCACCGATTGTAAGCCTTTACATGTTGGGTATCTATTTACTCGACACAACCTCATCTTTTATATTTTGCCAGAAATTGGGTAATATATTTGCTTTTAATAAATCATTGCGCAAATATCTTGTGACATAATAAATTGAAACTACCACCATTTTATTCTCTAGGCTGTCTGCTTTTTAGAAAACATATAATGTTTTGGGGGTTTTAACTAATCTTCAGGCCTAAAATGATCTTTTAAACATGCGTGCAAAACCTGCAAAAACAGCAGTTACAGCAGCTAAGTACAGCGGGGAGGATGTTGTGAGTTAGTTCACCTTTTCTTTAAAAAAAAAAGATGAACTTGTCCTTTAAAACTGTTTAAATGACTTCTTAAATGATGTTAACATGTTAAAGCTTATATAATATTTTAGTGATTGGGTTTACATCGGCAGATGGTCTCGTGCCATAGATATATCTATAATTGTCCCTTGTGCACCCCAAGCTGGCTCAGTATAGATGGAGGCTGGTGACAATATGGTCACTCTTCATGGGGAATGTCACCGCTTCCCCCATCATAAGCTGACAGGCTGCCAGAGCCTGAACTCTGAGTCCTGTCAGATGGAGGGGCGTACGTTTTGAAAATATAATTGCTGACGGGCTGAGACTGAATAATTTGGGATTAGTTTAAACCCCCACTGGTGTCCCTAAGTGGTAACATTATCCTAATGTAGCAGCACTGTTCAGCTGGCTAAATGTGTGATGTCAGGGAAAGCAATCATCTCTATATTTAAAGGGTCAGTCCGTCCACAACTGATGGATGGGATGTTACTGTGCTGAATCACTCAATGGCTTCAGCATCTCCCAGAAACTCCAATGGTAAGGTCTGAACCCTGGTGTTGCCTGCCCCCCCACACACTTCCATCCCTGGCACCATGAAGTCTTACTGGATTTGCTGCTTCCACACTCGCCTGCTCCAGCTTGGGGTCTTCTTCTCTGTGTGCGGCCACCGGCACTCCAGCCAATCAAAAAGGAGATGCTATCTTAAAGGACTCGTGTGTTGCTCAAACGTCAACACATTAGCTGCTGAGCCCCATGACCTTCCCAGTGTCTTCGGTGACCTTTGCCTGTGTTGTCAGCAAGCATGTAGACTCTCGGGACCTTTGTGATTCCCTGTGACCCTCTGTGTAGGCACCAGTGTTCCAGCACCTGGCTGCCCTGTATACAGCACATGAGCGCCAGCGTTATTGTAAAAGTTTGTTTCTGTGTTCCCAGTGCCCCAGTGCTACAAGAGACGTTCCCTGCTGTTCCTGTGTTCCCAGCACTCCAGGACTGCAGGAGACTTCCCCTGCTGTTCCTGTGTTCCCAGGTATGCAGGAGACTTTCTCTGCTGTTCTTGTATCTCTAACACCCCAGCACTGAAAGAGACTTCCCCTGCTGTTTCTGTGCTCCCAGCATTCCAGGACTGCAAGAGACTTCCCCTGTTGTTCCTGTGTTCCCAGCACTCCAGGACTGCAAGAGACTTCCCTGCTGTTCCTGTGTTCCCAGCACTCCAAGTCTGCAGGATACTTTCCCTGCTGTTCTTGTATCACTAGCGCCCCAGCACTGAAAGAGACTTCTCCTGCTGTTCCTGTGTTCCTAGCACTCTAGGACTGCAAGAGACTTCCGCTTCTGTTCCCGTTTTCCTAGCACTCCAGGACTGCAAGAGGCTTTCCCTGCTGTTCCTCTGTTCCCAGTTTTCCAGTGCTACAAGAGGCTTTCCCTGCTGATCCTGTTTTCCCAGTGCCCCGGGGCTACAAGAGACTTTCCTTGCTGTTACTGTGTTCCCAGCACTGCAGGACTGCAGGATACATTGTGATTAAGCACATTTCTGTTGTGTGAAATGCATCTACCTTGACCACTGCTGGTGTCCTCTGGTGTCATTTTGGATATTTTCATATTCCAATAAACTTTACTTAGAGCCCACGTGAGGTGCAGACGTTTCCTTTTTGGATAGGATACTTTCCCTGCTGTGTTACTAGCCCTAGCACCTAAGCACTGAAAGCGACTTCCCCTGCTGTTCCTGTGTTCCCAGCACTCCAGGACTGCAAGAGACTTTCCCTGCTGTTCCTGTGTTCCCAGTGTCCTGGTACTACAAAGATACTTTCTCTGCTGTTCCTGTTTTCCCAGCACTCCGAGACTACAAGAGACTTTCCCTGCTGTTCCTGTGTTCCCAGTACCCTGGTACTACAAGATACTTTCTCTGCTGTTCCTGTGTTTCCAGCACTCCAGCTCTGCAAAAGACTTTTCCTGCTGTTCTTGTGTCCTTAGCACCCCAGCTCTGAAAGAGACTTCCCCTACTGTTCCCAGCACCCCAGCACTGAAAGAGACTGCTGCTTCATTGTTCCTAGCACTGCAAGAAACCTTCCCTGCTGCTTTTATGATCCCAGGACCCCAATGCTGCAGGAAACTCTTATACTGCTGTTGTGCGTTCAGCAATCAGCACTCCAGTATCCTCAAAGTATTCCTTCTGTCTGATCAGCTGTAAGAGACTTTCCCTGCTGTTCCTGTGTTTCCAGCACTCCAGCGCTGCAAGAGACTTTCCCTGCTGTTCTTATGTTCTTAGCATCCCAGCTCTGAAAAAAGACTTCCCATGCTGTTCCTGTGTTTCCAACACCCCAGCATTGAAAGAGACTGCTGCGTCATTGTTCCCAGCACTGCAAGAAACCTTTCCTACTGTTTTTATGATCCCAGGACCCCAGTGCTGCAGGAAACTCTTATACTGCTGTTGTGCGTTCAGCAATCAGTACTCCAGTATCCTCAAAGTATTTCTTGTGTCTGGTCAGCTGTAGCCTGTATGAGGGGTGCTTAAGGGCCACAACCTGGGAGCAGTCCTGCAGCAAAATCTTTCCTCCTGTGCTTTGGTTAATACCAGGTGCTTCTTAGACTCTGCTAGACACCATAATATGGGAATCATGGAGTGTGCAGCTCAACACATGGTACCCCTCTAGCCCATAAAGACACTGCACCTGGAGCAGCTACCTTCCTGCTCCCACCCAGCACCCTTTGCCCCACACCCTTGCTATACATTCAGACACCTTGGTTGACCAGCATTCTGTGTCTACTTAGCCTCCGCTGTCCCTAAGTTCCTAGAGATCCCACTTCCAGTGAATATGGACCACAGCCTGTGACAACAGAATTAAAAATGAAAGGGTCAGTCAACTCAAAAGTGATATTTTAGTTGTAGTTGGAGCATGAAGGACTGAGTCAGCCACGTGTCTTCCTTGGACCAGTGGAGAAGAAAAAGGTAAAAAAAAAGTAAGTGAAGCTGGTAGGACCACCATTAACATGAACCATAACAAAATTTACTCCATAAAGTGTCAACCTGACATTGATTTGCCAATTGAGGGGTTAATTTATAAAGAATTAGCATATTGCACATTCCGGCAGTAAAAGTGCATGCACATTCGTTCTGTGCGAATAGGGCAAAAAAACTACAGTAAATAGGCTATATCATGTGCAGTTCAAATGTAAATCCTTGATTTAAAATGGAAAATACCACATTTGGCCACAAGATGGCACTAAGTATTATAGGAAATTCCTTTGATATGTGGTTCCATCTACTGAACAAAGAAGTATTTTCCTTTTTAAATCAATGCTTTACATTCAAACATCACAGGATATAGCCTCTTTGCATTTATTTTTGCTTCATTCACACAGAATGTTTGTGTTTTTATTGGGTGACCGGCTATGAACATTTTGTAATGTTCATCAACCCCTAGTGTCCTTTGGATGTGGTCTTGCTGCTTGGTCCTCATCCATTGAGTTCATAATGTAAAATGCAGTAAAAAGAAATAAATAATAACAGAGAATGAGACCTCCTAGTGCAGGCTACAGCAAGTGGGTGGAGCTGGGAACACAGAACCTGAAGAATTCTGCTTCAGCACACTGACTTCCATACAAAACCTGAATGTCAGTAATGGAGGGACTGCATCATTGATTTGAAAACTGCTAAAACAAGGAATGTAGAAGGCAAAAAGGAAGTAGAGCAACTATTGCAAACAGGGTAATGGGCATACTTTAATCACAAAGAAAGACAAAGGAGTGTATTTATTTTTAAAAAATTGCAGAGCTATGTCTTCTGTGAAACTGCATATGCATTTGTTCTGGGTTAATGGGGGCAAAAAGGAATGCTACTTGGTTATTTTCTCTCCAGGTTGAATGTTACTCTAATCATTAAAATAGAGTGTTTTTGTGAAAATACAGCATTATGGCCACTAGATGGTGCTGACGATCATAGTAAATGATTACTTAGTACAAGTACTAATACAGGGCTGACAATTTAAACAGCGCTTTATATATATATATATATATATATATATATATATATTATATATTATATATATATATATATATATATATATATATATATATATATATATATTACAGCCACATCAGTCCCTGGCCTCAAGTAGCTTACAATCTGAGGTCCCTAACTCACATTCGTATACAGTGGAACCTTTGTTAACGAGTAATGCCGTCAACGAGCGTTTTGAACTTTTTAAAAAAAAATCCTGACTCCGTTTGCAAGTGTTGTTTTGCAAAACAAGCAGAATTCGAGCTAATGGGGTGTGCAGTACCACGTTTGGCCAGAGGTGTGGGGGCGCCGGTGACACTCAGAATCTTTCGGAGCCGTTCGTAAATACTCGGAAATACTCAGTTCCTGAGCCTTTCCGTGGGTTTCCGAGTTCAGCCGAGCTGTCCCTGAGTATTTCCGAGGCTTTCCAGTGCCCCCCACCTCTGGCCACATGTGGTATTGCATGCAATAGAAGTCAATGCGGAACGAATTATGTTAGTTTCCATTGACTTCTATGGGGAAACTCACTTTGATATGTGAGTGCTTTGGATTACAAGCATTCTCCTGTAACGGACTATGCTCGTAATCCAAGGTTCCACAGAAGCCAATTACCCTACTAGCAGGTCTTTGGAGTGTGGGAGGAAACCTACGCAGGCACAGAGAGAACATGCACACGCCAGGCAGGTTGTGCTGTGGTTGGGATTCGAACCCACGACCCTAGTGCTGCTAGACAGAAGTGCTAACCACTAAGGCTTAATGTACACGGGACGTTTTTACAACCTCCTGAGCGATTTAACTTGACAGATAGTAACCCACGTTTAAAATGTCCGTTTTGTCGCGTTTACATGCCGCATTTAGCTGCGTTTGCGTTTAGAAGTGTTTGAAATTTTTCTTTAATTTTTTTTTTCAAAATAGCCAAAAATGAAAAACGCCTGTAAACGAAGCGCGAGTCGGCACCGTTAGCCGCGTTTAGAAGCCTTTGGTGCTTAAAATGCCTCTAAACTCAGCTTCTGAACTCATTTTTTGGCTTTCCAAAAAAGGCCTCTAAACTCAACTGCCTAAAAACGTCATTAAACGAACCTGTGTACATGTACACATAAGATAACATTGGATGATTAAAGGGGCAGCTGAAAAAAGCATCCAACTGTCTCTGAACGTCCGTTTACCAGCAGCTGTGTACATGAGGCCTTAGCTAGGGTGCTTATTTATTTCCTGTGATCATCAGCTCCATCTAGTGGCCATAATGCTGTATCTTTCTGATTCATTCTATTCTTATGAATGAAAAACATTCAACCTGAAGATAAAATAGTCTAGTAACATTTGTTTTCCCCCGCATTCCCACAGAACAAATGCACATGCACAGGAAGAACTGGTTTGCAATTTTTTTTTATAAATGCCCCCCATTGTCTATCTTTGCATCATTCAGTTTCCTTCAATACTACAAAAGGTGCTATTTAAGCCATTGTAATAAGTCAGTGATGGGAACGGGGTGTCTTTTTCACAAACTCAACCTGTCACTTGTCACCACTCTGCAGAGCATCGCTCCATTTTGTGCCGCATTTTTTCCCAGAAATGATACTGAATCGTCCTTATCTGTCATTCCTATCACAGTGGCGTACAATGGCGGATCGGATGTTGGGTCTTGCAATGCATCGGATTGAATGTCTCCTTTATTGTTCAGGAAATCTCTCTGTCAGGATGGTCCGGCCTGTGGAAGACGGTCCTCCTGTTTGTTATACACATAGATCAGCTGGGAGCCAAAGGTTCTATATCTGCTGTATAATCCTATGTGGCTGAACAGTACGAGGCTGCACTATACATTTTTATATATAAAAGAATGATTTATAAAGTATTGCCGGGAGGATTTCCAAGCTGTCACCCTGTAGATGTCCCCTAAGACAACTCCCTCCATTTATAGAACTTTAAAGCTGAAGTTTAATCTGCCTATGTTTTGCCTTCCCTGGTTCCTTTTTCATTACATGCTTTACTTTAGACTCATCAATGCCATCACTGGGTCTCTGTGTTCCTCTAGGCAACACAGGCAGATCATGGCTGGTGGGAGGGGCTGGCAGGAGGCTGTACATAGCTTCCTCTGCATATGCAGAACAGACACAGCCCACTCTACTCTATGGGCCCTCCGATCCACCCAGACAGAAGGGGACGGATCCCTTTCTGTTTGTTAAAGCAGATCAGATGGGAGATAGGTGGGTGTAAACTGACACAAGTCCGCCACTCTATAGAGGTGATTGGAGAGTCTGTTTGGGTCCGCATGAAAAACAGACAGGCGGACCGATTGTGTGTAAGGGGCCTAAGGATGCTTTCACACGGATGCACTGCGGTACCTGCAACTCAATCACCTCAATCTTCTTCCTCAGGATTCCTGCAGGTATGGCTGGCGGCTGCTGCTGCTGGCTGTCCTTCAGGGCTGGTACTGCTGGTGGGTACTACTGGCTGTCCTCCAGGGAAGGTACTGTTGACTGGTACTGCTGGTGGGTACTGCTTACTGGTACTAGACATGTGCAGAACGAAAAAATTTGTTTTGTTTTGATTTGTTATTTACATAAATTTGTTTAATTCGTTTTCAGGATTCGTTTTGTTTATACGTTTTCGAATCAATTTCGAATAGTTTTCAAATTCTAAAAGTTTTCGAATCAATTTAGAATAGTTTTCGAAATTGAAAAGTTTTCCAATTTTCAAAAAGAATAAGATAGAATAGAAAATAAAGGAATAGAATAGATTTTTTTTTCTATTCTATTCCTTTATTTTCTATTCTATTTTTTTCTGTTTGGAAATTGGAAAACGATTTGAATTCGAAAAGTTTTCGAATTTGAAAACTATTTTAATTCGAAAAGTATTTGAAAACGATTCAAAAACGATTTGAAAACGATTACAATTCTAATTTCGTTCGAATTTCGTTATTTGGGATTTGTTTAAATTCGGTACTATTCTAATTTGGAAATTCCGATACATTCGAATTTCCGAATAACGAAAATTCGTCCGAATTTGGGTGGGTACTACTAGCTGTCCTCCAGGGAAGGTACTGTTGACTGGCACTGCTGATGGGTACTGCTGGCTGGTACTAGACATGTGCAGAATGAAAAAATTTGTTTTGTTTTGATTTGTTATTTACATAAATTCGTTTAATTCGTTTTCAGGATTCATTTTGTTTATACTTTTTCGAATCAATTTCGAATAGTTTTTAAATTTGAAAAGTTTTCGAAAAGTTTTCGAATCCAAATAGTTTTCCAATTTTCAAAAAGAATAAAATAGAATAGAAAAAAAAGGAATAGAATAGAATTTTTTTTTCTATTCTATTCCTTTATTTTCCATTCTATTTTATTCTGTTTGGAAATTGGAAAGCGATTTGAATTTGAAAACGATTTGAAAACGATTACAGTTCGAATTTCGTTATTTGGGATTCGTTTAAAGCGGATCTTCACCCATTTTTGAATCAGCATCTCGGTAGCTTCTAAAAGCAACACCGAGTGCCATATGGAGCTTTTTTTTTTTTTTTTTTTTACTTACCTTACGTTATCTGTGTTTCTTTTCTTCTGTCCCTGCGGCTGTGGGCGTGGACTTTGCGGGTATTGTCGTCATATCCTTCGTTACCCGCAATGTCTCCTGGGATCTCATTGTCTTTCATCCCAGGAGACCTCCGCCAAATCTCGTGAGACTTGCCATCACAACGGGGCGGGACTTCCTACGATGACGCCGGTTGTGATGGCAACCTGAGCTCTTGACGGCGTTACATTTTGTCTTCACTGCGCATGCGCGAGATCGGGGCTAGAACGGGCGGTGCATGCTGGTCGAGCTGCATCACCGTATCCCGGAAGAGGATGCCTGTGGGATTCACATGCCCACAGGCAAGATGAAAACCAACTACAGGAAGTTTTAAAAGTTATCTTTACTAAAGGAAAATGAGAACAGAAAGCTGCAGAAACGGAAAAAGTAAGTTAAAGATTTAAATGGATTAAACAGTGTCAGTGGTAGGAAAAAAAAAAATATGTGTAGACAGTGAAACACCGCTTTAAATTCGGTACTATTCTAATTTGGAAATTCCGATACATCCGAATTTCCGAATAACGAAAATTCATCCGAACCCCACATGTCTGCTGGTGGGTACTGCTGGCTGGTACTGTTGACTGGTACTGCTGGCTGGTACTGTTGAATGGTACTACTGGCTGGTACTACTGGCGGGTACTGCTGGCGAGTACTGCTGGTGAGTACTGCTGGTGAGTACTGTTGACTGGTACTACTGGCGGGTACTGCTGGCTGGTAATACTGGCTGGTACTACTGGTGGGTACTGCTGGTGGGTAATGCTGGTTGGTATTACTGGCGGGTACTGCTGGCTGGTACTACTGGCAGGTACTGCTGTGGGATACTGCTGGCTGGTACTTCTGACAGGTACTGCTGGTGGGTACTGCTGGCTGGTACTGCTGTGGGATACTGCTGGCTGGTACTTCTGACAGGTACTGCTGGCTGGTACTGCTGGCGCGTATCCCAGATCGCGGGTTCTTAACCGCATCAGTGTGACAGGAGCGGCGCTGGAGGAAGCATGAGGTTGCAGTAGAGAGCAGAGCCGATGCTTTCTGTATTGTGCTGGCTTGTGTCACAAGTGTTCTGACGAGAAAGGTCCCCCCCATCGGATAGTGTCTGCCCTGTACTATGCAGGCGCAGCCCTTGCGCAGTATGGAGGACAAAGGAAACACCAAAAGTCTCCGAACATGAACAGCTGTTCATGTGCTCTACACGGCGCCTGCACAATCAATAGTACATTCTGTCACATGCTCCCGATGCTCGTGGCAGTACCAGCCAGGCCTTCTCGTTCACATTAGTGCCTGACCTCACAAATGTGCTTTTGGGAGAATGGTCAAACATTTCCATAGACACACTCCTAAACCTTGTGGACAGCCTTCCCAGAAGAGTTGAAGCTGTTATAGCTGCAAAGGGTGGGCCAACTCAATATTGAACCCTACGGACTAAGACTGGGATGCCATTAAAGTTCATGTGCGTGTAAAGGCAGGCGTCCCAATACTTTCAACAATATAGTGTACATTTTAATGTTATTTTTATTATAAAATACCATTATATTTTCAAAGTCACAATGGGTCTGTATTGCATGCAAGCAATGCATTCCTTTGGATCCCACATAGATCTTTACTGACACATCAAAAAATAGACAGAGCTTCATTAACGTAAAGCACGCATTAGCCAGCTATTATGACTTCAGTGGGGGCGCACCTGCCAGGGAAGGGAAACTTTAACGTCTGGATGAAATTAGACATGCAGGTCCCTGATGGTTGTGGGAAAACAATTTATCTTAATTCCTTCACCCCCCCCCCCCCCCCTCCATCCAGAGGAAGCCAGGTTTTAAAGGGTGGAAGGTTTAGAGCCCCCAACATATGTGCCTCATTTGTTCTCCTTACATTACTGGTGGCCTGGTTACCTAAAACTGCATCATCGCCTATATGATGATGATAGATGAGAAGAGAAAAAATGCAGCCATATTAAAGTGTACCTGTCTCTGACATGAAGGGAAAGTAGCCATTTAGTACAAGGAACCTATGCTCATGAACAAAAGAGACTGGTGTTATCAAGTATGAAGGGGTAACTTTGTCACACTGTACTGTACAGCATTACTTCCCTTTTGGCAAATTAGAGATTTAGGATGGGGAAGTCAAGGGTTAGAACCCCTGTCAGGTTTTCTTGGTACATGCCTAAGAGGCGGTAGATCTCCTATTATTAATATCCAGTATTGTAAATGACCATCTTGTTGGTCAAGCAGACTTGCTTTGGTGAGGCTACTCACAAGTAACAGAGCATCCCCAAAAACAGGAGTCCAAATATGTGAGAAGCAGTAAAAGTGTGGGCGGCAGGGCGGCACAGTGGTGTAGTGAGTAGCACTTTCGCCTAGCAGTAAGAAGGGTCGCTGGTTCGAATCCCAACCACGACACTACCTGCCTGGAGTTTGCATGTTCTCCCTGTGCCTGCGTGGGTTTCCTCTGGGTACTCCGGCTTCCCCCCACACTCCAAAGACATGCTGGTAGGTTAATTGGATCATGTCTAAATTGTCCCTAGTATGTATGAATGTGAGTTAGGGACCTTAGTTTGTAAGCTCCCTGAGGGTAGGGACTGATGTGAATGTACAACTTATATGTAAAGCTCTGCATAAATTGACAGCGCTATATAAGTACCTTAAATAAATAAATAATAAATAAAAGTGCCACACCAAAGGTCATAGAATCTAGAAAGTTTTTTTTAATTATTAAATCAATAATAGAATAGGAAATTCAACACGTTTCAGGGGTTGCAAGGGTCCTTTTAAGGCTTGGGCTGGAAGATCTAAGAAATTGAAATTTGATAATAACGCTCTTGGAATGCCTCTTCCGGCATTCTGTTGGTTGAACACGATGGACTTGTGTCTTTTTTCAACCAGACTATCTATGTAACTATGAGTTTGGCAGCCAAAGGATGCTAGAAAAAGCATTCTGCAAGTATGATAATCAGTTTTGCATTTCTTTGATCTTCCAGCAGAAGCTAGATCTCAATTTTTCAAGCCTTGAATAAGAGGGACCCTTGCCACTCCCACAAAGTGTTGGATTACTCCCTTAATAATTTTTATATATAAAAAAAAACAACAACATTGTGGACTACACGCTTCACCATAAATTCACAAGATCTGCTCCTGAAGTCATTGCAAATTGATGACGAAATGCGTAGGTCGGGACTTCTCCTCGTTCTCGTTCTCCTCCTTCTCCTGGTTCTAATAGGTGGCTTGATTTCTTAAAGCAGACTTTCAGTTTAATTCTCATGTTGTCTCAGTTTGAATGGTTTCCCCCATCTTTAATAGAATTGGAATAAAACACAAAATTTTTCTATGTGCAAATACCTTTTTTTGTACATCTGCTCTTCAGCCCATGTCATTCGCCTAGGCCAGTGATGGCGAACCTTGGGACCCCAGATGTTTTGGAACTACATTTCCCATGATTCTCATGCACTTTGCAATGTAGTTTAGCATCATGGGAAATGTAGTTCCAAAACATCTGGGGTGCCAAGGTTCACCATCACTGGCCTAGGAGAATGACATAGGATCCTCTAATCCTCTTGACACCTGGGATATTTTCAATGCTAGGAGATTCAGCTGTGAGGGGAGAGCTGAAGAAAGGCTGGAAGATAGTTGGAGTATGGCTGGAGGGCACTGAGGGGTGGAGACAGGTGGAGAAGGCCAGAGACCATTACTGCGCACGCGCAGTGCTGTGTTACTGCGCATGTGGGACGTCCCTACTACTGTACCGCCGTGCCACACTGCACATGCGCACCCCTCATTTCCATACTGCGCATGCATGTGAGTTGACTTTACTGAGGGAGCAGGATGAGGCAGTTACAAGGAAGCGAAAGGGCGATGGCTTCAGTTGCCCATAGTTAACATGGTGGTGGTGTCATTACAAGGTTAGTGCTGTTCCAAGCTACATTTTTCAATAGAAAAGGCAGATTTTGATAAATGAAGTTGATAACTCAAATTACCTACATTGTTCCACGCTGTTTGTTATTTTTCTGAAATATATCTAGTTTAACTAAAGTTTCTCTTTAATACCTAAGTGCAAAACTTTTGTTTTTTATTCCAATAAAGCTGTATTTCCACTATGTGAGGCTTCCCTTCCTATCTTGATCGTTATTTTTGGTGGACAAGTTTATGGGTTATACGAAGGGTCATCCAAGGACATGGTAATATCCTAGATGGAGGGCTAACAAGAGGGCTGAGTTTATGTGAACCTGGACTACATTGGGTGCTTTTTTGACTCACTTGGTTATACAAGGGGTCAAATAAATCCGGTGAGTGTGGTGTGTGTATATGGGACACGACGGGTCTATTGGAGAGATTCCATCGTGGAGCACACTTATTTGAAGCACACTACTATCACCAGTGTGGATTTTGTTTGGAGTGGCACAGAACAGTTTATCACATTTTGGACATTGATGTTTAATATATTTGGGACTTTAATTTAATGTCACCCTATGGAACATTTGCAATATACAGTATCTCACAAAAGTGAGTACACCCCTCACATTTTTGTAAGTCTATTATTATATCTTTTCATGTGACAAGACTGAAGAAATTACACTTTGCTACAATGTAAAGTAGTGAGTGTACAGATTGTATAACAGTGTAAATTTGCTGTCCCCTCAAAATAACTCAACACACAGCCATTAATGTCTAAACCGCTGGCAACAAAAATGAGTACACCCCTAAGTGAAAATGTCCAAATTGGGCCCAAAGTGTCAATATTTTGTGTGGCTACCATTATTTTCCAGCACTGCCTTAACCCTCTTGGGCATGGAGTTCACCAGAGCTTCACAGGTTGCCACTGGAGTCCTCTTCCACTCCTCCATGATGACATCACGGAGCTGGTAGAGACCTTACGCTCCTCCACCATCTGTTTGAGGATGCCCCACAGATGCTCAATAGGGTTTAGGTCTGGAGACATGCTTGGCCAATCCATCACCTTTACCCTCAGCCTCTTTAGCAAGGCAGTGGTCATCTTGGAGGTGTGTTTGGAGTTGTTATCATGTTGGAATACTGCCCTGTGGCCCAGTCTCCGAAGGGAGGGGATCATGCTCTGCTTCATTATGTCACAGTACATGTTGGCATTCATGGTTCCCTCAATGAACTGTAGCTCACCAGTGCCGGTGTCTTGCCGAATAAGTTCCTTCGGCGGATAGGTTCCCCCCCTGTACTGCGCAGGCGCAGCGCCTGCGCAGTACGTACTACTGTTGGCCGCCGGAGATAGCCGAAGCTCAAACGCTTCGATCAGCTGTACACGGCGCCTGCGCTCTGGGTCCAGATTCCTTCCCCACTATCCAAGTGGACCTAGAGGGGGAATCTAAAAGTGCCGAGCGCAGCGAGGCCGTGCCCGAAGCGTGGCGAGCGAAGCGAGCCCGCGAGGGGCCCTCTTACAGGCGCCGTGTACAGCTGATTTTCAGCTGTTCCGCTTCGGCTATTTCCACCGACTTCTACTGCACATGCGCAGTAGAGGGGGGAACTAATCCGCCGAGCGGAACTTTCTCGGCAGAACACCGGCAGCACTCATGCAGCCCCAGACCATGACACTCCCACCACCATGCTTGACTGTAGGCAAGACACACTTGTCTTTGTACTCCTCACCTGGTTGTTGCCACACACGCTTGACAACATCTGAACCAAATAAGTTTATCTTGGTCTCATCAGACCGCAGGACATGGTTCCAGTAATCCATGTCCTTAGTCTGCTTGTCTTCAGCAAACTGTTTGCGGGCTTTCTTGTACATCATCTTTAGAAGAGGCTTCCTTCTGGGACAACAGCCATGCAGACTAATTTGATGCAGTGTGCGGCGTATGGTCTGAGCGCTGACAGGCTGACCCCCCACCCCTTCAACCTCTGCAGCAATGCTGGCAGCACTCAAATGTCTATTTCCCAAAGACAACCTCTAGATATGACTTTTAGCACGTGCACTCAGCTTCTTTGGTCGACCATGGTGAGGCCTGTTCTGAGTGGAACCTGTCCTGTTAAACCGCTGTATGGTCTTGGCCACCGTGCTGCAGCTCAGTTTCAGGCACCTGGCAATCTTCTTATAGCCTAGGCCATCTTTATGTAGAGCAACAATTCTTTTTTTCAGATCCTCAGAGAGTTCTTTGCCATGAGGTGCCATGTTGAACTTCCAATGACCAGTATGAGAGAGTGAGAGTGATAACACCAAATGTAACACACCTGCTCCCCATTCACACCGGAGACCTTGTAACACTAACGAGTCACATGACATCAGGGAAGGAAAATGGCTAATTGGGCCCAATTTGGACATTTTCACTTAGGGGTGTACTCACTTTTGTTGCCAGCGGTTTAGACATTAATGGCTATGTGTTGAGTTATTTTGAGGGGAAAGCAAATTTACACTGTTATACAAGCTGTACACTCACTACTTTACATTGTAGCAAAGTGTCATTTCTTCAGTGTTGTCACATGAAAAGGTAGAATAAAATATTTACAAAAATGTGAGGCGTGTACTCACTTTTGTGAGATACTGTATGTAGCACTTTATATATTGCTTGACCTGTCTTTTTGGATATAAGGCTGTGATGTTCCCCTAACATTTTTGTGTTTCTATAATTACTTTTTGTTTCATTCAATTGTTATAACTGAAAATAATTGTGTTGTATAGATTAGCATTAGGTTACAAATATGCTAAGTAAACCACATTGCATATTCTTTTATTTATTTCTTTTTTCCACAACTTACTGTTCGTACTATTGTCCCATGAACTGTAGATATATTCATTGTTGGGAATGGTTCCCTGAAGGTTCTTCCAAGGGTTCCTCCATGTTAAACAAGGCTGAGAACGGCTGCCTTAGTCTATTGGAAGCTAAAAATTACTGGGGCTGGAACTTTAATTGACTTCAGAGACACAATCAATCCACTAACCACTCCTAATTTTCATTCCAACCTTCATCTGAAGCAGCTGGTTGCCGGCACTATGGTTGCTGGTGGCCTTATTTCTAAATGACCCTGAACCCAAGTGTGGCACATCCAGGCCAATCGTTAACTGTTTCTGAACACAGAAGCAGATTGCACAGCATCATGTGACCAAAAGCTACAGACACACCCAGAAGAACAGTGGAACTCCTGCTGACTCCAGCTACAAAAGATTTGATAAAAATTATATAAATCTATAAAGATTGTACAAAACTCAGATTGAAACCGAATTGATCTCATATTCACCAACAGCTGTAACGTTTCCTGAGGAGGCTTGGCATTCATGGATTGATTTTACTAGTTACTCTGAAGTTTTATATACTTGTCACCTTTTTTAAACATATGTCATCATTTGTTTATATTGCCTTTTTTCCCAACTGGAAAATTAAATGCGAAATATAGGAGAAAGATGTTCCGGATTACCAAATATGAGCCACCCAGTATAACAAAGAGCCCTTGCATGACACGGAGAGGAAGTGAGATGTTATCGGCCACTTTACTCCACGTAACATTCAATTACAATTCACACGGGATGTCTGGAGCACGGTGAAAAAAACATCTTTGGAAATGGGATGAAGAGGAATCCCGAGTGTTACCAATTCTGACACACATATAAATAAATAGATCTTGTATATAAAGATTGTCATAGCCTAGTGCAGCAGTTCCCAACCTTTATCGCTTGAGTACCCATTGGCAGCCTATTTGCATGAGTTGTACCCGTCAATGGTGGTGGAACAGTGAGCAGAGTAGTGAGTATGATCAACAGTAGGGCTCAAAGTGGCCAAATTGTTCTAAAAGGGGGAGGGGCTTAAAGCAGTAAAAGTGTAAAAGAGTAAAAATACTGCTGCATTGATGTCAGTAGGATAAAAGAGGGAGCTTAGTGGCTGGGGTAAGCAATCTTTGGGGTGCACTATATTGCAGTGTTATATTTGGGTCTGTTTAGGGATATAGCCTGTGACACTGGGTTTCATGGATCTGGGGTTTTGGCAGTGGTGTATTTAGGTTTTGTGCTGCCCTAGTTCTGACTAAACTCGTGACCCCCTAATTTAAATATGACCCACCCCTTCCTGTCAAGGCCACACCCCTTGCTGTTTAAGACCCGCCCTGAAATTTTCAAGTGGAGACACTAGTTCTGAGGGCCTGGGGGTGGGGGGCAATGGATTCCCTTAATTTGCATAGATTTCCTCTCACTTCCTGTTTGGCTATGGGACGGGAAGTGAAGGGAAATCTCTGCAATAGCACAGGAATTGTAAAAAATAAACTGTCAGGGGTTATAACTCTCCCTTACTCTATCCAAAATGAAAAAAAAAAGTGTTGCATATAGTTCTACGTTAAGCACAAATTTCTGATAATTTTATGGAGAGGACTAAGAACATATATCCATACTAATGGTGCAGCAGAAAACATAGCATGGTGAGGAAGGTTTGTGGTCCAGGATGATAGGACAGTCAAAATTAGAAGGGGCGCCCCCCACCCCCCCACAGTTGCGGAATGCCGGCCGCCCGCATACCGGAAGCAATGCGGCCGCTTTATGGGGGCGCTATACTAATTTGCATCTCAGCCCAGTCCGCCCCATAAGACTGGTGCTACACTAACAGTGTAGCGCAAGCTAGTGGGGACTCCGTGCTGCCCCCCTGCAAAGTGCTGCCCTTGTCGGCCTAGGCCAGGATACAGCGTTGGGTTTTGGTGTCTCTGTGGGTTAGAGGTGTAGGCATTCCTCCATGATGTGCATCTGGGCCATGGGGGATGCAGCTCATTGGTACAGTCTTTTGGCTCACCTGTATATCACAAATCAAGGAGAGTCACAGCTCCATGAAGAGTTGAGTGGAGGGAACTAATTCTGTAGTGTGGTACTGCTCTTATTTGTTGAGAGCACTTTCATGGACTGGCAGCCCGTCTGACCCTGAGAAGAGCTGGGTTAGGGTTATTCTGGTGTGGCTCAGAACTTAGAACTCAGGACATAGGACTCAAGTCTCAGGACTTAGAACTCAGGTCTCAGGACTTAGAACTCAGGACATAGGACTCAGGTCTCAGGACTTAGAACCAAGGACATAGGACTCAGGTCTCAGGACTTAGAACTCAGGTCTCAGGACATAGGACTCAGGTCTCAGGACATGGGACTCAGGTCTCAGGACTTAGAACTCAGGTCTCAGGACTTAGAACTCAGGTCTCAGGACTTAGAACTCAGGACAGAGGACTCAGGTCTCAGGACTTAGAACTCAGGTCTCAGGACTTAGAACTCAGGTCTCAGGACTTGGAACTCAGGTCTCAGGACTTGGAACTCAGGTCTCAGGACTTGGAACTCAGGACATAGGACTCAAGTCTCAGGACTTAGAACTCAGGTCTCAGGACTTAGAACTCAGGACATAGGACTCAGGTCTCAGGACTTAGAACCAAGGACATAGGACTCAGGTCTCAGGACTTAGAACTCAGGTCTCAGGACATAGGACTCAGGTCTCAGGACTTAGAACTCAGGTCTCAGGACTTAGAACTCAGGACAGAGGACTCAGGTCTCAGGACTTAGAACTCAGGTCTCAGGACTTAGAACTCAGGTCTCAGGACTTAGAACTCAGGTCTCAGGACTCAGGTCTCAGGACTTAGAACTCAGGACATAGGATTTAGGTCTCAGGACTTAGAACTCAGGACATAGGACTTAGGTCTCAGGACTTAGAACTCAGGTCTCAGGACTTAGAACTCAGGACATAGGACTCAGGTCTCAGGACTTAGAACCCAGGACATAGGACTCAGGTCTCAGGACATAGGACTTAGTTCTCAGGACTCAGGTCTCAGGACATAGGACTTAGTTCTCAGGACTCAGGTCTCAGGACTTAGAACCCAGGACATAGGACTCAGGTCTCAGGACATAGGACTTAGTTCTCAGGACTCAGGTCTCAGGACATAGGACTTAGTTCTCAGGACTCAGGTCTCAAGACATCAAACTCAGGTCTCAGCACTCACAGTGTTGAGAGCCTGAGCCAGCCGCTCCCGCCCCCTCCACAGGCCAGTGCTCCACTAAGCGCTGGAGGAACAGAACAAACAGCGGTGACTGACAGTCACGGCTCTCAGCTCAGAGCGGCAGGGAGAACTGAGCAATCAGCATTGTTTAAACGCTCAGTTCTCAACCTTAGTGACGGCGGGAGTCAGATGCAGCATCGCATCAATGCTGCATCCACCTAGGTAAGTATGATTTTAAAAATCCCATACTTCTCTTTTAAGTAAAATATTACTTTTGGGCATGCAGTCACCATAACAGTCGGATATTGATTGCACCATTAAGTTGACCACAAGTAAAGATATCAATCAGGTGTCGCAATCCTACAAGGAAAAGCTAAACAATTTCTCCATGCAGTACAGTAATAGCTAAAAGCAATTTGCAGATTTTCTGCTTTGGCCTGAACAGCACCTCAATCAAATTATAGCCCAAATACAGGTTCATATATGAAACTCCTTGTACCCACCACTGGAACACAGTGCAGTACAGTCAGTTACTTCCACTAGAGGTCTCCCCATCACACACCAGTTAGAGTTCTCATTGGATGCTGATCACATACTGAACTTTTAACCAGTGACCTTTACCTTACAGACCCAGACTGGATGCGCCCGGGGCGAAAGAAGCTCAAATTAATGTCAAATAACAAAAAAAGAAAAAAAAAATACAAGCTTCTTTGTCTGAGGACCTAATTTTCCTGTTATTAGTTTAGAGAAACATTGAGTGAAGTTGAATTCTGAGCATGGGAAGAATTATTCTTATAATTCCATTACAACAAATGGATGGTACGGTTTTTGGAATGTTATTCTGTCAATCCTGTCCGACTCGCACCACGCCGAATACATCCCTTTTCCCAGGCTGCTCATTTGGTGTAATGTGCATTTTCTGAGATGCGGTAATGGAGCCGTATTGGAGAGTGTTATTTTCTCAGCGGGATCTGAAATGCTAAGCGTTATGGCTGCTAAGACAAGCTTCTGTCTGGTAGCAGTCATTTTTCAATTCAGATAGTGTTACATTTAATAATGGTATAATAATGGGATACTACATAGCAGCTGAAGGTTGAAATCAGGCCTGCAATTAGGGTTGTCTGGTCTCTAAAATGAGGGAGGGAGCACTGAGTGGGCCCCATTAGTTCAGCAGTGTTTGACTGTAATCCTAGTAGTGGGGGGACAGGGTGGAGGAGCAGTGGTATGGAGTTGGCAGGTTTGCCAACTTTGAGTGTAATAAACCATTCTGACCAGTACACCTCCCTAAAGAAGCTTGAAATCCAATCTTCCTCCCAACAATCACACGCACATTAGTGCCAGTTTCAATTGGAATCAATCCACCAGCAAAAACATATCGTTGGCCATAGCAAATCATGCAACTCCCATTAAGCCCAGAGTTGTCTGAGTACATTACAGTATACAGGTAGTAATAGCATTTGGATATATACACTTACCGGTCACTTTATTAGGTACCCCTTGCTAGTCCCAGGTTGGACCTCCTTTTGTCTTCAGAACTGCCTTAATTCTTCATGACATAGATTCAACAAGGTGTTGGAAACATGCCTCAGAGATTTTGGTCCATCATGACATGATAGCATCATGCAGTTGCAGATTTGTCAGCTGCACTTCCATGATCCGAATCCCCTGTTCCACCACATCCCAAAGGTACTCTATTGGATTGAGATCTGGTGAGTGTGGATGCCATTGGAGTACAGTGACCTCATTGTCATGTTCAAGAAACCAGTGGTGAGATGATTGGAGCTTTGTGACATGGTGCATTACCCTGCTTGGTGGAGCCATCAGAAGATGGGTACACTGTAGTCATAAAGGGATGGACATGGTGAGCAACAATACTCAGGTAGGCCGTGGGGTTTAAATGATGCTCAATTGGTGCTAAGGGGCCCAAAGTGTGCCAAGAAAATATCCCCCACACCATTACACCACCACCATCCTGAACCAGTGATACAAGGCAGGATGGATCCATGCTTTCATGATGTTTATGCCAAATTCTGACCCTACCATCTGAATGTCGCAGATGAGATCGAGACTCATCAGACCAGGCAACGTTTTCCAATCTTCTATTGTCCAATTTTGGTGAACCTGTGCAAATTGTAGCCTCAGTTTTCTGTTCTTAGCTAACAGGAGTGGCACCGGTGTGGTCTTCTGCTGCTGTAGCCCATTTACTTTAAGGTTTGATGTGTTGTGCGTTGGGGATACCTGATGTAAGTATGGACTCTGCTGGGGGCACCTGATGTAAGGATGGACTCTGCTGTGGGCACCTGATGTAAGGAGGGACTCTTCTGGAGACATCTGATGTAAGGAGGCACTCTACTGGAAATGCCTGGTGTAAGGAGGGACTCTACTGGGGACACCTGATGACATCTGGTGGCAGGCGTGACGTGGCAAGTGACACACTCAGGGCTCCCAATGATTTTGCATTATTGTGAGTTGAACTATTTCATTTTATATTACAATGTAATAATAAAAAATATAGCACTTCAATCATCCTGACACCATACCAACCATGGTGCCGTGGTGATTGAAGCGCCAAGTTTCTGGAGTACACATATTTCTATTGTGGTGAAGGATCTGGGCCTGCTGTCCCTCCATCCCTCTTTATTTCCTTCTTTCTCTCTCCTTCCCTCTGTATTTCTTTTGTTCTTTCTTTCTTTCTCTCTCCCTCATGAAGGTCCCAGCTACGCTAGCTGGGGGGGGGAGTCAGCGTTGCTCAAAGGAGACATAGTTTACGGTGTCCTGATAGAGATTTGCTGCAAGCAGCAAGGACTGTGCTCAGATTATTAGATGGAAGATTAGCTTCCTCAAGTTACTGCTTAAAGTGGTTCTAAAGGCAGAAGTTTTTTTTTATCCTAATGCATTCTATGCTTTAAGATAAAAAACCTTATGTGTGCAGCAGCCCCCCCAATACTTACCTGAGCCCCATCTTTATCCAGCGATGTTACACAAGAGACTTGACTGTCCAGGACTCTCCCTCCTGATTGGCTGAGACACACAGCAGGCACCATTGGCTCCTGCTGCTGTCAATCAAAGTCAGTGAGTCAATGAGGAGAGAGAGGGGGCGGGGCCAAATCACACCTCCGTGTCTGAATGGACACACAAAGCAGCAGCTCTGCTCGGGTGCCCCTGTAGCAAACTGTTTGCTGTGGCAGCCCTCAGCAGGAGGGAGGGGCCAGGCTACCCGAGAAGAGGAGGATCTGGGCTACTCTGTGCAAAACCATTACACAGAGCAGGTAAGTATAACATGTTTGTTATTTTTAAACAAAAAAACCCCATGAAACTTTAGTATCACTTCAAGGCCCCTTTCACACGGGTGGACCGACTGGGCCCGCCTTTCAGTTTTTCAAGTGGACCTGATTGGACCCTCCATTATCCCCTATGGACTGGTAGATGTAAATGGACATGTGTCCATATACACTCTCCGACATCCAGTCTGATCTGATCCGCTAAAAACAGGTGGATGTTCCCCTTCCATCTAGCGGATCGGATAGCAGTCGGGTGTACACGAACAGGCGGCACATAACATACCTCTCAACTTTTTGAGATGGGAATGAGGGACACCTATCAGCAAAAGTATGCAGGCATAGGACACACCCCTTGCCACGCCCCCTTAAAGGAGAATTGTACAAAAAAAAACAAGATTGGTTAAACCCACAAGTGCTTTTTATACCACTACTATTCCTTTATATTGGCTTTTGGAATTTACAAATGCAGCAATTTAGAAATCAGATGAGAGGTTTAGCACTGGGAAACACTTTTTGATAGATAAAAAGTGCATTTTATATAGAACTATATAGATCAGACCAAAATGAGGGACAAATGAGGAGGGATAAGGGACAGAGGGACATTGCTCCAAATCAGGGACAGTCCCTCGAAATCAGGGACAGTCCCTCGAAATCAGGGACAGTTGGGAGCTATGCATAAGCAGAGCAGACACAGACCAACCATCAGTGGGGATCAGTAGACAGATTCCCCCCTGGCGGATTCCGCCCCAAGTGCAATGGCCTAAAGTTGCTGGAGTATCCCACAATTACCCTATACCTATCCAAGTTCAAGTTTTTTCCAATAAAGTATCAGAAAAGCATACCCCTAGACTGATTACTGAGCCAAGAAATTGACCAATGTGTGCTAGCTGTGAGATCAGCTACTGGGAAAGAGCCTAGGGACCAAAACTGCGATCTTCTACGGGGTAAGCGCTAGATTTACATTCACATTTAATGCACCAATACAAGTGAACATTGAAGAATAGACTATGATCTTATGTCTATGGCTAACTCCAGAGATTGTCCCTCAAATCTGAGCTCACATTATCTCAGAGAGTTCTCCAGACTTCTAAACTCGTTCCCTCCTTTCTGGGAAGACGCCTGCACTACAGACAAAGGTTTTGGTGAGATTTGTTCTCTAATAATTTCTTGCGGCTGTAAGTATGTATCATCTACTGTACTTCTATAGGACTGTGGGGACTGGAGAGGTGGTAATATATAGAGTTCATTTCTCCATAATCTGCCATTTGTTGCCCCGGCATGGACACAATACGAGGGGAAGAGTGTAACTCCTGCGTTAACCTTTCCTCCGGTCAGAGATATGCCGGGGACCAAAAGAGTTATGATATGTCTACACACCAGACACAAAGGGTAATAAACTTTTTGTTTATGTTACTTCCCAGATCATATGATTGATTAGTATCATGGGCCATGGCAGGGCTATTCCTATCATAAGCCAAGGGGAGAAATTGGTCCAAGGTGGCACCATATAGGGAAGGCATGTATTACCATTATCACCTTGGCTTGCCGATCTCACCCTGGCTCTTGCTAGTAAAGTAGATCTAAACCCTAATTAGAAAACATTAAAACAGAACACCATGTTTTTTTTAATTATTAGATCCCCCTTCTGTTTTGAAAAAAAAATTGCCAGTCTCTACTTAAGCTGGCCATACATGGTCGAATTTTCGAAAGAATTTTCTTTTGAAAATCAGAAAATTTGTGCGTTTTGTGATCCGATGGTGCCAACATTGATTTCGAAATTCGGCCAACCAAGCCTTCAATTCCACCTCCTGTTGCTACAGAAAAGAATTTTCGTGCCTGGGAATCTTCTTTTCTTTCCGGGAATTTTCTTTTCTTGCACATGCGCATTTCTTTTTCGATTACATTTCTCCCATCATTGATTAGAAAATCGTTCATTTTTAAAAAAATTTCCAACATGTCCGATTACTCAAATTTGATTGCCGCACAAAAATCAGCTGTTGCTGCCGCCCACTAATGGTGCGAAATACAAACGAAAATTCTTAGATAAGATTTTCTAAAGAAAATTCTTTCGAAATTTGACCCATGTATGGCCTGCCTTACCATTTTCACACTTCCGGCACTGTCCCCGACTTCGGTCAAGTGTTGGCACTTCTTTTTTGGGCAGAATGACACTTGTGCCATTCTTCTCAATTCTTCATGTGAGCATTACCTGTCCTTTGCATGTCCACTAGGGGGCGCATCATCACACAACCTGGGCCCACAGTACTCCAGGATTGATCGGCGCTCACATATTATTAGGTAAGCGGTGCTCAGTCCTGGAAGAATTCTGAAGAAAGAAGAGAAAGTACTTGTGATGTCCCTGGACCAGCAGGAAGACTATAGGAACTAGAGTACGCTTAGGGGTCTTTTTAGCAAGGTTAGTCAAAAAGCTAACGTTCCACTTTAGTTTTGCTAAACTACTGTGTATTATAAACAGCTGACAGGTATTTTGTCTGCATTAAATACAAAGTTCACCAGTGTCATCTCTTTTTGCATCTCAGTGCTGCTGATCTCCTGCAGCCTCTTTCCCCACTTCTTGTCTACATGCGCTTGCTCCAGCATCGGCTGCATATCATTGCTCTAGGGCTTCCTCACATAGACAACGATAGACCAATGTGAGTCAGCATGGCCACTTGTCATTTCCATCAGTTGTAGATGTGACAGGCTGATAACACAGGAGCACCATTGGTAGATAGTTATCACCCCACAACAGGATGTGTCTAAAGAGGGACCTTTATGGCAGGATCGCCAGGTATTATTTGAATAAAAGCTGCTGATTTTAGAAGATTGAAAATTATGTTAACATGATCACTTGCTACCCAGCAAGTTCATGTACTATTCTACATGTAAAAATCATCATTTATTTGCCAGAAAATTACACGGAACCCCCAAACATTATTAATGTTTTTTTTAGCAGAGACCCTAGAGAATAAAATGGCGGTCGCTGCAACTTTTTATCTTGCACGGTATTTGCGCAGCAATTTTCCAAAAAGATTCTGGGTTGCCAGCAGAGGTGGCGGCATTTTTTGAAATGCAGAGGCGGGGCATGACATCATAACATCGTGCCCGGCCTCCAAATGATTATAGAAACTTTGCAGACAATCTGGGGAAGGGTTCAAATATCTAGGTACCCTCAAATTTCTATAAGCCCCTCCCACAAACCCCACATCCCTTTTAGGGGACAGAGTGTTGGAATGAGGCCCTTGTCTCCTCAACGAGAGGACAAGGTGTCTTTCAGGGGAAAGAACCCCCCTCCCACACCCCAAAGCACTCTCCCGATGTTGAAAGGCATGTGGCCTGGTGTAATTCAGAAAGGAAATGGGGTTGGGGGGGCACAGGCTGCACTCCCTATCTGGCAACTCACACCATTTTTTTTTTTTCATTTTTTTATGCCACTTTTGAGGCTGGGTTCCAGTGCGAATTTGCACAGGAGTCCTGTGCGTCTTTTGGACCCTTTCATGTCCAATCTCAGCCAGGTCCTGAAACTGTGAACGGACCCGGGGGGCGTCTATTAAGGGCACACAGGCGCCGTCCCCTCAATCCACGCCACCCCCCTATAAGGTTAATGGATATCCATAGCCGATGCGGCCACACCCTATTCAGGCATCCGGCCCCTTTCAGGATTCTGGGCGCCTGATGTACAGTGGCGGGGTTGTTTTTTTGAAGCACCTGAGTAGAGCCTTTCTGAATGGCATTGCCCAGCTACTTGTCATTTTGTTCACTAAAAACTTGCAAAGTCGGCTAGGAAAAAGCAAGATTGAGCTCCTATGGACTTTTTTTTTTTCATTTATATTTCTTTTTTATAGAATTTCATCATTTACAGACCAGTATACATTCTTATTGAAAAATATAATACTTATCTCCTTATTAAACTAATACATAATTTCCTTCTTTCTAAAACCATATATAGGGTCAGTCCAAAGCAAATTCAGAATTTTTTTGTTTCTTTTTCCTTGCATATATTATCTATATGACATAATTAGCTTATACACATCTACAAATATTAACTACATATATACAAACATATAAAAAAAAATTAACCAACACACAAAAAAAAAAAAAAAAATAAAAAAAAGGGGGCAAATAAATAAAGCGACTAATCCAATCCTTGGCTGATATACTAAGCTGTATGTCTATATCTAAGAAAGAAGTTATCACTGCTGGTGGGTTTTTTCAATACCTTCCTTTCTGCCCACTGGTATGGCCCTCCTTCCCCTTTTTCCTTCTGATACCATACTTACTATCAACAGCAACCTTTGACCTCCCTACAAAGGAACATCAAAAGCCATTGGAGATGGAGCCAACCATGGAGCCAATATCCATGGTTTCCACAGTTTACTTAAATTATTAGGTTTGCCCCTGTTACAATAGATTTGTTGTTCCTTCAGAAGGTTGTCAAATGAGGGTACGCTCGGAGATATCCACTTTAGGGCAATTAGCTTTCCTGCTACCCTGTTTCCCCGAAAATAAGACCTAGCGTGATTGCTGGTGATGGCTGCAATATAAGCCCTACCTCCCAAATAAGCCCTACCCTGTTTCCCCGAAAATAAGCCCTACCCTGAAAATTAGACCTACAAGGACTTTAACTAGGGCTTATTTGGGGGGTAGGGCTTATATTGCAGCCATCACCGACAATCACGCTCGGTCTTATTTTCGGGGAAACAGGGTATAAACAATAATCTGCTAACTGATATCAATATCTCGATGGGCAAAAACTCTTCATCAAGAAAGCCCAGTAAAAACGTCTTAGGATCCAAATCGATATGTGTGTTAAAAGTCTCATTAACTGTATTCACCACCTCTCGCCAGTATCTAGCCAGTTTCAGACATTTCCACATCATATGTATTAAGTCAGCGGGGGATTTTTGGCATCTTGGACAATTCGGAGAATCGTGCCTTCCCCACTTAAATAATTTTATGGACCTCAATAGGGTATAGAGCTACATGCTGTGAAGGCAAACTTCCTACTGGATGCACTGAACCTCCTTCATCGTTAACTGCACTTTTGCTCATCGCTAATAAATAGTGTTATCATACTGCGGTATAACGAATTGTTGTCAGGCTATCTAGCATGTAACAGAACAGCCCAGGAACCCCATTATCATAAAATAAGGCCTGACTCCTGGACAATAATTCCTTAGCACAAACACTGAGGATTCATTGCTGGATATTTAATAAGGTCAGTATATCAGAGCTCAGGCTTTGCAACGCCAAGCTACCAGAGAAGCCCATATATGAAATGCTCATGAATTATGAACCTTTCTATTAATAATCTGTATAGGCAATCACCATGTTTTATTGGCTGCACTTGTCTCTGCAGACCTTTGGCCTCTTCTTCCTGCCTGGAGAGTTCCAACAGCAGCTACTTAATAATAAGGTTGGCAACCAATGGCTTTAAAAACACCATACCTCCCAACCTTTTGAGATGGAAACGAGGGACACCTTTTACCACAAAGTATAAAGGGAAGGGGTATATTTATCTATTAAGTATTTGCATCAAAACAGAAAATGCCTAATAACTTACAGCTCATTTTCCTTGCAAAGCAGCCATAGCCTCATAAAAAAGCTTGTCCCCCGGCCAGCATGCCATAGAGAAGGACCCTTGCTCACTGTGTGGAAGTGGTGGTCTCCCTATAGAGGTCTGACACACACCCTGCTGATTTAGCCCTTCAATCAACAAACTCATTTTCCTTGTTAATTGGGGAGCTCAAGCTCCGACCCTGCAGGTGGGGGTGTCGGACCCCTACATAAAGACCCCTGCTTCCTGATAGAGAGCAAGAGTCCTTCTCTGCAGCATATTGGTAGGACACAGGCATGTCGGAAAGAGGCCCCTTAAGTCGGAAGAGACCCCCGAAGTCGGAAGAAGACCCCCGGAGCTGCCTAATAAATTATTTTAAAAACCTGTCTAGTGTGTTTTTTTGTTTTTTTTGACACTCCCCCCCCCCCGGTGAATGGGTACCCATACTCATTCTCATAGGGTGGGGGGCGGGATCTGGGGGCTCCCTTATTAAAGACAGCTCCCGAAATCCGATAAGCCCCCCGCCCGCAGACCCCGACAACCAACGGCCAGGGTTGTCGGGAAGAGGCCCTTGTCCTCATTAACATGGGGACAAGGTGCTTTGGGGTGGGGGGGCACGCAGGGCGCCCCCCCTGCCCCAAAGCACCCACCCCCCCATGTTGAGGGCATGCAGCCTGGTACCGTTCAGGAGGGAGGGGGGGGCTCACTCGTCACCACCCCCTTTCCTGACCGGCCGGGTTGCGTGCTCGGATAAGAGTCTGGTATGGATTTAGGGGGTACCCCCCGCACCGGTTTTTCAGCGTAGGGGGTTCCCCTTAAAATCCATACCAGACCGAAGGAGGGGGAATCCATGCCGGTTTTTTATTTAAAATTTGGCGTGGAGTTCCCCCTCAAGATCCTCAGAGCACAAGTCACATGCCAAAGTCGGATCATGCAAGAAGGCGACCGACTTTGATCCGACTTCAATGATAGTCAATGGGCTGAAGTAGGATCAAAGTCGGACCAAAGTAGTACAGGCAGCATTTTCAAAGTCGGACCGACTTGTGTCGGACCAGTTAAGACGGCTCCCATAGGGAAACATTGATTTTCACACGTCATGCGACATGAGCTCCCAATGTCGGAGCGTTTGTCGTACCAGTGTGAACCCCACCTTATTTGCAAAGCTTAATTGAACAAACTGAAGTTAGAAGCTGATTGGCTATCACGTACAGCTGCACCAGACTCCGAGTGCACCAATTTAAGTAACTCAACCCTGTCTGGCCAGTATGGTCACCTGCTGACTTGGTACCATCCACAAGCAGCTTAAAGTGATTGTTAACCCACTAAGTTAAAATTACACAATCCTCTCTGTGTATTCATATAATGTCCCCCTGTGACTGTGCCTTATAAAAAAAATGCAGCTGTATACCTGTTTACAGAGCGCAGATGTGCCTCTCTCCTCTCTCGGCTTGACAGCTGCAGCGGGCGGGGCTGAGGATCCCCCGCTGGTGTCAGTCAGAAGGAGGGGAGGAGGAGAGAGGCGGTCCTGCTCGCTGCAGCTGTGATCTGCGCTCTGTAAACAGGTATATAGCTGCATTTTTTTTTTTCTATAAGGCACAGTCACAGGGCACATTACATGAATACATGGAGAGGATAGTAATTTTAACCCTAATTTGAGCAGCAGGGGGGGGGGGGGGGGCACAAACACAGAGCTGACAGGCTAACAAACGCTTTAACTTGTCAATAAGACACGGAAGTTAAATTGAATAATTACAAGTAAAGTAGTTGCACACTATTATGCAGTAAGAAAATGTAAATATAAATATAAACAACCAGAAATGCTGCTGCTGTCACTAGACGTGCTCCCACATAGAATAACAGTAATAAGATATAAATGCGACAGTGCTGCATCAATAGATATCAAATTCACAATAAATGGTGATAGTGATACTGTGCAAAACGTATATGACTGAAAATAAATGTCCAATGATAATAGTGATGATGATAGAATGCAAAACTTAATAAAATAAAAGTCCAATAGTAAAGCGACGATTTCCTCTGTTATCACACAGAGAGATGCAAAGTATTTCTTTACTTCACACAACCTCTATCATAGCTGCCAACTGTCCCGAATTTCCTGGGACATTCCCGGGACTTGGACTTCATTCCCGGATTTGTGGCGTCCCGGGAAATGTCCCGAAAAATTTGGTTCCAGTTTTTGAAACCGCCGCCGCCGCCGCCGCCGCCGCCACCGCTAGAGGTCGGCGGCCGGCGGAGACATTGTCTCCGCCGGCCACCATTTTGTTGGAGTTCAGGAAGACGGCTGGGGGGGGGCTAGACGAAGCTTCTGCGTCGCTGCCCACCCCCTGCCCCGCTCCGCCTCGGCCCGCCCCGCTCCGCCTCGGCCCGCCACGCCTCGGCCCGCCCCGCTCCGCCTCGCCCCGCCTACCCCCCGCCCCGCTGCCAGTCTGATATGGAAAGGGGCGCAGGTTCTAGGTGGGGGGTGAGGGGGGGGGCACTGGGGACACCTGATGTGAGTGGGGGGGCACTGGGGACACCTGATGTGAGGGGGGGGACACCTGATGTGAGGGGGGGGACTGGGGACACCTGATGTGAGGGGGGGGGCACTGGGGACACCTGATGTGAGTGGGGGGGGGCACTGGGGACACCTGATGTGAGTGGGGGAAACCTGATGTGAGTGGGGGGGCACTGGGGACACCTGATGTGAGTGGGGGGGGCACTGGGGACACCTGATGTGAGTGGGGGGGTCACTGGGGACACCTGATGTGAGGGGGGGACCTCTGATGTGAGGGGGGGGCACTGGGGACACCTGATGTGAGGGGGGGACACCTGATGTGAGGGGGGGGCACTGGGGACACCTGATGTGAGTGGGGGGGGGCACTGGGGACACCTGATGTGAGGGGGGGGGGCACTGGGGACACCTGATGTGAGTGGGGGGGCACTGGGGACACCTGATGTGAGGGGGGGGCACTGGGGACACCTGATGTGAGGGGGAGCTCCGCCGGGGACTCCTGATGTGAGGGGGGGCTCCGCCGGGGACTCCTGATGTGAGGGGGGGCTCCGCCGGGGACTCCTGATGTGAGGGGGGCTCCGTCGGGGACTCCTGATGTGAGGGGGGGCTCCGCCGGGGACTCCTGATGTGAGGGGGGGCTCCGCCGGGGACTCCTGATGTGAGGGGGGCTCCGTCGAGGACTCCTGATGTGAGGGGGGGCTCCGCCGGGGACTCCTGATGTGAGGGGGGCTCCGTTGGGGACTCCTGATGTGAGGGGGGGCTCCGCCGGGGACTCCTGATGTGAGGGGGGGCTCCGCCGGGGACTCCTGGTGTGAGGGGGGGCTGCGCCGGGGACTCCTGGTGTGAGGGGGGGCTCCGCCGGGGACTCCTGGTGTGAGGGGGGGCTCCGCCGGGGACTCCTGGTGTGAGGGGGGGCTCCGCCGGGGACTCCTGGTGTGAGGGGGGGCTCCGCCGGGGACTCCTGGTGTGAGAGGGGGCTCCGCCGGGGACACCTGATGTGAGGGGGGCTCCGCCGGGGACTCCTGGTGTAAGGGGGGCTCCGCCGGGGACTCCTGATGTGAGGGGGGCTCCGCTGGGGACTTCTGATGTGAGGGGGGCTCCGCCGGGGACTCCTGGTGTGAGGGGGGCTCCGCTGGGGGCACCTGATGCAAGGACGGACTCTGCTCGGACATCTGAAGCAAGGACGGACGGCTGGTGGCAGGCGACGTGGCTGGTGACACGCTCAGGGATCCCACTGATTCTGCATTATGGTGAGTTGAATGATTTCATTTTATATTACAATGTAATAATAGAAATAATGCGCTTCAATCATCCTGACACCATAACAACCATGGTGCCGGGATGATTGAAGCATTAACACCAGGTGTTTGGAGTATCTTTATCTGCTGATTGTTAAACTTTCTAGAATACACATATTTTTATTGTGTAGGATCTGGGGCTGCTGTCCCGTCATTTCCCTCTCTCTCCCCCTCTCTCCATCCCTCATTCATTTCAGACTCTAACCACACCCTCTAGAGCCACGCCCATTTAAGCCACGCCCACAATTTCGCGTAAACCACGCCCATTTTTCGGCTATTTTGACTATTTTTGCTAGGCCACGCCTGCTGGTGAATGCCCCGCCCCCTAATTATTGGACAGCTCCGCCTACAGCCACAAAAGTGTCCCACATTTTTTTTTTACAATGTTGGCAACTATGCCTCTATGTGTATAGTGCTCCCGCCACCACATGCAGTGTTTCGCCATATTTTGGTGAAACATGTAGAGCTGAAGTTACTGCATCAGTACCCAAGCCGCACAGATCTTCAGTGATGGTTTTAAGAATTATACCTTGATGGTGTTGTTTTTAACATTTTGTAAACACAATAAAATTGTTAATTTTATTATATCTAAAATTGTTTTGTGAAGTATTGGTTTTGGCATCTTTAAAATCCCAATTTTTGTATTTTTTCCATTAGACCATCAGAAACTAGGGACATGCTTCAGGAGACCATCAGAGATGGGTGCATTATTCAGAAGACCATCAGAGATGGGGGCATGCTTCAGGACTGGGGACATGCTTCAGGAGACCATCAGAAACTGAGGACATGTTTCAGGAGACCATCAGAAACTAGAGACATACTTCATGAGACCATCATAGATTGTGAACATGCTTTAGGAGACCATCATACACTGGAGGCATGCTTTAGGAGACCATCATAAACTGGTGACATGCTTCAGTAAGCCATCAGAGACTGGGGATGTGCTTCATGACATACAGTCAGGTCCATAAATTTTGGGACATCAACACATTCTAATCTTTTTGGCTCTATACACCACCATAATGGATTTGAAATGAAACAAACAAGATGTGCTTTAACTGCAGACTTTCAGCTTTAATTTATGTGCCTCCCACTTTTTAGGGGCCAAAAGTAATGGGACAGATCATCCATCAAACTTTCACTTTTTAATACTTGTGTAGCACTAACTCTCGGTGGAGCTGCTGGTTTAAGCAGGCTTATTACCTTCACTCTCGACACCCCTGTTTCACTGGCACCGGATCTAGGGTTCCGTTGAGTTTACCTCTGGACGATTTAAGCACCAACGCACAATGAAGGAGGTAGCAGGAAAGAGGCAGGAGGGAAGCTGCAGGGAAGCTCAAATACCTTTCTTTTGGATTCTTGAGAACGTCCTTTAAAGTTGAATATTATAATTGGATGCAATCCCCTTGTGGGACACAATCTTTGCTCGCCTGGATAGGCCTCTCTCACTAGCCTAGCAGCCAGTATGTAGCATGAACAAAAGTCTCTGCCACAGACTTGCTTGAAATAAACCCGTACGATCCTCTGCCACAGGATGTATTAAATTTGCAGTGAATGTCAGACACAGTACTTGGACCTCTAAGCCAACCCGGCAGTACTATGCTGTAGAACTACATTACGATACGTCCTCCAACCGAGTCACCAGGCCCCTCTCCAGACCAGCACTCTGCATGATCCTTCCATGAAGGGTCCTCCCCTGGGATCTTCTCGGTTGTCCAGTTTCTTCACTCTGGATAGACAGCTCAGGACCATTCCTCGGCTGCTGTGGTAGGCCCCAGACATGCTTCTGGGCCCACCCACGCGCCGCAGCGGCGTGGGCCTCCGGAACAAAGGACCACGAGGTAGCACTCTAACGCATACCTGTCGGCCAGGAGGGCCAGCATGTGGCTGTAAAACGAACCCCAAAACATGGCATCTGTCCCTTAAATACTCTCTCCCAGAATGCAACTCGGAGGACCGCCTCCACTGAGTTGTCTCCGGGACAGAGGAGCATCCATACGCTTTAACACGTTGCCCTTCCAACACCAGCCAATGGTAACAGTGACACCCACCGGCTCAGTGTGGGACCACACGCAATGTCAGCCAAGCTGGAACAGAGGCAAATCTAACTTCCCTAACAAGCAATTCACTAAATTTACCTATCAAATGGTAGATCATAAATCTACCAGCGCTACACTTGGTTGCAAATCCTTTGCAGTCAATTACAGCCTGAAGTCTGGAACACATAGACATCACCAGACACTGGGTTTCATCCCTGGTGATGCTCTGCCAGGCCTCTACTGCAACTGTCTTCTGCTTGTTCTTGGGGCATTTTCCCTTCAGTTTTGTCTTCAGCAAGTGAAATGCATGCTCAATCGGATTGAGGTCAGGTGATTGACTTGGCCATTGCATAACATTCCACTTTTTTCCCTTAAAAAAGTCTTTGGTTGCTTTTGCAGTATGCTTCAGGTCATTGTCCATCTGCACTGTGAAGCGCCGTCCAATGAGTTCTGAAGCATTTTGCTGAATATGAGCAGATAATATTGCCCGAAACACTTCAGAATTCATCCTGCTGCTTTTGTCAGCAGTCACATCATCAATAAATACAAGAGAACCAGTTCCATTGGCAGCCATACATGCCCACGCCATGACACTACCACCACCATGCTTCACTGATGAGGTGGTATGCTTTGGATCATGAGCAGTTCCTTTCCTTTTCCATACTCTTCTTTTCCCATCACTCTGGTACAAGTTGATCTTGGTCTCATCTGTCCATAGGATGTTGTTCCAGAACTGTGAAGGCTTTTTTAGATGTTGTTTGGCAAACTCTAATCTGGCCTCCCTGTTTTTGAGGCTCACCAATGGTTTACATCTTGTGGTGAACCCTCTGTATTTACTCTGGTGAAGTCTTCTCTTGATTGTTGACTTTGACACAGATACACCTACCTCCTGGAGAGAGTTATTAATCTGGCCAACTGTTGTGAAGGGTGTTTTCTTCACCGGGGAAAGAACTCTTTGGTCATCAACCACAGTTGTTTTCCGTGGTCTTCCCGGTCTTTTGGTGTTGCTGAGCTCACCGGTGCGTTCTTTCTTTTTAAGGATGTTCCAAACAGTTGATTTGGCCACACCTAACGTTTTTGCTATCGCTCTGATGGGTTTGTTTTGTTTTTTCAGCCTAATGATGGCTTGCTTCACTGATAGTGACAGCTCTTTGGATCTCATATTGAGAGTTGACAGCAACAGATTCCAAATGCAAATAGCACACTTGAAATGAACTCTGGACCTTTTATCTGCTCCTTGTAAATGGGATAATGAGGGGATAACACACACCTGGCCATGGAACAGCTGAGCAGCCAATTGTCCCATTACTTTTGGTCCCTTAAAAAGTGGGAGGCACATATACAAACTGTTGTAATTCCTACACCGTTCACCTGATTTGGATTTAAATACCCTCAAATTAAAGCTGAAAGTCTGCAGTTAAAGCACATCTTGTTCGTTTCATTTCAAATCTATTGTGGTGGTGTATAGAGCCAAAAAGATTAGAATTGTGTTAATGTCCCAATTTTTATGGACCTGACTGTACTTCAGGAGACCCTCAGAGCCTGGGGACATGCTTCAGGAGACCATCAGAGAATGGGGAAAGACTTCAGGAGACCATCTGAAACTGGGGTTATGCTTCAGAAGGCCATCAGAGACTTGGGACATGCTTCAGGAAACCATCAGAGACCGGAGACGTGCTTTTATGAGACCATCAGAGACTGGGGACATACTTCAGTAGACCCTCAGAGACTGGGGACATGCTTCAGGAGACCATCAGAGAATGGGGAAAGGCTTCAGGAGACCATCTGAAACTGGGGTTACGCTTCAAGAGGCCATTAGAGACTGGGGACATGCTTCATGAGACCATCAGAGACTGGGGACCTACTTCAGGAGACCATCAGAGACTGGGGACATGCTTCAGGGGACCATCAGAGATTGGGGCCATGCTTCAGGGGACCATCAGAGACTGGGGACATGCTTCAGGGGACCATCAGAGACTGGGAGCATGCTTCAGTAAACCCTCAGTGACCAGGGATATACTTCAGGAGACCATCAGAGACTGGGGACATGCTACAGAGGGCAATATGAGACTAAGGATATGCTGAAAGACATTATCAGAGACCATGGAACTGTTACTGAAGGCTGTCAGAGACTGGCCTCCCTTAAATCCATGCATAATAAATGTGCAAATTTCCATGTAGGTCAGTAAAAGGTTTAACGCTAACCTCCAGCCTTTTCTTCAGTCTTGCGCAATTGTGCAGGTTCCTCTCCTGTACGGAAATAGCTTTCTCTGATTTTATTGCACACTAAGCTTCTCAAAATGTGCATTAGAAGTTGCAACAAGTCAGATAGATCAAACCTTATGTCTTGGCAGCATCATCTAGCACTTTTCTACCCAGCCTGACTTTCCCTGGTCTGCACCTTTCATTCTTTGTATTTCAGTTTGTTCAATCATGGAGCTTCAGCATCACATGTAAATGTTAACCTAGTATGCATGCAAGTGGAACGCCCGCTCCTCCAGACTGATACCCATCCATTTGGAGATTTGGATACTTGCATAACTCCTATCAAGAGCCATCATACTGCTTGCATCAGGGCTGATGGCTTTTGAGTATTGAGGCAGTATTGAGACAGGGTGCTGTGATGTTTTTAGGAAGCTATGTACAGCACCCCGCCAGCAACTCCCGCCAGCCATGATCTGCCTGCATTGTATAGAGAAGCGCAGGGACCCAATGATGACATCAGTGTATCAAAAAAATTTTTTTTTTTAACTTTTCATTAGCATGTTGATATGGGGGGGGGGGGGGGGGGTCGTCAGGTAAGGCAAAATTCAAGCAGAATAAACTTCTGCTTTAAACACTTAAATTTTAGTGTGATTGGCCAATTTTAGAAATAATGGTGCGCTCCTGCTTGACCAGAAGATGTTTTTCTTTTCCCTCCGACCTCTATGTTTGGAGCGGACAGGTGCCCAGCATGGAGGATTAATCGCAGGGATGAGACAGCCTGGGACAGAAGAGCAGAAGGTCAGGGGAAAGGAGAGCAGCTGCCCCCTCACCCCAGAGACACTATGACAACATGGACAGACCTGATCGGGCTCTTCTCCGAAGACGAATCTGCCCCAGAGAAGACAATGCCTGCTGCTCTCTATTATGACCGATATAACACCGCTTATTGCCTGCCGGATTCAGGCGTATAAATTATGAGCAGCCAAGCAGAAGGCGAACGCGCACAACACGGCCGGTTAAGGCACAAGTGGGCTCAGGGCAATGATTCAATTAGCAGCCAGACTGCTATAAAGAAAAGGGACATATGTATCCCTGAAGAAGTCTATAGTGACTTTCTCAAGAGAGTAGCTCAGCAGTAGATAAATGTCTCCAGGATCCAAGGACAGTTCCCCCCTTTCGAGATCTCTGGAATTATTGTCTCTGGAAATGTCTCCTTCTATTGTACTGGTGTCCGGCTTACCATAAATTCTTTTGCCTATATTATGTTTGCTTTCTTTATCCTTCAGCAGCTAGATTGAGTGGGACTTTCACAGTGCCTCTAGGCAGCATTGTGACTTCTCAATATAAACCTCCTCCTATATATATATATATATATATATATATATTATATATATATATATATATATATATATATATATATATATATATATTTATTACAGTGGGTATACAAAAGAATCATCCCCCCCCCCAACCCCCTTAAAATAATTAAATTCTGTTGCTTCGCAGCCTGAAATGAAGATAGACATGCTTTTTGTTTTATCCAGATGTATTTACTAGTGCAACTTATAACATCCAAGTGAAAGCTATAACACCAACATGTCATAAAAAAATTTAAAAAATTCAAAGACAAAATCACTGAGTTGGAAAAAGGATCACCCCCTTATTGTCAATATTTTGTTGAACCACCTCCTGCTTTAACCACTTCAGCCCCGGAAGATTTGGCTGCTCAATGACCGGGCCATTTTTTGCGATTTGGCACTGCGTCCCTTTAACTGGCAATTGCGCGGTCGTGCGACGCTGTACCCAAATAAAAATTGACGTCCTTTTTTTCCCCACAAATAGAGCTTTCTTTTGGTGGCATTTGATCATCTCTGTGGTTTTTATTTTTTGCGCTATAAACAAAAAAAGAGCGACAATTTCGAAAAAAACACAATATTTTGTTCTTTTTGCTATGATAAATATCCCCAATTTTTTTTTAAAAAAAGCACATTTTTTCCTCAGTTTAGGCCGATATGTATTCTTCTACATATTTTTGGTAATAAAAATCGCAATAAGCGTATATTGATTGGTTTGCGCATTTTTATTATTATTATTTGTTTTACTAGTTTTTTTACTAGGCGATCTGTGATTTTAATCGGGACTGCGATATTAGGGCGGACACATCGGACACCTTTGACACATTTTTGAAACCATTGACAATTATACAGCGATCAGTGCCATAAAAATGCATTGTTTACTGTATAAATGTCACTGGCAGGGAAGGGCTTAACACTAGGAGGCGATCAAGGGGTTAACTGTGTTCCCTATGTGTGTGTTCTAACTGTGGGGGGAGGGGACTGACTATAGGAGATGACGGATCGTGGTTCCTAGCTATTAGGAACTCACGATCTGCCTCTCCTCACAGAACAGGGATTTGTGTGTTTACACACACACGTCCTGTGTTCTGCCTCTCGTGCCCGCGACCACCGGCAAGGAGCATCGGCACCCCTGCAATGAAGTGGGCGTGCGACTGCGGCGCGCGTGCGTGCCTGCTATCCCGCTTAAAGCAGCCAACGTACAGCAACGGCGGATATCGGGATCATTCCGACCTGCCGCCGTATGACGACGGCTGGTCGACAAGTGGTTAAATACAGCCTTTAGCCCTGGTTCACATTGGTGCGATTTGGCATGCAATTTGACATGCAATGGTACCGTCCTAATCGGTGCGACGCCGCACCTGCGGCGCCGCACCAACTTCCAAAAGTAGTTTCTGTCCTACTTTTGGCGATTTCGGGGTGCGATTTCCATTGACATCTGTGCAGAAACCCACACAGATGTCTGAAATCACCCCCAAAGTTGGGACTGACATGCAGAAATATATCGTGCGAGTTCAGCTGAACTCACACAATTTCATTCCCGCACTCAGTCTGAACCTAGTCTGTTGGGATATGTCTCTACTAACTTTGTACATCTAGACTTTACAATATTTGCTCACCCCTCTTTGCAGAACTGCTCAGGTTCAGGTAAATTTAATGGTGACCGTTTGTGGACTGCAGTCTTCAAGCCATTCCACAGATTTATAATGGTGTTTAAGTCTGAGCTGTGACTAGGCCATACCTGGACATTCACCTTTTTCCTCATTGAACCAATGTGTGGTCATTTTTGTTGTGTGCTTTGGCTCATTGTCATGTTGGAAGGTAAACCTTCTTCCCATTGACAACTTTCTGGCAGAGGGCAGCAGATTTTCCTCAAGAATTTGACAGTATTGTGCCCCATCCATTTTTCCTTCTATCCTGACAAGTGCTCCAGTCCCTGCTGCAGAGAAATTCCCCCATAACAGGATATTACCCCCTCCATGCTTTACTGGAATGGTGTTATTTGGATGGTGAGCTGTATTGGATTTCCGCCAGACATGTTGTTTGGTGTTGAGGCAAAATAATTACATTTTAGTCTCATCTGACCATAACACCTTTTTCTATGTGGCCCCAGAATCTTCAAGGTGCGTTTAAGTTGTCAAGAGGAGACTAAAATTTAATTATTTAGGCAACTTTGACAAGGGCCAAATTGTAATGGGACTGTGTCAGAGCATCTCCAAAACTGGAGGTCCTGTGGGATGTTCCCACTCTGCAGTGGTCAGGACCTACTAAAAGTGGTCCAAGGAAGGAAAACCGGGAACCGGCGAACGGGTCATGGGTGCCCTATTGATACACACGGAGGAGCTCAATAATGAATGCTGGTTCTGATAAAAAGGTGTCAGAACACACATTGTAATGCAGATTGTTGTGGATCATGGGACTCTGTAGCTGCAGACCAGTCAGGGTGCCCATGCCAACACGTGTCCACAGACAAAAACGCCTACAATGGACACATGAGCATCAGAACAGGACCAGGGAGCAATGGAAGAAGGTGGCTTGTTCTAATGAATTTAAGAATGTTTTGAGGAACACAACAGCGAACAGCTATGACTAAGCACTCATCAGCAGTGTGAAACGCGTCAGTTGTTGTCCCTGCACCTCTGTGACTGTATGGATTGACTGTATGGATTGACTGTATGGATTTTATTTATACCTGCAGAGCCCGCATCTGAATGTGCACAAGCAGGGTAAGTGTCTTATGGGATTGCTGCCTGGAGTGGTGTGAACTCAGCGAATTATAGGTGTTGACTTGGCCTCTAAATTTTTCAGATCTCAATTTAATTGAGCATCTGCGGGATGTGCTGGAAAAACAAGCCTGATCCAAGGAGGCTCCACCTTTCAAAAAAAACCAAAACACACCAAAAGTGAACCAAAAAAGTGTATGGGAAGACACACAAAAAAGTGCATTTAGGATGTGCATTGATCCCCTCCCCAAGAGGAAAGCTCCTGATGGTGTAAAGGTACACTCAGGTCCACCTAGACAAAACTCCAAGTGGCCCCTGAACCTCATTATCAGCCAAAGCTGGCAAAAAAGTACTAGGTAGGAGGCTCTCCTGAGGAGAGACCCCTCAAGACACGGGAGGAAGGAACCTAATGGCCACAACATCCTCTCTCTAGACTTCATGGTAGGCCCAAAGACCCACGCTCCATAGCTTTAAGGTGTCCCTGATTATGAAAACAGAACACATAAGAGCAGGATGACGCACACATGGAGAGAAAAAAAGAAAAGCAAAATAAAAAAGTAGGCCTTGCAACCTGATTACAAAAATTGCCCAGGTCTCAACCAAAAGTCGTGGCCATGAGGCACAGTGCAAAAAGCATCTGGTGATGAAGAGGCTTAGTGCTGTTTCACACATTGTGGTCCCAAACCTATGGTGATACTCTGGCACCCCCGCGTACCATTTCTAATGGGGTGCTTGACACCATGGGCCCTTTGGTTTCCCAGCCCCTGACCAGACAAGGTTGCACAGTCAAATCAAGAAGAGGCAGTAGACCCCTCAGGATATTCCATCAGAGCATTACTCCTGTACCCCACCTTACCCAGTGAGTGTCCCAGTTTCTGTTCCCAGGGGAAGATCCCTCAGGACCCCCATCATAGCAGAAGGGGTATTATATTGCCAGCCATTCCAGACTGAAGGTCAGAATGACAGTGAAGCACCCCTACTGGACACTGATAAGCAAGCACAGATACTAAGCTTGATCTTATCCAAAAGGCTAGGAAATGACCAACTCACAACTTACAGGACTTAAAGGATCTGCTACTGACTGCTTGGTGCCAGATACCCCAGCATACCTTCAGAGGTCTAGTGGAGTCCATGCCTGGATGGGTTATGGTGTGTGGATATATTGTTATGGCTGATTGGTGAATATACAGTATACAGCGCCTTGAAAAAGTATTCATATTCCCTTGAAATGTTCCACATTTTGTCATGTTACAACCAAAAACGTACCGTATATACTCGAGTATAAGACGAGTTTTTCAGCACATTTTTTGTGCAGAAAATGTCCCCCTCGGCTTATACTCGAGTCAAGCACTTTTCTGCAGCAGAGAATGACATTTTCCGAACCGACTTTGGGGCCCGTATCCTAGGAACCCCAGCTTTGGATATGTTGTAGTGCTAGATCCACTGGGTTTGCACACCAAATTTGGGGTTCCTAGCACCAAGTGGCCTCGAGATACGGGGCCCCAAATTCTGTCAAATGTGTCCATCTGCAGCAATGTCATTTCGGGAACCCTTTGGGTTCAGAGACCCCAAATTTTGGCTGCAGCTAGGGGGCATCTAGGAAACCTTAACTACCTAGTTTGAAATTCGGGGGACCTATGGCTGCAAATGGGCACAGTGAGGCATGCAAATGGGCATTATCTTTTCCACTTACAGTAGCTGCGCATTTCTCACCCTAGGCTTATATTCGAGTCAATAAGTTTTCCCAGTTTTTTTTGTGGTAAAATTAGGTGCTTCGGCTTATATTCGGGTCGGCTTTTACTCGAGTATATATATACGGTAAATTTATTTTATTGGGATTTTATATGATAGACCAACGCGAAGTGGCACATAATTGTAAAGTGGAAGGAAAATGATGGTTTTCAACATTTTTTACAAATAAATATCTGAAAGTGTGGTGTTCATTTGTATTCAGCCCCGTTTACTCTGATACCCCTAACTAAAATCTAGTGGAACCAATTGCCTTCAGAAGTCACTTAATTAGTAAAAAGAGTACACCTGTGTGTAATTTAATCTCAGTATAAATACAGCTGTTCTGTGAAGCCCTCAGAGGTTTTTTAGGGAACCTTAGTGAACAAACAGCATCATGAAGGCAAGGAACACACCAGACAGGTCAGGGATAAAGTTGTGGAGAAGTTTAAAGCAGGGTTAGGTTATAAAAAAAATATCCCAAGCTTTGATCTACTCATGAAGCACTGTTCAATCCATAATCCGAAAACTGAAAGAGTATGGCACAACTGCAAACCTATTAAGACATGGCCATCCACCTAAACTGACAGGCCGGGCAAGGAGAGCATTAATCAGAGAAGCAGCCAAGAGGCCCATGGCAACTCTGAAGGAGCTGCAGAGATCCACAGCTCAGGTGGGAGAATCTTTCTGTAGCACCCTGGTGATTAGGCAGGGTTGCTAGTAAATTTAGTTTGCCAGACAGTAGTTGCCCTGGTTAATTGTTAGTAGATCCACTGATTCCTCTCTAGTTCTGGACTTGCTGCACCTTCTCTCTTCTGTCGCTAGGTGGTGTTATGCTGGTGATATTAGATAGAGAAGGGCTTAGCAAGGTCAGGTTACGAATGGATGGGAAGTCTCAGCCAATGCCAAGGGGTTTCTTTAAGCCCCTTGGCCTGCTGGGAGAGCCTATTTATTTGGGTGGAGTCAGGTGATCGGGGTATGGTGCCACCTGGACAGCTGTCTTCATTAGGGTTGCCACCTTACCCCCTTAAAACCGAACACATAATAATTACACAGGTTCTGAGGCTAATTTAATACAAGTAAGGCACAAAGTGAATTCAATTACCACCGTAATCAGCCACTGAACCTGTGTAATTAATATGTGTTTGGGTTTAAAGGGATGAGGTGGCAACCCTAGTCTTGGTGAACGTGTGTTATGCTGCCCCGGGCTGCTAGTCCTGAATCCTGAGGCCTTTTGGCTTTTAGGCTGTCTGAAGCAGGAGAAGCAGTGCAAGGTTGGGACTGCAGGATTGGAGTCCAACCGAGAGTAAAAGTTCAGCCGGATGGGGAACCAGTTGTGGTCGAAGGTATTGTTGTTGCCACTAAGGGCCCACCTACCTTGTTACTGGAGACCACCGTGAGTAAGCTGGAACCAGTACCAGAGTAGTCTTCTCACCAGCTGGGGACGGTGAAGAAGTGGGAAAACTTCAGCAAGTGCCAAGCCAGGGACCCAGCAGGACAGCAAAGGTAACACTTGAGGAGCATCAGTGAGTGCCAAGCCAGGGACCTTGTGGGTCAGCAGAGGTGTTGCTTGAAGAGTACCTGTGAGTGCCAAGCCAGGGACCCAGCAGGGTGACGCTTGAGAGCTCAGGGGATCCAGTGGTGATTGGGTCTGAGAGTCTAGTGAGAGACTGGGAGCTCAATGAGTAAAAGTCTACAGTGAGAGACTGTAGTGCAAGAGAAGAACTATTCTGTGTTACCAATAGTTAAGTGTAATACCGTTAGTGACTGTTACAAGATTTGTTGCCATAGGAGACAGTGGTCCTACCTATACAGAAGTTGGTATCCGGCTGGAGGCCTTCCACTGTATAGCTGTCTACCTATAGAAGTCTCGAAGTCTGCCAATTATCATTGCATCTACTTAAGGGTGTCCTGGCTCTAACCCGCTCTCCCACAGTTCTGTTAAGAGACAATAAATCTCTTTTGCATTCAAAAAGTGTCTGGAGCCCATCACTCCATCTTGCATCACACCCACCATGCCTTGTAACCCACTCTACAAAGATGGATGTAAGCCAGGGGTGTACCTAGAGCATTTGGGACCCGGGGCGGATCCTATACCTGGCAACCCCCCCACCTTAAAATGTAAAAACACCCCAGTGTGCCCCCTGCATACCTCTGCATCATTCAATATCTCTTTGTCACTACTGTGTACCCCCTCTCCACAACTGCACCTCTGAACCACTTTACATTACACAGCCCCCTGCACCTCTGGACCCCTTTAGATTACACAGCCCCCTGCATCTCTGAACTTCTTTACATTACACAGCCCCCTGCACCTCTGGACCCCTTTACATTACACAGCACCCTGCATCACTGGACCCCTTTACATTGCACAGCACCCTGCATCCCTGGACCCCTTTACATTACACAGCCCCCTGCACCCCTGGACCCCTTTACATTACACAGCACCCTGCACCTGTGGACCCCTTCAGTGCAAACCGCCCCCCCTTTAGTGCAGACCCCCCCTCCAGTACCTCAGATCAGCGCGGCACATGCACAGCAGGTCCCCTCCACCACTCAGCCCACGGCTGCGAGAGAAGGGGATGGTTGGTGCAGTGGTGTCACCCTGCACCCCCCCCCCCAGTTTTAATGACCAAAACTAAACCAGGTAATGCAATATTGCTTCAGCTCTGCTGTCCACCCACAGGAGAGATCCCTCAGATGCCTTTTACCCCCTAATGGGCTTAATAGTTGAATCCTCGCTGATTAAGCTCGCTAGGGGGCAAAATATGTGAGAGATCTCTCCTGCGGGTGGAGAGCAGAGCTGAAGCAATTTTGCAATTTTGCATTACCTGGTTTCGTTTTGGTCACAGTGAGTTGGCGTCCTGTGTGCGATCGGTTGCCATTTTTCTGTAGGTGTTGATGTGCGCTGTATTTAGGCAGCCCATTAAAATCAATAGGCTGCCGATGCACCAAAATGTCCCAGAAAGTCACATGCATAATAAAATATTTGCTGCAGCATATGGTGTGATGCCTTGCATTGCTTTATTACGGGGGTCAGCAACCTGTAGATCGCGAACCACCGGTAGATTGCGGACAGGTGGCTAATAGATCGCCATCTGGGCTTGCTGACCCGCCATTCCAGAGCATCAAACAGAGTGCAATGCAGAGGGACTACTTGTAAAGTTGGAGGTGTAGTAGGGAACAAGAGCTGAATAAGCTGATGCCTCCTCTGTAGTGCCGACTTCTCTCCCATGCGGAGTGATATCAACTGCACTCTGTCACATATCCCTACTAGTGATCTCCAGAGTGGTGCCAGCAGCTGGAAAGGAGAGATCTTCAGGTCGCGGGTGCAGTGCAGTGTACCTGCAGCTTTCCTGCGGGTTTGCTACACTTAGCCATAGACTTCTATTGTATCCTGCGGGTTTGGTGTTCTTTAGAAAGTGCACCACACCTGCAGGATATAATAGAAGTCTATAGCAAAGTGGAGCTAACCCAGGAAAGTCGCAGATGCTCTGCGATGCACCCACGGTGCAGGTAAACTGCAGCACATCAGTGTGAAAGCAGCCTTATGGGGGGCAGGGAGGAGAACAGTAAGGGTTCATATACTGTACATTTGCAGTTTGGGGGGGTGGTAAAACCCCATGGTTAAGATGTGCATTTTATCACCCCCCAATGGCGGCCCATCCATTAGGGGTGCCGCCCCCCTATTCATGCGTCCGGCCTCCTTATCTACATGCAGGGCGCAGCACTAATGGATTCCAATGGGGTTTTTTTTTTTGTAAGCACGTGATTAGAGCCAAGGGCTCTCATAGGCTTCAAAAAAGGGTGGGCTCGGGGCACAGAGAACTGCGCCCTGATCATACTCAGTTGTGTGACAATAGCGAATGAATAAGAGAAGGGAGGGGATGAATGAGGAGGAGGGAGGTGACGCAAGGTGGAAGCCGCCGTGATGCCTGCAGAGGACAGCAGGGGAAGGGGAAGCCGCTGCCCGTCACCCGTGATGCCTGCGCAGGAGAGCCGGGGAAGCCACTGCCCGTTGCCCGTGATGCCAAGGAGGAAAGCAGGGGAAGAGGAAGCTGTCGCCCAGGTGAAGCGCTGCCCGTCATAGATGGGGTAAGTGCCAGTTCTTCTGATGACCCGACCGACCGGACGGGGGTGCGGGTTACCCAACTGGCTGTGGTGGCTGTGGGTGCACTGCTTGCCGCCTCCCCCCCCCCCCAAAAAAAATTATCCACCAATTGCCACTGCCGCTACCAACCGCCCCAACTGCAAACACAGGGGTGTACACATGTCGCAGCCGCAGCAGGAGTTATATGCCCTGTCATGGTTGGTGGGTGTAGCACTTGCCATGCATGACCCATTCAAGTGAATGAGGCCACTCTACAAGTGCCCTACAACATTCTGCAGTACAGCAAACAAGAGGTTAAAGCAGGCAGCATTGTGTTGCTTTCTCACCACCTGCTTTAACCCCTTGGACCCCACAGAAGCATGCAGTTGCAGAGCACTTGCAGAGTGGCCCCATTTACTTGGGTCATGATTGGCTGGCAATAGTACCCACCAAAAGCAACAGGGGGTATAATTCCTGCTGCGGTATATGTACACCTTTGGCTGCTGATCAGCCGCTAAAGGCGGTAGGCATTGTGGGGTGGTAAAACTGCGGTTCGACCACAGGGTTCCCCCCCCCAACATTACGTGTAAAGGAGTCTTAAGGGTGCTGCTGCCGAATAAGGGCTCATTCACAAGCACAGCAGGGACTGCTGCTTCTCTGATAAGCAATCTGAGTGTGTTTGACAGTTGGCGAGGAGGCTATATGTTGGCTCCTCACCACCTGATTTAAACCCATGATTGCCGTGCAATGCAGGTGATTGTGACACGGTAGTACGGCAGTTTGGGGTGTAAGGAGGTGACACTGTGCCCGGTGATCTTGGAAATCCAATGTTGTTCAGGTAGATCTCCACCTCTTTAAGGTTGCCTACCTCTGCTTTAGTGTGTTGGGGTGCTATTCTAAATGAATGGCAGTGCAATGCGTCAATGCATGTAACGTGTGTTGCGATAATGCGTGTGCTAACAATATGTCAAGGCATAGATGTAAATTGGACATTAAAGTTTATGTGAAATTTTGGTGATTTTTTTTTTTTTTTGTAAGCTCAGTACGTGACGATTTATTTCTCAGGTTGTATTAAAAACATTTTTTAGGAAGTATGACACTTGAACCAACCAATATTGAAAACGCGGAACCTAACATACTTGGTAAGTTTAGGTGAGAAGAGTGCTTAGTGGAATGGAATTGGTCATCTTTGAGCAGAGTTCCCCTTTAATGTTGCAGCTGAACGCTCCCCAGGCACCTTCTAAGTTTTCCATGTATGATGTATGGAGGTCACATAAAGTTTATTGGCGGTGGGGGAGTCTGACGGAGCGGAATGGTCACCTCACCTCTTATTACAACAACAAATCATGTTATGTAAAGAGCAGTAGGAACAGGCGATGAATGGCCGGCGTCCCTGTCTGCGCCTAATGAGAGTCTCTCATTTGTCTCCTGAGCAGCAGATGAGTCCATTCTGGAATAATAACCGAATGATACTACACCGAGATGGAGGGGACCTGCCGCCTAATCGTTATACACTGCTAAAAAATAAAGGCCTGGTCAGTGGTCATAGGAGAGGTCAGCGGTCTGCTGCAACAAAGACTGCAGCTGCTGCAGAACTTCTTCATCAGTACTGCTGGTAATGCAGGTCTGCAGTCTTCTGCTTGTGTGTCTGTGAAGGTTCTTGTGTATTCAGATCATACTATAGCTAGTAGTATTTATTGAAAGTTTACACAGTATAAAGTCAGGTCCATAAATATTGGGACATCGACACAATTCTAATTTTTTTGGCTTTATACACCACCACAATGAAACGAACAAGATGTGCTTTAACTGCAGACTTTCAGCTTTATTTGAGGGTATTTACATCCAAATCAGGTGAACAGTGTAGGAATTACAACAGTTTGTCTATGTGCCTCCCGCTTTTTAAGGGACCAAAAGTAATGGGACAATTGGCTGCTCAGCTGTTCCATGGCCAGGTGTGTGTTATTCCCTCATTATCCCATTTACAAGAAGCAGATAAAAGGTCCAGAGTTAATTTCAAGTGTGCTATTTGCATTTGGAATCTGTTGCTGTCAACTCTCAATATGAGATCCAAAGAGCTATCACTATCAGTGAAGCAAGCCATCATTAGGCTGAAAAAACAAAACAAACCCATCAGAGAGATAGCAAAAACATTAGTTGTGGCCAAATCAACTGTTTGGAACATCCTTAAAAAGAAAGAACGCACCGGAGAGCTCAGTAACACCAAAAGACCCGGAAGACCATGGAAAACAACTGTGGTGGATGACCGAAGAATCCTTTCCCTGGTGAAGAAAACACCCTTCACAACAGTTGGCCAGATTAAGAACACTCTCCAGGAGGTAGGTGTATGTGTGTCAAAGTCAACAATCAAGAGAAGACTTCATCAGAGTGAATACAGAGGGTTCACCACAAGATGTAAACCATTGGTGAGCCTCAAAAACAGATAGGCCAGATTAGAGTTTGCCAAACAACATCCAAAAAAGCCTTCACAGTTCTGGAACAACATCCTATGGACAGATGAGACCAAGATCAACTTGTACCAGAGTGATGGGAAGAGAAGAGTATGGAGAAGGAAAGGAACTGCTCATGATCCAAAGCATACCACCTCATCAGTGAAGCATGGTGGTGGTAGTGTCATGGCGTGGGCATGTATGGCTGCCAATGGAACTGGTTCTCTTGTATTTATTGATGGTGTGACTCCTGACAAAAGCAGCAGGATGAATTCCGAAGTGTTTCGGGCAATATTATCTGCTCATATTCAGCAAAATGCTTCAGAACTCATTGGACGGCTCTTCACAGTGCAGATGGACAATGACCCGAAGCATACTGCGAAAGCAACCAAAGAGTTTTTAAGGGAAAGAAGTGGAATGTTATGCAATGGCCAAGTCAATCACCTGACCTGAATCCGATTGAGCATGCATTTCACTTGCTGAAGACAAAACTGAAGGGAAATTGCCCCAAGAACAAGCAGGAACTGAAGACAGTTACAGTAGAGGCCTGGCAGAGCATCACCAGGGATGAAAACCAGCGTCTGGTGATGTCTATGCGTTCCAGACTTCAGGCTGTAATTGACTGCAAAGGATTTGCAACCAAGTATTAAAAAGTGAAAGTTTGATGGATGATTGTTAATCTGTCCCATTACTTTTGGTCCCTTAAAAAGTGGGAGGCACATATACAAACTGTTGTAATTCCTACACCGTTCACCTGATTTGGATGTAAATACCCTCAAATTAAAGCTGAAAGTCTGCAGTTAAAGCACATCTTGTTCTTGTTGTACCCTGGCAGTGGCTCAGCCTTTCCCTCTCTGGTGGCGCTGGGCAACGTGGCTCTCTCTGGTGGCGCTGGGTAGCATGTCTCTCTCTCTGGTGCTGGTTAGCATGGCTCTCTCTCTGGCGCTGGGTAGCGTGGCTCTCCCTCTGGCACTTGATAGCGTGGCTCTCTCTCTGGCGGTGGTAAAGTGGTAAAGTGCGCTTGATCACTGGATGTGTATTTAACCAGTTCACACCCAGCCCAGTTCTGAGTGAAAAATTTTAAAAATGTATGTATTGTTTAATTGTATTTACTATTTAATTTCTATGTAAAAGAAAGTATGTGACCAATGACAGCATTCTAAGAAACCTTGTAAGTAAAAAAAAAAAAAATTAAGTTTGATGTATTCCTATGTAACCCATTATCAACCCTACACACCCTAATTAACTCCTTCCTCCCCTTCTCCCATTAGGTTTTTTTTTCTTCTGATATTTTTTTTACCTTTTATATTTTTCTTTAAAGTGACTGTAAAGTCTTGTTTTATTCTCCTTAAATAACCAGCATGTTATACTTACCTCCTCTCTTGCAGTGGATTTGCACAGTGCAGCCCAGATCCTCCTCTTCTTGGGTCCCTCTTCTGCTCCCCTGGCCCCTCCCTCCCGTTGAGTGCCCCCACAGCAAGCAGCGTGCTATGGGGGCACCAGAGCTGAGTCACAGCTCCCTGTGTCCATTTAGACACAGAGCCTCGTTTATGCCCCACCCCCTCTCTCTCCTGATTGGCTAACTGACGTTGATTGATAGTAGCGGGAGCCAATGGCGCCACTGCTGTGTCTCAGCCAATCTGGAGAAGAGTCCCGGATGGCCGAGGAACTTGTGGACATCGCTGGAGGAAGATGGGGCTCAGGTAAGTATTGGAGGGACTGGGGCGGCTGCTGCACACAAAAGGTTTTTTATCTTAATACATAGAATGCAAAAACCTTTACAACCCCTTTTTATTTTATTTTTTTTTAATTTGAATAAAAAGGAAATGTGAAAAATAAAAAATAAAAAACAACTATAGAGTGAAATGACGTATGCGCTATCACCCAATCATCAATCCAAAAATTGTTTCAGGAAAAAACTGCCAACACTTTATGTGTCCCTGCATCTATCAAAGCAATATCAATGTAAATTAGTGTGGGGCATATTTCCATATCATACAAATATCCATAGGCGTGCGCACAGGGTGTGCCAGGTGTGCCTGGGCACACCCTAATCACCCTGTGTGGTGCAGATTCTCCCTGTTTAAACCCCTGATATGAATAAAAATAAAATAATAATACCAATAAAATCTACTGACACCATCCACTGCCTTACTGACACCAATCTCTGTCTTACTGGCACCCGCCACTACTCTACTGACACCGTCAGTATGTATACACATGCACACCTATATGTATTTGAGCTTTGAGGTGCACACCCTAATGCAATAGGCTGTGCACACCTATGCAAATATCCCAACAATAATTGATAAATGATAAAATAATGCGAATAAACTTTCCTGTTTCAATTGTTTTTATTGGTGTTTTGAAAAAAGGCATAAAGTAAATAAGTACTGTACAGAGCTGCAGCAAGCCAATAAACTTTTATCATATAAACAATGTGTGTGTTTTCTTGGCAAGCTTCTTGAAAACTTTTATCTTTAACTTCTTCAGATCCACGCTATAGTCGAATGACGGCTACAGCACGGACCTACTTTGCCGGGAGTACGTCAATAGACATTCTCCCGTGCCAGAGCGGCCTGCGCGCCCCCTGCAGGGCGTGCGCGGCACGCACTGTGATCAGTGATTCTATGAGACTCGGGTGATCACAGATCGGAGTAAGGGGTCGATCCTGACCCCTTACCACGTGATCAGCTGTCAGCCAATGACAGCTGATCATGTGATGTAAACAGAGCCGGTAATCGCCTATTCTTTCTCCTCGCGCTGACAGCATGAGGAGAAAAAAAAAAGTCGATCACCGGCGGCTCTCAGAGGGACATCGGTCCTGATCAAGGAGAGCTGCCGCCAGCTCATCTGTGCCACCTGTCAGTGCCACCTAGCAGTGCACAACAGTGCCGCCTACCAGTGCCCACCAGCGCCACCTACCAGTGCCCACAGTGCCATCCATCAGTGCCCACAGTGCCACCCATTAGTGTCACCAATCAGTGCCTCATCAACAGTGCTGCCCATCAGTGTCACCTACCAGTGCCCATCAGTGCCACCTATCAGTGCCCATCAGTGCCATCTATCAGTGGTACCTATCAGTGCCCATCAGTGTCACCCATCAGGGCCCATCAGTGCCATCTTATCTGTGCCCATCAGTACCGCCTTGTCTGTCCCCATCAGTGCCGCCTTATCTGTGCCTATCAGTGCCGCCTTAACTGTGCCTATCAGTGCCCACCAGTGCAGCCTATCAGTGCCCATCAGTGCCGCCTCAGCACATATCAATGAAGCAGAAAAATTACCTGTTTGCAAAATTTTATAACAATCTATGAAACATGATTTTTTTTTCAAAATTCTCCATCTTTTTTGTTTGTTTAGCAAAAAATAAAAACTCCAGCTGTGATTAAATACCACCAAAAGAAAGCTCTATTTGTGTGAAAAAAAATTATAAAAATTTCGGTACAGTGTTGTATGACCGCGCAATTGTCATTCAAAGTGTGACAGTGCTGAAAATTGGTCTGGGCATGAGGGGGGTTTAAGTGCCCAGGAAGCAAGTGGTTAAATAACATATACTGTATAAGCATTTATGTGAAAATGTGCAAAAAGCTGTGCTTCAACTACACAAATAATGTACACTGCTCAAAAAAATTAAAGGAACACTGAAAACACATCAGATCTCAATGGGGAAAAATATAATGCTGGATATCTATACTGATATGGACTGGGTAATGTGTTAGGAATGAAAGGATGCCACATCGTTTGATGGAAATTAAAATGATTAACCTACAGAGAGCGGAATTCAAAGGCACCCCAAAAATCAAAGTGAAAAAATGATGGAGCGAGTCCATTTTGCTGAAATTTCATGCATTGTACCAGAAACATAATTTTTGTGTCTTTTTAAATAGGATAAAATGTACGTTATTTATGTACAGTAATATTAACACTGATCAAAATAGAAAAAAAAAAACAAAACATCTTTTGTGTATCCACTTACCTCCTTTGTGACGGGGGCCATTTTTTGACACTACTATAATTTAGCTGACAATTGCACGGTCATGCAACACTGTACCCAGATGAAATTTATATCTTTTTTTTCACACAAATGGAGCATTTATTTGGTGGTATTTAATCACCACTGGGTTTTTTTGATTTTATTATTTTTTATTATATAAGCGAAAACATTTTGAAAAATGAAAAAAAAAACAAAAAAAAACAATATTTTTTACTTTCTGCTATAACACATATCCAATAAAAAATGCTATAAAAATCAAATTTCTTCATAAATTTAGGCCAAAATGTATTCTGCTACATATTTTTGGTTAAAAAAAATTCCCAATAAATGTATATTGCTTGTTTTTTTTGCGAAAGTTAGAGTGTCTACAAAGTATGGGATAAAAAGTATGGCGAGCAATCTGACACTAACTGACACATTGTGGGAACCAGTGATACTAATACAGTGATCAGTGCTAATAATATAAGATGACACTGTACTAATCACACTGGCTGGGGAGGATTAAGATCTAGGGGCAATCAAAGGGTTACCTGTGTGCCTAACAGTGCTTGGTGCATTCGCTGTGTGCTGTTTTTACTAAGGGATGCACCGGTTTTTATCCTCTGCCTTGCAGGGAAACAAAAACCGGAACATCTGTCAGGATAGAGCTCTGTGTTGTTTACATTCACGGAGCTCTGTCCTGTCCTCCTCTTCACCGATCAGCGGGTCCCGCCCGGCAATCAATGGCCAGCACCCATTGAGCGGCTTGTACTGTGATTAATCACAACACAGCTGGGAGAGCAGGATCACGTTTTAGCAGGGCCGGTGCTACCACTAGGTGAACTAGGCAGCCGCCTAGGGTGCAGTGCTGTCTAGGGTGCAGCCACAGCCGCTGGTTCGTACTGTTTAACCTTGGCCTAAAGTAGTCCCTGTCGCATTATTATTTATTTTTGAATGCCTGGGTCTTTGGTAGGGTGACCACATTTCTAAACTGCCATTCAGGGACCCCCCCCCCCCACAAAAAAAGATGATTTTTGACATTTTTTTTGCAGATTTTTGGGGCAGGGGCGTATGAAAAAAGATTGTGGTGAACAGTGGACATGTCTTAAATTGCGCTAAATATTGGCTTAAAGGGGGTTTAGCGAACAGAGGGTGTAGCCTATCCTACCTATAGCAACCCACATTATCAACACCACACCAAAGTGGCCCATTCTATCTCAACACTCCAAATCAGTCTATCATATCTAAGGCACCCCAAAGTGGACCACCCTAACCACAGCACCCCAAAGAACCCCACACCAGCGGGATGCACAGGGGGAGGCAGTGGGGTGGAGGGGGGGCTGCAGAGTGGTCAGGGGGGGCGCAGAGTAGTCAGAAGGACAGTGGGATGCACAGGAGAACAATGGGATGGACAGGGGGATGGACAGGGGGACTGAGGGATGGACAGGGGGACAGAGGGATGGACAGGGGGACAGAGGGATGGACAGGGGGACAGAGGGATGGACAGGGGGACAGAAGGATGAACAGGGGGACTGTGGGATGGACAGGGGGACAGAGGGATGGACAGGGGGACAGAGGGATGGACAGGGGGACTGTGGGATGGACAGGGGGACAGAGGGATGGACAGGGGGACAGAGGGGTGGACAGGGGGACAGTGGGATGGACAGGGGGACAGAGGGATGGACAGAAGGATGGACAGGGGGACTGTGGGATGGAGAGGGGGGCTGTGGGATGGACAGGGGGACAGAGGGATGGACAGGGGGACAGAGGGATGGACAGGGGGACTGTGGGATGGACAGGGGGACAGAGGAATGGACAGGGGGACTGTGGGATGGACAGGGGGACAGAGGGATGGACAGGGGGACAGAGGGATGGACAGAGGGATGGACAGGGGGACAGTGGGATGGACAGGGGGACAGTGGGATGGAGAGGGGGGCTGTGGGATGGACAGGGGGACAGAGGGATGGACAGGGGGACAGAGGGATGGACAGGGGGACAGAGGGATGGACAGGGGGACTGTGGGATGGACAGAGGGATGGACAGGGGGACAGAGGGATGGACAGGGGGACTGTGGGATAGACAGGGGGACAGAGGGATGGACAGGGAGACAGAGGGATGGACAGGGGGACAGAGGGATGGACAGGGGGACAGAGGAATGGACAGAGGGATGGACAGGGGGACTGTGGGATGGAGAGGGGGTATGTGGGATGGACAGAGGGATGGACAGGGGGACAGAGGGATGGACAGGGGGACTGTGGGATGGACAGGGGGACTGTGGGATGGACAGGGGGACAGAGGGATGGATAGGGGGACAGAGGGATGGACAGGGGGACAGAGGGATGGACAGGGGGACAGAGGGATGGACAGGGGGACAGTGGAATGGACAGGGGGACTGTGGAATGGACAGGGGGACTGTGGAATGGACAGGGGGACAAAGGGATGGACAGGGGGACAGACAGGGGGACAGTGGGATGGACAGGGGGACAGAGGGATGGACAGGGGGACAGAGGGATGGACAGGGGGACTGTGGGATGGACGGGGGGACTGTGGGATGGACGTGGGGACTGTGGAATGGACAGGGGGACAGAGGGATGGACAGGGGGACAGAGGGATGGACAGGGGGACAGTGGGATGGACAGGGGGACAGAGGGATGGACAGGGGGACAGTGGGATGGACAGGGGGACAGTGGGATGGACAGGGGGACAGAGGGATGGACAGGGGGACTGTGGGATGGACAGGGGGACTGTGGAATGGACAGGGGGACAGAGGGATGGACAGGGGGACAGAGGGATGGACAGGGGGACTGTGGGATGGACAGGGGGACAGTGGGATGGACAGAGGGATGGACAGGGGGACAGAGGGATGGACAGGGGGACAGAGGGATGGACAGGGGGACAAAGGGATGGACAGGAGGACTGTGGGATGGACAGGGGGACAGAGGGATGGGCAGGGGGACTGTGGGATGGACAGGGGGACACTTACACATAAGGACTTGCCTCTGACTGTCTCCCGGACCTCTTGGTTCTCACTTGTTCCTAGTAGGCTGTTCCCTGAAGCCTGCACTCTCCCTGTCAGACTCTTCTTCCTCCTCGCTGTCCTGAGACAAGGCGAGCGTCCCCTCCACGCCTCCTGTCTGCCATGTGAGTGAGAAGTGAATCCGCGTGGGGCTGTGCTGTGCTGGAAACTACACTTCCCAGCGTGCAGCGCGGCACACGGAGCCCTCCATAGAGATGACTGGGGTGGGGGAGGCGGCTTGTGTAGCTTGTCTGAGCGGAGCGGACATGTTCCCTGTCGGAGCAGAGTGGACCAGCCCAAGCTGAGCCGACCTGGCCCCGGCCCGAGCCAAGCAGATCCGCCCCCGTCCGTGCCGTTTATTAGTGTAGCTGTGTGTCCTTATTTCATTACGGGACACTGTATTGTCCCGGAATGAAGGTGCCCGGGACACAAATATGAATTTAGGGACAATCCCGGGCAATCCGGGACACGTGGTCACCCTAGTCTTTGGGGTCATGCAGACAGGTTGTCCCACACTCCCTGTTGCCTCCAATGTCTGGAGCTCGGTATGCCACCGCCCTGTCCTCTTTCAAGATGGCAACAGCAGACATTGGTTCTGCTGTGAACCGGGCGAGCACTGCGCACCGGATGGGATACTGGTGTGGACGGTGCCTTCTCTCCGGTGGGGAGTATAAAGGGTGGTTTGGTAGGTCATTTGGCCTTGTGGTGGCACTGCTGGTACTACCCTTTGTTTCTTTCCCTGGATTGTGCAGTTGGACTGGTAAGCCTGTTACAGCCTTGTGTTCATTCAGGGGAGTTTATTTAATCTCCTATATATTTCTTCACAGATATAACATTTCTGACAGGGGGGGGGGGTTCAAGTAGCTGGTCTTGCCTAGGGTGCAAAATAGTCTAGCGCCGGTCCTGTGTGTTAGATACGTGATCCAGTGCAGGAGAGCAGTTCTGCCGTCAAACTCCTACGTGAGGTGGCCAGCAAGCGGGTATTGATTACATATTTTTTTTGCAAGTTGTTATTGCCAAATGTAATGTTTGTCTCCAAAAAACAATGAATATACTGTATTTCGCTGTTATTGCTGAACGAACCAGCCCATAGTGGACATGTTTGGTCCAGGTAGAAGAGCTAAAGAGGTTACGAGGAATTTATAGGAAAATCAGATTAAACTAAATGAACTTTTGGACTTTAACACAATTGCATTTTCTCCTGGATAGCATTGGCTCCCCACTGATAGATATTGCTTGTTCCTTGGAGATGGACCTCAACAAGAAGAGCCTCCCTCTCCTATTGCAGATGTGGATGAGGTGCCAGGTTCGTACAAAGGCTTGTGTTAGAAGGGGACCCTCAGGAAGGAAAGTGATATGGAGCAAAGGGACGAGGCTTCCTCTTCCTCTCCGTAACTGAATCCACCATTCTGCTGACAAGAGCTGACACTCAGTCCTCCATCGAACACATGTTCCTTATCTCCTAGAATTAGCCAGCTGAGTGTAATACTAAGAAGGCTTCAACTGTGACAGAGGACCCGGAGCTCTGTAAGGCCCGCGTCTATCCCACCTCTGCTGGGATGAATGATAAGGCTGGGTGCATTCAATGTATGGAGCCTCTATGATCTTATTTCTCAGATTACAGATAATGTGCAGCTGTTTGTACAATCCCCCAGCTACACAGCTAACAATCTTGGACTAAACGGACTGTATATATATATATATATATATATATATATATATACATATACGCACATTGCCTTGAAAAAGTATTCATACCCCTTGAAATTTTCCACATTGTCATTTGTCATTTTACAACCAAAAATGTCAATTTATTTTATTGGGATTTTATGTCATATGTCATAGACCGACACAAGTGGCACATAATTGTGAAGTTGAATTTTTTACAAAAAAGGCTCCATTCACACTGGACATTTAAATAATGTTATAAAAACTACAGTAGCTTTGCAGTGAGTCTTTCAGTGTTTTTTAACATTTTTGCAATAGCGTTTTTTTAGCATATTTTTTTTTTTGGAAATGTTATTTTTTTTTTTTCTAATGGATCAAAAACGTTAAAAACCGCTGGTGAGCCACGTTTTTGAGCGTTTATTGATGTTTATGAGCGTTTGGCGTTTTTTATGGCCGGAAAAACTACTCCTGAATGCGATTTTAAGACATTCAGAAAACAGCCTATACTCCACTGCTGATAAACGTCCAAAAATGTCTATGTGTGCATGGACACATAGGATAAAATAGAGGGGAGTTTATGGGCTGTTAAAAAAAAACGCCCAAACGCCCAAAAATGGCCGTTTATGAGCTTCAGTGTGCATGGAGTTTAAATATGTGAAAAGTGAGGCGTGCATTTGTATTCAGCCCCCTTTACTCTGATACCCCTAACTAAAATCTAGTGGAGCCAATTGCCTTCAGAAGACACCTAATTAGTAAATAGAGTCCACCTGTGTGTAATTGAATCTCAGTATAAATACAGCTGTTCTGTGAAGCCATCCGAGGTTCGTTAGAGAACCTTAGTGAACAACCAGCATCATGAAGGCCAAGGAACACACCAGACAAGGTCATGGATAAAGTTGTGGAGAAGTAGGGTTAGGCTATAAAAAAATATCCCAAGCTTTGAACATCTCATGGAGCTCTGTTCAATCCATCATCCGAAAATGGAAAGAGTATGGCACAACTGCAAACCTACAAAGACATGGCAAGACAAATAAAAAAAGAAAAGGAATATTACTCATTGCATCACTTATCCAAAAAATAAAAAATAAACATATTATTCCTCATTGTAGAATAGTGGGTGTGTAGGCAGAGCTTGACACAAGGCACTCGCTCAGGAGGGACCATATAAACACAGAGCCTTAGCACTGTTGTCATTTTAAAGTAATGGTTCTGAATTTATGCAACCACAATTGGAGAACGTTATGGCATCTGATGAACAAGACAGTTTCAACACAGCTCGCTGTAGAAAAGTTTTTACAGTAATGTTACCGGAGAACGGCTTCTGCTGAAGAGTATTTTGTATAACCACGCTGTACCGGCCCACTGAAATCCTCGGAAGGTTCTTCAGCATCAGACAGTGTTCCTTATTCAGGTCCCACTTGCCAGGAACTTTTCGCTGCGCTATGGACTGCCCTAACCAGCGGGTCCCTCACCCTAACTTACCACTCACAAAAAGGGCACCCGAATGATGTGGTTTTCCCTATTAAAACCTTCCTCGATAAGATGGCTGCCTAAACTTTTAGAGGATTTTGGCCTTAAAACAGATACCTACCTTCCCAGAGAGGACTGATAGAGTCCAAATGGGGACAAGTTCCCTTCACAGATCTCTCTTCCCCTGTAGCATCAGCACAATGCAACCTACAGGAATAAAGAATGCCTGCACCTGCCTACAGGTGGAGCCATGTAAATTCTTCCTTTATGCCCCAAGCAGCCAAATGCAGACCCAAAACTGCTGGTGTATAGTGCAAATGTAGCCTAATATTATAAAGCAATCTTTCTCAACCTTTTCAACACAGAGGAACCCTTGAAATAACTCACTGGTTTCAGGGAACCCTTACTATATCTTCTGTATCTACAATACATGATGCGTTAGTGTGATGGTCAGTGGGAAGAATGTTCCTTGCACTTGTGGTCATTGAGAAGAATTACCTCCTTATGCTGCGTACACATGACCGGTTTTGCCGTCGGAATAAAAACGCAGAAGGTTTCTCAGACGGAACTCCGACGGAATTCCATTCAAGCAGTCTTGCCTACACAGTCAAACCAAAGTCCGACCGTCCAGAACGCGGTGACGTACAGCACTTATGGACTAGAGAAAGGAAGTTCAATAGCCAGTAGCCAATAGCTTCCGTCTCGTTCTTGCTTCAGAGCATGCGTCGTTTTTGGTCCGTCGGAACAGCATACAGACGATCGGTTTTCCCGAGGAATTGGTTCAGTCGGAAATATTCAGAACATGTTCCATTTCTAGTTCCGTCAGAATTTGAAAAAAAAAAAAGTCAGATGAGGCCTACACATGATCGGAATAGACGATGAAAAGTTTCCGTCCGACTTTTTCTGTCGGACATTCTGCTCGTGTGTACGCGGCTTTACAGATAGCTAAAAAGATCAACAGTATCAGCAGGGACTTATATAAGAGGCAGAAATTGCTCATAGCTCAAGGAACCCCTATCAACTTTTGGAGGAACCCTAGTTGAGGAACCCTGTTTTAGAGCCATTTATTAGCTTTTTAGCCATTATCAGTGCAGTGTATGCAATAGACTATGGGAAAGAGCCATAGAAGTCATGGCTTTAATACACTGCACTGTGACCAAAAAATCTGAAATATTATGTACATAGGAGCACTATACATACTCAGACTTGGCCTCCTGTTATGTAGTGCTACGCAATGGTTGCCCTGCCCCTATCTGGAGCCCTGCCCCCTGGGGGGGGGGGGGGTTGGGGATTGAGTTCCTTCCTTCTCGGAGGTTGAACCAAACTATATACCTCTTACATTGTTTTGTGTGCTGCTATTTTATGGTTCACTGTTTGTTGACGGCACCAGCAAGCACCGCGGAGCTCTGAAAGAGAAAATAAAACAATGGTGGTGCCTTACTGCTCCAGGTATATGAGTCGCATATGTAGATAAAGAAAAGCTGGCAGCTCGATCCTCCGCAATGAATACATTAATTAATCCAGGTGTGGTACAAAATAATACAGGCCTTACGCATTTCGACACGTGGTCATATGAGTCGCATACTTACCAACATATTAGTCCCAGTCCCTGTTGTTGTCAACTTTCCGAATGGTCATACCAAGACCACACCCCCTTTCTGGTGTGGCCCCACCCCTATTTATGCGTGAACCACCCACTTACATATGCAATATCTTCAGTTAATACTTTTTTTTTTTCATTACTGCACAAGCTTAGTAACCTAAATAAGGGTGCTGCTGTGATCCCTGGACATAGCCCTGGACTCAGCATCATCATGATGGAGGCTCAAGATGTAGGACTGACCTGCTTAATCCAAGACAGTTGGCATCTATGGAGTCAGCTGACTCATTACCAACAATGTACTCCCATGTGGCCAGTCCTAACTGGCACCAGCCGGGTCAAGATAACTGAAATCACATTTCCCCCCATTCTGGGCATGGCTGTATGCATTGTTCCCTGCCACACAATTGGTTGATTAGTTAATTACATAAATAAGCAGATATACTGTATAGGCGAATACAGTTTGTTAAGCGACATTATTTCATGTGGACACCTTAATACATAAAGCCTCAGAACTGCAGCCAGAGGATTGGCATGAGAACCAGCCAGCGGGTTAAGAAGCTACCTTGTTCTCAATACCGTGAAATCCTCTTGTCCTGATTTTGCTCCTTTCCTTTCAGGCATTACTCTCGTCGTGATTTGTGTCCTCTATTATTAGAGCGAGAAGGCGCTGCCAGTCCAGAGCCGTATAATACTTCGCCGACTAACGACCTGCAGCCGCCGTGATAAATTTCCGAGTTTGCTCTGTTTCATGCAGATACAGCAGAAAATAGCGTGCGGCATAAAAACACGGGCTCACCTCGCACCTGCTGAAATATCGCCAGCTAACCTCATTCATTCCCCAGCAGGCTCCGTGAAGATTAAAAAAGATCAGCGGGTCTGCTGATAAACACTCCATGCATGTGGAAGGGCTCAGTAGACAGAATGGACACAAATAAGAATACAGAGTCTTTGATTCCAGGATACAAGACATCTCCCTTATTCAAGTGTTTCTAAGTTCAAAACAAAAATGGAATATAGTGTAGCTTACCAGTCACTTCCTTTCCTAGGGTGACAACGCTCACTGCACTGTATATTTGGAGGAGCAGTGTTGTCATCAGGGCTGGTGCAAGGATTTTTGACACCCTAGGCAAAACGTAATTTTTCTGCCCCCCTTGGCTCCACCCCTGACTCCACCCCCTTTACCCTGCCTATACCCTACCTTTTTAATGAAGCCCCCATCAAATGCAGCCCACCAGCACCCATCAAATGCAGCCCATCAGCACCCATCAAATACAGCCCCACCAGCGCCCATCAAATGCAGCCTCACCATTGCCCTTCAATGCAGCCTACCAGCGCCCATCAATTCAGTCTCACCAGCGCCCATCAATGCAGCCTCACCATTGCCCATCAATGCAGCCTACCAGTGCCCATCAATGAAGCCTCACCATTGCCCTTCAATGCAGCCTACCAGCGCCCATCAATGCAGCCTCACCAGCGCCCATCAATGCAGCCTCACCAGCACCCATCAAATGCAGCCTCACCAGCGCTCATTAAATGCAGCCCCACCAGCGCCCATCAAATGCAGCCTAACCAGCGATCATCAAATGCAGCTTCACCAGCGCTCATTAATTGCAGCCCCACCAGCACCCATCAAATGCAGCCCCACCAGCGCCCATCAAATGCAGCCTCACCATTGCCCTTCAATGCAGCCTACCAGCGCCCATCAAATGCAGCCCATCAGCACCCATCAAATGCAGCCCTACCAGCGCCCATTAAATGCAGCCTCACCAGCGCCCATCAATGCAGCCTCACCATTGCCCATCAATGCAGCCTACCAGCGCCCATCAATGCAGTCTCACCAGCGCCCATCAAATGCAGCCTCACCAGCGCTCATCAAATGCAGCCTCACCAGCGCCCATCAATGAAGCCTCACCATTGCCCTTCAATGCAGCCTACCAGCGCCCATCAATGCAGCCTCACCAGCGCCCATCAATGCAGCCTCACCATTGCCCATCAATGCAGCCTACCAGCGCCCATCAATGCAGCCTTACCAGCGCCCATCAAATGCAGCCTCACCAGCACTCATTAAATGCAGCCCCACCAGCGCCCATCAAATGCAGCCTCACCAGCGATCATCAAATGCAACCTCACCAGCACTTATTAAATGCAGCCCCACCAGCGCCCATCAAATGCAGCCTCACCAGCGATCATCAAATGCAACCTCACCAGCGCTCATTAAATGCAGCCCCACCAGCACCCATCAAATGCAGCCCCACCAGCGCCCATCAAATGCAGCCTCACCATTGCCCTTCAATGCAGCCTACCAGCGCCCAGCAAATGCAGCTCATCAGCACCCATCAAATGCAGCCCCACCAGCGCCCATCAAATGCAGCCTCACCAGCGCCCATCAATGCAGCCTCACCATTGCCCATCAATGCAGCCCACCAGCACCCATCAAATGCAGCCCCACCAACGCCCATCAAATGCAGCCTCACCAGCGCCCATCAATGCAGCCTCACCATTGCCCATCAATGCAGCCTACCAGCGCCCATCAATGCAGCCTCACCAGCGCCCATCAAATGCAGCCTCACCAGCGCTCATCAAATGCAGTCTCACCAGCGCCCATCAAATTCAGCTTTACCAGCGCCCATCAAATGCAGCCTCACCAGAGCCCATCAAATGCAGCCTCACCAGCACCCATCAAATGCAGCCTCACCAGCGCCCATCAGATGCAGCCTACCAGCGCCCATCAATGCAGTCTCACCAGCGCCCATCAAATGCAGCCTCACCAGCGCTCATCAAATGCAGCCTCACCAGCGCCCATCAATGAAGCCTCACCATTGCCCTTCAATGCAGCCTACCAGCGCCCATCAATGCAGCCTCACCAGCGCCCATCAATGCAGCCTCACCATTGCCCATCAATGCAGCCTACCAGCGCCCATCAATGCAGCCTTACCAGCGCCCATCAAATGCAGCCTCACCAGCACTCATTAAATGCAGCCCCACCAGCGCCCATCAAATGCAGCCTCACCAGCGATCATCAAATGCAACCTCACCAGCACTTATTAAATGCAGCCCCACCAGCGCCCATCAAATGCAGCCTCACCAGCGATCATCAAATGCAACCTCACCAGCGCTCATTAAATGCAGCCCCACCAGCACCCATCAAATGCAGCCCCACCAGCGCCCATCAAATGCAGCCTCACCATTGCCCTTCAATGCAGCCTACCAGCGCCCAGCAAATGCAGCTCATCAGCACCCATCAAATGCAGCCCCACCAGCGCCCATCAAATGCAGCCTCACCAGCGCCCATCAATGCAGCCTCACCATTGCCCATCAATGCAGCCCACCAGCACCCATCAAATGCAGCCCCACCAACGCCCATCAAATGCAGCCTCACCAGCGCCCATCAATGCAGCCTCACCATTGCCCATCAATGCAGCCTACCAGCGCCCATCAATGCAGCCTCACCAGCGCCCATCAAATGCAGCCTCACCAGCGCTCATCAAATGCAGTCTCACCAGCGCCCATCAAATTCAGCTTTACCAGCGCCCATCAAATGCAGCCTCACCAGAGCCCATCAAATGCAGCCTCACCAGCACCCATCAAATGCAGCCTCACCAGCGCCCATCAGATGCAGCCTACCAGTGCCCATCAATGAATGTTTGCTTGCTTCCATTCATTAGGGAGTCAGGACACAGACACAGTCCTCTGCCGCCGCTGTGCCTCTGACACTATGGGGGCTATTTACTAAAGGAAAATCCACTTTGCACTGAAAGTGCACTTGGAAATAAAGTCGCTGTAGATCCGAGGGGGACATGCAAGGAAAATAAAAAACAGCATTTTAGCTTGCACATGATTGGATGATAAAATCAGCAGAGCTTCCACTCTATTCAGATCTACCCCTTAGATTTAGAGCGACTGCACTTCCAAGTGCACTTGCAGTGCAAAGTGGATTTGCCTTTCGTAAATAACCCCCACTGTGCGAACGGAGCGGCGGCTGCCTGCTGATGCTTGCTGCAGAGAGAAGAGAGTAGGAACACCAGTGGCTGGGCGCCCTAGGTAGTACTATGCCCTAGGCGGCTGCCTAGTTTGCCTAGTGGTAGCACCGGCCCTGGTTGTCATGCTAGGCTGCTTTCCTGATTTGGACCAGAAAAATCTCCTTCCCCCTTTATCGCCAATACATAGGGAAGGTGAGGTGGGTTGTAGCTTACAGAAGACAACTGATGAGAGCTGACAACATTGTTTGAGACTTTAGTTCAGTGCACAGGAAGTTACTGTACAATGGAAAAAATCTGTCAGGATCAACAGATAAATGTTTTTAGCCTGAAAATACAAAAACGAATTCAGCAGCCCCATCTAAGGATGTTTACAAAACATCAGAGTCTTGCTTTGTGATACATTTTTGGTGAGTGTAGAAAATCTAGATTTCTTTTATTTTTGTCTGTTACCGCACCGTTCCCTCACTTCCTGTCCCTGTGACACCCATACAAGACATAGTGGGGTAATAGCTGTCATTTGGACAAAAAGGCATGATAACAATAAAACCATTGTCAGAACTTCTAACCGTTCATCAAGATGTGTATTTGTCTTTTGGCTTGAGTTGGGCTTTAAAGTGGAGTTCGACCCAAAAATGGAACTTCCGCTTTAAGGGAGGTGACCCCCTGACATGCCACATTTGGCATGTCAATTTGTTTTTTGGGGGGGGGGGGGAGCGGAAACCCTCTTTTTAGAGGGTTCCAGCTCCCACTTCCTCCCGGGGCACCGCAACGCCGGAAGGAAGATCACCTCTCCCCCCTCCCTCTCTGCATGTCACAGGTCCCAGATGATTTCCCGGCCGGTCACAGCGCGCAGCGTGGCTCGTGCATGCGCAATGAGGCTTGCGCGTGTGCAGTTCGTGCGTGCTGGGCTGTGAAGCCACAGCCGGGCACCAACAGTAACAATGCCGGCGCCGCAGAGAGAAGGGGGAGACAAGCAGGGCTTTGTTCCCCCGCATCGCTGGACCCTGGGACAGGTAAGTGTCCAATTATTAAAAGTTAGCAGTTGCAGTATTTGTAGCTGCTGACTTTTATTTATTTATTTTTTAACTGGAACTCTGTTTTAAGTTTAAAGTGATATTATTGTACAGATTAAAAAAACAAGCAAAACAAATAACAACCATGTGATACTTACCTGCTCTGTGCAGTGGTTTTGCACTGAGCAGCCCTTATCCTCCCCTTCTCGGGTTCCCGGCACTCCTCGCCCCTCCCTCCTGCCAAGTGCCCCCATAGCAAGCAGCTTGCTAAGGGGGCACCTGAGCAGGCTCACTCCCGAGCCACTGCTTCGTGTGTCCATTCACACACAGAGCGTGGCTCGGCCCCACCCCTGCACTCTCCTTATTGGCTCACTGGGTGTGATTGACAGTATCGGCTCCCGCTGCTGTCTCAGCCAATGAGGCGGAAGAGACCTGCTGCTCTTGTGCACATCGCTAGATTGAGATGGGGCTCAGGTAAGCATAAAATGCACGAAGGTAAAAAAGCCTTGAGCCTTAACAACCACTTTGTAGTGAATCTAAACCCAATCAATAAAATCTCATATACATTTTAATATGTTAATGTCATTTCTGAAGTTGTTTTTAATCTTTTAAGTCTGCAACTTTCTTTAACCACTTCAATACCGGGCACTTTCCACCCTTCCTACCCAGGCCAATTTTCAGCTTTCAGCGCTTTCACTTTTTAAATGACAATTACGCGGTCGTGCAACACTGTACCAAAACAAATTTTTTATCATTTTGTTCCCACAAATAGAGCTTGTGGTATTTGATCACCTCTGATTTTTTTTTTGCTAAACAAATAAAAAAAAGACCTAAAATTTTGAAAAAAAAAAGTTTTTCTTTGTTTCTGTTATGTGTAAATATTTCTGTTATTAAGTGTAAATAAGTAAGTTTTCTCCTTCACTGATGGGCACTGATGAGGCTGCACTGACGGGCACTGATGAGGCGGCACCAATGAGTTGGCACCGATGAGGCGGCACTGATGGGCACTGATGGGCGACACTGATAGGCCGCACTGATGGGCACTGATAGGCATCACTGATATGCAGCACTGATGGGCATTGATAGGCAGCACTGATGGGCACTCATAGGTGGCACTGATGGGCGCTGATAGGAGACACTGATGGTCACTGAAAGGCTGCACTGATGGGTACTTATGGGTGGCACTGATGGGCACTGGTGGGCACTGATAGGTGGCACTGATAGACACTGAAGGGTGGCACTGATGGACACTGATAGATGGCACTGATAGGCATCACTGATGGCACTGGCAGGCAATACCTATGGGCACTGACTGCTATCATGTCTGGACATTTTGGATAACTGAACCCCCGCCCGGCCATCATTCTGCTATAGGCCGGGCGGGAAGTGGTTAAAGTAATACCTGGTGATCCTGCCGTGGAAGTTATTCTGGTACTTCCTATTGTGCTCCTATGTTGTCACCCTGTCACATGTGCATCTACAGGGGACCACAAGCAGCCGTGCTGGTACACATTAAAAAGAGATGGTCCATGGTTGTCACTATCAGGAAGCTAGAGCAGAGCAATGATGTGCAGTTGACGTTGAAGTGAGTGTATATAGACAGGAAATAGCGCAAAAGGAGATCAGAAACACAGAGATGCAAAAAAATATTTTATTATGAACAATAAATATATATATAAATACACACTAAATTACCAAAAGTATTGGGACACCTGCCTTCACACACACATGAACTTTAATGGCACCCCAGTCTTAGTCCGCAGGGTTCAATATTGAGTTGGCCCACCCTTTGCAGCTATAACAGCTTCAACTTTTCTGGGAAGGCTGTCCACAAGGTTTAGGAGTGTGTCTATAGGAATGTTTGACCATTCTTCCAGAAGTGCATTTGTGAGGTCAGGCACTGATGTGGACGAGAAGGTCTGGCTCTCAGTCTCTGCTCTCATTTATCCCAAAGCTGTTTTATCTGGTTAAGGTCAGGACTCTGTGCGGGCCAGTCAAGTTCCTCCACCCCAAACTCGCTTATCCTTGTCTTTATAAACCTTGCTTTGTGCACTGGTGTGCAGTCATGTTGGAACAGAAAGGGACCATCCCCAAACTGTTCCCACAAAGTTGGGAGCATGAAATTGTCCAAAATGTCCTGGTATGCTGACACCTTAAGAGTTCCCTTCACTGGAACTAAGGGGCCAAGCCCATCCCATTAAAAACAATCCCAAACCATAATCCCCCCTCCGCCAAATGTATTCAACCAGTGCACAAAGCAAGGTCCATAAAGACATGGATGAGCGAGTTTGGGGTGGAGGAACTTGACTGTCCTCCACAGAGTCCTGATCTCAAACCAATAAAACACCTTTGGAATGAATTTGAACAGAGACTGCAATTCAGGCCTTCTCGTCCAACATCAGTGCCTGTCCTCACAAAAGAAATTTTGGACAATTTCATGCTCCCAACTTTGTGGGAACAGTTTGGGGATGGGCCCTTCCTGTTCCAACATGACTGCACACCGGTACGCAAAGCAAGGTCCATAAAGACATGGATGAGCGAGTTTGGGGGTGGAGGAACTTGACTGGCCTGCACAGAGTCCTGACCTCAACACCTTTGGAATGAATTGGAGCGGAGACTGCGTGCCAGGTCTTCTCATCCACATCAGCCCCTGACCTCACAAATGCACTTCTGGAAGAATGGTCAAACTTTCCCATAGACACACTCCTAAACCTTGTGGACAGTCTTCCCAGAAGAGTTGAAGTTGTTATAGCTGCAAAGGGTGGGCCAACTCAATATTGGACCCTACGGACTAAGACTGGGATGCCATTAAAGTTCATGTGCGTGTAAAGGCAGGCGTCCTGATACTTTTGGTAATATAGATATATAAATCCATATATATATATGGATTTGAGCAACTTTGACAAGTGCCAAACTGTACTGGCTAGCCAACTGGGTCGAAACATATCCAAAACTGAAGCCCTTGTGGGATGCTTCGGTCTGTAGTGGTCAGGACAATCCAAAACTGGTCCAAGGAAGGAAAACCGGCAAACCAGTGACAGGGTCGTGGGCAGCCAAATCTCATTGATGCACTTGGGAATCCAACCAACTGTACCCTAACAGTTGAATCACACACCACAATACTGCCCGACCACCCAGAGAAGTAATGATGTGCTGTAACCTCTAGCACACAATCAGTGAGCGATAATGATAAGCAGTAACCCAAAGCAACCAATCAGTGAGCACTAATAATGTGCAGTACCCTCTAGCAACCAATCAGTGAGTAATAATGATAAGCAGTAACCTATAGCAACCAATCAGTGAGTGATAATGATAAGCAGTAACCTATAGCAACCAATCAGTGAGATGTAATAATGTGCAGTAACCTCCAGCAACCAATCAGTGAGCGGTAATGATGTGTACTAACCTTTGACAACCAATCAGTGAGCCTGAAGCAATCAGTGAGTGTGAACCAGTTCTTTATGTATACATTATTAAACTTTTTTTTAGATACTGTAAGTCTATGTGCGTGTTTGTTTTTTGGGATGTTGGGGTGGAGTGTGAAATTGCTAGGGATGGGGGGGGGGGGGCCAGAAAAATGTTTGCCTGGGGTCCAATCAATATTAAAGACATCCCTGGGTTTCCCCAGGCTGGCGGGGGGTGAGTGTGCTGGGACACACTGGGGTAAAGCCATGGAGGTTTCAGCCAGCTGTAACACCCCCTCACATGGAGAACATCTCATCAGTTGCAGCCAATAGCAGGCTCTATAGCATGGCAGGAGTTGTAGTTCTCCCTAAAACAAACTAGACTTGGCCCGCCGGTGCCTGCGCTCTGCAGAGACTATCACCTCCCAGAATGCACCGCACGGCACTCAAAGCAAATGTGTCTGCTTCTCCTGCTTGTAGTAAGGGATGGAGGAGTGTATAGAGGGATCATCTGTCTTTTGTGTTTGGTGGCTGCTACAGCAATGTGGTGTTACCCTGTTAACCAGGTGACGGTTTTCTTGTTATTACCATAATAAGAACCATCTTTTGTATCATGTCTGCACAGTCTCTGACCATCTCTTGTATCATTTGTGCAGTCTCTGACCACCTCTTCTATCATGTCTGTAGTTTCTGACCATCTCCTGTATCATGTCTGCACAGTCTCTGACCATCTCTTGTATAATTTCTGCAGTCTCTGACTATCTCTTGTATCATGTCTGCAGTCTCTGACCACCTCTTGTATCATGTTTGCAGTCTCTGACCATCTCCTGTATAATGTCTGCACAGTCTCTGACCATCTCTTGTATCATGTCTGCAGTCTCTGACCATCTCTTATATTATGTCTGCACAGTCTCTGACCATTTCTTGTATCATGTCTGCACAGTCCCTGACCATCTCCTGTATCATGTCTGCACTGTCTCTGACCATCTCTTGTATCATGTCTGCAGTCTTTGACCATCTCCTGTATCATGTCTGCACTGTCTCTGACCATCTCTTGTATCATGTCTGCAGTCTCTGACTATCTCTTGTATCATGTTTGCAGTCTCTGACCATCTCCTGTATAATGTCTGCACAGTCTCTGACCATCTCTTGTATCATGTCTGCAGTCTCTGACCATCTCTTATATTATGTCTGCACAGTCTCTGACCATTTCTTGTATCATGTCTGCACAGTCCCTAACCATCTCCTGTATCATGTCTGCACTGTCTCTGACCATCTCTTCTATCATGTCTGCAGTCTCTGACCATCTCCTGTATCATGTCTGCACAGTCTCTGACCATCTCTTGTATAATGTCTGCAGTCTTTGACCATCTCTTGAATCATGGCCGCACAGTCTCTGACCATCTCTTATATTATGGACGCACAGTCTCTGAATATCTCCTGTATCATATGCTTACAGTCTCTGACCATTGCTTGTATAATGTCTGCATTCTCTGACCATCTCTTGTATCATGTCTGCACAGTAACTGACCATTTCTTGTATTATAGCCACACAGTCTCTGACCATCTTTTGTATCATGTCTGCAGCCTTTGACCATCTCTTGTATCATGTCTGCAAAGTCTCTCACCATCTCTTGTATCATGTCTGCAGTCTCTGACCATCTCCTGTATCATGTCTGCAGTCTCTGACCATCTCCTGTATCATGTCAGCACAGTCTCTGACCATCTCTTGTATCATGTCTGCACAGTCTCTGACCATCTCCTGTATCATGTCTGCAGTCACTGACCATCTCCTATATCATGTCTGCACAGTCTCTGACCATCTCTTGTATCATGTCTGCAGTCTTTGACCATCTCTTGTATCATGGCCACACAGTCTCTGACCATTTCTTGTATAATGGACGCACAGTCTCTGAATATCTTCTGTATCATATCCTTACAGTCTCTGACCATCTATTGAATTATGTCTGTATAGTCTCTGACCATCTCTTGTACCATGTCTGCAGTCTCTGACCATCTCTTGTATCATGTCTGCACAGTAACTGACTATCTCTTGTATTATAGCCGCACAGTCTCTGACCATCTCTTGTTTCATGTCTGCAGTCTCTGACCATCTCTTCTATCATGTCTGCAAGGCTATTCTGAGGGGGGGTCACTGATATAAGGGGGAGTGAATACAGTAAGCTATGGGGCCACTGATATAAAAGTTCCCCTTGGATCAGTAATCCTCTTACCTTAGTGCATTCACTCTGCGGAAGGTGAGTTCCCCCACATTAGAGTTCCCATTTTAAATGCAAGTTGGAACTCTGGGGACCCTGATGTAAAGGGGAATGCTGTGCACTCTGATATAAGGTGATCTCTGGTCACCAGCGCCCCCCCCCTCCTTCTTACATACATCAAAGTCTGCAGCATTCCCCCTTGCATCATGATCCGCAGCATTTCCCTTTACATCACAGTTCTCCTCATACCTCCCAACATTTTGAGATTGGAATGAGGGACAGCTACTTTCAAACGTATGTAGGTATAGGACACCCCCCCTGACACACCCCCTTAAAGGAGAATTAACCAAAAAAAAGTTAGTTAAATGCACAAGGACTATTTCTTACCACTACTTTTCCTTTATATTGGCTTTTAAAATTTACAAATGCAGCCATTTAGAAATTGGATGAAAGGTTTAGCACTGGGAAACACTTTTTGAACGATAAAAAGTGCATTTTATATCCATCTATATAGATCAGACCAAAATGAGGGACAAATGAGGAGGAATGAGGGACAGAGGGACATTGCTCCAAATCAGGGACAGTCCCTCGAAATCAGGGACAGTTGAGAGCTATGGTTCCCCTTGGACTGTAAGGGGGAATCCTGCAGACTCTGATGTAAGGGGAAACTCTTTGCTGGCTTGGTTATATCAACCGGACCTTCATGGTTTTTGACCTTTGTTATAACTTACACACATTGCTAGTAGCAGCCACACAAATTTTATCAATCTTTGTGTGTGTGTAATATATATCTATGTTTAAAACTATTTGATTAAAGAATAATTGGTTAGAGAAAGTTTTAGAAATTGTGAATTCATAGTTCATTGGATTTAAAGCTCCTAATATATGCAATCTATACAATTAATTTCTATCGCTTTAATTATTTTTCCTATTGTGGAAGTGAGTGGGGCCTCATGTCTAATGCCACGTACACACAACCGGACTTTCCGGAAGAAAAGGCCCGACGGAATAATTCCATCGGATATTCCGATCGTGTGTGGGCTTCATCTGACTTTCTCTTTCGAAAATTCTGACGGACCTAGAAATAGAACATGTTTCAAATCTTGCCGACGGACTCAATTCCGATCGGGAAAATCGTTTGTCTGTCTGCTATTCCGACGGACCAAAAACGACGCAAGGGCAGCTATTGGCTACTGGCTACTGAACTTCCTTTTTCTAGTCCCGTCGTACGTCATCGCGTTCTAAACGATCGGACTTTGGTGTGATCGTGTGTAGGCAAGTCCGTTTCCACGGAATTCCGTTGGAAAGACCATCAGAGTCTATTCTGACGGAAAGTCCAGTCGCGTGTACGCGGCATAAGATTTGCTCAAGGCCTCGTAAAGCCTAGAGCCACCTCTGCTTCAGAGGTCTGATGAAGTCCATGCCTTGATGGGTCAGGGCTGTTTGGTGGCAAAAGGGGGACCTATTCAATATTAGGTGGGTGTTTATAATGTTATGGTTGATTGGTGTATATATAAAGTTTATATATACTGTATATCTTATATGTTTGTGATACACAGTGCTTTAACAAATTAAATGTCATCCAGCTAGAGTCAAGATCTACGTGAAGGGTTCACTTAAGAGTGAGGGCTGCACGGCAAAGCATGTGCTGAGAAGAATTTTGTTAGACATCTCTTAACGCAACTCAACACCTGAAAATTGGGGTCATACTTGCAATTTTTTGCTTGCGATGTTTGGATGCCTTGGAAAGGATGTCTTTCAACATGAATGACACCACTATACACCAACGCACGCTACATGGTGCCGCAATGCACTTGTGTGAATGAGCCCTCAATGCAAGGGGAAGGGAAAGAGTTTCTTTTTAAGTGTTAGGTTAATGATTAGGTTTAATAATTATAACTCCAGCCAAAATTTGGTTTTGCTGGATTCTCTGTTTCTGATATCCGCTGCACTCCGGTTGTGACAGTTTGGTGGAGTGTTTGGTGACAGAGTGTCCTCCCCTGCAGTGAGCAGTTGTGCCGTGTGTTGCAGAGTGATGTGCTGTGAGTCGCAGTGTGTGACAATAAATTATGTGTAGTCCTCAATCCTCTGACATCAACAGGTGCTGATACCACAAATTCGGGGGCACTGACAGTGACGCCACAAAGCTGTCACCTTCCAGACCAGACAGAAAAATCCCAACAAATGACTCCAGAAAAGAATGTGGCTTCTGTTTTTATACTGTTCTATTCATATTATTTATCTGCTGATCCAACACGGCCGCAGTCACGTCATAACAATAAGCTATGCAGTTACAGGGGGCATACAGTCAGCTTTAAGGGAATGAAAAGTGGGGTTTGTACCTATTTTCTTGTTATTTGTTTATAGCTATTGGAAGTAAAACAAAACAAAAAAACAAAAAAAAAACTTTTTTAAATATGTTTCTTTTAAATATAAAATGTTACATATTAATACTGTGTTCCTTCCAGCATTATTTTGGCATATTAATACTGTATTGTTTTTCCTTCCAGCAGATAAAGCTCTAGTATCCTCTTTCCCATATTTAGCTATTTCAGATTTATACTGTGCAAAAATAAACCTTATCAAACAGCCAGTCAGGCATTTCAACCAAACAAATTAAGACACACAGCAGTCAGTGCCTGATTTGTTAGCTATCCCACTGGGCTCTAGAAATCCTTTAAAAATCCTTAAAAAAAATTATTTGTAAAACAAAAACTCTATACATTTTGTAAAAAAATACAAAAGAAAACCTCAGATACAATAGGTTAAACACAATATAATACTCTAATAATAAAATAAACTACCGGTAATAAAATATAACTGGAGTATCTCCAATTTTGAAGGATTGCCTTCTTTGCTTAAGAAAAGGGGATTATTTGACACACACCTTTTGAGCAGTTAAAAAGGTCTTCACCTGATGTTAAACATACAACTTGGTGGGAAATATAATGATTTAGGTCATGGGTCTCCAATCTTTCCAAGCATAGAGACAGTTTATTGTCCTTCAGACTTTAGAGGGGCCATATTTTGCCCAGTGGGAAAAGAACATGGCCCGGTGTCAGTGGATGTAACCAATGCCCCATCATTGGTATTAGTGTGAGAAATGGTGCCCTATTGTTGGTATCAGTTTGAGGAATAAGGCCCCATCGCTGCTGTCTGGGGAGGAAGAGTCCAAATCACTGGCATCAGTTTGAGGAATAATGCCTCATATCAGTGGAAGAAATAGTGCCCCAGCATTGGTGTCAGTAGAAGAATGCCCCATTGTTGATGTCAGTGGGCGAAATAGTGCCACATCGTTTGTGACAGCTGGGGAAATAGTGCCCCATCGTTGGTGACACTTGGAGATATAGTGCCCCATCAATGGTGTCAGTGGAAAGAGGAATGCCCCATCGCTGGTGTCGGTGGAAGGAAGAATGCCCCATCGTTGGTGTCAGTGGGAGAAATAGTGCCCCAAGGGCCAGATAATGGCTTGTTTGGAGACCACTGGGTGTAGGCCATGCCCATGTCATGCAAATTAGCCTTAGCCTCTATAAAACTAGTAGGAAATTTCCACACCAGTGGAATAATCAGGTTACAGTGAGATGTTTGTTTTATTCACTTTCAAGGATCTCTCACTCTGTGAAGTGTATAGTCTCTATCTCTAAAATCCAAGAGGCAAATCACTATTGGACATGGTGGCTTGCCCGGAAGGAAGGGACGCTCTTATGCCGCGTACACACGAGCGGAATGTCCGACAGAAAAAGTCCAATGGAAGCTTTTCATCGTCTATTCCGATCTTGTGTATGCCTCATCAGACTTTTTTTTTTGAAAATTCTGACGGACCTAGAAATGGAACATGTTCTAAATATTTCTGACGGAACCAATTCGGGAAAACCGCTCGTCTGTATGCTGTCCAGACGGACCAAAAACGACGCATGCTCTAAAGCAAGTACGAGACGGAAGCTATTGGCTACTGGCTATTGCACTTCCTTTTTCTAGTCTTGTCGTACGTGCTGTACGTCACCGCGTTCTGGACGGTCGGACTTTGGTGTGACCGCGTGTAGGCAAGACAGCTTGAGTGGAATTCTGTCGAAGAAACCTTCGGAGTATATTCCGATGGCAAAACCGGTCGCGTGTACAGGGCATTAGACTCAATAACAAGACAGGGAGAGAGGTTATTCCCACCAAATTCCATTCAGAACCAGTGTTCCAGAAATTCTACAAGTTGACCCTCTCCCATTTTTTCAGAGAGGCCAACCAGATGAAAATGATTGAGACGTAAGTGATTCACAAGGTCTTCAACCTTTTTCAGCCAATTTCATTCTTTTTTGTAGTATTTGGTAGGGTCCAAAAATATTCTCAAGATCACTGATACTTTGTTTAGCATTGAACGGTCTATCTCTACTACATGCCATTTCTGAGGATGTTGAGATCCAGCTGCCTCTCAAACAGCTTCAGGAATGCAGGAGATAGTGGGGTCAGCAGGGAACAGCTGCTAGCTTGAATTGGCTACACAGCCTTGTGCATGGTACTCAATGGTTGCATGTTGAGGTGTCCCATCCATGGCCCCAAAACCACAGCGGGAATGAGAGAACTGTCTATGGAGCAGATACAGGCTCAATGGATCCCTACGGATGGAGCTTGGAGGCAGGATGGCTCAGGATTTTCAGTTGCTGAGATGGAGCACCGGGAGAAAGCATCCTCCCACACAGTGTGCTTGGTGTTCAGCTTTAATTAAAAAAAAGACTTATTAAAGAACCACTTTTGTGCCACTTCATATCCCTCCATCTTAAACAGCTTACACTTTTTACACAGAATGTCTAAAAGAATGCAGACAACATCCCAGTTAGTGATGAGCTTGGGTTCATTCCGAACCCAAGTTCATCTGAATAAGAAAGTTAGCTGTTCTTGCTGTGAAAATAGCTGCAAGCAGGGGATTCCCTTCAACTTATATACACAAAGCAGTGGGAATGCTTGCAACATCCTTGACCTAAAATGGGCACATATTAGGTCAACGTCACCGACCTAATATTACCTAATATGACCATGTGGCCATATTAGGTCAATGATGCCATGAATACCCCTGTCCCTTTCTATACATGCATGTACGTCACCAGGGGATCTCCTGGCCACAGCTCATTGGCCCAGCAATGACAGCTAAGCTCGGGAGTTGGATTGAACCGGGTTTGAATGGAACCCAAGCTTATCCCCAATCCAAAGATGCTTTGCAAACAGACTTTAATGCACGAAAAGTGTATTTTTATTTATTTTTTTGTAAAATTAAATATGTAAAATTATATGAAACACTATATAAACTAGTAAAACCACAAAAAAATTAAATAAAAAAAAATGACTTTTAATGTTTAATGACTTTAATGTTCGAAATACGAGTTTTGGGTGGAATAACCCTCTAAGTGGATGTTTAGCATATAAATATTTATATATTGTTTTAAGTATCTTTCTAGCAGCATGCAATGCTTGGATCGGTTTGCCTTTCTTGTGATAATTGGGCTGTACCTGGATGAGCTAACAGATGATAAGTAATACAAGACATTCTTAGTAAAAATCACATTAGGTACATTTTGCTTGTGATGTTCTCCTCTTATTCTATCCCATCAGTCAGTATTTACTTAAATAAATCCAGTTGTCTATCCTCCCCTCCAGGAGTATTTGTACGTCTTTCAGTTGTCATTGCTTTCTCTGTGGCGTCTTAAAGAATTTTGCAGAGTCTCCTAGAAGAAAAATATCAAGTATCATGGATATAAAAAGAAAAGGAAGACCTTTTTTGTATTTTTAACAATGGAAATATTTTAGAGTTGGTTTACTTGGAGGCAATCTTGCTTTTAAGCCAGGTCCTATAAAACATTTCTATAGAATTATTTTAAAATAAGGATTTGTTGAAAGACCTGGCTTTAGATATTTTAGTTCATGTTAAGTTTATGCAAGTGAACATGTTAGGTTCAAATAATGTGTCACTGTAACCCTTCCAAGTATTTATTAGCTGTCACAGAGATTACGGTATTCCCCCTGACAATGCCTTCACCTGCTTTTCTCTCTGGGATGGAGCCATGGTTGTTCAGGTATCATACAAAGTTACCACCTACTCCCTGGACTCCTATGACTGCTTAGAGGTGACACAATCATGTAAAATCCCAGACCTGTGGAGTTCTTGACCGTGTTCACAAATACACTATATTGCCAAAAGTATTGCGACACCTGCCTTTACACGCACATGAGCTTTAATGATGACTTAGTCCATAGGGTTCAATATTGAGTTGGCAGCTATAACAGCTTCAACTCCCCTGGGAAGGCTGACCACAAGGTTTAGGAGTGTGTCTATGGGAATGTTTGATCATTCTTCAAGAAGTGCATTTGTGAGGTCAGGCACTGATCTTAAACGAGAAGGCCTGGCTCACAGTCTCTGCTTTAATTCATCCCAAAGGTGTTCTATCGGCTTAAGGACAGGACCTTGTGCAGGCCAGTCAAGCTCCTCCACCCCAAACTCGATCATCCATGTCTTTATGGACCTTGCTTTGTGCGCTGATCCAAATCATTTGTTGGAGGGAGGATTATGGTGTGGGATTGTTTTTCAGTGGTTGGGCTTGGCCCCTTAGTTTCAGTGAAGGGAACTCTTAAGGCAACAGCATGGGTATTATTATGGGATTGACCCCCTTTGTGTTTATAACAGCCCAAACTTAACAGTCTTCCTTCTTTTGGGAAGACTTTCTACAAGATTTTGAAGTGTGTTTGTGGGAATGTGCACCTATTTAGCCAAAAGAATTTGTGAGGTCAGGTACTGATGTTAGATGAGAAGACTTGGCTTACATTCAGTGTCTCAATTCATCCCAAAGGAGTTCAATAGGGTCAGTGGCATAACTAGAACCTTCAGGGCCCCGGTGCAAGAAACCATGAAGGGCCCCCCTGACCCCCCAGCCTGGGGACTTCCCTCCAAGCCCGGTGGTGTAACACCAGGGCCTGGTCGCAAATGCAACCTTTGTGACCATGGTGGTTCAGCCACTGGTGTCAGTAGTTTTATATTTTTGTTATTTTTTTTTCTTTACATATTATTTCTTTATTTTTTACATTTTTTAGGAGCCCCATTGGGGGGCTTTGGTGAAATAACAGATCTCTGATGTTTCCCCTTTGAGAAAAAGAAAGGAGATTGAGGACACAGCCCTCAATCTTCTGCTCTGCGGCCTCAGCAGCACAGAATGAGTGGACAAGAATAGCTCTGTACAGAGCTTCCTGTACATTCACCAACTGAAGCATTGTAAACACAGTTTACTATGTTCCAGTTATGAATGGACAGAGTCAGTGGTCAGTATGGGTCACTGACTCTCCATTAAGAAAAAGAAGGGGCCAGTAATTAACAGATTTACAGGCCCTTTCCCCTGCTCTCTATCCTGGTAGATCTGACAGATTCCCTGCATCGGCCGCCGAGAGAGGGGAGGGGGAAACCAGCCAGCGCTGCAGAGGATAAGGAAGGGGGCCAGGAGAGAGCCGGAAAAGAGCACAGGGGGGGACTGGAGAGCACACAAGGGGGCAGCAGAAAGAAGCTGGATAGGAGGAGCGGAGTAGGCGGCTGCATATAGAGCATACGTTCTCTCCATTTTCCTCCTGCTGAATGCCAGGAGTACAGGGGGGCCTGCATGGGCCCCCTGCAGCATGGGGCCGAGTCGTAATTGTGACTCCTGCGACCCCTGTTGGTATGCCCCTGAGTAAGGTTGAATTAAGGAATCTGTAAAAACCTCTTGAGTTCAAGATCAAAGCTGAAAATTGTATATAATCTTGACTACTTATATTTTGAGACAACCATTCTCAACCAGGGTTCCTCCAGAGGTTGCTAGGGGCTTCTTGAGCTGTGGCTGATTATCTGTAAGAGTGGTATTCTGACCACCCCTGTAAGGGGGAAATCTTCCCATTGATCACCAATGTAAGGGGCATTTTTCCACTGTCTTCACATGAATCTGTTTTAGCAGAGGTTGTCCAAGACCTGAACTGCAAGGGTTTATCTAGGGTAGGGGTCTCCAAACTTTCTAATGGCCATATACTGTATGTGCTACAGGTCCATATGAACTTCATTTAAAGCGGAAGTAAACCCATCCATAAAACAGTTTCATTTCTGGCACGTGTCGGAAATGTAACACTCCTATTGGTTGTGCTCTCAACTAAACTGTCAAACCATCCAATGGCTGGTGTCATAACTGATCACATGTGCAGCATCATGGCAGTTGTAGATTAAACAGAGGCCAAGATGGCAGCTTCCTTGGCTGAAAATGATAGGGGGGTTTACTTACACTTTAATCTCCTTTATATATGGACTACTCCATGAGTCTAACCCAGTGACTGAGTCCAGCCATGTATATATGAGTAAATGGTTCCATATCCTTCACCAACCTATTTTCCTGGCACAATGGGGTAAAATCTTCCAAAGTCTCACGTTGTGTGGTGCAGAGAGAAACGGCCTTCAAGGTTCTTATGTTCTGGTATAGGATCCCTGGTATTCTTAGCGCACGCAACCCTGACTCTTTGTGACAATGCTGCAGATGTCTCAGTGATATAGGCACCCATTACCATATTTTCTGGGAATATCCCATTCTTAAAGGGGTTGTAAACCCTCATGGTTTTTCACCTTAATGCATAGAATGCATTAAGGTGAAAAACCTTCTCTCATGCTGCAGCCCCCCAGAGCCCCCGTTTTACTTACCTGAACCCAGTCTTTTTCTCCCCGGGGACGAGCACACCAGCTCTAATGGTGTCTCGTTTCCTGTTATGATAGATTGATAGCAGCGCAGCCATTGGCTCCCACTGCTGTCAATCAAGTCCAATGACGCGGGTGCCGGGGGCGGGGCCGAGTCCGGCATTCATGTCTGTGGACGCAATTGCTGGACTTAGGTGCATGCCCGCAAGGTTACCCCCTCAGGGGGGCGCTTCTCCTAGGGGGATATCTGATGCAGGGTGAAGCCACGAGAGCCACCGGGGGGCCCAAGAAGAGGGTGTTCGGGGCCACTCTGTGCAAAACGAGCTGCACAGTGGAGGTAAGTATTACATGTTTGTTATTTAAAAAAAAAAAAAAAAAAAAACGATCCTTTACAATCACTTTAAACCTTTTTGGATTTATGTTCAGACTCTTTTGCAAAACCTATTTGAATGTTGATATTCCTTTCAATCCTTATCATTATTTGTTAGGGTTGCCTTTCCTGGAAATTTCCACGCATGAGCGGAAGCTAATGACTTATGTCTTATTAGCAACCAAGCGAGTTATACCATATTGCTGGCTATCTACCTCCCCCCTACCCATTTTCAAATACTATCAAGGATATTCATAAGATGGAGAATTTAATTGCTTTAGCTGAGGACTTGATGTCAAGATTTACCAAAATTTGGGACATTTGTGATAGCTCAAAGTATTGTCTTGGTAAAACGTCTATAGATACCTAGCTAGCTATCTCTCATTATTTTATGCTATGCATGCCTATAGATTCATGGTGTCCCCACTGTGGACAGTGGGAGTAGAAAATGCCTCAGGCTTCATTGTCAGTGGGAGTAAACAATTACATAGAACCCTTGTGATTAGGTGGCAGAGGAATAGTCCCCAATCATTGGTATTAGTGGGAGGAATAGTGCCCCTATCATTGGTGTCAGTGGGAGGAATAGTGCCTCATCATTGGTGTCAGTGGAAGGTATAGTGCCCCCATCATTGGTGTCAGTGGGAGGAATAGTGCCTCATCAATGGTGTCAGTGGAAGGTATAGTGCCCCATCTTTTGTGTCAGAAGACACATTTATTCTCCATCATTGGTGTCAGTGGGAAGAATAATACACCATTGTTGATGTCAGAGGGAATGAGGGGAGAGGGAAGAGTGTTAAAGGGCCAGATACTGGCAGGCAAAAGGCTGTATCTGGCCCATGCGTTGCAGTTTGAGGACCCCTGATCTAGGGTAAAAAGGTTGCAGAAGGATGGTTTAGGTTCTACTGATACTTTTGGCATGCCGTTTTTACTGAGGCTGTCTCTCTGATAATATATTTTCCACCATATTCTCTCCTTAGGAGGGGTTCATCTTTAGAAATGTTAAAAATTCAGTACCTTGAAAAAACATATTGTTTCTGGATTTGTACAATATTTCAGTTCATTCTCAGCCTGTGAGGAATTCTTGTATACTTTTCTTATACATACATGGGCCAGGTGGAACGTACCTGTTTTAATTACTGTAATTCTGTAATTGTATTTTGCTATCATCTCTAAAGTGCTCATTTGTGGTCAATCTTCTATACCTTGTTACACAACTTTGAAAAACCCAATAAAAATTTTTGTAATGTAGAAATGTAAAAAATTCAAAGCAAATACTTCAATAGGCGTGGTTGGTACTCTTAAGCCAAGCCCTATAAAACATCCCATTTCTGTGTATCTCAGAAGATGTTGATATCCTTTAAGTGCTTTTTAAGAACAAAGTTGTAAGTCTCCTACGTTCATTAATATGGGGTGTGTATTTAAAACTTTGGAATTTTATTTGTTCAAGTAAAGGAGGGTTGGAAAGGCAAAAGGGTAATTTTATTTTTTTAATCAGATTCTTTTTAGTTTATATGCAAACATTAAAACAATACAAACAAATTATCCAAACAGAATCACATAAACCAAACAGACACTACATAAATAAATAAATAAATAAATAAATAAGACAAACCCTCCCCCACCCTATTTCTTATGTAAGTATGTATGTATGTAAAAAGAAAGAAAAAACCTTTAGAAGCACTGAGTATGGCTACAAAATACAGCTTTCACAGGAAAAAGGAAAATCCAAAAACCTATATATTTACCCATAAATACCTATATTAAGATGGTCATCTACAGCCCAATATCTGATATTACAATATACATAATACAGATTGGTCTATACCGATGCCAGGGACATAGACTCACACCACTTTGACCAGATAGCATCAAACTTATTCATGGTGTACCTTAAAAAATATGTATGTTTTTTAAAATATCATAATCCTAATAAGGTCTGAAATCCAGTCAGATACAGTCGGCGGATGGGGAGAGGTCCACTTAAGGGCAATTTGTCTGTGGGCAACAAAGAGTGCTCACCTAATAGTTTTGCCTCTAGAAAAAGTATAAGTAGAGATATCACAGTAGCCCAATAGGCACATAAGTGGTTCAGCCGAGATATTGATATCCAGTAGCCCATTTAATGTACCAATGACCTCCGCCCAGTATCTCTGGAGTTTAGGACACCGCCAGAGAAGATGTACCAACCTATCTGTGTTACCACATCTAGCACAGGCTGGCTCAGATCTCAAACCAAAGGTATGCAAAAATTGAGGAGTTCTATAAACCCTATAAAGAATAAAGATCTGGGTCAGTCTGTGTGATGGAGAGAGGGATACCTGAGGCAAAGACCGAAAAACATCATCCCAGACCTCTTCCCGGAATGGGACCAAGATCCTGTTCCCATCCGGCCCTAGAGCGAATGGGAAAGTTCAACAGAAACCTAACAGCACCATATATGTAACAGAAGCAAGACCTTTTGTTAACCTTGCTTGTACGATCTTATTAAAAACAGGGGTAGGGTGAACGAGTATTTCAAAGGACGAAAACTGAGCATGCAGAGCATATCTCAATTAAAGGAATTGATAAAATCAATTTGATTGTAAAGGAAACTCTCCCCTTAACTCTTCAAAGGACTTAAGTAAACCGTTCTCATACAGCTGAACTAGCGCTGTTATTCCTGATTTCTGAAAGCCTCTAAGAACTGAAAGTTGGGGGAGTTTATAATTTTCCCATATCAGAGTATATCTAGTGGGGTATGAAATAACCATCATTTTTTTGACTGTATACCATATTTTACACATTAACTTACAGGTGGGCATATCCGTACACGAAACACCCCCTCTTACCCCATCTAGAACATATAGTGGTGACCGACCCCTAAATAAATAAGAAAATAATCTTCGAGCAGGAAGGGGTAGCTGTTCAAGCTCCCATCCAGCAAAATGCTGTAGTTGTGATGCAAATAAATATATCCTTGGGTTAGGAACTTCCAATCCACCCGCATTTTTGGGAAGCTGAAGAGTCTCCAATTTAATACAGGGGGGGGGGGGGGGTTATTCCTCCATATTACCACCCAAATATACTATTAATCTTAGTAAAAATCTGTAAGGGTATCCAGATCGGAGCATTATGTAAGAAATACAGAAGCTGAGGCATCCATATCATCTTAATTAGATTAATATGGCGTATTAACGAGAGGGTGAGTTTATTCCAGATTTTGCTTTGGTCTTGGAATCTAGCGAGTAGTGGAAGTATGTTGGTCTACAATATACGACTGAGGGGAGTCAGAAATAGCTATACCCAAATATTTTATGGAAGACACAACCCTGAGCTGAGAAAGTGAGGATGGTAGTGGGTCCTGGGGGAGATCTAAGGGCATCAACGTGGACTTCTCCCAATTTATACCTAACCCGGAAAACCTACCAAACTCCTTAAGATATTTCATTATTGCCGGTAAAGATGAGCGGATATTGGTCAAAAAAAGAAGAAGATCGTCTGCATATAATGATACTTTTTCCTCCATGTCTCCCCTAATCAGACCGGTAACATCACATGAAGCCTGCATAAGACAAGCCAGGGACTCTATAGCTAGGGCAAAGAACAGGGGGGACAATGGGCACCCCTGCCTAGTGCCCCGGCAAAGTCTGAAATGAGAAGATTGGAGGCCATTAAGAGCTGCATACAACAACCACACCCATTGGCAAAAAATTAGAACCAAGCTCAAATTTTTCCAGAATGGCCCAATGATAAGGCCATTCAACACTATTGATGACCTTTATGGCATTCAGTGCCAAAAAGGCACGATTTGGATGATCCGGGACCAGAACCTGCATTTTTAAGTATGCACGTCTCATATTAACTGTTGTTGACATATTGGGCTTAAATCCTACCTGATCTGAGTGAATAATATGCTCAATAACCTTGTTTAACCTGGTAGGGAGTACAAAAAGCAGCGAGGCAAGTAGTGAGGCAAAAGGGTAATTAACAAATAATGAGTTCCTCAGACTTTCGAAAATATAAAATGTCAGAAGTATTAGCATTATTGTGAGCAGTAGGGATGTGCTAAAAGTACTTGGATTTGGTATGCAGGAGGTTCGATGAATTGTACTGAGGTTCTTAAAGCAGTAGTAAACTCTGACAATGATACCACATTTAAGCAATATATCAATCAAGTTAGTTGTTTTCAATTAAAGTGCCACTAATGATATGCTCCAAACGTGTTCTTATTGTTAGACATAAAGAGACTTGTGATCGTTCCCACATGTTGCTAGCCGCCGCCATCACAACTATGGTCCTTCCGCATTTGTGCATTGCATATTTCAGCCCTCAGTAGATTTCCCTGGACATAATTCTGCGCATGCGCATTATCCGCCACATCCACACCTCGTTTTTGTTTTCTGGTCACTACGGAAACCCTCTGCAGCGAATGGGAGCCGATCCTGTTGCTGCCTTACTCCAGAAGGGGAAGGAGTCTCGCAGGATCTCAGGGCTGATGCCAACAGTAGGAAATGACGCAGCCCCGGCATAGACCCAGCATTTTTCTGGCAGGGTCTGTGCTTGCCGGAAAATTGGTTCTTACGGCGCTTGCACAGATGCCGCCATTTAAAATAAAACCAATGATTGCTCAGTAAGGAAGCAGGTAAGAGAAGAATAAAAAATGGCAAATTATACTAGAGCCTGCTATTATTAATGTATTGAAAAATGATCAGAATGGCTATACAACCGCTGTAATCCTAATATAAATTCCATTGAAGTCAATGGGAACCAAATCTTTAAAATCAATTCTGCCCATTTTCAAGGTTAATAGGCAAGGTTTTTTTTAAAGTGGTAGTAAACCGCCTACGATATATATATTTTTTCTTAACCTACAAGGTAAAGTTACAATGTGCTAGTATGCATCGCATACTAGCACATTATGTGAAACTTACTTTAGAACGAGGCCCTTCTCGCTGAAGGAGCTTCCATCTTCACCCAGTTTTCCTTCTGGGTTTGCGGATTCCGTCAGTGTGAGTGGCCAGAGCCGCGATGACATCACTCCCGCACAAGGGTGCGGGACCCGCTGTTTAGGGGACAGGACTCTGAAGGAAAGGCTTGGGTGGCCGTTCCTTTAGAGCGCATGTGCCGGTAACGTTACCAGCTGCATGTACAGTGAATATCTCCTAAATTGCGTACATTTAGGAGATATTTACAGTACTGATAGGTAAGCCTTTAAATAGGCTTACCTATAGGTAAAATTAATGCATGGGAGTTTACTTCCACTTTAAACAAATGGCATGGGGAGATGGGCACTGCCCTGAGGAATATGTATCAATGCAAGAAAAATGTAGAAAAAATATAGTTTGGAGGTAGCCACAATTTTAATAATGCTTAAAGTGAAACAATAAAAATAATGTGCCTGGGGAAGGCTGGGGTGTCCTTAAGCTGAGCACATCTGTTCGATGTATACAATCTACTACAACAAAACTGACATTTACAAAGAAAAAAATAAATGACCACTAAAGAACAGCTCCCGGCGCCTTCCCTCTGTTTGTAAACTATATCCTTATTCTTGAAGGGGGCTCTACTTAAAAATAAAACTTGTGTCCCCATCCCCCCCCCCACACACACATACACAAAATCCATACCAACAATTTCTATGCATGCAGCCTGGTCGGCCAGGAATGAGGGTACTTTGCCAGGGGGGACTCCCTGGCAAGTATCCTTTCTCAATGTTGATGAGGTCAATGACCTCTTCTCAACAACCCTGGCCCAGTGGTTGTGGGGCTCTGTGGTTGAGGGCACTAATCGGAAATCTGGAACCCCTCTTCAAAAATAAGGGGTCCTTTAGATTCTTCCGCTCCCATGTGAAGGAGGAGTAAGGAGTACACAGTATCCCTGGGTACTCATTCACAAACAAATTGAAAAGTAGATGAAGACCAGGAAGAAAGACCACAACTAGCGTGCACAGTGCCTTCCAAATAAACAAAAGTAAAGAGGAAAAGGAAAGAAACAATTTTGTCAAAAATTGATTACATGACAATGTGTGTATGGATTGTTTTGGGAGAAAAAGGATATAATTTAGTGTAGATTAAGGGGGCCAGTTGAGTGGCAGTAAAACCGCAGTTTAATTGCATATTTTTACTGCTCCCTCTGCCTGTGTGAAGAAGTTCTTAACCACTTAAGGACTGAGCCTCTTTTTGAGATTTGTTGTTTACAAGTTAAAAACATTTTTTTTTGCTAGAAAATTACTTAGAACCCCCAAACATTATACATTTTTTTTTCTAACACCCTAGAGAATAAAATGGTGGGCCTACGCAATACTTTCTGTCACACCGTATTTGCGCAACGGTCTTACAAGCGCACTTTTTTTGGAAAAAATACACTTTTTTGAATTAAGAAAAAAGACAACAGTAAAGTTAGCCCAATTTTTTTTATAATGTGAAAGATAATGTTACGCCAAGTAAATTGATACCCAACATGTCACGCTTCAAAATTGTGCCCGCTCGTGGAATGGCAACAAACTTTTACCCTTAATAATCTCCATAGGCGATGTTTAAAAAATTCTACAGGTTGCATGTTTTAAGTTACAGAGGAGGTCTAGGGCTAGAATTATTGCACTTACTCTACCGATCACGGCAATACCTCACATGTGTGGTTTGAACACTGTTTTCATATGCGGACGCTACTCACGTATGCGTTTGCTTCGGCACGCGAGCTCGTCGGGACGTGGCGCGTTTAAAATTTTTTTGTTCTTATTTACCTTTTATTTTGTATTTTTACACTGTTTTTAAAAAAAAAAAAAAAATTGTCACTTTTATTTGTATTACAAGGAATGTAAACATCCCTTGTAATAGAAAAAAAAGCATGACAGGACCTCTTAAATATGAGATCTGGGGTCAAAAAGACCTCAGATCTCATATTTACACTAAAATGCAATTTAAAAAAGAAAAACTGTCATTTAAAAAAATGATTTAAAAAAAATGGCCCTTTAAGAGCTTTGGGCGGAAGTGATGTTTTGACGTCGCTTCCGCCCAGCAATTGTATGGAGACGGGTGAGGGCCATCTTCCCCTCACTCGTCTCCATACCCAATTAGTGACCGGACCTGATCGCCTCCGCCGCCTGCTCCGGTAAACGGCGGAGGGCACAGGATCGCGGCGGCGGGGGTGGGGGATGGTCCCATCTCCCACCGCCGATAAAAGTGATCTCGCGACGAATCCGCCGCTAGCTGCTGCCAAAACAAGGATATCCTACTTCAAACAGCCGACGTAAAACTGTAGCGGGCGGTCCGTAAGTGGTTAAAGTATAACTAAAGGGCAAAACTTTTTTTTTAGTTTTAAATAGAATGCAGAGCAATTAGCACACCCGTCAGTTTTTATTACTTTCTGTGCCCCCATTAGGGAGATTCATCCTCTTTATTTGTCCTGTTTACCATTATCATTGAAAGTAAAAGAAAATCCCAAATTTTGGGTTGTCCCCAGAAAAGTAATAAAGGGGAAATCTTTCAATGGGATCCCCAAGGAATTCCCCTAATTTGCAGAGATTTCCTCTCACTCCCTGTGTTGGCTATGGCACAGGAAGTGAAGGGAAATTCTCTACAACGGGACACAAAGGGAAACAAATATCTGACAGGGGTTATAACCCTCCCTTGCTTTATCCAAAATGAAAAAAAAAGTGTTTTTATACATTGTACATCATACCTGACCTATACTACATTTAAAGTGTAAGTTCACCTTCAGCTATATTTTCCAAAAAGCCCCCTATGCAGATCCATATCCCCTGAACATACCAGCGCTCCTCCTTTTTCAGGGGCTGCACACATGCAGCTGTGGGGCCTCTCCACAAAAAACACTGACCTCCTGATCCCCCCCCCCTGTCCTGTCATTTGCAAGGATAGGCTGGACGCTACAACGGTGCACCCTATAGCAGCTGCTTCAGGCCCTCCAAATGCACAATACAACATTTAGGTGTAAGGAGGAGATACAGTATCTCACAAAAGTGAGTACACCCCTTACATTTTTGTAAATATTTTCTTCTATCTTTTCATGTGACAACACTGAAGAAATGACACTTTGCTACAATGTAAAGTAGTGAGTGTACAGCTCGTATAACAGTGTAAATTTGCTGTCCCGTCAAAATAACTCAACACATAGCCATTAATGTCTAAACCGCTGGCATCAAAAGTGAGTAGACCCCTAAGTAAAAATGTCCAAATTGGGCCTAATTAGCCATTTTCCCTCCCCGGTGTCATGTGACTCTTAAGTGTTACAAGGTCTTAGGTATGAATGGGGAGCAGGTGTGTTAAATTTGGTGTTATCGCTCTCACTCTCTCATACTGTTCACTGGAAGCTCAACATGGCTCCTCATGGCAAAGAACTCTCTGAGGATCTGAAAAAAAGAATTGTTGCTCTACATAAAGATGGCCTAGGCTATAAGAAGATTGCCAAGACCCTGAAACTGAGCTGCAGCACAGTGGCCAAGACCATACAACGGTTTAACAGGACAGGTTCCACTCAGAACAGGCCTCGTCATGGTCGACCAAAGAGGTTGAGTGCACGTGCTCAGCGTCATATCCAGAGGTTTTTTTTGAGGAATAGACGTATGAGTGCTGCCAACATTGCTGCAGAGGTTGAAGGGGTGGGGGGTCAGCCTGTCAGTGCTCAGACCATACGCCGCACACTGGTCTGCATGGCTGTCATCCCAGAAGGAAGCTTCTTCTATAGATGATGCACAAAAAAGCCCACACACAGTTTGCTGAAGACAAGCAGACTAAGTACATGGATTACTGGAAACATGTCCTGTGGTCTGATGAGACCAAGATAAACTTATTTGGTTCAGATGGTGTCAAGGGTGTGTGGCTGCAACCAGGTGAGAAGTACAAAGACAAGTGTGTCTTGCCTACAGTCAAGCATGGTGGTGGGAGTGTCATGGTCTGGGGCTGCATGAGTGCTGCCGGCACTGGGGAGCTACAGTTCATTGAGGGAACCATGAATGCCAACATGTACTGTGACATACTGAAGCAGAGCATGATCCCCTCCCTTCGGAGACTGGGCCGCAGGGCAGTATTCCAGCATGATAACGACCCCAAACACACCTCCAAGACGACCACTGTCTTGCTAAACAAGCTGAGGGTAAAGGTGATGGACTGGCCAAGCATGTCTCCAGACCTAAACCCTATTGAGCATCTGTGGGGCATGCTCAAACAGAAGGTGGAAGAGAGTAAGGTCTCTAACATCCACCAGCTCTGTGATGTCATCATGGAGGAGTGGAAGAGGACGCCAGTGACAACCTGTGAAGCTCTGGTGAACTCCATGCCCAAGACGGTTAAGGCAATGCTGGAAAATAATGGTGGTTACACAAAATATTGACACTTTGGGCCCAATTTGGACATTTTCACTTAGGGGTGTACTCACTTTTGTTAACAACGGTTTAGACATTAATGGCTGTGTGTTGAGTTATTTTGAGGGGACAGCAAATTTACACTGTTATACAAGCTGTACACTCACTACTTTACATTGTAGCAAAGTGTCATTTCTTCAGTGTTGTCACATGAAAAGATAGAATAAAATATTTACAAAAATGTGAGGGGTGTACTCACTTTTGTGAGATACTGTAAGTGAACTGCCATTGCTAAGCTTTCTTTTAGGGAAATATTCATTGCCTGGCTCTTATTTTGATCCAAGAGGCTTCTGTGATTTCTGAAGCACTGACATGGAAAAGGTACTCAGGTTGGGAGATACATGCTGGTTTTAATTAATGGGCTTAAATAGTATTGAGACCACAGACAGCCAGGGAGCTAGCATTTCCAGAGGAAGGCCAACAGTAACAGTCTCTGGATTTCTCTCAGCTTGAGAGAACATGTCCGCTACAGGACAAAGCAACAGGTTCTCTTTATTTTTGCTTTTTCAGCAGCCTTAGGTGGAGTGGCAGCTTATACAGAGCTCTGGACTCTCCAAGTGACAGTGCTGATTGACTAAACTATCTATGTCTTTCTTTCTTTCCACATCATTCATTCTATCTATCTATCTATCTATCTATCTATCTATCTATCTATCTATCTATCTATCTATCTATCTATCTATCTATCTATCTATCTATCTATCTATCTATCTATCTATCTATTCAGTTACCTGCCCTTCTCTTTGTCAAATAATTATTTTTGTATTCTATGTCTATTGATCCATATATTTCGATGTGAAACATTTGTCTATCTATCCCTCCAAGAAAATTGTATGGTGTATGGCCAGCTTTTATCTATCTATCTATCTATCTATCTATCTATCTATCTATCTATCTATCTATCTATCTTGTATCTCACTCTTTATTTTGTATACTGAATTATTAATCTGTCTGCTATGTCTTATACTGATGTATCCTTTATATATCTCTTAATATAGCTTTCTTTCTTTATTTTTCTTAATTATTAATATCCCTTTTTATAAACGATATCACTATACCTGCCTTCTTTATCCCTCTCTTTCTATCTATTCTTTGTATATATATATATTTCTCATCTATCTATCTATCTATCTATCTATCTATCTATCTATCTATCTATCTATCTATCTATCTATCTATCTTTTCTTTCTTATCTATCTATCTATATATTTTTTCTTTTTTTCTCATCTATCTATCTACCTATCTTTCTTTCTTTCTTTCTTTCTTTCTTTCTTTCTTTCTTTCTTTCTTTCTTTCTTTCTTTCTTTCTTTCTTTCTTTCTTTCTTTCTTTCTTTCTATCTGTCTTTCTCATCCATCTATCTATCTATCTATCTATCTATCTATCTATCTATCTATCTATCTATCTATCTATCTATCTATCTATCTATCTATCTATCTATCTACCTACTTTGTCTTTTCTTTCTTTCTTTCTTTCTCATTTTCTTCATCAATCTATCTAGTCTTACCTTTCCTTCTTCCATCTATATCTATCTAATCTTTCTTTCTCTGACATTTCCTTCATCAGTCTATCTTTCTCTTAATTACTAATCCACCTCTTTTAAACCCTTCTACTATACTTCCTTGCCTTTATTCCTCTCTATCTATCTATCTATCTATCTATCTATCTATCTATCTATCTATCTATCTATCTATCTATCTATCTATCTATCTATCTATCTATCTATCTATCTCTTTATCTCTATATTTCTCTATCTACTTTCTATTTTTTTTATCTAATATTGAGCAATCATATTTTTGTATCTACCTACCTATCTATCTATCTATCTATCTATCTATCTATCTATCTATCTATCTATCTATCTATCTATCTATCTATCTATCTATCTATCTATCTATCTATCTATCTATCTATCAATGACATATTCTGTATATATCTATAAATACATCTTCCTTTCTTTCAATGGACATTTTATAGTGGATTGCAGACTTTAGGCTCCTAGCTGGGATCAGCCTTACTGGAGCCCGATATAATTGACCTTCTCCCCCCATGATCCATTCATGAGTCGGGTCCAGTCCACTGATCGTGTTGCAGGTTCTAACCTTGTTCCATTTTCTCAAAAAAAGTGAATAAAAAGTTATGTCTATGAGTTCTGTACTGGCCGATTGATACACAGAATTGATCAGCTATGCTGAGATCTGTTCTGGAAAGTAACATTGTATCATGTGATGTGTTCCATTGTGGAATGTGTAGACAGAGGTAAATCTTTGATGTGAGAAGCTCTGATGGAAGCTGTGTTGTGGAGGGGTGTTAGGAGGAGCTGTCAGATGTCAGGCTCGCCCCCCCCATACACTCCCACTAGCAGCACAGAGCACGCTGCACTCATGAAAACTCCAGCACTGTGTGCAGACAGTCCATGTACAGAGCGCACAGTCCTATCCTCATCCTCTATGTATGGATGATGCTCTCCCCCCTCCCCCCATACACCCCTCTCCTAGGACTTAGATCTCAGCACAGACTTGGGTAGAAGTAGTGGGCACAGCAGTGCCATGCCTGCCCTCCCTGCCCCCCGGACCCACTCATGGGATGTGGCACCCTGAACCCCACCATCGGATCTGCCGGCCACCTGGAAGCGCTGCGGGCTCAGCCCAGAGTCTCCCTGCTGCTGACTATGATCTTCCTCTTCACCTTCTTCTTCTACAGCCTGAGCGGCTCTTCCTGTGACCCCCAGCCCGGACCACCATTGTACGGACAGCGCTCTGCGGACCAGTCGGCGCCGACCCTCCTGGACTATCATCAGCCGGAGCTGAGCCCGGGGAGAATGAACAGGACGCGGGACCCACCGCACAGAACTCTCCCCAGTCACAGCACCTACGGGACCAAGAGCTTCCCCCAAGCCATCATTGTGGGGGTGAAGAAGGGGGGGACCCGGGCCCTGCTGGAGTTCCTCAGGGTGCACCCCGATGTCCGGGCGCTGGGCGCTGAACCCCACTTCTTCGACAGGTGCTACGACAAAGGGCTGGAGTGGTACAGGTGAGGAGGAGGTCCAACATCGCTTCTGTCTATGTATCCGATATTATTACCTCTCTAATATTATCTATTCTCTGTCTATGTATCCGATATTATTAGCTATTCTCTGTCTATGTATCCGATAATATTATCTATTCCGTGTCTATCTAATATTTCCAAACAACGGACTATTATCTCGTTTCTTTTCCTTTTCTTTCTTTTTTTTTCTCTTTTTCCTTCTTCGTCCCTTCCTCTGACCTGTTCATCCATCTATTTATTTATTTATTTATTTATTCATTTATTATTTATATCTATATATTTATCCATCTATCTATTATCTATCTCTGTCCTGTTGTCTACTATATCTACAGATTCTTTCTTTCTTTCTTTCTTTCTTTCTTTCTTTCTTTCTTTCTTTCTTTCTTTCTTTCTTTCTTTCTTTCTTTCTTTCTTTCTTTCTTTCTTTCTTTCTTTCTTTCTTTCTTTCTTTCTTTCTTTCTTTCTTTCTTTCTTTCTCCTGTTCATTGCTATCTATCTATTTATCCATCCATTATGTATCTCTGACCTGTTGTCTATTTATAGTTTTTTCTTTCTTTCTTTCTTTCTTTCTTTCTTTCTTTCTTTCTTTCTTTCTTTCTTTCTTTCTTTCTTTCTTTCTTTCTTTCTTTCTTTCTTTCTTTCTTTCTTTCTTTCTTTCTTTCTCCTGTTCATCGCTATCTATTTATTTATCAATCCATTATCTATCTCTGACCTGTTGTCTATCTATAGTTTTATCTATCTATCTATCTATCTATCTATCTATCTATCTATCTATCTATCTATCTATCTATCTATCTATCTATCTATCTATCTATCTATCTATCTATTATCTATCTCTGACCTGTTCTTTCTTTCTTTCTTTCTTTCTTTCTTTCTTTCTTTCTTTCTTTCTTTCTTTCTTTCTTTCTTTCTTTCTTTCTTTCTTTCTTTCTTTCTTTCTTTCACCTGTTCTTCTATCTATCTATCTATCTATCTATCTATCTATCTATCTATCTGTCTATCTATCTATCTATCTCCTATTATCTATCTGCGTTTCTATCTATTCCTTCTTTCATTTCTTCTTTATTAATATATGGCTATATTTTTAAACACTTCTACCTATAGTATACCCCCCTGCCTTCTTTCTTCCTCTCTATCTCAGCTGTGCCCGGGGCAGGCAGTTATTGGGACCTTCTAAAAAGTAAACATTTTTGAGACAGGAGGCACGGAATACCTTCTATCACCTCCCTAGAAACTGAACTGAGCCTCCCTTGTTCTTGTAGTACATTATAGACAATTGTGCGCTTAGGCCTCTTGCACACAAACGATCCGTTCAGGTCCGACTGTCAGTTTTTTAGGCGGACCTGAAAAACCCTCCATAAACCTCTATGGAGCGTCGGATGTCAGCGGTGACATGTCCGCTGACATCCGATCTGAAAAAGTGTAACGGAGGAAAAACCTACTTTTCCATCCATTTGCGGATCGGATCGGGTGACGACGGACTCTACGGTCCGTCTTCATCCGATCCCCCCATAGGGGAGAGCGGCGCTCTGACAGGTCCGACGGACCTGTCATCTGCCTGCTCAGTGGGGATCGACGGAGCGATCCCCCGCTGAGCAGAGCGGGCTCCGTACACGGACATGTCCATGTGAAAGAGCCCTAAATGTTCAGTAGAACTCAGTGAGGAGGCCTTATATTACATTGTACACAATCTGAGTGTGAATCTGGAGGAAGGTCAAGAGTTGTAGGAAGGATAAGAAGAGTTGAAGGAAGGTGAAGAGTTGTAGGAAGGATAAGAAGAGTTGTAGGAAGGTGAAGAGTTGTAGGAAGGATAAGAAGAGTTGTAGGAAAGTGAAGAGTTGTAGAAAGGATAAGAAGAGTTGTAGGAAGGATAAGAAGAGTTATAGGAAGGATAAGAAGAGTTGTAGAAAGGTGATGAGTTGTAGGAAGGATGTGATGAGTTATAGGAAGGATAAGAAGAGTTGTAGGAAGGTGATGAGTTGTAGGAAGGATATGAAGAGTTGTAGGAAGGATAAGAAGAGTTATAGGAAGGATAAGAAGAGTTGTAGGAAGGTGAAGAGTTGTAGGAAGGATAAGAAGAGTTGTAGGAAGGTGATGAGTTGTAGGAAGGATAAGAAGAGTTGTAGGAAGGTAATGAGTTGTAGGAAGGATAAGAAGAGTTGTAGGAAGGTGATGAGTTGTAGGAAGGATAAGAAGAGTTGTAGGAAGGATAAGAAGAGTTATAGGAAGGATAAGAAGAGTTGTAGGAAGGATAAGAAGAGTTGTAGGAAGGATAGGAAGAGTTGTAGGAAGGATAGGAAGAGTTGTAGGAAGGTGATGAGTTGTAGGAAGGATAAGAAAAGTCGTAAGAAGGATTAGATGGGTTATAGGAAGGTGATGAGTTGTAGGAAGGATAAGAAAAGTCGTAGGAAGGATAAGAAGAGTTGTAGGAAGGATAAGAAGAGTTGTAGGAAGGATAAGAAGAGTTGTAGGAAGGATAAGAAGAGTTGTAGGAAGGATAAGAAAAGTCGTAGGAAGGATAAGAAGAGTTGTAGGAAGGATAAGCAGCATGCACACTATTCCTAGAAAGGTGACACAATCATATACCAGAATCTACCTTCACATTCTAAAAGGATGGATCAGCAGTTCTGTTAGCAGGGAGGATCCAGGCAGCAACATTCATTCTTTTGCCTTAAATCAGAAATATAAAATCAGAGATCAATAATGTAGCATCGGTCTGCAGACTCCAGAAATATTTTTTTGCTGTGTATTGTAAATCGTAATGCGTTCGCTGAGGACATAGCAGTGGAAAATCAGTAAATTTAGAACCTTGTATTTTACATCTTGTATTTGACAGCAGAGACCTGGACAGTGCCAGGAGCTCTATAGACACTGTGCTTAGTCTGAATGCTGGTTATGCTGACCTTGACAAAGTCCATTGGATATCCCTGAAAGGGTTCTATAGTTTTAAACTGCCCTTTGCATTATAATTAGTAAAATTTGTTGATATGGCAGATGCAATGTGAAAGAATATCTGACTGTGTGTGTTCAGCTCTAGCATGTCATTGTAAAGCCATGGGCGCCGGGGCACAGAATGGCATCCAGCATCACTCTGGCATTCGTTATCCGCATTAAAGTGTATATAAGGGCTCCTGTACACCATTGCGTTTTATGTGCGATTCAATGCTGGGTCACAGCGAGCTAAAAGCCCATGAAAGCTAGTGAGCATTATATTATGAAGTTGTTCAATTTGTGTGTTGAGTTAGTTCCCATTCAGATCTCATGTAGCGGCAACGTACGTTCCCACTCGCAATTTTTTAAGCGCAATTTACACGCGTTTCAGTGTGTCGCTCATATGTCAGCCCAGTCACATCAATAAGCTGTAGCGCTTTAGTCACCCAAAATAAGCTCATGCTCCCTTTTTGGGCAACAAGCTTTTTAAAGGAGCATTTCGGTGCAATCCTGTCAAGCGACAATTGCAGCAAAATCGCACCATATTTAGGGTGGCATTAAGAACAATGGAATTCATGTGCTAGTCCGTTAAATACTGTATATGAACACACGTTTTGTTATATACCAGTTTGGTAAACCCCCCCCCCCCCCCCAAAAAAAAAACATTGATCCTCACAGAAATTAAGTGAGTTGATAACTTCCCGTACTGAGCTAACAACGCTGCACTGAAATCTCAAAAAAAAAATTATCAGCCCTTCATTTGTTCTCTCTTTGGACTACAGAACACCTCCCCCATTGTTATGAAGTAAGGGGGGTCTGTAAGATGACAACACTGCTACTTCATACACAAAGCTGCTGTTAGAGATCACAGGGCCCCATACAGGCTACCTGAGAGCCCCCCCGGCCAAAAGTGACTGAGGACATATTGTAGATTTACTAGTACCTTTCTATGTAACCTCAACTGCACAGGTGAACAAATAGGAAGCACTCTAAAGCTTCCTGTTCTTTCACAAACTGAAGCATAGTAAACACAATCTACTATGCTTTAGTGATGAATGGACACAGGACCGATTGGTACCGATTGCTCACTATGTTCATTCAGCAAAGGAATGGGCAAGTAAACAACATATTTACTGCCCCCCTTCCCCCGCTCTCCATCCTGAAACATCCCCCTGTGTGCCCACAGAAGCTTCCAGCGGGAGGGGGGGGGGGGCACACAGGAGGGCCCAGAGAGCAGATGGAAGGTGCTCATGTGCTAGAACCAAACCCCCCTGCAGGTGGAAGCAGAAAAGGATCATTGTCTGCAATAAGACAGTATAGCCAACCCTCCTGCACAGAAGGTGACCGGGGCCCCCTTTTGAACTGATGAGGCCCGGACTCAGTATAGGAGGGCTGGCTGCACTGCCTTATCAGCAGCCCTGTCCAAACACACCGTATATTGGGTAAACAATGATACCCTGGGGAACAGAGTGTGTTACCTGTAGTTAATTACGATTGAAAGGGGTTTGTTGTATCTGTTTGATAAGTACAAAAAATACCTGAAATCAGGTGGGCAAATAACTTTCCCTGGTGGAAGTCGAAACCACAAACATTTTTTTAGCAGTTGTCTCTGTGGACTACAGAACACCTCCCCATGTGTCATAGAGAAGAGGCGGGAGGTGTTCTGTAGTCTTGTTCTAGAGCAGTGGTCTCCAAACTGCGTCCCTGGGGCCGGATGTAGCCCTTTGCTTGTCTTTATCCGGCCCTTTAGGCATTTATTTCACCGAAACCACAATGCCACTAACACCAACGAAAGGGAATAATTTCCACTGACAACAAAAATGGGGCACTATTCCTCTCAACGACACCAACTATTTCTCCCCCTAATACCAAAGTTTGGGCGTTATTTACCCTGAATGGGCACAGTCCGGCCCCCCTAAAGTCTGAAGGATAGAAAACTGGCCCTTTCTTTATAAATTTCGGAGATCCCTGTTCTAGAGTGACAACTCTGCTTTTCTATACATACAGTAGGGGGAGCGTTGTCACCATAGGACAGGTAGTGTGTTATTGGCAGGTGAAAAGCCTGTACAATCATAGGTGACCAAAGCAGGGAATCCGCACTTTTCCCAGTTGACGATTCCATGGTCCTGCCCTGCCATGTCCAATTTTCCAGAAGGGTGGAATTACACTTTAATTCTTCCCGAAGCATCACTCAGTCATTACGACCGAGCCTCAGAAAAGCAGTCAGTGTGTCAGATGAGACGGCTTTATCACAATCTATCTATTTCGGCATTATATAAGGCGTCTTTTTTGGTAAATTAATCCCAGGATTTATTAGCTGTGCCGTGCCAGCTGAAGCGGCAAAATTTATTGTTGGGGAAATATATCTGATCGCCAAGGCTGCTAGAGAGGCAAGCAGGTCCGTCCTGGAGTTTAAACAGAACAGCAACGACTAGAAGCTGCATTTACGTATGCGAACTCTGTTTTTTTTTTTTTTTAATCTTTATGGACAATTAAATGATTTAACGCCCAAGCACTTGACCTGCCTAAACACATCCAAGCACAGAAAGTGTCAAGCGTTTTTTTTCCACCAAAACGCTACTGCCAGGAGGAAAGGCGTCTAGGAGAGATGGCCAAATGCCCAGTGTGTACGAGGCTTAACCGCTGATGTTTAACTATTGGCGCCAGCTGCACGCAAATATGCGGCCTCTCGGCGGCTGGGCCTTGGTGTCCAGTGGCCACATATTAGTTCATTAGTTCAAACAGTGATGTGCCGGGAGCACGTTCCCTGCGCTCCCCCGACACAGTTCCCGGTGGCTGAAGGAAATCTCCCAATTCAAAAGGGAGATTTTTGATCATGTGACAACCAATTATATGACCTTAAGCCCCTCCTCCTGGCATGTAAAACCCCTTAAAGGGCCAGCAGGCACCGGCTCCAAGGGATTAAAGGCCAACTCCGTCTATAAGCCCTGGTTCACACCAGTGCAGCTTTGAAATCGTGCTACTTCAGTCATGTTCCTGTAAGGGGAGAGTATCACACTACATGTCTGAACTTTTTTTTAATTTTTTTATTTACTATGCATTTTTAAGCATGTTTTATGCCTTTTTCCATTAGTCGTAGTGTGTTTCCGGAGTGTGGTTTGGTGTTTTTATTCTGTTGCAAAGTTCCTTATCTGGAGGTCCTACCAGTAACAGCACTTCCTGTTGCAGGCTGACAACTTTGCAATTAACCATCTGTGTTGTCAGCCTGCCATAGGGGCTCCTTCAGTTGGTTGTTGGGCTGCCTTAGCAGGTCCGCCTATGCCTACTGTGGACATGTTCTAGAGCTGGGGGTGTATTTGGGTAAGTTTTCTTTTACAGTGGAACCTTGGATTATGTAATCCAAAGCACTCGCATATCAAAGCGAGTTTCTCCATAGATGTCAATGGAAACGAAGATAATTCGTTCCGCATTGACTTTTATTGCATGCAATACCGCATGTGGCCAGAGGTGGGGGGGCGCCGAAGAGCCTTGGAAGTACTCAGGGACAGCTCGGCTGAACTCATAAACCCTTGGAAAGGTTCTGAAACACTGTGGAACGGAGTATTTCCGAGTCTTTCCGAGTGGTTCTGAGTATTTCCGAACGACTCTGAACCGTTCACCAGCGCACCTGCACCGCTGGCCAAATGCAGTACTGCACACCCCGTTAGCTTGAATTCTGCTCGTTTTGCAAAACACTCGCAAACCAAGTCAGGATTTTTTAAAAATGTTGCTCATCTTTCAAAACACTCGTTAACCGCGTTACTCATTAACCTCCCTGGCAGTTTTCCCGAGTGTGGCTCGGGGTTAAAATTCAGGACCATTAGCGGTAACCCCGAGCCACACTCGGGATTACATTGCAGGATCCTGGTGTGGCTTTACTTACCTTGTCCCCGGGATCCTGCGATGTCCCCCGCTGTGTCTGCGGGCTCCGTCCTCCTCCGAAGCCTCTCCGTGCCAGGCTCCGTTCCCTGCGAGCGGCGCGACGCGCGGGGGCGGAGCCTGGCGACAAATTCAAAAAAGTGTAAAATCATAACACATACAGTACTGTAATCTTACAGATTACAGTACTGTATGAAATTATTTCACATCCCTTTTGTCCCCAGTGCTTTGTCCTATGCCCTGCATGCAGTTTTATGTTATATATACTGTTCTTTCTGCCTGAAAACTGGAGATTGTCCATAGCAACCAAAAAGTGTCCCTTTACATCAAAAGTGGCTTTAGACCAGCTAGAAAACAGCGATAATAAATTAGAACACTTGCAGAATTGAGCGATAGTGAATCGTGGGGAAATTTATTTTATTAATTTTTTTTTTTTAATTATTTATTTTTATTTATTATATTATAATTTATGTTTTTGTGTTTCAAACTTTATCATACCCGGGATATCTACTAGACTCTTGTTTGGACAGATTTAAGTGAGTTATTGTTAAGAATTACAGACCTACAATATAAAACGCCAAATTTCCATGCAAAATAATTGTACCGCTTTCAGCACCTAAAATCTGAAATAATCATACGGCCAGGGAGGTTAACCAAGGTTCCACTGTATTTTGAGTTCTTTGCAGTTTTTGTTCTTTTTGTGTATTTGATCATTTTTTTAATGTAAATTTCATTTTTTTTATTTACTTTTTTTTTTTTTGCTGTCCAATTTTTTTTCTTTCAATTAGGGGCCATTTTTTTGAAATGGAACAGGTCCAGTAAAGTAATCTTTACCATCCATTTAAACCTTAATAAACCCTTTAAAAAAAAAGCCAACCAAATTTTACCTATGCATTTGACTCTAATATACAGTTAGGGCCATATATATTTGGACACATGCACAATTTTCATACTTTTGGCTCTGTATGCAACCAGAATAAAATGAAAATGAAACAATCCAAATGAATTTGAAGTGCAGACTTTCAGCTTTAATTCAAGGTGTTGAACATAAATATCAAGTACAAATTTTAGGAACTGCAACCACTTTTATACACAGTCCCCTCATTTTCAGGGGCACAAATGTAATTGGACAAATTATTATAATCCTAAATAAATTGTACATTTTTAATATTTTGTTGAGAATCCTTTACTGGTAATGACTGCTTGAAGTCTGGAACCCATGGACATTACCAAAGACTGGGTTTCCTCCTTTCTGATGCTTTGCCAGGCTCTAACTGCAGCTGTCTTCAGTTGTTCTTTGTTTGTGGGTCTTTCTGCCTTTAGTTTTGCCTTCAGCAAATTAAATACATGCTCAGTTGGGTTGAGATCAGATAATTGACTAGGCCATTGCAGAATATTCCACTTCTTTTCCTTCAAAAGCTCCCCCTACATTATAAAGCACCGTGTAAACTGTTGGCACTATATAAATCGTGAATAATAATAATAATAATGGTCCATCTGTGAAGCACCATCCAATCAACTTTGCTGCATTTGGCTGAATCTGGGCTAACAGTTTATCTCTAAACACTGCAGAATTCTTCTGACTGCTTCTGTCTTCTGTCACATCATCAATAAACACCAATGACCCAGTGCCACTGGAAGCCATGCATGCCCATGCCATCACACTGCCTCCACCATGTTTTACAGATGATGTTGTGTGCTTTGGATTATGAGCTGCTCCAAGTCTTCTCCACACTTTTTTCTTCCCATCATTCTGGTACAGATTAATTTAAGTTTCATCCATCCAAAGAATGCTTTTCCAGAACTGGTCTGGCTTTTTTAGATGTTTTTTGGCAAAGTTTAATCTGGCTTTTCTATTCTTCAGGCTTATGAATGGTTTGCACCTTGCAGTGAACCCTCTGTATTTGTTCTTGTGAAGTCTTCTCTTGATTGTAGACTTTGACAATGATATGCCCACCTCCTGGAGAGTGTCCTTCACTTTTCTGGATGTTGTGAATAGTTTTTTCTTTACCATAGATAGGATCCTGTGATCATCCACCACTGTTGTCTTCCGTGGACGTCCAGGCCTTTTTATGTTGCTGAGCTCCCCAGTGCGTTCTTCTTTCCTCAGAATGTTCCAAACTGTTGATTTGGCCACCCCTAATGTTGCTGCTATCTATCTGATGGATTTGTTTAGTTTTTGAAGTCTTACAATGGCCTGTTTCACTTACATGGAAAGCTCCTTTGAACGCATGATGTAGGTTCACAGCAATAGATTCCAAATGCAAATACCACACTTAAAATCAACTTCAGACCTTTTACCTGCTTAAATGATGAAGAAATAATGAAGGAGTAGCCCACACCTGGCCATGAAACAGCTTTTCATTCAATTCTCCAATTACTTTTGGTCCCTTGAGAAAGGGGGGGTGGCTATTCTTAAGAGCTGTAATTCCTAAACCCTTACTTCAATTTAGGTTTACATACCCTCAAATTAAACCTGAGAGTGTGCACTTTCAGTCCATATCCATTAAATAACTATAGCTTGAATCTGTTTTGGTAAATAGCTGAAAAAAATAAAATTGTGCCTGTGTCCAAATATATATAGACCTAACTGTATATGCAGTATATACACAGTGCCTTGAAAAAGTATTCACACTCCTTGACATTTTCCACATTATCAACCAAAAATCTAAATGTATTTCATTGGGATTTTATGTGATAGACCAACACAAAGTGGTACATAATTGTGAAGTGAAAGGAAAATGATAAATGGTTTCCAACATTTTTTACAAATAAATATGTGAAAAGTGTGGTGTGCATTTGTATTCAGCCCCCCTGAGTCAATATGTCTCTACCAGCTTTTCACATCTAGAGAGTGACATTTTGGCCCATTCTTCTTTGCAAAACAGCTCAAACTCTGTCGGATTGGATGGAGAACGTCTGTGAAGAGCAATTTTCAAGGCTTGCTGCAAATTCTCAATTGAATTTAGGTCTGGACTTTGACTGAGCCATTCTAACACATTAATACGCTTTGATCTAAACCATTTCATTGTAGCTCTGGCTGTATGTTTAGGGTTGTTGTCCTGCTGGAAGATGAATTTTGCCCCAGTCTCGAAGCTTTTGCAGACTCTAACAGGTTTTCTTCAAAGATTGCCCTGTATTTGGCTCCATCCATTTTCTCATCAGCTCTGACAAGCTTCCTTGTCCCTGCTGAAGAAAAGCATCCCCACAACATGATGCTGCCACCACCATGTTTCACGGTGGGGATGGTGTTTTCAGGGTGATGTGTAGTGTTAGGTTTCCACCACACATAGTGTTTTGCTTTTAGGCCAAAAAGTTCAATTTTGGTCTCATCTGACCAGAGCACCTTTTTCCACATGTTTGCTGTGTCCCCCACATGGCTTCTCGCAAACTGCAAACTGGACTTTTTATGGCTTTCTTTCAACAATGGCTTTCTTCTTGCCACTCTTCCATAAAGACCAGATTTGTGGAGCACAACTAATAGTTGTCCTGTGGACAGATTCTCCCTCCTGAACTGTGGATCTCTGCTGCTCTTCCAGAGTTACCATGGGCATTTTGGCTGCTTCTCTGAATAATACTCTCCTTGCCCAGCCTGTCAGTTTAGTTGGACGGCCATGTTTCGGTAGGTTTGCAGTTGTGCCATACACTTTGCATTTTTGGATGATGGATTGACAGTGCTCCGTGAGATCTTTGAAGCTTGGGAATTTTTTTTATAACCTAACCCTGCTTTAAACTTCTCCACAACTTTATATCTGACCTGTCTGGTGTGTTCTGTTGCCTTCATGATTTTGTTTGTTCACTAATGTTTTCTAACAAACCCCTGAGGGCTTCACAGAACAGCTGTATTTATAATGAGATTAAATTACACACAGGTGGACTCTATAATTAGGTGACTTCTGAAGGCAATTGGTTCCACTAGATTTTAGTTAGGGGTATCAGAGTAAAGGGGGTGAATACAAATGCACGCCACACTTTTCACATATTTATTTCTAAAATATTTTGAAAACCATTTATCATTTTCCTTCCACTTCACAATTATGTGCCACTTTGTGTCGGTCTATCACATAAAATCCCAATAAAATACATTTACGTTTTTGGTTGTAACATGATAATTTCAAGGGGTATGAATACTTTTTCAAGGCACTGTATATATATATATATATTTATATATACATATATATCTCGTAAACGGTAAATTTGACCAAAATGTTCATCTTTTTGGCTGAAAGTTTGGAATAATGACATGAAAACTCTTCAGTTCACACTTTTTCATTGTGGCAATGGGGTTGATTTACTAAAACTAGAGCATGCAAAATCTGGTGCAGCTCTGCATAGAATCCAATCACTTGCAGTTTTTTTGTCAAAGTTTAAATGAAGAAGCTGAAGTTAGAAGCTGATTGGCTACCATGCACAGCTACATCAGATTTTGCACTCTCCAGTTTCAGTAAATCAACCCCGATGAGTACTAAAATGCATGCATTAATGTGCTTTACTGCAACACATGGCAACGCACCTGTATTATATGTGGTGCATTGCAATGCCATTCACTTGTTGTGAATGGCAACCCAACCCATTTTACAGAGGAGTTCAATACACAACGCATCACAGCGTACTACAAGACATATCCCATGCATTTGTGGTGCACTTGCAGCCCATTCATAATGAATGAGCTGGCTGTCTTAATGTAACACACATTAACACATTGTATTGCATTGTGTGCATTAACAGATAGCAACAGAATGCTTTCATTTGAATGGGCCCTTAATTTCACTCACCCCTATGGTTGGCAACTGGGGATCCTTCATTTTTTTCCTCTCCTGTTGTGTGTTGTATCTATAGCACAGAAAGCGAGTGGACATCTCCCCAGGAAGACCCAGATGACCAAAAACTAGTAACCATTTCCTTCTCTATCCAAAATAACATTAAAAAAAACTGCTTTAGATTTTTTTAACGGGCCCTTAAACTTGTCCATACACAGTGGGGTTGATTTACTAAATCTGGTGCAGTTCTGCATGGTAGCCAATCAACTTCTAACTTCAGCTTGTTCAATTAAAATTTTACAAGAAAACCTGGAAGCTGATTGGTTTCTATGCAGAGCTGCACCAGATTTTGCACTCTCCAGTTTTAGTAAATTTATCCCAGTGCATGGGGGTAAACAAGAGAAAGCAATGGATTTACCCATCATTGCTAAACAGCCTGTACACATAAGCACGTAAATGTTACGCTGCATATAGATTAGTAAAAAAAAAGAAAAAATACAAAAACCCGCGTTGCTGGACTGTAATTTACGTACATATGCTCAAATATGTGCATGCATGTGTACAACATATCCCAAAAAGCTAGAAAAATTTTGATGTGCATGTGCATGAAAATGTGCGAATATGCACATTTACTAAGCTGCCCATCCTCGTGTTTTTACGCAGGAATTTGTTTTTCATACATCCGCACCGAAGCAAGTACCCCAAGAATACCCAAATAGTGCCTGCGTCTGATTGGATGGTGCTTCTATCCTGCCAACAATTTTTGCCATACTCATTCAAATTTTAGATCGAAGGATGATGAGTGGGAGGGTGCCGATAGGGCCACCCACAGCTCAAATTTTGGCTGGTTCGCCAACTTTGTGTTTGGGCAGCCTTTTTTGCATGGGTGGCAGTAAAAACAGGCAGTCGAGCCACCGTTTTATCACTCCAAACCGCCCACCTAAATTCTAAAATGCAGCTTTACATGCCACTGTAATTTTATTGTGGCACATTAAGTTGACAGGCAGTGCTGCTTGTCAAACTCCACCATTTAAGTCAATGGGGCGCCAGCCAAATGCTTAGCTTGCGCCGCATATTCTCATGTAAATTTCTGTCCTGCAAAAAAAAAAAAAGAGACATTCTGGAGGCATTAAGATCACCTCCTGAACACCCCATAGCGGCTATGTAGCCTCTGAAAAGAACTCTTTTCTAAACGTGGGCTAATGTAAACGCAGCCTCAGCATGGTTATATAGAGTATGATAAAATGCACTCCATGAAGATACATTGACGATATCTCTATAATAGGAAACAAGGACGCAGAACTCCATATGTTTTAGATACAGGAAAACATACCTATATACAGAGGTGTAAATAGGCCCGCGCACTAATCCTTTCCTTGGCAAACGTATCGGCTGTCGCCAATCGCCATATACATCTAAATCCGGTTTCTTTTTAAAGTTTTCTCCAGCAGCTGTTCCGTATTGAATGTGAAAAGCCCGCTCTTCAAGTATTCACAGAATCAAACGTTTTCCCTCGCACTGTAATAATTAATAGCGTTTGATCTCCCGTGTGTGTCCCTGCCAAACATACTGTAGAAGTTTGTAAAAAATGACTTTGGAGGAATAGCAGATGCAGTGGTAAGGGGTCCTGGATGAAAAGGAAGTGCGTTTTTTATTTGGTCATTGTATGGAGGAAAAGCTGGCTTTCATTTCTGAGATTTGTCTCCAATGTCTATTTTCTGAAGGCCAGCATTGCATGGTAATAGTTCTATGCTGTAGCCCGTGTATGGAGCTTTCAGAGGCTGTCACAAGTTATAAGACAGCTAAGAATTAGAGAATTATAAAATACCATTAAAAGCCCAACTCAATATTTTTTTCATTTTGGATGGAGCAAAGCCAATTCAGAAGCTTTGTCAGAATTTAGTAACTGTATGAGAGATCACTTCCTGCAAATAAAAGTAATGGGGGGAACACCAATGGTGTCCTGGAGCTTTAGTCAAGGTCTTTGAGCAGGGAAGAGTAACATATAGCACCCACTGCAAATCTCACACCTTGAGCTATGAAGCTAACGCGTTTCATCCATTATGCTTGGGCCCTGCTATGGGTGAAACACGTTAGAGGCATGACTGAAGATGGGGGATTTGCAGTGTATGCTATATGTTACTCTTGTCTTCTCAATAAACTTGACTGAAGTTCCAGGATGTCATTGGTGCACATTCATCTTACTTGCAAGTAGCATGGAGCGAAAACAGGCTCCTGGGCCTTTTTGCATCCAACTGGACCACAGAATTTCGGAGAAAACAGGGAATTTCTTGAATGGGGGGACATACATAAAGAGTTCACTTCCTTTTTCAGAAAAAGGTTTTCACATGGTCAGAAAGTGAGAAAAATGCCCCCATTGGACGGTGACATAGGGATGGGAGAATAAAAACCACAGCGCACAGAGAGGGACACTCCTGAACATGTCAAATTCACATCTCAGAACGTTGGGAGGTATGTGACAGAGTAGCTAAACAAGCCACCACTACCTTTTGAAGCTGCAGACAATGTGGATTAATTCATCTTTAATGTTTACATAAGACAGTACTTTCAGTTTCAATTCAGAATCTCAGCCTCCCTACCTCCCTTCCAAGTAGTAACTTCTAATCGCTAACATAAACACAAAGCAGGCACACAGGAAGAGGGGAGAGAGCAGAGCCCTGAGACCCAGCTTGAAGAACTTTACTGCTTTGCTGTGTTCGCAGCTACAGATGTCAATGGACGCTCGTTTTGGATGCCGATCTACACCTACAGACATCACTATATACAGATGAGCCTGTTTTACAGATGAGCCAGTATGTTATTTCTTGTAAGTGCATTACTTACTTTGCTAATAAATTGCATTTAATATCTCCCGCCAGTCATCTCCCGCCTCGACTACTTCAACTCCCTCCTCATTGGCTTACCTCTAAATAGGCTATCCCCACTTCAGTCCATCATGAACGCTGCTGCCAGGGTCATCCACCTCACAAACCGCTCAGTGTCTGCTATACCCCTCTGCCAATCCCTCCATTGGCTACCACTCAGTCACCGAATGAAATTCAAGATGCTAACTATAACTTACAAAGCCATCCACAACCTGGCCCCCAGCTACATCTCTAACCTAGTCTCAAAATACCAACCTAATCGTTCTCTTTGCTCCTCCCAAGACCTCCTGCTCTCAAACTCCCTTGTCACCTCATCCAGTGCTCACTTTCAGGACTTCTCCAGAGCCTCTCCCATCCTCTGGAATGCTCTACCCCATTCCGTCCGATTTTCTCCTACTTTATCCACTTTCAGACAATCCCTGGAAACTCATGTCTTCAGAGAAGCCTTTCTGGCCCCCACCTAACAACTGTGCATTTATCTTCTCAATCAACACATCCCCCACAGTTATTACCTCTTGTATCTATTGACCTTCCCTCTTAGATTGTAAGCTCTAAGGAGCAGGGCCCTCTGAATCCTACTGTATTAAAGTGTATTGTATTTATACTGTCTACCCTCAAGTTGTAAAGCGCTAGGTAAACTGTTGGTGCTATATAAATCCTGTATAATAATAATAATAATTTAATATACTACACTCAGGTTGGCGCTTCCTGTGGCTATCCCCCTTCTCTAATCTGCTTACAGAGCTGCCTTTTCTCTGAGAACAGCTGCCTCCAGAGAAGCCCGCAGCAACAGCATGTAATGCATAGCGGAGGGCATACATGACTGTGGTAACAGGGGAGTTAATAGTTTAAGGGGTGGGTACAAAAAAAGTAACCGAGGGGGAGGTAGCAAACAGGGCTTTATAGGTTAACCCCGCCCAGGGGGGAGTAACAGAGGTTGGAGAAAGTTCCCGCCCACCCTCCCCTTTTTTGATATATTACGGTTGAGTAGATTTGGTTAAGGTTTAGATTTAAAAAAAAAAAAAAAAAAAAAAGAAGAAAAGAGATGGCGGGCGTTGGTCTGGGCAAAAGAAGGTGGATGATAAAAGTAAGACTCTTTTTGGGAGCCTAGCGTTGCTATGGCTCAGGATTGTGGTTCCCGGTTAACGGAGGTTAACCGGGAAGTGATAATGGGGCACTGCGGTCATTGCTAGTCTCTGAGCCAGCTTGTCGGCTTGAGGCCTATTTTGGATAGATTTGATGGGACCGCAGTGCTAGTCCTGTTATGGACACGGAGGATTTTTTAAGATATTGCTCAGACCAACGCTTGATGATCAAACAGGTTGTTTTAACAGATGTTGTTGTTTGTTGTTGATGTTTTATATTTATGATTGATAATGTTTTATATGTTATATTTTTATATAAAATTATGTGTTAAATAAATTAGGCCACTACGGCCTTTTATACTCCAAGCTCGGTGTGGTTTGAGTTATTGGGGTAGAAATGGAGGCGTTTTGGTATTAGGGGAATAATGACATCTGTATCCGTCAGTCATGCCACCTCACCCTAAGTACTGTTAATGTATGGACTATTGAGCCGTTATTGCTCTCATATTGCCTGTTATATTACTTCATGTACACAAATATTTGCGCTTAGTTTTTTCTTTTTAGCAGCTACAGATGTCAGTGAGGGTTTGTTATTTTGTACATATATTTGAATATCTGTAGCTTGGCCACAGTTCTACTTGATCCTTAATGCTGCACTGATGAGGGTGTAGTGACGAGGAGGCACTGATGAGGTGGCCCTGATGGGCACTGATAAGGTGCTCTGATGACCTGCACTGATTGGCACTGATAGGGCTGCACTTATAATCAGGGCACCAATAATCAGGGGGCATGTTGGAGGCGCGGTCCTGGGAGGACATCCAAGGCAACCTCCCAGAACTGGAGAACCACGCTGTAGCCGTCTTTTGTCTGTAGTGTGAGCAGGAAGGGGTTAAAGTGGACCTTGTACTTTAGGCAAGTTCCATTTATTCAGTGAGCTTCCATAAAAATTAACCTGTAAAGGGAACTCATGTATACTCTATACTCATCTATACTCTCCTTTTCTCAATGCAGGGGGTGATGTCATCCTCCTGCCGACAAGATCCCTGGGAGTGCTGAGTAGCTAAAAGAAGATGACCCTGCACTAGTGAGCTACTCAACATTCTCCACGACCAGGGATGTCATCACCCTTGCCTAGTCATTGTTGGAGAAAGTCAGAGAAAGTTGAGTATAATATCTAACCACTCTCACCATAAGTTTTATTTTCGCACTTTCATCGAGCGTTTTAGGGAGGCAGGTGCAAGGTCTGAGGTGCAAGGCCCACATTCTTGTGATCTACCACCCTGCAGGTTACAATTGTGAAGAACAGTCTGCTAAAGCTGGCGTGCATGCCAATCTTTGACCATTCTTTCATGTGTGTTAGAAACTTTATTTTGTAAAAATTAGCAACCACATTCAGAAAGGAGATGGGGTTTTTAATTTTTTTTTGCCAAATAGTTATATTAAATTTTTAAAGGAGAAATTCATGTTTTGATTAAGGCAAATTTTAATTAGACAGTGCAAATATCAAGTAATATTTTTCAATGATACAGGCAGTATGGTAGTTTAGTCGTTAGCACTTTTGCCTTGCAGCACTGGGGTTCTTGGTTTTGAATCCCAGCCAAGATACTATCTGCATGTAGTTTGCATATTCCCCCCTGCATTTGTTTGGGTTTCCTCCAGGTATTCAGGTTTCCTCCCCCACTCCAAAGACATGCTGGAAGGTTAATTGGCTCCTGTCTAAATTAGCCGGGGACCTTAGATTGTAAGAGGCTTGAGGAACTTACAGGGAGCGATGTGAATGTACAGTACGTAAGGTTCTATGTAAATTGTTGGTGCTATATAAATACCTGTAATATAAAATAAGATTTTTTTAAGATGCAAAGAAAAGCGTTTAAATCATCATCATTTCAGGTTGTCGGAATGCAGTTTCCATATAAATATAGCACAGGCTCCTCTATTTTCAAGTCCCAGGCATGTATGTTACATGAGAAGCCCTTGTGTTCCTGATCTGTGTTCTGATTTACAACCCCCATGACAGCCATGAAAATGCCTTCTCTGCTGCCGTGAAAAGAGAAAGCCCCTAAGTATTTTCTGTGTATCGTTCGCGCCACCTACAACACCACTCGCCATTCAAGAGCGCAGCTTGTGGCATAAGTGTGAGACACAACAAGCCGTTATGTACCAACAGACCCCAGAAGTCAAAGGATCGATCAGTGAAGCAGATTATCAGTGCTGAGGCATTTCCCACTTTCTTACAATAGACCTTTTAGGATCGTAAATGTGTCTGGACCATTCCTAGGCCAGGAATGAGGTGACCTGTGACCTTCGGCCCCTAGGCAGTTGTTATTTTGGAGTATAGTTTCTCTATTAGGGCTAACAAGAGGGTCACAGCCTTTGTAACGTGAGAAATGGCAGATCTGAGGTTTTAGGTGTCAGAGTTCTTTAAAGGTGCCAAGTTTATGAGAGGCCTCTAGAATATTAACTTGGCCATTGTGCCTAAACTGCTACAGCTTAAAGAAAGCCCCTTCTGAAAGGGCCAGAAGTCCCTAGAGAAGGTTCAGCATATCTATCGGTTTGGGGTCAGTTTGTGGGGAGTTCATGTCTTAGCAGGCACCTTTTTGACCCTTTCCAATGCTCCCTGGTCAGGCATACTCAGCTGAAAGTTCAAGCTGTGGTGTATCTTTTTCTTAATAACTATATCTTAAAGCAGAACTTAAGTTTGAGAAAATGGCTAGGAGGTATAATTTGTGGTCTTTTCTGTCAAAAAACGTTTTTTTAATGTAGTACAATGCAGTGTACATTATCAGTCCGCTCTTCGCATCTATAGGGTGCTACAAATGGTACCAAATGCCAGAATACTTTGATGTGAAAGAAGCTGCTGAGAAGATGGCGGTGATGTAGTTCATGGACTTGTCAACGTTGGAGGACTTTATGGAAAGTGAAAAAAGTGACACTTATTAACCATATAAAATATGTGCTACAATAAGCTGTGAACCATAAATATAGTAAATAGTAAGTCATGCCTACATAAAAATATATACCAATCAAGTGATTAATATCTACAAAGTAGTACAATCTTGCTCAAAGACAACCTGTAAAAATTGCTTAATTATAAAGTGCAAATAATGCATGAAAGTGCAAATACAGTGCTATAAATATAATAAAGAAAAAGTGCAAAGTGCAAAATAAATTGTCCAATCAAAAATCTAAAAAACGTCCACATGTGATTCAGAACGAAAAATCCCAAAGAAACACTCCAAACTTGTGCTGAATCCTTCTTAAAATATTATTCAGGTCACAGCGTGCAGCACCCAGTGTGATCCTTCACCATCCACACTACCACCCTAAAGGGTTAATCTCCACAGTACTGGCTTCCAGTTTGGACTCTCACACTTGAACCCTCTCATGCAAGTCCCGGCCATACATAGAAGCAGGATAGAGAAAGGAGGCTTCCATAGCGTAAAAACATTTTTAAAAACAGGCTTTATTAAAAAAACATTAAACCACTCACATGTGCTGAGTGTCTCCCGACACTAGGGTAATAACGCTTGTTTGTGTTGCCTATTGCCTCCGGCTTGTAGCATAAGTGCGATACGGGCATGCAGGCTGATGTCAGACTCCTTGCCCCATCCTACGCGACATCCTCACGGAGCGGAAGGCATTGATTACTTACTATTTACTATATGATTTGTGGTTAACAGCTTATTGTAGCACCTATTTTATATGGTTGAAAAGTCACTTTTTTCACTAGTCACGAGTGCAAGAGTGAGTATAAAAAAGGAGTACAGACCAGCTCTGCTTATTCTTTCTTCAATAGTGTTTTCGGTGTATCACCAAAAAAAAGTGGCAGTGGTTTGATTTGCTCCCCTATTTCCCAACAATATTCTTGGCGCTGTACTTTCCTTTTTTTCTTTAACATGTCTAATACTTGAATGGAATTCCAGACGTATTTAACAGGTTTCACACTATGTGCAATTTTTCCCCAATGGAGACCACATTCACGGCTAAAATTTTGTTTGTTCATTTAAGAAATTAGAAAGATTTTCCAACCTGCTCCTTTAAATTGTCGAAATGATTGCTGATTTGATCCCGCTAACCTATAAAAAATTGAAGGAACAAGAACATTTTCAAACAAAATTTTCCTGGTGTATGACCACCTTAAAAGAAACTTTGGAGAGGCTTACCATTTCCGATTGTGTCCCCAGGAAAGGAAGTAAATCTCCCTAACAGGGCACTAGCTTGTCAGGGTTTTAACCAGTCTATACTCAAACCAAACTAAAATGTTCTGGCTTTATAAACAGTTTAAATAAAAAATACAGTACACATAGATTGTTAGCTTATAGGGTAGTCAGTCCTAGTGTTCCGTATATTTGTTTTGCATATTATAAAGTTTTTGTTTTACTCTCTTTGTATAGTGCTATGCTGAGGCTATTTACATCAATAAAATAGAAATGAATAAATGGTCAACGATCTTCTAAGACATTGCACCATGTCCCTGGAAATTATTCTAAAACGTGGGCGTTCTGCCTCTCCCGGATTGAAAGGCAGAATTTAAATACTGTCCTGAATAGAGCACATCTTGGAGCTATTGTAAGTGACGTACAAGTGGATTAGTCTGAGTGACAGAGACGGCAATTATGCCACTCAGTATAACTTGACAGGGCAACTTAAGGTCAACATTGAAAAAGTCTGCGGTGTACAATGGCATCTAAGAGCTCCCGGGGGATGTTCCTGACACATATTGATTGCACAGACCAGGGGAAGTCAGTCTTTACATACTAGAGATCCAAGGAATGTAGCGCCATCAGTCTCAATTCTTTAGGAATGAACCTGCTAATGTTCTGATGTGGCCAAGTGGGACATCCTCCATCTTACCCTAGGAGACATCCTGGTCATGGTTCCATCCTTTTTAAAACTTGAAAGAAGAAATATACTCAAGTGGTGCAATGGTTCTATCATTTTAAACAAAAAAAGCTAGCACACTGGACATAAAGTAATGAAAATATAATTAACACAACCAACCATTGGAACTTGAATTGGCCAGGGGACTCCAGCCAATCAATATTATTAACTGGGAGTTCCCTCTGGCTCATCCACTGATTGGCTGATTAGTGATGTCAGAACAAAAAGCAGACCGAGGTTATTGTCCCTACTTTTTATTGCCTAGGTGTTGTTTTTTGCCCAACTATTAACATAAATGGCTGTTTGTTACCTTAATTTTGTCACAATTATCGCTTTGTTACTCAAGTAATGCCTAAATTGGCAATTTGTTGCTCATGTAGTGCCTTGATTGCTCATTTATTGCCAATGTAGTGTTCTGTTTGCTCTTTGTTGCCCCTGTATTGCCATGATTGCACCTATTACCTTTATTGCCCATTTGTTGTCCATGCATGCCCGTGTATTGCTATGACTTCCCTTTTGTTGCCTATGTATTTATATGATTACATGTTTGTTGCTGATGCTGATTGCTTATCTATTGCCACATATTGTCCTGATTGCCCATTGGTTGCCTGGGTTTTGTCCTGATTGCCCATTGGTTGCCTGTGTTTTGTCCTGATTACTCATTTGTTGCCAATGAATTTAATTTCCGCAATTGCACATTAGGCCGGTCATACACGGTTCAAAACTTGTCCGGTTCAGTAGGAACTGGCTGAGATTTGAAACGTTAGTGGGCAGGTGAATGTACCAAGTTGATCGAATAATCAACTTGGGTACAAACAGCCTGCTGGATTAGCTTACGATTATCGCAATAATCACTGTCTTCTCTCCCCGAATTGGGAGAAGACAATGGCCCAGCAGGAGGGACTCCCACATCAACACTGTATGTGTTGATAGGGGAATCAAGCAAATTTCTTTCCCGCAACCAGTGGTTGCAGGAAAGAAATTTGCTCCATGTATGGCCAGCCTTAGTTGCCCATGTGTTTTCCTGGTTGCTTATCTATTGCACATGTATTGTCTTGATCTCCCAGTGTTGGCCATGCATTGTCCTGATCACCCATCTGTTGCCCATGTTTTGTCTTGATTACCCATTTGTTGCCCATGTGTTGCCACAATTTTCCATCTGATTTCCATGTATTGTCGCAATGCCAGTGTAAAACTCATGTATACCAAAACTGCCTGCATATTACCATTATTCTAAGCAAATCCCAGGCTTGGCACTATCAGATCACATCTCTTGCCACTCACCTAAGTGCCTGTGCTATGCGTGGTACTCTTCCCTCTACAGGATCTCAGGCTGACAGGTTTACAAAAGTTCCCAGGTAAGAAATCCACCCTGCCAAAATATAAATTACTTTTGCTCAGGTAACCATCGCAATAAAAGCTCAGATCGTTTATTCTTTAAACATACAGCACACTTCCATATTAACTGCAATGTCAGCTGAAATGCAAACTTGTCATAGCACATTTTTGGCATAGTCAGCTCTGCATGGGTCCTTATGATTCTCTACACACATTGAATAATGCACAGTGCTATTGGCTGTAAATAGAGCGATTCTTCCTTTTACAGTTATATAGTAATGTGTGAACATAAGGCAGACACAGGAAAATATGTGGGTGGGGATTAGGGGTGATCATTTGGAGTGAAAAGATGGATGATGTAGATTTTTTTGGAGACTTTACCCATAGAAGGGCAAAGTTTGCTATAACAATCCCTACCCAAAAATCTGAAAATACTTTCCAATTGCTTCCCTTATGTTATCCGTTTTTTATTCCATACTTTTTTGCCTAGTTTGATTCAGAGACAGTGGTGATACTTTTCAAAATATAATTAATTGCATAGTCAATATTTTACAAAAATTTGAAAAATGCACCCACATTAACCACTTGCCTACCGGGCACTTTCACCCCTTTCTGACAGACCACTTCACAGCTTTCATTTTTCTTCATTTCTGGTATGCAAATAAGTAATTTTTTTCTTCATTGATGTGCGCTGATGAGGCTGCACTGATGGGCAATGATAGGCTTTACTGATGGGCACTGATGAGGCAGCACTGATGGGCACTGATGAGGCTGCACTAATAAATGGGCCCTGATAGCTTGCACTGATGGGCACTGATAGGCTTTACTGATGGGCACTAATGGGCACTGATAGGCTTCACTGATGGGCACTGATGAGGCGGCACTGATGAGACTGCACTAATAAGTAGGCACTGATAGTTTGCACTGATAGGCTTTACTGGTGGGCACTGATAGGCTTCACTGATGGGCACTGATGAGGCGGCACTGATGGGCACTGATGAGGAGGCACTGACGAGGCTGCACTAATAAATGGACACTGATAGTTGGAACTGATGGGCACTGATAGGCTGCACTGATATGCTGCACTGAAGGACACTAATAAGCCGCGTTGTACATATGAATAAAAAGTACTAAATATTGTAAAACCTTAAAGCGGTGTTCCACCCACAATTTTTTTTAAGTCAGCAGCTACAAACACTGTAGCTGCTGACTTTTAATAAGGACACTTATCTGTCCAGGGAGCCCGCGATGTCGGCCCCCCGAGGCCGATCCGTCCATCGGATCGGGTGCAGGCGCTGCCATTCTAATTAAGTGAAACCGGCAGTGGAGCCTTGCGGCTTCACTACCCATTTCCTACTGCGCATGCACGAGTGGCGTGGCAATTTGTGAATGGCCGGCTGTCTTCTGGGACACACACAGGTCCCAGAAGACCGCGGGAGGGGGCTCGCGGAGGAAGAGGATATGATGTCCTGTGCCGCAGATCGGATGGATCGAAAGTACAGGCTGTGGTCTTTCGTTTAAGACCACCTCTCAAAAGTGGGTGGAAATCCGCTTTAAGACAAAACTTTTTTAAATGTGAGTGCTACTCACACAAGTAAAAGAACATGCGCATGTCTACATAAACAAATCCCGATCAAGCAAGATGGCATCTGCCTCCACTTCCGGGTAACGTGATGACATGACCAAGGCGCTCCGCTGGGTGCCCCGGAAGAAGTCCCATGGTGATGAAACGCGTAGGACGGAGTGGCTTGGTCACGTCATCGCGTTACCCGGAAGTGGAGGCGGACACCATCTTGCTTGATCGGGATTTGTTTATGGAGACATGCGCATGTTCTTTTTTTTTTATATCTCAATCATTTTTATTGCACATATGCCAATAAATTATAACAATGTAAGGCAAAAGCCAGGTCGACCCACACAGGGGCTATGTCTGGCAAAAAAGGAAGAGCATAATTTCAATCATTCACATTATATTGTAAAGCAAAACATAGTATAGAGTGTGTGGTTTATGTAGTCCTATTCTCGTGTTCCCGCCCTTCCTCCATACAAAATCATATCTCTATTGCTAATTCATTCCTCCATTTCCCTTCATTTTGTTCCAACCCTCCCCTCCACCCCTCCCTGCCCCACCCCCCCTCCGTCACAGCAGACCTTTCATATTACCTTTGATGGTTCTTGCACCACCTATACAACTACCGCGAGTTTCCCTCCTATCCAATGTTCTTATTTATCTGATTATGTTGTCATTAATTTTACAGGCCATCTTCCTGTTCCTCCTTCTTCTCCCCCCCCTGTGTACTTACTCTCGCTTTCCTTCCCCTCGGATATCTCAATCTCGTTCTTCCTCTCTACATCACCCCCCCCCAGTCACTACATCTGAAGCCTCTCTACTATCAATTGATGTGGGGCCAGGTCCGCATCCCCCAGCCATGGGTGCCATATCTTGTTGAATTTACTCCGATCGCTTCTACGGGCGTAAGCCAGTCGTTCTCTGGGGAGAAACGAATTGACGTAGGCAATCCATTGCTTAGCTGTAGGGACAGTTGGAGCCATCCAGTACTTTGCGATAAGTTTCCTGGCGAGATACATCAGTCTAGATAACATGAAGTACTTTCCTCCCGGGTACATCTTTACACTTATAGCTCCGAGCAGGTATACGGTCGGGTTAAGGGGGATGGGGACCCGCGCCAACCTTGAAATATGTTGGGAAACCTCGTCCCAGTACCTATGCAGCTTTGGGCACCTCCAAATTAGATGAATAAAGTCCCCTCTGTGTACCTTGCACTTGGGGCACAGTGGGGAGTCTCCTCGACCCCATTTATAGAGCTGTACTGATGTCCTATAGGCCCTATGAAGAATGAGTAATTGTGACAGTCTTTGGGTTGCGGAGAGTGACACCACTGGAATAGCCTCGAGCGCCATTTCCCATTGTTTTTCATCTATTTCTCCTATGTCCTCTACCCATTTATTTCGGCACTTTAACAATGTATGATCCTGGGCTGACCTCAGCAACTCCTTATATATTTTGGATATTAACCCTTTCCTTGTGTCTGCCAAAAAGATCTCATTCAGAAGTGAAACTGCCGGTACTGTCTGGGAGTGTGTTATTTGTTGTGCCTGTAGCGCATGGCGCAATTGGAGGTACTGGAAAAAGCCCCTCGGATTCAAATGGAATTCCCTACATAATTGTTCGTATGTCTTCAACGCCTCTCCCTCATATAATTGTGGGAAGAACTGAATCCCCTTTTCTTGCCATTGTGTGAACCCCTGTAGTCCCTGGATCTCAGAGTATCTGCTATTGTGCCAGATCGGCGTGAATGAAAGCACGCCTGTTATCTTTAGGATTTTCCGAACCTCACCCCATACCTTTTTAAAAAGCGTACTTATTGGATCTACCCCCTTCATACTTGGCAAGTCCATTTCCAGATGAGAGGCCGCTTCTAGTGTGGGTTCCATCATGGTCACCAATTGGTATGTAGGGTCCTCATTTCCCTTTCGACCCCATCCTGCCATTTGTTGAAATTGTGATGCCAGGAAATATAGCCTAGAGTTGGGTATTGCAAGCCCTCCTCTATCCTTTTCGTATTGCAATGTTTCTAAGCTAATTCTGGGTGTCTTTTTTTTCCATATCAATTCCCTCATTAGTGTGTCAATTTGCTTAAACCATTTTTTTGGTATCCATGTCGGAGAGTTGTGGAAGACATATAATTGCTGTGGTGCCCACACCATTTTTATTAGGTTTGCTCGTCCTATAACTGATAGGGGGAGCCTGCACCAGCTGTTGCTTTTTTGTTCCTGCCTAGAGAGCAGTGGTTCCAGGTTCAACCGGAGATACTCGGCCGGGTTCGGGGACACCATCACTCCCAAATACTTAAAACTATCAACTATTGTTATTTGTTCCGTTCCCACTGGTAGTCGGTCCCTCTGCTGGTCTATAGGCATTAGCGTTGATTTTGACCAGTTAATGACAAAGCCTGAGAAGCTGCCGTATTCTCTCACTATCTCCATCACTGCCCGCAAGGATGAGGTCATGTCGCCCAGATATATAAGTGCATCGTCTGCATATAAAGATATTTTTTCTTCTCTCTGATGTCTACGGAACCCCACCACCTCCATTGAGTTCCGGATCTTTATAGCTAAAGGCTCTATTGCCAAGGCGAACAGTAATGGAGACAATGGGCAACCCTGTCTCGTCCCCCTATGCAATTCAAATGGAGGCGAAAGGTCACTATTAATACGTATTCTGGCTCTGGGTTTAAAATAAAGTATCTCTACCCAAGCTACAAACCTACTTCCCAACCCGAATCTTTTCAGTGTTTCCATGAGGTAGGGCCACTCCACGCTATCAAACGCTTTTGAGGCGTCGAGAGACAGAATGGCCCTACTCCCTGGGTTGTCCACTGGCATCTGAAGGTTCATGTAGAGTCTCCTTATATTATCTGATGTAGATCGGGTAGGTATAAAGCCAGACTGATCACGATGGACCAACTTGCTAATCACTCGAGATAACCTTTTGGCCAGGACACATGCGAACAGTTTGACATCCGCATTTAGTAGCGAAATTGGACGATATGAGTCTAATAGAAGATTATCTTTCCCAGGCTTTAAAATTACTGTTATTATTGCCTCACGCATGCTATCCGGTAGATAACCCAGTTCCTCAGCCTCCCTTATAGCCTGCAGTAATGATGGTAGGAGGTCCTCTCTATAGTGGGAGTATACCTCTGCCGGAATCCCTTCTGGGCCTGGTGATTTATGGTGACCTGTCCCCTCCAGTGCTTCTCTTAATTCCACTAATGTGATTGGGCAGTTCAACAGTTCCCTGTCCGCTTCCGATAATTGCGGGAGCGGACAGGTCTGCAAAAACTGCGTCAACTCAGACGGGTTATATCTAGTTTTGCTGGAGTACAAGTCCCCGTAGAACTGCTGAAAGCTGCTCAAGATGTCTGAACTACGGGTCTGCCTCTCCCCGGATTTAGCCCTCACAGCCAGGATAGTAGTAGGATCTCTTTGCTCTCTGGCTATAAGGGCTAGAAGGCGGCCAGTGTTTTCCCCCTCTTCAAAGTAACTTTGTTGTTGAAAGTATCTTCTCTTCTCTGCTGCTGATAACCAAACCGAGCTATATATCGCTTGTACCTCTCTCCAGGATTCTTGATTAGATTTTGATGGGTCTCTTATCAAAACCTGTTCCCTTTCTATCATTTCTTCCCGTACCTTGTTTTCCCATTCCCTGGAGCGTGTTTTAATTCCCGCAATTTCTTTAATAAGACATCCCCTCAAGAATGCCTTAAGTGTATCCCATATTACCATGGCGCTTGCAGACCCCCTATTAAATTGCAGGAACTCCCGTAGCGCCTCTCTTGTACTATCTATTTGGGGAAACAGAGATAACCAGTAGGGGTTCACCTTCCATAATGGTCGCCCCAGCTTTCCAGTGGTGCCTAACCGTACCCAGAATGGGGAGTGGTCAGATAATAAGCGTGGCTCATACGCTGAGTCCTCCACTAACTGCAGGAGTGCCTCATTCCCTAAACCCAGGTCGATACGGGAGAGGACATCATGTGTTGCAGAATAACATGAATAGCATCTATCCTCTTCGTGTCTCTCTCTCCATACATCCCGGAGTCCTATTTCCATAAGCAGGGCTGCAAAAGCAGTCCTGCCGGTTATCTGTCTCGTAGTTCTAGATGTCAGAGACATTCTATCCTGGGAGTTGTCTAAAATGTTATTGTAGTCACCCAGTGCTAGTACCGGGACATCCGGGTATGAGGCTATGAATTGTGATAGACACCCGAGTGAAGCTGGTGAGAATGGTGGTGGAATGTATATTGATGCAATTATGCACGTTAGTCCGTTAATTTTACATAGCAAGAAGACAAATTTTCCTTCCCTGTCCACCCTCTGTTCTATGCATTCAAAGGAGACATCCGAGGAGACCACTATACTGACTCCTCTTGAGTGTGAGGTGTGCATGGAGTGGAACTGAGTCGGGTATCTCCTTGAGCGCAGTAGGTGGACAGAGTTGGAACACAAATGTGTTTCCTGTAAACAGATTATCTGAGGTTTCATTATATCAAAATATCTAAACATTGCCCTTCTCTTGTCGCTATCCCCCAACCCTCTCACATTCCATGTCATCAAGAGTAGGCCTTTCCTTTTCCCAGTTTCCTTACTCATATAGAGGATCATACCAATTCAAATAACTATAAAGCAAGAGACAACAACATGAGCAGGGAATGAGAATACAATTGTCCCTCAGAATTTTACCTGCCCCTTGGATCCCCTCAGTGAGTAATACATAACAGTCAGCATTCCTCCTAATCCCCTTACCATCCTTGGTGGAACGTAGGAGGTATTTGTATATGATTTTATATTTGTGGTGTTTTTCATTATTTGTTTGAGTTGTGACTTTCCCACACACCCCTCCCCATCCTCCCCCTCCCCCCACCCAACTCCACCCCCCCTCCCACCCCTTACCCTCCTGTCTCCCCCACCCCCTCTCCCACCCACCTCCTTCCTTCCCTCCCTGCCCAGCTGGGCCTACCCTAGGGGCTATGTTCCGGACCTCCCACTTGCTCTCATTCCCCATACTATACTGGCATACCTTGCCAGTGCCAAACATTTACGATACCCCTTTGCCCCAGGGGTCCCTATCCCACCCCCTCCCCCCCTCCCTGACCATATTAGTGCTATTCAAGTGTTCTAGTTTATTATACTTGTAAACAAAATCGTTTATCGTGGCAGCTCAGTGTATTCTAGAAAGTGAATATCCAACTAGTACTAATTTATAATCCTATTCCTTCAACCTTATTAGTGCTGTTCATGTGTTTTTAATTTTTTGTGTTCGTATGAGAGATAATCTGTCGTGTCAATCCAGTGAATTAAGTAAGTGTATACTAACCTTTACTACTTTATGATCTATCCCTGTACCTCTTTCTCAACTCTACCTGCAACACATCATTTACTTATTTCTTTAGTGTGTTACTCATTGTTTCACCCTCCCCTCTTCTCTCCCCCCTCCCTAGTACCACAGAAGGACAAAAAAATAAATAAAAAAAAAAAAAAGGGGGGAAGGAAAAAAGAGGGACCCAAGGAAACAAGAAAACAAAACAACCCCCCCTCCATGATCTAATCAGTCTCTAGTCTCTACTTTCCTTCATTCCGTGTTGTTCTCTCTGCATTCTCCAGCCAATCTTCCACTTTGCGGGGAGAATCAAAGAAAAATGTCCCATTCCTGGTGGTTATTCTCATGCGGGCGGGGTACAGTAGTGCATAATCCATCTTTTTTTGCTGAAGCACACGTTTAGTTGGCATGTATGCCGCCCTGAGCTTTTGCAGGTCTGGGGAGAAGTCTTGATATAGTGAAATTCGCGCTCCCCTATACAAGATTTCTCTCATTTCTCTCGCTTTCCGAAGCAAAGACACCTTATCTCTGAAATTGAACATTTTCATAATTATAGGTCTTGGGTACTCCTTGCCCTGCCGAGGTTTGGAGGGGATTCGATGGGCGCGTTCAATGCCAAAGAAAAGAGAAAAAGATGTAGCCCCAAATGTCTCCTTGATCCATCCCTCCAGAAATTCAATAGGATCAGGTCCCTCGCTCCGTTCAGGCATGCCTATTACTCTTATGTTGTTTCTTCGATTTCTATTTTCTAGTTCATCTATTTTGGCGGATTGATTTTCTATGCGTTTCTTCATATCAGTCATATCTTGTCTAAGCGGAGATAGTATGTCTTCCACCAAGCTTAGTCTTTCCTCTAGGGCTGTTGTTCTTCCCTCCGTTTCTTTCAATCTGCCACCCAACGCTATCAGTTCTTCTCTTATGCTTTTTAGCTGAACATCCAAACCAGAAATTGATTCCTTACATGCAGTAATCGCATACAGGAGGTCCCTCATTGATGGCTCTTCCGCTCCTCCACTTTGGCTACTCTCCATCCCGGGCTCAGTTGTGTTGGGTAGCCTTTTAGGGTCTGTGTCACCGCTTATAGGGGCAAGTTTTCCTGCTCCGTGGCCTTTTGAGGGCGGAGCTGCGAGTGGACTTGTTGCGGCCGATATTGGCCCGCTGCTTTGGCTTTGACTTTTCCTACTCGCCTGGGTACTCGCTTGAGTTAGCTGTTGGGATTTTACTGGTGATAGGGATGTCCTGGAAAAACGCTCTAATTTTGTTGCTGCCGCTACTGCAGCTGCTGCTGCGACTTTCGCTTGGTTTGTCTGGTTTCTGGCAGAGCGTGTAACCTGGCCTCCTGCTTGATGCGGCTGATTTTGTAACTGGTGCTGGTTTAATTTTTCCTCTGCTGCCCGCTTCCCAGCCATGCTATTATGCCATGGGGGAGGGGGAGAGAAAAAAGAAAAAAAGGGGGGGGGGGGGTAGGAGAAAAAAAAAGTTCTTTTCCTTTTAGCAAATTAAGATATAAAATTGTTACAGTCCCGGACTACTGGTTTTGCATGGAGAAAAAAAGAAAAGAGGTATCACAAAGATAGCCCTCCGTATAACTCTGCCAGCGTCAGATCAATAACTCTTGGGACAGTGAACAAGTACTTGAGCAACGCCGTTTCACTTACAGCTGATGTTTATAATAAGCAGCTTACATCACACAGTTCCACTGGTTCTATTATTGTTTTAAAAAACAAAAAAGGGGAAACCTCATACGCCAGTACCCCGTCCGTCTCCCACTTCGGACTGGGGTTGCTATTTTCCTCTATTTCAGATGTTACTTCAATAGGATAAATAAGCTCAAAAAGTAATAAGGCAGCATGTTTCTATTTAACCCAGGTTTCACATTACAGACTCAATTAGGTTTCTTCAAGAACCAATCAATCAAGGGCCAACTCACAGGCCAACTCTTTAACCAGGAACCAGGGAAAAAAGTCATCCGCCACAAACATAGTATATAAAAAAAAGTAGGAAAGTTTTCACCTATGTCTGGGGTCTTCTTAGCAACTCTCCAGATTCACAGCGTTGCGATGTTAATTCTGATGGCTTACTTCATTCACTGCCCCGCTGCTGCTGCTGTGTTCGGCCAGATTTGATTGCTGCTGATAACCCGGGGGGGGGGCCTCTCACGCCACCCCTATGGCTCCGTCTTCCTGGCTCTCCACCGCCACACTCACTGACGCCGCCACTGCTGGTGCTGCTATAGCGGCCCCCGAAGCATCCCCTCACCCGGCCGCTGGCACGCCACAGGGGTCTCTCACACCCCCACCTCAGCTCCGTCCACCGCGTCTGCGCCGGGGTCCGATCTGCTCAGTAGTGCTATAGTTAGCCGGACACCGCTGCTTACACTGCCGCTTGTGCTGCTGCACACACCGGTAGTCTCCTCAGCCCGTAGCTTAGCTGGTCAGAGCGGAGGGAGAGGAGATCTCACACACCCTCTCACTCCCACATCCGGTCACGCCCCCGCCTCTGTGACTTTTACCCATTAGGCGCATGTTCTTTTACTTGTGTGAGTAGCCCTCGCTTTTAAATAAAAATTTGTCTTAAGGTTTTACACTATTTAGTGCTTTTTATTCATATGTACAATGTTATTAGGAGCTGGTGATTTCTTTCTGGATTCATACCCCAGGACATCATTACTGAGGTTGTGCTTGCCAGTTCGAGTACTGCTAGAGGGAGCGAGTCCCTAAAAGCCCCTTTGACCCACCTGTATTTAGGGGGTCCACCAACTCTGGTAAGCGGACATCTTATTAGGGTGTTGGTGATTGGCCTCTTTAGTGAAGGGTAGGAGATAACATCCATCTTCAATCTTTTGGCTGTTGGAACCACACATCTTTCACTATTTTCATTGTGGGACTGTTTTTCACGTGTGATCTACATATGATTACTATATACGATATACAGTACAAGATAACTATAAAATCAAGAATTGTGTGTGTGGTCTCTCCCTGATTTGGTACCATTGCCCTAGGCCCTACCTACATGCCCATGCCCCTTCCACTCCAGCTAACTGACTAGTTCCTTGTGCTGCTTCTGCCCCCCCCCACCCCCACCCCCCCTTGAGCCCTGCTTAGACATGTGCAGAATGAAAACATTTGTTTTGATTCGTTATTTACATAAATTAGTTTAGTTAAATTTGTTTCATTCGTTTAACTTGTTTTCGGGATTCGTTTCGTTTATTCATTTTCTAATCAATTCGAAAAGTTTTCAAATAATTTTTGAATAGTTTTCAAATTCAAAAACTTTTTGAATCAATTTCTAATAGTTTTCGAATTTGAAAAGTTTTCGAATCAATTTTGAATAGTTTTCCAATTCTAATAGTTTTCCAATTTCCAAAAAGAATAAAATAGAATAGAAAATAAAAGGATACAATAGAAAAAAAAAATTTTTTCTATTTTATTCCTTTATTTTCTATTTAATTTTATTCTCTTTGGAAATTGGAAAATGATTCGAATTCGAAAACTTTTTGAATCAATTTCGAATAGTTTTCAAATTCAAATAGTTTTCCAATCTCCATAAAGAAAATAGAATAGAAAATAAAGGAATAGAATAGAAAAAAAATTCTATTTTATTCCTTTATTTCCTATTCTATTTTATTCTCTTTGGAAATTGGAAACTTTTTGAATTCGAAAAGCTTTCGAATAGTTTTCGAATTCAAATAGTTTCGCGATTTCCAAAAAGAATAAACTAAAATAGAAAATAAAGGAATAAAAAAGTTAAAAAAAAATAATTTTTGTTTTCTATTCTATTCCTTTAATTTTCTATTCTATTTTATTCTTTTTGGAAATTGGAAAACTATTTGAATTCGAAAACTATTCGAAACTGATCTTTTTTCTATTTTATTCCTTTATTTTCTATTCTATTTTATTCTCTTTGGAAGTTGGAAAACGATTCGAATTCGAAAAGTTGTCGAATTTAAAACTATTCAAATTCGAAAAGTTTTCGAATTTGAAAACAATTCAAAAAGTATTCGGAAACTATTCGAATTCCGTCCGAATCCAAATTTTGTTTTTTCGGATTCGTTTAAATTCAGTATTATTCTAATTCGGGATATCAGATACATCCAAAATTCCGAATAACGAAAATTTGTCCGAATTTGAATTTACGAACGAACCGCACATGTCTAGCTCTGCTTTACAAGGACTGTAAGAGTCTGATACCAAGTCAAATGCAAATACTCACACTGCTTGCAATTACAAAAAAATAAATGTAAAAATGTAGTAATAAATACACAGCTGCATTAATTTGTCTTTTATATCTGCCATGGAATTCAGCTTTAATCTCCCAAATAAAACAGTGCCTCCAATGAGCCTAAGATGACTGCTTATACCATGACACATATGACAGCAATGTTTGTTCTTACATGCGTGTCTTTTTGATGTGTCCCAGTCATCTTAAAGTAAATTGATCCCATAAACGTACCTATGTAACACAAGCCGGTTAAAACTTTACATTCTTGTTTTTTTTTTTTTTGTTTTTGTTTTTTTACAGAGCGCAGAATTTCTTAGCCATTAATCTATATTTTTGATCTCTTCTCCATTATCTTGGAAATTTGACTAAAGCGTTTAAGAGGCTACTCTATCCTGATCCCCTGTAATCCCCCGAAGATTACTGGATCGGTGTAACATTGTCTGTGTCATTATAGACTCAACACAGAAAGGAGTTTTGTGATGTTATTAGTGTCAGACTGTCTATAAATGGAATTAGGGCTCCGAGGAAGGAGGCAGCGCGGCGGTCCCGGCCCTCCCGTCTAGCTCTGTGCCGATTCTCAGGCCCATCCTGCCTTGGAACATAAGGAGTAAAAAGATGACTGGCGGTGGCGGGTCAATACACCAAGTCAATACCCCCAGGAGATCTCCTGACACAATGTTTGGGGTTGTTTGACATCCTCTGAAATCCAATCCATAAAGTATAATGGGAGTTTACATTGCAGATAATCCGCTGACTTTATTGACACAAGGAAAACAGATTTGACGGCTGGGGTGAGGCAAGATTTGTGGGAAACAGATTTGATCTTCATACATTATATACACTATATTACCAAAAGTATTGGGACGCCTGCCTTTACACGCACATGAACTTTAATGGCATCCCAGTCATAGTTCGTAGGGTTCAATACAGGGGGTTACGAACCTGTTAGGGACTGCCTGCTTGTTCTTAAGCCGGATTTGTTCGTAAGTCGGAAGCGCATGCACAGAACGGCAGAGACGTCGTTTTCCGATGTTTTCCGATGTTCTGTCAAGTAGATGCGCATGCGCAGATGTCGTTTCCCGATGTGCCCGCCGTCGAAAAGTGGCCGCGCATGCGCAGAACGTCACCCGCCTCCCATTTGTGAATAGAAGTCGTTCGCAAGTCGGAGGTTCATAACTTGGGGACCCCCCTGTATTGGGTTGGCCCACCCTTTGCAGCTATAACAGCTTCAACTCTTCTGGGAAGGCTGTCCACAAGGTTTAGGAGTGCGTCTATGGGAATGTTTGACCATTGTTTTAGAAGCACATTTGTGAGGCCAGGCACTGATGTGGACGAGAAGGCCTGGCTCGCAGAATCCGTTTAAAAGCCTCCACCCGAAACTCGCTCATCCATGTCTTTATGGACCTTGCTTTGTGCACTGGTGCGCAGTCATGTTGGAACGGGAAGGGGCCATCCCCAAACTGTTCCCACAAAGTTGGGAGCATGAAATTGTCCAAAATGTCCTTTCAAAGTGATTGTAAGCATCCAAAATATTTTTCCCAGTCTTTTACTTATTATGATGCTCATGGAGTTATCATTTGGAAAACTATTCTTGTCTTTTCTCTGTCATTCTGAAATTAGAATTGATTTCATCCAACAATCTCCTGTGTGATCTTGGCCATCATAGTATTACATAACCAGTGAATTTTAGAAGAACAGTTGCAGTGTTTTCTGGAAAGCATTAAGGAGAACGTAGAGAGTTTTTTTTTTAGATTTTTATATTTTCTTTATTTAGCAAACTTGTACCTGTTCCAAAATGAATAAGGATAGGTATATTGAAAAATGCTGAAGAATTATTTTATATAAAAAAGTATCAATGAATCCCGGAAAGAAATTGTACTATTTTTGAGTGAAGAAGAGTTTAAAGTCCTCTTAGTGCAGGGGAGGAGTGCGGAGGATATGACAATGAGCAGTATATTTAGGAGAACAGTGTATAATGTATAACAGGAGTAAAAATGTACAAGAGATGAGGACGAAGGATAAGTTAGTGAGCAGTATGTGCAGGAGAGGAGTGCAGGGGATATGACAGCATACAGTGTGAGCAGGAGAGGAGTGCAGATGTTATGGCAGTGGGCAGTAAGGGCAGGAGAGGAGTGCAGAGGGTATGACAGTGTGCAGTAAGTGCAGGAGAGGAGTGTGGAGGGCATGGCAGTGGGTAGTATGTGCAGGAGAGGAGTGCAAAGGGTATGGCAGTGGGCAGTATGTGCAGGAGAGGAGTGCAGCAATTATGGGAGTGGGCAGTATGTGCAGGAGAGGAGTGCAGAGGGTATGGCAGTGGGCAGTATGTGCAGGAGAGGAGTGCAGAGGGTATGGCAGTGGGCAGTATGTGCAGGAGAGGAGTGCAGAGGGCATGGCAGTGGGCAGTATGCTTAGGAGAGAAGTTCAAAGGGTATGACAGTGGGCAGTATGTAGAGGAGAGAAGTACAGAGGGTATGGTAGTGGGTAGTATGTGTAGGAGAGAAGTGCAGAGGGTATGGCAGTGGGCAGTATGTAGAGGAGAGAAGTGCAGAGGGTATGAAAGTGGGCAGTATGTAGAGGATAGAAGTGCAGAGGGTATGGCAGTGGCCAGTATGTAGAGGAGAGAAGTGCAGAGGGTATGACAGTGGGCAGTATGTAGAGGAGAGAAGTGCAGAGGGTATGGCAGTGGGAAGTATGTAGAGGAGAGAAGTGCAGAGGGTATGACAGTGGGCAGTATGTAGAGGAGAGAAGTGCAGAGGGTATGACAGTGGGCAGTATGTAGAGGAGAGAAGTGCAGAGGGTATGACAGTGGGCAGTATGTAGAGGAGAGAAGTGCAGAGGGTATGACAGTGGGCAGTATGTAGAGGAGAGAAGTGCAGAGGGTATGGCAGTGGGAAGTATGTAGAGGAGAGAAGTGCAGAGGGTATGGCAGTGGGAAGTATGTAGAGGAGAGAAGTGCAGAGGGTATGACAGTGGGCAGTATGTAGAGGAGAGAAGTGCAGAGGGTATGACAGTGTGCAGTATGTAGAGGAGAGAAGTGCAGAGGGTATGGCAGTGGGCAGTATGTACAGGAGAGAAGTGCAGAGGGTATGACAGTGGGCAGTATGTAGAGGAGAGAAGTGCAAAGGGTATGGCAGTGGGCAGTATGTACAGGAGAGAAATGCAGAGGGTATGACAGTGGGCAGTATGTAGAGGAGAGAAGTGCAGAGGGTATGACAGTGGGCAGTATGTAGAGGAGAGAAGTGCAGAGGGTATGACAGTGGGCAGTATGTAGAGGAGAGAAGTGCAGAGGGTATGACAGTGGGCAGTATGTAGAGGAGAGAAGTGCAGAGGGTATGACAGTGGGCAGTATGTAGAGGAGAGAAGTGCAGAGGGTATGACAGTGGGCAGTATGTAGAGGAGAAGAGTATGGAGGATATGACAGCGGGCAATATGTAAAACACTATTGCCCTTTCCCAGTCACGCCTCTGCTTTTGTCATTTGTTGCTCTGTGTTTTACATGTGGTACTGTTGATCTTTATAGATGAGTGCCAGAAACTACACCAAAAATGTAGCAAGTAGGATTTATTTTAGTTTTAACAAATCACAATTAAACTCTAAGATGTAAACTGCAGCAACATTTCAGTGTCTGGCTTTTATTTTACTCAGAACTTCTATTGACCGCATGCCCCTTCCTTCCAATACACATGGGTACATGATGGCTGGATGTTCGAGGCGTACAACGGTGCACTAAATAATCAGCCTCACAGCCCATGGTAGAGAGCGCTGGTTGACGTGTGTGATTAATTAGCTCAGGCAGCGAGCTCTTATCATTACTGCCATTCATTGCTTGCATCTGCCAATAATGTCTCAGAGTTTGCCGTGAGGAAATGACAGCCGGGTCAGCGTTATGTCAATTTACCCCTTTTCTAGCTATTGACAAGAGCTACCAAATTAAATACTCTCCCTTTGGAGTTAAGGTGAAATTAACCCCCTTTTTAGTTTTGTTCTGTTGACACTTATGAGCTTCAGATTCCATCGACTAGAATTCCTCGTTCAGTCACTGGGCTGGTATTCTATTTCTGCGGTAGGTAGTGAGCAGATTTGTTAGGATACATTGTTTTTTGATACCGAAAACCTCTGCCTGGCTGGAAACGGGAATAAAGAAAAATGTAAGCCACATCAACTAACCCTTCTATGCAGTGCAAAGCAGAAGGCTCACCTTCATGGCTGCAACACCAGTAGGTTATTGATACTCACCCTCTCATTGCTCCCCCTCTGATTCACTTGGCCCCCAAGAGCAAAGAACAACCAAGGTACTTCCAGGTATGGAAAGGATCTAATTCACCCCTTCCCTCTTCTTCCCATGTGAAAACACTAGTTCTTGGTGACTGGCCAACGAGGAACCCATTGCCATCACATGGAGGCAGGAAGAGAGTCCTCAACCATGTGCAATCTCCAAGACCCACATATGGACTTTCTCTCCTCACTGCTGACCAATAATCCCAGAGCAAAGAACAACCGAGGTACTTCCAGGTATGGAAAGGATCTAATTCACCCCTCCCCTCTTCTTCCCATGTGAGAACACTAGTTCTTGGTGACTGGCCAACGAGGAACCCATTGCCATCACATGGAGGCAGGAAGAGAGTCCTCAACCATGTGCAATCTCCAAGACCCACATATGGACTTTCTCTCCTCACTGCTGGCCAATAATCCCAGAGCAAAGAACAACCGAGGTACTTCCAGGTATGGAAAGGATCTAATTCACCCCTCCCCTCTTCTTCCCATGTGAGAACACTAGTTCTTGGTGACTGGCCAACGAGGAACCCATTGCCATCACATGGAGGCAGGAAGAGAGTCCTCAACCATGTGCGATCTCCAAGACCCACATATGGACTTTCCTTAGTATGTGCAACCTTAAAGCGGAAATATAGTCATTTTTTCATCTTTCCATCTATTAATTCTTTTGCCCTTGTTGTTTTAACTTTGGATAGTAAAACATTTTTTTTCTGCCAGTAAATACCTTATACAGCCACTTCCTGTTTCTTATCTGGGAAAAAGCCTAGGCGTATGACATAATGCACAGCTCTCTCTATAACTCTCGTGAGAGTTTGCCAGGAAGGGAGAGGGGATGAGTCATAAGAGGGCCAATGAGAGCTGCATAGCTGGATGTGTGCCTCTGTATGTCTGTATGTCTGTGTAAATCCAGGAAATGAACAGGCAGCAGCTTCAGCTGCCCACAGTTAAAATGATTGCAGACTCAGTGGAGGGAGATTTCTGCAGCATATTTGGCAAGTACAGAATCACAGTATATATAAAAAAAGATGCAAAGTGGTTGGAGGGAAGCTTCAGAATGGCAAAGATGTTTTAATTACAAATTATGTGAGCAGATTGCAGTTCCTGTTGAACCACTTGCCGACCAGCCGTCGTCATTATACTGTTGCAGGTCGGCACGATCCCGTGAACTGTCGTAGCTATATGTCGGATAGCAGGCGCACGCGCGCCCATGGCCGCTGCATAGTGGGGGTGCCGATGCTCGTGACCGGTGTTCGCGATGACCGCTGGCCACGAGCGATCGCGGGCGCAAGAAGCAGAACAGGGACGCGTGTGTGTAAACACACATCCCAGTTCTGTGAGGAGAGAGAGATCGTGAGTTCCTACGAGCTGGGAACCACGATCTCTCATCTCCTGTAGTCAGTCCCCTTCCCCCTAATTTAGAACACATACATAGGGAACACTGTTAACCCCTTGATCGCCCCCTAGTGTTAACCCCTTCCCTGCCAGTGACATTTATACAGTAATTAGTGCATTTTTATAGCATGTGTCTGCCATGTGTCCTCCATAATTTCACAGTCTCGATAAAAATCGCAGATTGCCACCATTACTGGTAAAAAAAAAAATACTAATAAAAATGCCATAAATCTATCCCCTATTTTGTAGACGCTATAACTTTTGCGCAAACCAATCAATAAATGCTTTTTGCAATTTTTATTACCAAAAATATGTAGAAGAATAAGACTATGTAGAAGAATAAACTAAGGGAAAAATTTGCTTTTGTTTAAAAAAATTGGGATATTTATTACAGCAAAAATTACAAAATATTGTGTTTTTTTTTCAAAATTATCTCTCTTTTTTTGTTTATAGCGCAAAAAAAAAAAACCACAGAGATGATCAAATACCACCTAAAGAAAGCTCTATTCGTGGGAAAAAAAAGGACGTCAATTTTGTTTGGGTACAGTGTCGCACAACCGCGCAATTGTCAGTTAAAGCGATGCGATGCAATAGCAAAAAATGGCCTGGTCATTGAGCAGCCAAATCTTCCAGGGCTGAATTGGTTAACTCTACAACTTAACACTTAGCACCCGGGATAAGGTAGGGTAGAGAAGAAGACGTACAATGTATAGCCGAGGAAGGTGCCTGCAGTAAGAATAGTGCACAGGTAGAGAAGATGTGACGCATACAATTGACCCATATTCATCTTTTTTTTTTTTCATAAATTTCGAATGTAAGAATCACATACAATATTCCTTTGTAACATTCAAACAATTACATTTAGATACAGTAAGAAGAAGAAAGAATCAGTTTAAACAGTTCAGGGTTTTACATATTTTTCATCTATGTGTTGATAATATACTATATTTGGTTGATGTGAAAATCTTTTTATTTTTTTATTTTTTTTTTATTTTATTTTTTTTGTATTCATCTTTGGCTTCCAGCTTGACACATCCAGTCCCTTCCTCCTTACTTTAGTACTCCTGGGCTTGGGATAAGATATGATACATTGCATTCATTAATTCAGTAGCAAAACTAGCAATTCTTTTTTAGCAATAGTACCTATGGAGAACAACGGTCCTCAATTCACCTGATATCTGTCAGCAAGTCAATCTAGACTCTTTACAGTGTTTCATACCTCTGAGAATTAAAAGGGGCCTTTAATGAGTATTTCCACTTCTGCAGTCAGTTTGAGAAACCCTCGCTACTGTATATATTTTTTTTATGTTTTTCTATTCACACAGCATATATAAAAATAGTAAAAATAAAAATGTCTTAACTTTCTAGCAGGTTTATACATAGGGCTCCAAACGCTGTTCAAAAGTGTTCAAAATAGCTTGCTTGTTTTTAACCAATTGACCTCTGGAAGGTTTTACCCCCTTCATGACCTCATCATTTTTTCCTATTCAGCATTTTGCTACTTTAACTGGCAAAAAATCATGCAACACTGTACCTAAATGAAATGTATATATTTTTTGTTTTCACACAAATAGAGCTTTCTTTTGGTGGTATTTAAACATCACTGGGTTTTGTATTTTTTTGCTATATAAACAAAAAAAGACTGAAAAGTTTGAAAACAAAACTATATTTTCTACTTTTTGCATTACTTTTGGTATAGCCTCCAAAAGAGGAACAGCCCCTCAAAACGAGGGACAGTTGGGAGCTAGGTAGTTGGGACAACTGTGGCCTCTCTGCTACTCAGACTAAAAATTCAGACTAAAGTCACTGTGGTAAGATGTCACTTGCCTACTAGTATGATTTTGGGAGGAAATCTGAATACCCAACCAATGCAAAGGTTAAGCCCCATACACACTATTAGATTTTCTGCAGATCTTTGTTTTCAGATTTACCAAAACCATGTAGTGCAAGGGCCTGCCTGAATACATACAAATTTAAACTCTTAAGGTGGTTTTGGTAAATCTGAAGACAAAAATCTGCAGAAAATCTAATAGTGTGTATGGGGTCTAAGAGAGTAAGTAAAAACCACTTCTAAGAAGATATCAAACCTAAAACCCTGCATGGCACAGCAAGTGTGGCACCTGGTTATCCACCATACCATCCTTTTTAACTTTTTTTATTGACTAATAAATCTCATCTGCAGCACTTTAAAGCTGAACTGCAAGCAGATATTAAACAAAAATAATAAATTCAACTATTAATTATTAATTAATTCATTCTATATATAATATTTATATAGCGCTTTTCTCCATAGGAATTCAAAGCGCTTTATCTGCTGTAGGGGTAGCTGGCACGGCAGCCAGGGCCATCTTTAATATTGATTGGACCCTGGGCAAATATTTTCTTGCTCCCCCCCCCCCCCACACACACACAGACTTAAGCCAGCTATAGACGGAGCAAGTTTTTTTTTTTCCTGCAGGAAAGAAAATATCAAGATTCCCCCATCAACACAGTGTTGACAGGGGATTCCCTCCTGCATAACCATTGTGTTCTCCCGGCAGGAGAAGCCACCCCCATCGTCAGAACACATGCAGCTAGCAATAATCAAATGTAAAATCTGACAGACTTGTTGTACCCAAGTCAAATCTTGGCCAGTTCCTGCTGAACTGGCCGAGATGCGAACTGTCTATGGCCGGCTTTATCTAAAAAAAATGTTACTAATGTACACATAAACAACTGGTCCACACTCACTGATTGGTTGCTAGAGGTTACTGCACATCTCTACCACTCACTGATTGGTTGCTAGAGGTTACTGCACATCATTGCCACTCACCGATTGGTTGCCAGAGGCTAATGCACATCATTAATGCTCACCCATTGGTTGCTAGAGGTTACTGCACATCATTACCATTCACTAATTGTTTGCTAGAGAGGTTACTGCACATTAATACCATTCACTATTTGGTTGCTAGAGATTACTGCACATTAATACCATATACTGATTGTTTGCTAGAGAGGTTACTGCGCATTATTACCATTCACTATTTGGTTGCTAGAGGTTACTGCACATTAATACCACTTACTGATTGGTTGCTAGAGAGGTTACTGTGCATTATTACAATTCCCTGATTGGTTGCTAGAGGTTACTCTACATTAATACCATTCCCTGATTGGTTGCTAGAGGTTACTGCACATTAATACCATTTACTAAATGTTTGCTAGAGAGGTTACTGCGCATTATTACCATTCACTATTTGGTTGCTAGAGGTTACTGCACATTAATACCATTTACTGATTGGTTGCTAGAGAGGTTACTGTGCATTATTACAATTCCCTGATTGGTTGCTAGAGGTTACTACACATTAATACCATTCCCTGATTGGTTGCTAGAGGTTACTGCATATTGATACCATTTACTGATTGGTTGCTAGAGGTTACTGCACATTATTACCATTCACTAATTGCCAGCAACTTACCCTGTGTCCTCTTCTGCAAGTTTCTCCAGTCCGGTCCTGCCCCCGCTATTAACCTCTAAGAATCCACACACAGCCCTGTCTGTGTGTTTGATCTCTGCGCTGCTGACCGAAGAAGGGGGGACGAGCGAGGGAACACAGAGCCGCTCTGTCTCACTTCCTGTCACAGTAGCTCTAGTTATAACAGAGGGAGAAGCACGACTTGCGTACAGCCCACAGCTGTGCCTATTTCCTGTCACATAGCCGCTTGAATTAACAGGCTCGGAGAGCAAGCGGGGGATCAGCTGTACCCGCTACACGTGGAAAAATATTTGCGGGCAGCTCGGGCTCAGGGGGCAGCTGCGATAGGGCCCACAACAATGATAGGGCCCAGGGCAGCTGCCCCGTTTGTCCTGCGTTAAAGACGGCCCTGACGGCATCCATCAGGGTAGTGCCCCATAGAATAACATACGTTTTAGAGAGGCGCTAATTACCTTACTAGAATGGGTTTGAAGCAGAGAACCTAGAGGAATCCCACACAAGCACATGGAGAACATGCAAACTCCATTCAGATAATGTCATTACCAGGACTCGAATTGAGGACTCCAGTAATGAAAGGCAGGAGTGCTAACCACTGTGTATTTAAATACAAAATAAAGTAATGTTAAAGCCTAAGTGCAGCAAAAACCAAAAATAGAAAAATCAGCACAAGGTGCTTAACTTATAGTCAGTGGGATGTGTCCGTTGTGTTCATTTTTTTAGTAGCAATTCATTCGGTTCTGCAATATCCCCAGTGCAGCGGGAGTTAATACAACTAAAGGGCTGCCAGGAGCTTTTGTCAACAGAGCTTGACTATGCCCTAGGGTTGCCACCTGACTAAGACTCACCTGAACAGTCCAGGTTATGGATCATGTGTCTGGGTTTCAGTCTGCCTGAAACCTGGACACAATATTCAAACCGGGCTTTGGCTCCCCAAGCACTCTAGGGGGCGATGCGGCCTCCTTGTTACACCTGAACAGGAGGGTTGCGGGGCAGCATTTACTGTATTTTCCTCCTGCACCAGCTTCCTTTTCACTCCCTCCCCCCAGCATTCAAGAGGGAAAAAACAGCCGATCGGTTCTGTTAAATGCCGCCCCGCCGTCCCTCCTGTCCAGTTTCCACTTCTTTTTGCTGCTTGGGTCCCCCCCCAGCAGTGCTGCCAGCTTCCCTTCTCTCTTATCCCAACTGACTGATGCAGGGGATGTCTCAGAATGGAGAGCAGGGAAGGGGCTGATAAATATGTAATTTACCGGCCCCTTCCTTCTCTGAATGTATAGAGTGAGTAATCGATACCAATTGCTCTTGTATCCATTCAAAACTGAAGCATAATAAACTGTGTTTACTGTGGCACGCTACAAATGCTTTATTACTACTCACCTTGGGGCACCCAAAGGTGTCCCAGGTCTTTTACAATCCCACAGTGTATACTACAACAAAATTGCTGTTCGCTGCGTGTTTGGGTTTAGCTTGAAAAAAAGGTGGCAACCCTACTATGCCCACCTATTCATAAAAGTCATACTACAGCTTCTATGAATGCAACAGGATCTCTGAATGGAAGTTGGGTAGATGATTGATAGCTCTGCCCCTCCATTCAGAGATCCTGTTCCATTCATAGAAGCTGAAGTACAAGTTTTATGAATGGCAGATATCGCAGGAAAGGGCAGGCATAGTCAGGCACCCTTAGTGAGAGCTTCTGACAGCCCTTTAGGTGAGTTAGCCCCACCACTGCACTGGGAGATTATGGTGGGGGTGGTTAGTGCAGAACCAAATGGATTACTACTAAAGGAAGAACACCAAGGACACAGCCTACTAAATGTAAGTTATGCCATTTATGCTGATTTTTCTTTTTTTGCTTTCAGCTACACTTAGGGTTAAAATTCAACTAGTATAAATATCTAAATTCAACTTGATTTCAGCAGTTTATAATCCCTTCTATAGCAGCATTCAGATTTGTTTCTGTTTTCACATGTGCAGACAAAAAAAAAATGCTAACAGGAGGAGAGCAGAGTGGTGACCTCATTAGGCTGTTGCTGCTCAATCATTGTCCAATCAGTGTCTGGGGCTGGGGGCAGGGAGCTGACCAGGCTGTGTTATATAACTGCAGCCGAGAGAAGTCAGGTCACCAGGCTGGCTATGCTATGTCGTAGGGCTGTGTGAATTTCAGGACTGGATGGTCTGAAATGCAAATCTTTTAGCAGCTACCACAGCTTATATACAGTGTCTTGAAAAAGTATTCACACCCCTTGAAAAGCTGGTAGAGACATCCCCAAAAAGACTTGCAGCTGTATGTGCAGAGAAAGGTGGTTCTACAAAGTATTGACTCAGTGGGGCTGAATACAAATGCACCCCACACTTTTCACATATTTATTTGTTTAAATACATTGAAAACCGTTTATCATTTTCCTTCCACTTCACAATTATGTGCCACTTTGTGTTGGTCTATCACTTAAAATCCCAATAAAATACATTTACGTTTTTGGTTGTAACATGACAAAATGTGGAAAATTTCAAGGGGTATGAATACTTTTTTAAGGCGCTGTATGTGTATTTCACATGTATATTTATCTGCCTGGAGTTTAGCTTTAAAAAAAACATCTAGAACCTAGCAAAACAGCAATCATTTTAGTAGCAAAAATGTAAACATAAAGAAATCACAGTGATAGTAATAATAATACAATAGTGTGCCTGGCTCTTTGGAGCCTTTAACAGACCAGAGTTCTTGGTGATTTTTGGAATAGATGTACAGCACATGTTCTACAGAGTAAATAGTAAAATGATAACCATTAGGAAGCAGAGACTATGCTGGTCTAGGAAGAACTAAAAATACACTTTAAATGGCAAAGATGAAAAGACAGAGCAGTTGATCTTTATCTGCCGTCAAAAATCGTTATTATTTTTCTTTTTAAAAGGATGCAGAACCGCGTGTACCAGAACACAGGAAAAGCAATTATTGTCTTTTCTGAGGACGGTGCTATTTTTCTTGCGATGGAGCTTTATGTTCTTCCAGTAATGTAATTATAGAAAGAGATCTCAGGTGAGCTCGTAGTAGTAGTAGTAAAACATCCAGCATACTAGTCAGCGACCCATTGGCTGATCCTGATCTAGAAGAACTAGAACAGCTTCTATCAGTGCCAAAATACATGGTGTTAATCATGTTGTTAATGTATGCTGGAAAATCAGAGAGTTGCAAGTTCTGGACCTATATCAGCCATGCTGAAGTATGGAGTTGGCTTTGCATTTGCTATCTATAACACGATGGTTGTGTGGGCATCTACATACAATCAATTGTATTTAAATATTAAAGGGATTGTAAACTTTATTTTTTTCTAATAATAACAAACATGTTATACTTACCTGCTCTGTGTAATGGTTTTGCACAGAGCAGCCCCGACCCTCCTCTTCTCGGGCCCCCCACCAGCACTCCTGGCTCCCCCCCCCCCTGTTGAGTGACACCATAATAATCTGCTTGCTATGGGGGGCACTCATGCGGGCTCGATCCCGAGTCACACATCCATGTGTCTATAGACACACAGAGTGAATCGCGGCCCCGCCCCCTGGCTGGCTGCAATTGACAACTAATGGCTCCCGCTGCTGCCTCCATATCCAGTAAGGAGACAGTGAGAGGAGAGAGCCACTGCTCCTGGGCACAGTGCTGGATTGAGTTTGGGCTCAGTTTAAGAGGTTGTAACCCTAAAAAAAGGGATTCTGATCCCTTATAGCAGGTTAAACAGCACAGTGCTTATACTGACTTATCTACCGCTCTCTAAGATGTAAAAAACCTGGTTGATCCTGCTTGTTCCTGTGTCCCACTTAGTGCGCTGACCATGGTAATCGTGGCATACTGCCCACTGTCATACCCTCCACACTCCTCTCCTGTACATATTGCCCACTGTCATACCCTCCACACTCCTCTCCTGTACATAATGCTCACTGTCATACCCTCCACACTCCTCTCCTGTACATACTGCCCACTGTCATACCCTCCACACTCCTCTCCTGTACATACAGCCCACTGTCATACCCTCCACACTCCTCTCCTATACATACTACCCTCTGTCATACCCTTCACACTCCTCTCCTGTACATACTACCCTCTGTCTTACCCTCCACACTCCTCTCCTGTACATACACCTAGTTCAGGTGTGATTCAAGTGAAATTTTTTTGCCTGAACTTGCACCTGAACTGGACCCAAAGATGCACTGGACTCATTTTGGAACTGCACTGTGGTCGCCCCGGACATACGTGAGCCAACTCCATTGAGAATCGGTCACATTCACATGTAAGGCGGATTGGGTGAGGTTTAAAAGGCATCCAATTCGCATATATGTGAACCCAGCCTGTACATACTGCCCACTGTCATACCCTCCACACTCCTCTCCTGTACATATTGCCCACTGTCATACCCTCCACACTCCTCTCCTGTGCATAATGCTCACTGTCATACCCTCCACACTCCTCTCCTGTACATACTGCCCACTGTCATACCCTCCACACTCCTCTCCTGTACATATTGCCCACTGTCATACCCTCCACACTCCTCTCCTGTACATAATGCTCACTGTCATACCCTCCACACTCCTCTCCTGTACATACTGCCCACTGTCATACACTCCACACTCCTCTCCTGTACATACTACCCTCTGTCATACCCTCCACACTCCTCTCCTGTGCATAATGCTCACTGTCATACCCTCCACACTCCTCTCCTGTACATACTGCCCACTGTCATACCCTCCACACTCCTCTCCTGTACATATTGCCCACTGTCATACCCTCCACACTCCTCTCCTGTACATAATGCTCACTGTCATACCCTCCACACTCCTCTCCTGTACATACTGCCCACTGTCATACACTCCACACTCATCTCCTGTACATACAGCCCACTGTCATACCCTCCACACTCCTCTCCTATACATACTACCCTCTGTCATACCCTCCACACTCCTCTCCTGTACATACTACCCTCTGTCTTACCCTCCACACTCCTCTCCTGTACATACACCTAGTTCAGGTGTGATTCAAGTGAAATTTTTTTGCCTGAACTTGCACCTGAACTGGACCCAAAGATGCACTGGACTCATTTTGGAACTGCACTGTGGTCGCCCCGGACATACGTGAGCCAACTCCATTGAGAATCGGTCACATTCACATGTAAGGCGGATTGGGTGAGGTTTAAAAGGCATCCAATTCGCATATATGTGAACCCAGCCTGTACATACTGCCCACTGTCATACCCTCCACACTCCTTTCCTGTACATATTGCCCACTGTCATACCGTCCACACTCCTCTCCTGTACATAATGCTCACTGTCATACCCTCCACACTCCTCTCCTGTACATACTGCCCACTGTCATACCCTCCACACTCCTCTCCTGTACATATTGCCCACTGTCATACCCTCCACACTCCTCTCCTGTACATAATGCTCACTGTCATACCCTCCACACTCCTCTCCTGTACATACTGCCCACTGTCATACACTCCACACTCATCTCCTGTACATACAGCCCACTGTCATACCCTCCACACTCCTCTCCTATACATACTACCCTCTGTCATACCCTCCACACTCCTCTCCTGTACATACTACCCTCTGTCATACCCTCCACACTCCTCTCCTGTACATACTACCCTCTGTCTTACCCTCCACACTCCTCTCCTGTACATACACCTAGTTCAGGTGTGATTCAAGTGAAATTTTTTTGCCTGAACTTGCACCTGAACTGGACCCAAAGATGCACTGGACCCATTTTGAAACTGCACTGTGGTCGCCCCGGATATACGTGAGCCAACTCCATTGAGAATCGGTCACATTCACATGTAAGGCGGATTGGGTGAGGTTTAAAAGGCATCCAATTCGCATATATGTGAACCCAGCCTTAGAGAGAAATTATGCACAGCAGCTGCTGAAGTGCAGGAAGTGGTAGCAAAGAGGCTGCAAAAGATGAGCCACTTAAGGTTAATAAAAGGTGAGACAGTCTTTTATTTTAAATAAGCAGTTTAGCAAACGAAATGTCATTTAGGGTTTACATCGACTCTAATTGACACAGCTTTTCCTGATTTTTCGGCTTTTTGCAGTTTGGCCACCGCAGAGGGAAGCAGCTTGCCAGATTGCCAGCAGCCGGCCGCCCAGACCCCAGGCAAGGTCTAGCTGAGGGTTTAAGTGGATGGGCACAGGGATACGCATCCTGTTTTGTTAGCACAAGAGATGAGTTTAAATGAAACCATATGGCCAGTGGGAGCGACAGAGCAGCAGTGTTCTACACTCGGATCTCATTTCATGGCTTCCCATCTGTTTTTGGCTGGATGGTAATTGTGCGTTGACGGTCAGGAGCCTCTGACATTGGACGCTTCAGACCCTTGTTTGAAAATTTGACCAGTCAGCCGTGAGGACTCGCTGGCCATCTCTGCTTAATGGGGGAAATTGCACCGTACCGAATTCACATTGTGCTAATTAGAAGAGCTCTGTACATCCTGCCCTGCCAAGTTCCCCAAATGTGCGGATGTGATACAATGTGCCAGGGCAGAGCCGATGGCACATTGTGGGCCAGATTCAGTACAGGCAAGCCTTTGTACCATGCGCTCATATTTTCTTGTTGATGTGAAGCTTTTATACAAACTTTCTCTGCTCTTTTGATCTTCCAAGAAACTCTCATCTAAAACCTAATTAGATGATGTTTAGTTTGCAAAAGAACTGTGAATCGTAAATAAACAGCTTTTTTTTTTCTTTTAGGAAATACATTTTCACTTTTTTTATCTTTTGTTGCATCTCTGTGCTGCTGATCTTCTGAAGCTTCTTTCAGCTACTTCCTGTCTATATTTACATAGTATACATAGTGCCCACTGTCATACCCTCCACATTAATTTCCGGTACATACTACCCTCTGTTATACCCTCCACACTCCTCTCCTATACATAGTGCCCTCTGTCATACCCTCCACATTAATCTCCTGTACATACTGTCCTCTGTCCTACCCTCCACACTCCTCTCCTATACATAGTGCCCTCTGTCATACCCTCCATACTGCTCACCGTCATACCCTTCACATTAATCTCCTGTACATACTGTCCTCTGTCATACCCTCCACACTCCTCTCCTATACATAGTGCCCTCTGTCATACCCTCCACATTAATCTCCTGTACATACTGTCCTCTGTCATACCCTCCACACTCCTCTCCTATACATAGTGCCCTCTGTCATACCCTCCATACTGCTCACCGTCATACCCTCCACATTAATCTCCTGTACATACTGTCCTCTGTCATACCCTCCACACTCCTCTCCTATACATAGTGCCCACTGTCATACCCTCCACACTTCTCTCCTATACATAGTGCCCACTGTCATACCCTCCACACTTCTCTCCTATACATAGTGCCCGCTGTCATATACTCCAGATTCTCTCCTCTTCATAGTGCCTAGTGTCATACCCTCCACATTAGTCTCCTGTACATACTGCCCTCTTTCATACCCTCCACACTCCTCTCCTATACATAGTGCCCGCTTTCATACCCTCCACATTCCTCTCCTGTACATACTGCCCACTGTCTTACCCTCCACACTCATCTCCTGTACATACTGCTCAATGTGCTACAATGTGCCAGGGCAGAGCCGATAGCGGCCTGTGGGCCCGATTCAGTACAGGCAAGCCTTTGTACCATGCGCTCATATTTTCTTGTTGATGTAAGGCTTTTATACAAACTTTCTCTGCTCTTTTGATCTTCCAAGAAACTCTCATCTAAACCCTAATTAGATGTTTAGTTTGCAAAAGAACTGTGAATCGTAAATAAACTGCTTTTTTTTTCTTTTAGGAAATACATTTTCACTTTTTTCAACTTTTGTTGCATCTCTGTGCTGCTGATCTTCTGCAGCTTCTTTCAGCTACTTCCTGTCTATATGCGCTCAAGCGCTGGTTGCAGGCCATTACTCAGGATCAGCTTTCTGATCATGACAGTGATGGAAATTGCTTGCGCAGTGTTTGTCTGCACAACAGGGGCGCAACAGGGTGCCAATACTTAGGAGCACAACTGGGAGGCTGTTGGCACCACATAACAGCAGGTGCCTGAATGAAAGTCTTCATGACAGGATCACCAGGTATTATTGTAATAAAAGACAACTTTTGATATAACATCTCTGAATTTACATTGACACATTAAAACTTATTTGAGATTTAATCATTGGGTTTAAATTCACTTTACAGTAAAATATACACAGCATATACTTACAGACAGCGGGGCCACGGCACCCGCAAGGTTTCAGCACTTGCCACCCAGCTCCGCCCAATGTGTGTCGTCATGGTCACATGACTTCAAGAAGTGACTACTCGCATTGGGCAGAACCGGGTGACGAGTGCTGAAACCAGAAGTGACACGGGAGTCGTGCCCCCCGCTGTCTGTGACTACACTATAATACCATAAGTATTGGGACTCCTGCCTTTACACACACATGAACTTTAATGGAATCCCAGTCTTAGTCGGTAGGGTTCAATATTGAGTTGGCCCAACCTTTGCAGGTATAACAGCTTCAACTATTCTGGGAAGGCTGTCCACAAGGTTTAGGAGTGTGTCTATGGGAATGTTTGACCATTCTTCCAGAAGCACATTTGTGAGGTCAGGCACTGATGTGGCGAGAAGGCCTGGCTCGCAGTCTCCTCTCTAATTCATCCCAAAGGTGTTCTATGGGTTGAGATCAGGACTCTGTACAGGTCAGTCAAGTTCCTCCACCTCAAACTCGCTCATCCATGTCTTTATAGACCTTACTTTGTTTACACTTGTTTATTATGGACTTTGATTTATTAAATATAATTATTTGTTTATTTTATATTTAATATATGCAGAATTAATTATTTAGACATGTAAAGATAATTTGATTTTATTGTGGTAAAATTGGGGTAGGCACAGCAAAAGTTTATGTATGTTTATGTACTTTAAGTTGGACTCACCCTGGAAGTTTCAGCTGTGAAACTATCAGAGAGAAAAATGGGTGTTATTTGGAGGTGTTATTTGGAACATCCTGTGTCTGTCCCAGCTGATGTTTTTCCGGCTCACGAGTTACATGATGAGAACACATGGCGATGTTCTAGACGAGAGGGATTTAACTATGGTTAAAAATCCGACATTTATATAATACATTGTTATGTTGGTAATCTTGAAGGCCGTACCACACACAGTCCTCTTCAAGGGGCAGGAGGCATCGCTGGGTGGTAGGCATCTGACCTACTGTCATGACAGTGGTGGTACAGCCTGGGGTGGTTCACCAATACCTATCAGGGCAACCCTGACCACCCTGCATCCAGGGCATGTGCCCTGCATCTCCTGCAGGATGCCCCGGGGCCCTGGTGCTGCAATTGTTAACACCCACAGCAGCCGGAATCTCTCCCCCAGCCAGCTGCCACCTGTAACAACAGTCAAACAATGTCAGAGCCAAGGGGAACTTCCCCTAGGCTCCTCCTCAATCTGACATGGCTTATGTCAGTAACAAAAGGAGGAGCCAGTGAGGAAAAACATGGCGTGGGGCCCCCCCAAAATCCATAACAGACCCTTATCCAAGCATGCAGGCAAGGCAGGTCAGGAGGGGGGGGGGACGAATGAGTGCCCCCCCCTCCCAAATCAGACCTGGCCACAAGCCCTTAACATAGGGGGGGTGATGGAGACAAGAGCCTCATCCCCACAACTGTGGCCGGTGGTTGTGGGGGTCTGTGGGCAGGAGGCTTATTGGAATCTGGAAGCCCAAAAGGCCTGATATGGACTGAGGGGGGGGACCCCACACCGTTTTTTTAAACATTTCTCTATTGCCGGGCAATTTCTTTACATTCATCTGTCAGTGGGGAAGCCCTCTGACAGCTGATGAGTCATGGCTGTTAAGGACGAGGACAGCCGGCTTCCTGCTTAACCACTTGCCGCCCGCCATATAGCAGAATGACGTCGGCAAAGTGGTTTCAATATCCTGACTGGGCGTCATATGATGTCCTCAGGATATTAAGCCGATGCGTGCCCCGAATATTAAGCCATCGCGGCGATCATTGTTGCGGGGTGTGTCAGTCTGACACACCACAACTCCAATCTAGGTAAAGAGTCTCTGACAGAGGCTCTTTACCACGTGATCAGCCGTGTCCAATCACAGCTGATCACAATGTAAACAGGAAGAACCGGTGATCGGCTTTTCCCTCACTCGTGTCTGACAGACACGAGTAGAGGAGAGCCGATCGGCTGCTCTCCTGACAGGGGGGGTCTGTGCTGATTGTTTATCAGTGCAGCCCCCCCTCGGGTCCCACTCAGGACCACCCGAATGGCCATCCACACTGGACCACCAGGTATGCCCCCCCTAGACCCCCAGGGAAATCTGTGCCCAGGCAACTGCCAATTAATGCCCAGCCAGCTGCCAATCAGTGCCCACTCACAATGCCTACCACTGCCAGTGCCACCAAGGATGCCTATCAGTGCCTCATATCAGTGCCGCATATCAGTGCCCATCAGTGCCACGTATCAATGCCCATCAGTGCCCAGCAGTGCCGCCTATCAGTGCCACCCATAAGTACCCATCTTTGCAGCCTTTCAGTGCCCATCAGTGTTGCCTATCAGTGCCACCCATCAGTGCCGCCTACCAGTGCCCATCAGTGCCGCATATCAGTACCCATCGTTGGTGCCCGTCAGTGCCCGCTCATTGGTGCCACCTCATCTGTGCCACCTTATCAGTGCCTGTCAGTGCCGCCTTATCAGTGCCCATCAGTGAAAGAGAAAACTTACTTTTTTACAAAATTTTATAACAGAAACAAAAGCAAAACTTTTATATTTTTCAAAATTTTCGATCTATTTGTATTTGTTTAGCAAAAAATAAAAACCGCAGAGGTGATCAAATACCACCAAAAGAAAGCTCTATTTGTGGGAACAAAATGATAAAAATGTAGTTTGGGTACAGCGTAGCATGACCGCGCAATTGTCATTCAAAGTGCGACAGCGATGAAAGCTGAAAATTTGTCTGGGCAGGAAGGTGTATAAGTGCCCTGTATTGAAGTAGTTAACAACCAGCTATTCTTTACACAGAATTCAAATTGGTGAAACGTTTTTCGACTGATCTGAATTCTGATCATTCTGAAAAGATGGAATTCCTTAGAAAATTCATAAACAAAACAAATTTTAATGAAAATTAAACTAAATTTACTGAAAACGAAATTAAACTAAATGAATTCCAAAACCAAACTAAATGAATTCCATAACGAAACAACATTCGTAACAGATCTAATCTATCCGAAACCAAACAAATTTTTCCGTTCTGCACATGTCTAGTTTATGGGGGCGGGGGAGATAAAATTTGGTACGAGGAGAGTAGAATAGAGAGTATTTGTGCTGGGAGGGAATATTCTTTTTGGGGGTGGGGAGGATTTGTGCTGGGAGGGTGGATGGGTGTGATTTGTTCCCTCTGCATTCTGCCCATTCTGTACTCCTGACCCCTGCTCTCTGTGTGTTACTATATACTCCTAAACCCAGAAGTGACTTAACTCGGTCATAGACGATTCAAACCATGTACGGGCAGGCTGAATGTACCCAAATTGATCAATAGATCAACTATGGTACACAGTGGCGGCTGGTGCTCAAAAAATTTTTTGGGGGAGCACACAAATCGAAAAATACTGAACCCCCCCCATCAATTGCACCCTTACCGTGCCGATCATATGCAGCCATTGTGCCCATCAAACGCAGCCACTGTGCCCATCATTTGCAGCCATTGTGCCCATCAAACGCAGAAGTGACTTAACTCGGCCATAGATGATTCAAAACATGTACGGGCAGGCTGAATGTACCCAAATTGATCAATAGATCAATTATGGTACACAGTGGCGGCTGGTGCTCAAAATTTTTTTTGAGGGGGGGGGGCGCACACAAATTTATTTTTTATTTATTAATTATTTATTTCAGGTACTTATATAGCGCCATCAATTTACGCAGCGCTTTACATAGACATTGTACATTCACATCAGTCCCTACCCTCAAGGAGCTTACAATCTAAGGTCCCTAACTCACATTCATACATACTAGGGACAATTTAGATGGGATCCAATTAACCTACCAGCATGTCTTTGGAGTGTGGGAGGAAACCGGAGTACCCGGAGGAAACCCACGCAGGCACAGGGAGAAAATGCAAACTCCAGGCAGGTAGTGTCGTGGTTGGGATTCGAACCAGCAACCCTTCTTACTGCTAGGCAAAAGTGCTACCCTCTACACCACTGTGAAAAATACTGAACCCCCCCCCCCCCATCAATTGCAGCCTCACCGTGCCCATCATATGCAGCCAATGTGCCCATCAAACGCAGCCACTGTGCCCATCATTTGCAGCCATTGTGCCCATCAAACGCAGCCACTGTGCCCATCATATGCAGCCATGTGTGCCCATCATATGCAGCCATGTTTGCCCACCATATGCAGCCACTTGTGCCCATCATATGCAACCATGTGTGCCCATCATATGCATCCACTTGTGCCCATCATATGCAACCACTTGTGCCCATCATATTTAGCCAATGTGCCCATCATATGCAGCCACTTGTGCCCATCATATGCAGCCACTTGTGCCCATCATATGCAGCCACTTGTGTCCAAATGCAACCACTTGTGCCCATCATATGCAGCCACTTGTGCCAATCATATGCAGCCATTGTGCCCATCAAAGGCAGCCACTGTGCCCATCAAATGCAGCCACTTTTGCCCATCAAATGCAGCCACTTGTGCCTATCATATGCAGCCACTTGTGCCCATCAAAATGCAACCACTTGTGCCCGTCAAATGCAGCCACTTGTGCCCAGTATATGTAGCCACTTGTGTCCAGTATATGAGCATTTGCAGCAACTTGTGCCCAGTATATGCAGCCACTTGTGCCCATCAAATGCAGCCACTTGTGCCCGTCAAATGCAGCCACTTGTGCCCAGTATATGCAGCCACTTGTGCCCATTATATGCAGCCACTGTGCCCACCGACCCCCCCCCTACTCGCGTGGCTCGCAGCTCTGGCAGCACCTCCAACCCCCCCCCGCGCACGCGGCTCTGACAGACCCCCTGGCACTTACCGCCAGACAGCAGAGTGCACCATAGCAGCAGCGACCTCCGCTCCATCGTGTGTCTCCTCCGCTACTCTTCCTAAGTGCCAGGCATCCAATAGGGTGGCCTGGCGCTTTGGCCAATCAGGAGTCATGGGTGAGATCAGTGCGTACTCTCTCCCCCCCCGAGACCACCCTATTTTGAAGCCTATTAGAGCCTCTGGCTCTAATCAGGTGCTTCAAAAAGTACCACCCCCTCCCGTCCCCGCCATAGGAATCCATGCGTCTGGAGTCCTGAAAGGGGCTGGGCGCATGGATTGGGGGGGGGGGCGCGCCCGTGCACCCACAATGCACGGGCCGCCACTGAGTACAACTGGACTGTCGGATTTTACATGTGATGATTACTAGCAGCTGTTATGGACTGTAGCAATAATCACTGTGTTCCCCCAGCGGGGACAGCTTCCCCCGCCAGGAGAACATAGTGGCTCCATGGGAGGGATTCCCCCATCACCAATGTCTGTGGTTGCAGGAAAAGAAATTTGCTCTGTCTATGGGTGGCATTAGTGACTTGTATGGTAAACATATAGGCTTTCTCACTCCTTGTCATCCGAATTTAGCACGTTAACATCTCTTTTTGATAATCCGGATTTACTCAGTTGGCAATCCTTCTCCTTTGTGGATGGCTTGCATAGTTGCCAACATTGCAAAAAAAATTTGTGTGACGCTTTTTTGGCTGTAGGCGGAGCCGTATAATAATCAGGGGGCGGGGCATGCATTTGTAGGCGTGGCATAGCAATAAAAAGAAAAATGCAGCGCTCGAAGCGTGCCACAGCGAAAAATGGGCGTGGTTTACACAAAACAGTGGGCGTGGCTCAAATGGGCGTGGCTCAAAGGGGGTGTGGTCAGAGTCTGAGATGAATGAGGGATGGAGAGGGAAAGGGGGAGAGAGGAATGAAGGGACAGCAGCCCCAGATCCTAAACAACAAAAGAAATATCTGTATTCTACCAGAATCCAGAATCAATGGGACCCCTCAGCGTGTCACCTGCCACCAGATGCCATCAGGTGCCCCCAGCAGAGTCCGTCCTTACATCAGGTGCCCCCAGCAGACTCCGTCCTTACATCAGGTGCCCCCAGAAGCATAGGCCCTCCTTACAGATCTGTGTCCCTGGCAGCAGAGCCCCTCCTTACATCTGGTGTCCCCCAGTGGAGAAGCCCCCCTTACATTTGGTGTCCCCAGCAGCGGAGCCCTCCTATACACCTGGTGTCCCCAGCAGCGGAGCCCTCCTTTACATCTGGTGTCCCCCAGTGGACAAGCCCCCCTTAGATCAAGTGTGTCAACCAGTGGAGCAGCCCCCCTTACATCAGGTGTGTCCCCCCAGTGGAGCAGCCCCCCATTACATCAGGTGTCCTCCAGTGGAGCAGCCACCCTCCCCCAGCAGTGGAGACTCTCAGGCGTCTGAGAAGCCCCCCCTTACATCAGGTCTTCCCCAGTGGAGCAGCCCCCCCATAGTTCAGGTGTGTCCCCCAGTGGAGCAGCCCCCCCTTAGATCAGGTGTGTCCCCCAGTGGAGCAGCCCCCCCTTAGATCAGGTGTGTCCCCCAGTGGAGCAGCCCCCCCTTAGATCAGGTGTGTCCCCCAGTGGAGCAGCTCCCCCTTAGATCAGGTGTGTCCCCCAGTGGAGCAGCCCCCCCTTAGATCAGGTGTTTCCCCCCAGTGAAGCAGCCCCCCCTTAGATCAGGTGTCCCCCCCCAGTGGAGCAGCCCCCCCTTAGATCAGGTGTGTCCCCCAGTGGAGCAGCCCCCCCTTAGATCAGGTGTGTCCCCCAGTGGAGCAGCCCCCCCTTAGATCAGGTGTGTCCCCCAGTGGAGCAGCCCCCCTTACATGTGTGTCCCCCAGTGGAGCAGACTCTCTAACAGGCAACCGGCCGGGTGGCTGTCAATAGAAATTGAGCCGGCCGGGAGGCTGCCCATTCTTTCGCCCGCCCCGCGGCATTTTCCACAACATGTCACAGACTGTCAGACCAGCAGCGGGGCAGGGGGGTGGGCGGCGCCGCAGCTCAATTTCTATTGGCAGCCACCCGGCGTTCAGGTCTTCTGCAAAATGGCGGCCGGTGGAGACATTGTCTCCGCCGGCCGCAGACCAGACAAGGTTTTCACGGGACATTTCCCGGGAATCGCGAAACCCGGGAAAAGGGTCTGAATCCCGGGAATGTCCTGGAAAATTTGTGACAGTTGGCAACTATGGTCTTGCACTGCTCTCAGGTCCAGATTCAGAACATCATGGGCCTGGTGCTGAGGATTTTGGTAGGGCTTTTTATAAAAAATAAATAAATATGCAAACAATTTTTTTCATAACAAATTAAATTAAATAGAGAGCGGGAGGATGAGAGAGAGAGAGAGAGGAGTGAGGGGTAAAGGAGGGGGGATGAGAGAGAGGATGCGCATGAGCATGCGTGGGAGTGACAGCAACGCAGCCCGGCCAAGGCAAGTGACTGAAGGCACAGAACCCGGAAGGAAGACCGGGTAAAGATGGAAGCGCCCGGGACCCGCCGGATTAATCACAGTGCAGTGCTGGAGGGCTCAGTCTGACAGGTAAGTGTACCGTAATGTGCTAATATGCTGTGCATACTGGTACATAATGGCATAACCTACCTCAGGGCCTCTAAAAAGTAGTAATGTTACTACTGCTCTAATATCACAGGATCCCAGGAGCCTCTCATGGAGCCTCCTACTGACCCAGTGGCCCTTGGGCAGTGACCAGGTGCATAGTTGCCAACATTTCAAAAATATTTTCAGGGACACTTTTTTTACCAGTGGTATATGTAGAGTAGCTGACATCCCCTATGTTCCTCTATACATCACAATAGTAATCACAAAATTCAATAGGCGAATTTGACAGGCGGTGCTGCCTGTCATACTCTGCAGGCTCCAAGCTGTCCATTGAGCTCAGTGCCTCTGACAAGAAGTGAGGAGAGGCACTGTGAGCTCATCCTCTCAGTCTGCTGCAAACAGAGTTTGCCGGCTTATATTTGAACTGGCCGCACTGTATGTAGCTTCTGACAGGCTGTGCAAGGAGCTCCATATCTCCGGAACCATAGATGATAGGAGCCCCAAATTTTGACCAGTGGTGGGTTAGGTCTTCAACTACCCCTGTGACCCCTGGACGCCAAGCCACGACCCTCGAAGTCGATCATTTTTTTGGGGGGGGGGTTTTTGGCAGATGGGCCTATCTTAAGGTAAGGCGCCTGGAGCTGCAGCTCCAATAGCCCCTATGTTAATCCGGCCCTGGCTGCTCTTAGCCACAGGCTAGGCACTTCATACATCCTTGTACAGGATTTCCATTTTTTATAACAACCCCTTCCTTCTAGTCTATTGGACCACAATCCATGACTGCCTTACGCGGAGTTAACTAATTATCTTCTGTAAAATAGCTACACTCTAGTGTAGTGAAGGGCTCTTTCTGACTTTGAACTTCATACAGTATGCTTTCTACTGTCTACAAAATGCTTCAGCAGAAACTTATCAATCATTCGCTCTCCTTTATGACAGCTATGAACTTTGGGATGTGAGGTTACTTCTGAAGCATAGCATAAAGCTTTTGTGTTCACGCATGAATCCTTGATTTCTAGCTATGCACGGGAGAAGAATTCCAAAATCCTCACCAGATGGTACATGGACCCTGTTTCTTTGGACCACATCCATTCTACTTTATCAGATGAGTGTTAGAGGTGCAACAGTTCAAGAGGTACCCAAAGCCACATAGTACCTAAAGCCACATATAGTCGGAATGTCAAAGGATCATTTTTGGCAGAAGATCTTCAATATACTATATATAATGAACTCTATGATGAATCATTATCTCCTTCCTGTGAAATTGCCTTTCCAGGTCAGTAAGCCTGAAAAGGCAACTTTTGAGATACTTTGGGGTTGATTTACTAAAGGCAAACAGTCTTGCAAAGCACAGTTGCACTCTGCAAGTGCCGTTGCTCTAGAGCTTAGTAACTGAGGTAAAGTTTCACTTTGTAAATGTAGCGCTACCCCCGTAGGAGCCGCTGGTGAATAGGGGTCCCCCACCCTGCACGGCCAGACACATAGAATTTTCACAGCATTCTGGGTTCAAGAAACAGTCCTTGCAGCTTTGTTTTGTTCTGTTTTTGGTTTTATTAGGGGTATTGAACTTGGATGGGGTCAGGGTATTATGGGATGTCCACCTAACTTTAGCAGAACTTTTCAGGGACAACTTCTTCTGTACAGTCTATTTACACACTCCTCAGCTCCTCCAGCATAAAACTTGCTTGAAGCACAAAATTCCCAGGACCAGCCGACAAACTGTTAGGTGATCTGACAATAGGGCTCAGTCAGATTTGAGCAAATGTCCATTGCAGGCAGGGACCGTGGGCACCTTGGTTGTGTAGCAAAGTCGTAGTGCCCAGCTGTACTACTGTGGCTACTGATCCCCGCACCACCTCTTCAGGCTTTGCCAGCCCACCTAGCTACAGCTGCCCCTTTCCTAGTCCTCTTGGCCAAGCTTCCACAGTTCTCTCAGGCTGCCTCTCAGTCCTCCCTGACTGTAACACTCACCAGCCCACCTGGCTGTCTTCTCCTTGGAGATCTCCCAGAAATGCTCCCTGGCTTCTGCTGCCCGCACACCTGCTCCAGTGCCACTAGACCTGATCCCTCCTTGGGATATCAGATGATCCTTCCTGAGCCCAAGCTTCCAAGCCCGAGGCCAATCCCCGACTAGTCGGCCCACGACAGCCTTTTGGCACTCCATCTCCAGCTTCCACCCGAACTCTCCTGCCCTAGCTGGGCTGACCCTGAGTATTTCTGCCCCCTGCCAACCCATCTGTTGGGGATTGGTCAGGGCCCTCATAAATACTCCAGGCAGCTCCTCCTAACCTCCCTCCCGTTCTTCTTGAAGTTTCCAGCATGTTCCAGAAATAGAGGGGAGTACCATAGATGCTGCCTGCTGAGTCATACCAGCCCTCCCTGGATCACTCACCCGACCCAGATTAAAAACCTGCCAGCCAAGCAAAACATTTTACCTACAATAACAAAAACCTAACACTACCTATTCTAGCACACTAGAGGATGCTGCACAAAGAATATCCAATCACCTGCAAGGAAAATAAAAAAAAAAAACTGCATTTTTGCTTGAACATGATTGGATGATGGAGGTCAGCAGAGCTTCTGCTTATTTACTAAGCTCTGGAGCAACTGCACTTTACAAAGTGCACAGTCTATTTGCCTTTAGTTAATCCACCCCTTTGTTCCTGTCGGTAGAAAATTGCTCTGGAAAACAACCAGAACATCTCTCTTAACAACATGCGGAAATCTGGTTAACAATATTATGAGTATGGAGCAACTATTACTTTTTGACACAGATATTTAAAATAAACTTTGCACATAATGGACAATGTAGATTCTTTTTTCCTCTTTTGACACTCTGAAAAGAAGGCTTTAACTTGATCTTTTTCTCATATATTTCATTCTTTCTCTGCAGTTGAGCTCACAATGACTCAAGCCTGTGATCATCCCCTTTTAGCTTGTTCTCACCATATTCTTTGTTTTTTCATCTCAGACCAGGAATACAGTACTGTACAGGGGCGTAACTAGAAATAGCAGGGCCCCATAGCAAAATTTTGTATGGGGCCCCCCTGCAAACAGCCCCCCCCCACAGCTGCCCTAGTGTCAATGCAGCGTGACCTGTGCCACATACAGCGTGACCTGTGCCACATACAGTGTGACCTGTGACCTGTGCCCAATACAGCGTGACCTGTGCCCCATACAGCGTGACCTGTGCCCAATACAGCCTGCTCTGCTTGTGCCCCATACAGCCCCACCTATGCAGAGGAAGAGGCAAGCCACCCAGGTCAGCAGAGAGCGGGATTGCCCGCTGTAATAGCTTTCATTTGAATTTCCTGTCTTCCCGGGGCTCATCGTCACATAGCCCCACCTCTTGGCCCGACGCCTTTGATGATGTCACATGTCCTGCATTGGATCGGCGTTCTGTCTATCAAAGGCATCGGGCCAAAAGGTGGAGCTATGTAAGGGAACCCCCTGGAACACTGGAAGTTCTAATGAAAGCTATTACATCGGGCAATTCAGCTCTCTGCTGATACGGACAGCTCGCCTCTTTCTCTCCTCTCTCTTCCCCTGGCTGGGAGACTGTGCTGGCGGTGCTCTTATCCTCACTGGGCCCCACTCGGCTGTGGGCCCCATAGCGCCCGCATGGGTCGCTATGGTGGTAGTTACGCCCCTGGTACTGTACTTACCTTTTTATTTTTATATTATTATCTGTTCTCTTTGGGGTTGATTTACTAAAGGCAAATAGACTGCACTTTGCAAAGTGCACTCAGCAAGTGCAGTTGCTCCATAGCTTAGTAAATGAGGTAAAGCTTCACTTTGCAAAGAGTACCCAATCTTTCCTCAAAAATGACAGTACAAATATATTAAACACTAAACCCAGCAATGACAGCAGCACTTTGTGTGCATTACAAATTCCTGACCCTGAAACTCTTTGCATTATGCACTTCCAACCCCTGCACTATGTGCATTGCACACCCCTGCACTCTGCGTTACCCAATACTGACTGGAGTACTCTGCATTACATAATCCTGACCCCTGCACTCTGCCTTATAGACACCAAATGCAGACACTGTGCATTCGGATCTGTGCCCCTACCCCTGCCCACATGTCAAATTTTGATATGCAACTGTGTCTATGGAGCTGCTACGTCTCCTATTTCTATGGGCTGGATGCACGCAGCTCCGAAGAGGATGCACATGCAGCAGACGGCGGCTCAGATCGGACGACAGATCTTGGCGCCTTTCTGAATGAGCCAGTCATCAGACTTTACTGGATGGCACAGTGCTGTCAGTCTAACACTGGAAGCTTGCTAACAACAGAGCAGAGTGATGACGTAGGTGATACTACTCCCTTATTGCCCAATCAGCAGGCTGAGGGCCCTGAACCAAACTGTAAACAGTAAATGTAAAGTAAAAAGACAACGCCTGTCCAGATGAGTAATCAGTGCTCTGGCCGATGATGTTTTCCTAACACCCAGATGTAGCATAAGTGGTGATGTATAGCTGGCAACACATCATCCGAAAGCAAATATATTTATTGTTACAGGTGGAGTACAGTCAGGGCTTTTTTCAGCGGAAACACGTGGAACACAGTACTTAATATACAGCATGCAATGGCAAGGGGTGCTGGGGTGTACTGGAGGGTTTATTAATGCTGGCTACTGGGGGATCTATTGTTGCTGGAGGGGATCTATTTTCGCATGGTGGTCTATTGTTGTTGGTTTGCTGGGGGGGGGGGGGGGCTTATGTTGCTGGGGAGTCAATTGTTGCTGGAAGGAATCTGCTGTTGAGAGAGGGGTCTATTGATGCTGGCTGCTGGGAGATCTGTTGTTGTTGCTCAAGGTCTTTTGTTGCTGGGGGTGGCATTTTTTTGCAGGGGTTCATTGATACTGGGGGAATCTATTGTTGTTGGTGAGGGTCTGTTGCTGCTGGCTGCAGGAGATCTGTTTTACTGCTTTTCTTGTTATTGTTAACAAATTCCATACATATTATTTACCATGTTTCCCCAAAAATAAGACCTACCCCGAAATTAAGACCTAGCGTTATTTTCCAGGAGAGCTGCAATATAAACCTACCCCGAAAATAAGCCCTAGTTTAAAATGCTTGTAAAATCCTATAATCTTCTCTATTACAGTAGTATATAATGTACAATGTGTGTGTTTCTGTAATACAAATGCGGGGAAGAGAGCTCCGGCGGGTCACAGAAGCGCAGAGCGGCGCTATAACGAAGGTATTTGGCACAATTATATTACAGAAACACACACATTGTACATTATATAATACTGGATTAGAGTGGATTATAGGATTTTACAAGCATTTTAACTCAGTTCACACTGGGGATTCCTGTCAGGCAGGAAGAGAGATGGAGAGAGAAGACAGAGCATTGCATGGTAAGACCTACCCCAAAAATAAGCCCTACTGTGTCTTTTGTTGCAGAAATTAATATAAGACCCGGGCTTATTTTCGGGGAAACACGGTAGCACCAAAAAATCATACTTGACTCTGTATTCTCTGAAAGTGGTGGTACTGAGAAGTGGGTGAGTGGGGGTGGAATCAGTGATGGGTAGGGGGAGGAGACAAGAATTGACTCACAAAGGGGGAAAGCCCTGACTACAGTTATTCACAGGCTTACGCGTTTCAGTTACGCAGCCTCAGTCATAGCCAATAAATGTAGGGTTGCTCATTTTTCTGTGTGCTACAGAAGTTTATCATGTACCTATCTTAAACGGCGCCCTGTGCACTAACATAGTAGCAAGCAATGCATCTGCACTGGTGTGCTGAATTGTGAAAAAATAAATGGTCTGGCGATAAGGTCTCTTTAATACAATGAAAAGCATTAAATAAACACAGTAGCCCAGAGGATACTTGCGTTCTTGCTACTTGGTCAGTCATGCAAAGTATTAAAGCCAGAGACAGCCAGGCAACTAGCATTTTTGGATAGAGGCCAGTGATTGTGATCCTTGTATTTCTCCCAGACAGGTTTCCTTTAAACACCCCGAGGTTCAAAATTTCTGTGGTGTGCGGGCACAATTTTCTACAGCAAAAAACATTCTGTGGCGTAACTTCAAAGCCGTCTCTCCCCCCGGCACGGCCGGGGACGTCGTCTGCTCTTTCTAACACCGATCTTCACACATATGTTGTGCATTTGTCCTGCCTCATAGCATTTTACATAAATAGCGCTGCTCTGGGCAGATGAGCTTCGAACTAATCAAAGGCAGCGCCAGGGCCGCAAAGTACTTAAAACCAAATAGATTTCAGTACATTAGTATCCCCCGTTGTTTCCGGAGATTGAATGGCCTTTATATTGAGGGGGAAGGAACATAACAGAGCTAGATCTGGCCTCACACTAGTAGATTTTCAAATGAACATTTGAGCGAAAATTCGTACAAACATTCTCAGTATATTCCGTGGCTTGCCAAAAGTAGTTTTAAAAGTTCTCTTCTTGTAACATTCAATTTTACAGGGAATGGACTTTCCCGAACGAAAACCACATTCGCTGTTATGCCCCGTACACACGGTCGGACATTGATCCGACATTCCGACAACAAAATCCTAGGATTTTTTCCGACGGATGTTGGCTCAAACTTGTCTTGCATACACACGGTCACACAAAGTTGTCGGAAAATCTGATCATTCTGAACGCGCTGATGTAAAACGCGTACGTCGGGACTATAGAGGGGGCAGTAGGCAATAGCTTTCATCTCTTTATTTATTCTGAGCATGCGTGGCACTTTGTGCGTCGGATTTGTGTACACACGATCGGAAATTTCCAGACAACGGATTTTGTTGTCGTAAAATTTTATAGCAAGCTCTCTAACTTTGTGTGTCGGAAAATCAGATGGAAAATGTGTGATGGAGCCTACACACGGTCGGAATTTCCGACAACAAGGTCCTATCACACATTTTCCGTCGGAAAATCCGACCGTGTGTACGGGGCATAAGAAGTTAGTCAATTCGAGAAAAAAATTCCATCCTGGTCCTTCGAATTTTGTCATCACTAAGGTCAAAAATGAATGTTGATTTGACCCCACTAACAATTAGAACATTGAATTAATGTTCTTTAAAAAAAGATATATTATACAGCGGGTAAAATAAGTATTGAACACATCACCATTTTTTTCTAGGTAAATATATTTTTAAAGGTGCTATTGACATTAAAGCGGGGGTCCACCCACACCGCCAAAAAAAAATATTAAAAGCCAGCAGCTACAAATACTGCAGCTGCTGACTTTTAATACATGGCCACTTACCTGTCCCAGGGTCCAGCGATGTCAGCAGGCGGCGCCGAGAACCCGCTCGGTTCTCTGCAGCTGTCGCCGCCATCCTAGGTGAGGGAATCAGGAAGTGAAGCGTTGCGGCTTCACTTCCCGGTTCCCTACTGCGCATGCGCGAGTCACGATGCGTGTCCCAAGTGGTCCCCGCTCTCTCCTGGGAGCTGTGTGTTCCCAGGAGCGCGGTGGGGACGGGAAGAGGCGTAGACTCCCATGGGAGTCTATGCCGGAAGTGGGTGCAAATACCTGTCTTAGACAGGTATCTGCACCCCCCTCCCCCCTGAAAGGTGCCAAATGTGCCACCGGAGGGGGGGGAGGGTTCCGAAAAGCGGAAGTTCCATTTTTGTGTGGAACACCGCTTTAAATGTTCACCACATGTCCAGTAACAACCCATGCAATCCATACATACAAGGACACCAAAACAAATAAGTTCAGAAGTCAAGTTATGTGTAATAAAATGCCATGACACAGGGATGAAATCTATCAGTAATTTGAAAGCAATTCTGCCCCTTGTCAGTGCAAATTAATATCAGCTGGTTCTGTCTCATCTGATGGCCTATAAAAAGGTCTCATTACTAAGGTGTCACACAAGAAACCTCTCATAATGGATACTAGCAAAGAGCTCTCTCAAGACCTTCACAACCTTATTGTTGCAAAACATACTGATGGCATTGGTTACAGAATGATTTCTAAACCTCTGAACATTCCAGTTAGCACTGTTGGGGCCATAATCCGGAATTGTAAAGAACATCAATTCACCGGCCCCCACTAGGTGCTCCTCGCAAGATTTCTGACAAAGGAGTGAAAAGAAAAGAAGAGTTGTCTAAGAGCCAAGGACCACTTGTGGAGAGCTTCAGAAAGACCTGGAATTAGCAGGTACAATTATTTCAACGAAAACAATAAGTAATGCACTCAACTGCCATGGCCTGTACACACGCTCACCACGCAAGACTCCATTGCTGAAGAAAAAGCATGTTGACGCTCGTTTAAAGTTTGCTGCTCAACATTTAGACAAGCCTGTGAAATACTGGGAGAATATAGTCTGGTCAGATGAGACCAAAGTTGAACTCTTCGGATGCCATAATACACACCATGTTTGGAGATCAAATGGCACTGCACATCGCCCCAAAAACACCCCCATACCAACAGTGAAGTGTGGAGGTGGGAACATCATGGTGTGGGGCAGTTTTTCAGCATACGGTACTGGCAAACTTCATATCATTGAAGGAAGGATGAATGGAAAAATATACCAAGACATTCTTGATAAAAATCTGCGTCCAACTACCAGGACGATGAAGATGAAACGAGGGTGGACATTTCATCAAGACAATGATCCCAAACACAAAGCCAAGGAAACTCTCAATTGGGTTCAAAGAAAGAAAATAAAGCTGCTAGAATGGCCCAGCCAATCACCTGAATCTAATAGAAAATCTATGGGAAGAACTAAAGATCACATTTCAAAGAAGAGGCCCACAAAACCCATCAACCCATTTGTGTGGAAGAATGGGCCAAAATCACACCTGAACAACGCATGGCACTAGTTTCTCCATACAGGAGGCGAGCTCATTCACACAGGGGCAACACGACTTCCAGCACGACTTTGGGAGGCAACTTGGACACGACTTGAGTATGAATCACAGCACGACTTGGGGCAACTTACAACACAACTTGAAGTCGCCTCCAGGACAGGGAACTTTACAAGTGGCCAATCAGAGCTTATCAGCTGTGTGTGAGAAGGAGGGGGCTGGCTGTTTAGTGGAGGAAATTACTTTCTGTTTCCTTTCTGCTTCCTGTAAAGTTGCCTCAGTATGAACAGTGATCAGACTTGGAGGCAACTTCCATTGAAATCAATGGGTACAAGTTGCCTTCAAGTCGGATTGAAGTAGTACAGGAACCTTTTCTGAAGTCAGAGCGACTGCAGTAGTGTGCTTACATTGATTTATTCATGTAGCGCGACTTGAGGCGACTAGGGGCGACTGTGTGAATAGGCTCTCATGAAGCTGTCAATACCAACAAACGATTTTGTACGAAATAATAAATACATTTCAGTTAGCGTGTTTGTTTCATCCTTTTTCCCTGTGTCATTCCATTTTATTACACATAACTTCTTTCTGAACTTATTTGTTTTGGTCTCTTTCTATGGATTGCATGCGTTGTTACCGACATGTGGTGAAAATTTCATGTTAATAGCACCTTTTACCAATATATTTACCTAGACAAATGGTGACGTTTTCAATACTTATTTTACCCTCTGTATATATAAATAAATTCTACTCGTGTATGGCCAGCTTAAAGTGATACTAAACTCTCGGCTTCTTTCTGCTAATCCTGCTCTCTTTAGGTAGTGTAGTGTGTTTTCACTTACCCTTTCCTTCCTTTTTAAATGTTTTTTTTTTGGGGGGGTCTGTTTTCCCCACTTCCTGTACTACTGCCAGATGGTTGCCCCTTCGGCAGAACCGTTCTGAGGGGGGTGTCCCGTGTGTGCGCGCTCCCTCCCCTGGGACTACACCCCTGCGGGGAGACTCTCACAGGCACGCTGGCCGTGGCCGTGTAAGACGCTATAGCTCCGCCTCCCATGCCCTTTGATTGGCATGGGAATCAAGAGCTCATCACCGCAGCCCCACCTTGAACAAGAACAATGCTCATTCTCGTTCAAGCAGACAGGGAAAAAGCGTCAATGCGCGTGCATGAAGGGAATCGTAGTTTACAATCACATCTTACGTAGCGGCAGGGAGCGCGCTACAAGACCCGGAAGCTGTGGCAATGTAAAGGGACTATAAAGGAGGAAGTGCAGAAATGAGGTAAGTAGAAAACAGGGAAAATAAAAATGTTGGCAGAAAATAAATATAGATCACAGATGTTTGCAGCATATATATCATATATAGGCTAAAATATTTGTACCTTTACAACCCCTTTAACGCTAATTATCCTTCTTTAGAATTCTTTTTTCCCACTTCCCTCCTCATCATCCTTCTTCTTGAACATTTTTATTTATGCATTATACTATACTAAATCTTTTATCTCTAAACTCTTTTAATTATTCTATTTGTTATTTATTTAACCTCCCTGGCGGTATGATTATTTCGAATTTTAGGTGCTGAAAGCGGTACAATTATTTTGCATGGAAATTTGGCGTTTTATATTGTAGGTCTGTAATTCTTAACAATAACACACTTAAATCTGTCCACCAAGAGTCTAGTAGATATCCCGGGTATGATGAAGTTTGAAACACGAAAACATAAATTATAATATAATAAATAAATATAAATAATTAAAAAAAAAAAATATAATAATAATAAAATAAATTTCCCCGCAATTCACTATCGCTCAATTCTGCAAGTGTTCTAATTTACTATCTCTGTTTTCTAGCTGGTCTAAAGCCACTTTTGACATAAAGGGACACTTTTTCTTTGCTATGGACAATCTCAAGTTTCCAGGCAGAAAGAACAGTATATATAATATAAAACTGCATGCAGGGCATGGGCCAAAGCATTGAGGACAAAAGTGATGTGAAATTATTTCATACAGTACTGTAATCTGTAAGATAATATAAGATTACAGTACTGTATGTGTTATGATTTTTGGATGCATAGAATGCACTTTTTGGTTAGGTTCTATTGGCAGATAGCATGTGTAATTTTTTTTGTTTTCTTTTTTTTATGCACAATAAAAAAATTGTGTAGAATAATACTTGGCTATGTGTTTTACTTCAAATGACAGTTTGGGAGTCCGCAGTTACATTTAAAAAAATACAATGTAAAATTAACAAGGGACACCAACATAGTTGTATCTTTGAGATTAAAAACTACAGGATAATAGTGTTGTGGTAATTTGGCCAAAAAAAAAAATGAAATACAAGCATAATAATATTATTATCGATATCACTAGAAAACAAAAGAAAACAAAAGATTTTTCAAATAAGTTTGCCATAACTCCATCAGTATCACCAGCAAAGCAGCTTCATTATTATCCCATTAAAGAAGAAGAGAATTGTGTGCTGCATTTCGCCAATTCATAATTTGCCACGTCACGAATGTTAAATCTCTATTACGAAAGCTAGTTTACAAGACCGACCACTTCCAGCTCATCCTTGTTTCTGAGTATGCATGTTTGTACTTTGGACTTTTGTGTGACGGACTTGTGTACACATGATATGAAAATCTAACAACAGACCATTGTCTGCCGAAAATTTACTAGCCTGCTATACAACATTTGTTGGCCGAAAGTTGGACAACAATTGTCTGATGGAGCATACTAATGGTCGGAGGTTGAGCAGCAGCTTCTAAACTCTTGTAAAAACCTATGGGTGCATGGACACATAGGCTTTTATAGAGTTGAGTTTAGGAGCTTTAGCAAAAGAACGCCAAAAGTGCCTAAGCTGTAGTGTACGTGAGCCCAAGAGACACCACAGGTAAATCCACTTTTAGGCTTCATGTACACTAGCTTACACAGGCAGCTCCTAAATTTGAGTTTAGAAGCTTTTGCTGTTTTTTTTCCCAAAGCTCCTAAGCTTAACTCCATAAAAGCCTCTGTCAATGTACACATAGGCTTCTACCAGAGTTTAGGAGCTGCCGAGTTTAGGTGAGCTTCAACCTCCCTCTCCTGAACGTGGAAGAATCACGTTCAGGATAGGAAGTTTTGACCTCTAGCCACGGAAACGCGGAAAGATTGCTGCCATACTGACGCGTTTTGCGTTTTTCCCACGGTAAAATGTAGGCCAGTGTACATGAAGCATTAGACAGTTGACAAGTGTCCCCATTGAAAGACTTCCCATCGATGTCAGTGGATACCAGGGCATATAGGGTGAATTTCCTAAGCAGGGACACAGAAAATATTCCATCTCTAAAACTTAAAAAAGTAAATACACATAGTCCTTTATAGAGTATAGATGCTACCGTTATTGAATATAACAAATTCCTAATATAGCAAACAACCAAAAAGTAGAGAGTAACCATTTGGAACTTTTAAAGTACAACCATCATCTATTGTAGTCTATTGTAGTCTCATTACTTGTAGTCTTATTACTACATTTTATTACTAGCCACTTAAAGTGATTGTAAATGACCACCTTGTAGAACAACCCATTCAGTTTAAAATAGAAATGAAAGGCAAAAGGTGTGTATAGATATAAAAGAAACATTATAAATACCTTTTTGTGACATTCACCCCCCCCCCCCCCACACACACACACACACGGACAGATATTTGTTGATGTTGTTGAAGCCCAAGGATTACCTTTTTTGATGGTATAATGGGAATGTAGTTGATGGGTTATAGGCATGGTACGGATAGTCACTTGATGTTTGCATTATGTCTCTAATGTGTTTTATGATATTTTAGATGTTTATTAAAACAATTAAATAAGTTTTAACAGAAATCGGTAGATATTTTTTTTGTATTTAACTTAATACAATAGCCTGATTCTCAACAAACAATCCTAAAACAGAGAACCTAAAACAGAACCTTACCCATTTGGGCTTAAAATATAATTTTTATTATAAAATTTAAAAAAAAAAGTGTGACTTAATCTTTACAGGAAGAGAAAAAATATTGAACCTCAAATTGAGTAATGTGAGGACTCAAATAAGCCATATGGCTAATGGCCCTATCTGTGTGGCTTATTTGAGTCCTCACATTTATTTATTTTTGTTATCTTGTCACATTTTTCACCCCTGATGAAGCCTCGGTTTGAGGAGAAACATGTTGGGTTTTTTTGGGGTACTTTGTGGAATTTTTGAACATGTTTATTTTGTTACTATCTATTCATCCAAATAAAATAATTTATTTATAAGCTTTGAAAGTCCTACATGGTCACTCTACTTTTTTATTGTAAAAAAAAAAGAATATATTTTTATCTGTTCTCATAGTTTCTTATATCACAGGAAACTGTAAAGATGTGAATATGCTACATTATCAGCATTTTTAAAATATATCTAAAGCCCAGCCTTTTATTTTTTTACCACATAGGCAGCTCTCATTACCACAGGGCATAGCCATAGGATGTTTTTTTTTTTTTGCAGTAGTACACTTTATTGGTTCCATCGAAAAATGTCAGTAATATGTAACTTTTTGCAGTTTTTTTGAAGGTTCATATTAATCCAAGTCATGGTATACCGGTAGCTAGTTTAGTTACTTTTACCTGGATGTGTTTTATTGTTGAAGATGTTTCACAACTTATCCACAATTGTCTTCATACCTGAGGGTCTTCACCTTAATGTAATCCCCATGGAATGTGTCAAGGAAGATGTTGGTTGTCCAAGAACAGAATGGGAGATGGGAAAGGTGATTTGTAGAGATATTACCAGAGACAAATTTGGAGTTTGAGTTTGGAGTTGGAAGGTGCAAACAATCAATAGAAATTGATATTAAAAAAATATATATATAATATATATATATATAATTTTATTAAACAAATGTAAAGGAAAACAATTATTATAAAAAAGAGAACAATATAGTTCAGTGGTCACTATACAAAAGAATAGGTGCCTCTACATGTTTCACCACAATCGTGGCTTCTTCTGGAGCTTTTGTAGGACCTTACTATTGTGCTCTTTTTTCTATTAATTGTCTTCCTTTTACATTTATAGAAAATAGTGAAAAAAACTGCGCTAAAAACCAAGTGTGGATCAAATATTGTGAAAAGCAGCAATCCGCACAAAAACATCAATTGTAGAAAAGCATAAGAAAAGTAAAGGGTTGCGCTAATACTAATAGAACATAATAAATAATTTACAATGAAAGAAATTCATATAGTGATCATAAATAAATCAATGTGCAAAACTTGGTGATAATAAAAAATCCATTAAATAAAACATCAGTTAAGTGTTGTGAAAAGTCCAAATCACCAACAATATGTAAAAAAGTCCAAGTCGCCAACAATATGCAAAAAAGGAGTCCAAGTGATATTAATGAAGATCTGTGACAACAGGGAAGGGTCCACCACCAGAAATGGAAGGGGTTACTCCTTACCAGAAGGCCATGACCCCCCACCACAGAGGATCACAGCAAGCGGAGATCTTTAAAAGCCAAAGTTGGGAACTGTCAGCGGTGTCTACCAGAGGTCATCTCATCAACAGCAACTCCAACGACCCGGGCATAGATACCATAGAATAGAAGGGGCTCACATAGTGTAAAACCACTTAAATTTATTAAAAGTAAAGTAAATACAAATGCACACTTACAGAGTGTCAATAAATGGAACAGCCTTAAGTCCGGCTCCGTGGCCACCGGAGCTCGGACAAACCCGTCCTGCTGGAATGCAACTCGCTTGGGAGTGACGTCTGCGCGTCGTCTGGCTCCGCCCTACGCGTTTCGTGACATCATCACGTCTTCCAGTGCCCCTGGAAGACGTGATGACGTCACCCCCAAGCGAGTTGCATTCCAGCAGGACGGGTTTGTCCGAGCTCCGGTGGCCACGGAGCCGGACTTAAGGCTGTTCCATTTATTGACACTCTGTAAGTGTGCATTTGTATTTACTTTACTTTTAATAAATTTAAGTGGTTTTACACTATGTGAGCCCCTTCTATTCTATGGTATCTATGCCCGGGTCGTTGGAGTTGCTGTTGATGAGATGACCTCTGGTGGACACCGCTGACAGTTCCCAACTTTGGCTTTTAAAGATCTCCGCTTGCTGTGATCCTCTGTGGTGGGGGGTCATGGCCTTCTGGTAAGGAGTAACCCCTTCCATTTCTGGTGGTGGACCCTTCCCTGTTGTCACAGATCTTCATTAATATCACTTGGACTCCTTTTTTGCATATTGTTGGCGACTTGGACTTTTTTACATATTGTTGGTGATTTGGACTTTTCACAACACTTAACTGATGTTTTATTTAATGGATTTTTTATTATCACCAAGTTTTGCACATTGATTTATTTATGATCACTATATGAATTTTTTTCATTGTAAATTATTTATTATGTTCTATTAGTATTAGCGCAACCCTTTACTTTTCTTTTCCTTTTACATTTGTTTAATACAATTATATATATTTTTCTAATATCAATTTTTATTGATTGTTTTCTCCTTCAAACTCCAAATTTGTCTCTGATAATATTTCTGAATCCTAAGGAGGTAGTGTACATTGTGAAATCTACAACCTTTAATGTCGAATCCTGGTGATTTGTAGAGGTCTATACATCAGACCAAAAAAAAGAGACAGTTGAGGATGAAAGGGGACTGAGGGATTTGCTTCAAAAAGTTGAATTGTCCAATCTAAAGAAGAAGCCTGGTAAGATGAGATGTGGTTGGCTATAATGTGTTACTGCAAGTTGCATATCATTAATGCTCCGTGAACTGCTATATAAAATTGTCCATGTTCAGGAAGACGTATGGTCTGTGTAAGCCCACGGCATCTCCTTGGCAGGAATTTACCATGAAACCCTTTTGCTTGTTCAGTCTTGTTTAGCTGCAGTGAAGCCCAACCACTTTTTCCGGAATGATGCTCGGTGCTCACAGGAGCCTAAAAAAGCTGACATATACAATGTGAAGATATCTGATATTCTATCTTCACACAGAACATCTGGAGGACTTGTATCATGCACTGGAACCTTTCCTCCTCCTGCAAGGTTGCCTGAAAGCAAAATTTTAGATTTGTAATAAAAATTTAAGTGGACCTTCCATGAAAAATAAAAGGTCAGATTCCGTGCCAGCCCCCCACCACCCACACAAAATTGACAGTAAATAAGGAAAACTTTACAAATAAAGATTTAACAAAAATAAGAGATAAAAAAACCTCTTCCAGGACGTTTGGTGATGTCACCTTGCTTTACCACTGGAATAGCTGGGCACTGGAAATACCATGCGACTACATCCCAGTCCATTGCAGGACAGCATTCTTCTGGGAATTTGAGGGCCAAGAGCCAAAAGTGAGGGGTGGTGACAATATACGTGTCCCCCAGAAGATGGGTTTTTTATTGTAAAATTGTATTTACAGATTATTTGTGCGGGTGGTTAATAATGATAGGGACTGTAATATGATTTATAAAACATAACTTACCTTCATTGAAGCAAATACAAATGGGGAAGACAGAGAGAGCAGAAGAATTTGGGAAGAGCGGCAGAAATAAGACAACCCCCAAAGAGCTGTGACTTCTGTCGGCTGATTCCTGTCTGCCAATTGAAAGGTAGCAAGGAAAGCAGGGCTGCAAGAGATGGCCTCTTTGAATTTTGCATATACACGGGTCAAAGCCCCGAATACCGTATGCATCTGAAGATGGACTAATGTAAACAAAAATCTCTACCTGTTGAGAGGTCTCAGTGGACAGCAAGAGAAGGGGAGAAGATACAAAGTTGTAATTGCTACCTGTTTGATTTGCATTGATATATTATTTTGCTGATAAAGATGTATTTGTCATTTAAAACCAAGTTCACTTTTTCCACCTATTCTGTTAAGTATTTGCACTGTGTTCTTTTAACTTTTTTACATTGATCACATTTTTTTAAAGTTTTTTATTGTTCATTTTAAGGGGTAAATACTTAAATACTTACTTCCTGTCCCAAAAAAACAAGCGTGTACAATTGTCTATTGTTGGGTAATATACTTTCCAAAGAAATTTTTGTGAAAACAATGGGATGGGGAACTTATTATAGCACAACAATATAAAAAAATATATAAATACATTTTAAAAAGAAAAAATAAATAAATACAAAAATACCAAAAAAAAGCAACTTAAAAAATTGTCTCCCAAGGTCACAAAATATTAAAAACATTAAAAAATAAACAGGACCACACATGAAACTACCCAGTAAAACTAGATACAGGCTCTAAAAAGTTCATTCTTTTTTATCTGTATCCTCAGTATAGGATAAGGCCCTGTTCACATTATCACATTGAAGGAACGCCCTTTAGGTCTAGTATGAATTTTAAGTGGGACCCCAAGCAAATATAAAAAAAAAAAGTGTGAGGTACCCCCCCCAAAAAATACAGACCCTTACCTGAGCATAGGCCAGGAAAAGAGGGGATAACGAGCATGAGCCCCTTCCCAAACCATACCAGGCCATACACCCTCAAAATGGTGGAGGGAAACCCCCCCTGGCAATGTACCATGTTGGTGAGACCCAGGGCCACAGAGCCAAGGTTGTGGTGGTCTTTAGTAATGTTCACCGAACCTGTCTCCAACCAAACCAGTGTGTGCCCAGCAGACAACATACATACGGACAAGGGGCCCCAGTTGGTTAGGGATCTCCAGATACCATTTTTTTGCTGCTGTGATCCAACTTCCTGAAAGAGACAAAACATATGAATAGTAAGAATTGGGTGGTGTGCTAGCCTGCCAACATCCTAAATAGCATAGCAGAAAGGGGAATGCATAGAAATGCATTGAATGGACGCCCCCTTGGACTTTTAAGGACAGGAAAAAATATATATATAAAGAGTAGATGAGTATAAAAGGCAAAAGAAGTGCCAACTTTATTAATGTACAAAAATATAAAATTGTAGGAGAGATTTTTTTTTTGTATTGTATTTGACCTAAAATCTCTCCTATAATTTTATATTTTTGTACATTAATAAAGTTGGCACTTCTTTTGCCTTTTATACTCATCTACTCTTCATATATATATTTTTTCCTGTCCTTAAAAGTCCAAGGGGGAAAAGTCCATTCAACTGCTTCCTGAAAGAGGGTGGTTGTGTTCATTCACCATGGTCCCAATGTATGTAGGAGCCTAGCCACCCTCTCATACTCCCAAGATGGACTAGGGACTATGGGATTTGTAGTGTGTATAAAGTACGTTTGAGTGCTCACAGAGGATTTTACAAGGTGGCAGAAAAACACAGTAAGAAACAATTTAGTGAAAAAAAAAGCTTACGAGGCCATTAAGTAGTGGATGTGTATGGATGATTTTTGGATAACAAGGATATCGTTTAGTGTTACTTTAAGTAAGATCACAGACATCCATCAGAGACACGGACCTACAATAAAATTATCAATATTCTTGCAGCTCAAAAACGAATCCACACACATGAAAAAACATAAGTTCAATAAAGAAAATGAATAATGTATAACCCCCTGTTCACATTGAACGTGGCTTTGAAATTGTGAGACTCTGAAATTGCACAATTTCAAAGCCGCATTTCAGTGTGACTTTAGGTCCGACTTGAAAAACATCTGTGCGGCTTCATGCACAGATGTCTATTGAAGTTGCACCCAAAGTCGCCAAAAGTAGTGTAGGAACTACCTTTGCAAATTGTTGCCATTGCTGGCAATAGGCTGTGACTTGTCATGTGAACGAGGGCTAATACAATGGCTAGGCCTTACTTCCTGTTAACAAAAGTTGCCCCCGTCTTGGCCAAAAGGACTATCCTTAGAGGCGAATTGCACAAGCCATACGCAGTTTCAAATACGGGGTGCTGTACCTTTCCAGCAAATCAGGAGGCACTGGGCCCCTCTGAACCAGAGAAATACTCTAGACCCCAACCTTACCCAGTGGGCACTTCATTTCCAACAGGGAAGGTCTCTTAGGGCTCTGAAGAAGAAGGACTCTCCTTCAAAACGCGTCAGCAAGCGGGAACCTAGGCTGGTCCCCCCTACACACACACACACACACTGGTGGTGCCAGGTGGTCTGGGAGTGTTCAGCCACACGGTGTGGCTTAATGAGCATAATTTATCACCTGTGTTTGTGAGTACATTTTTATTGTTTACCATTTTTAAATAAATATTTGTTGAATAATCCACCAGGCCAGTGCGCCCTCTTTCTTCTATTCATTTCTGCAGTCCTGTAAGGACAACCCGAGTCCTAGTGGGTAGCAAGGCCACGGAGGCGCATCCATATAGGCAGTGGTACAGTCACTATTGGGCCCATTCACGTATGCGCAAGAGCATTGTTGTTTAGGCAGGACCTAGGCCCAGGTTATCCAATCAGGGAGAGACCATACACAGTCCTTGATGTTGTAATTTACCTTGTGGTAATGAATAACAGTTTTTTTGTAGGCACAAAAATAAGGCAATATTACCAGAGGACTCATTCTGCTGATGAGGTGGTGTTTTATGGTACTGGAACAACACTATAAAGCTGCTGAGAAGAGCTTCACTTTACTGGTCCAGGTACTAGAGTTTTACCTCTAAACAGGTATTGTCCCTACTAGCTAGGAACCTCTCCTTGTTCTATACACTCTCCCTAACAAGCGGGGTCTGTGTTCCTACCACTCACTCCAGGCGTGCCTGAATAAAGCGGGTACCCTATTATATAAGGTCCCCACACCAAGATGGTCGCCAGGGATCTCAAGAGGTTGCAGCATCCAATCAGATAATTGGCTCCTCTGAGATACTGACGGAGTCCCTAGGGGGACAAAACCCCTAAAAGACTCACCCCCCCCAATCTGTAATATTGGAACAGTGCCATTTACAGCATGAATGACCTGTACCTGCCTACAAGCAAGGATACTCTACAGCTAGTCATTTCTGCTAATAGGCCAGAATGATGGCAGAGCCCCAGAATGATGGCAGAGCACCTGTCTGCTGTGTCTGGCGATGTCTCTTCTTGCTGAGCCACCTGAGATGCTGGACAGCACAGCACCCTGTCTGATCCATTGGGCAATCTTGCCTTGTGCCTTGTTTCTGCTGAACCTTGAACTCCTTGCTCCTCCCATGAGCTTTTGCATTTCCTGTTTGCCAAATTATTGTGTTCTCTCCAGCCAATATCTCCCTCTTGTCACTCTAGCTGCTGTCCACATCTCTGTGACCACTCATTAAAGACTTTTGGCTTGTACCTTAACTATGCTTCTGCTTGATCCCAACCTGCAACCATTCGTTTCTGACCTTAGACTTGTTTACTGACTATGCTTCTGCTTGAGCCCTATCTATTATATTTGCTACTGGACCCCGGCTGGTTCACCTCCTGGTGGGGCAATCCTAAGGACCGCAACCTTGTGCTAACATGCAGCAAAACCTCCACCATCAGGAGCTCTGGTGAACGCCGGCTAGTACTTAGACTCTGCACTTCAGGTGAGCCTGTGTCATCCACCAGGGTAACCTGCTGTTACACTTATCCAGCTGGTTGGTGGGGGCCACTTTACTGCTAGCTACTGGCCTCCAAGCCTGACCCCTGACCGTGACAGCGCCCCTACTGGACACCAATAAGAACAGATACTACACGTCATCTTTGTGGTGGACTGATCCTTTGGGCAAAATTCAGGTTTAAAGTGCGCATGGACAATAGTCAGACACTGCTTACCTCGCCCTACTCCTTTTAGAGAGGCAGCCTGTATCAGGATGAAAAATATACAAATATAGTGAAATTATTCCTCTCCCCGGGGACCATGAAGGAGTTTTCATAACATCTGCTGATTGAGGAAGAGGCAGAATTATAGGGCCTGTCAGCAGGTTTGATTGTGTTGGAGGCTGACAGAGGGGACCTGTATTTAAACAGGGAGCAGCCCGTGGTGATGTTACTCGCAGCGTGCGGAAGATGGAGCGGAGTTATTAGAGAATTAATTTGTATCGCAGCTGTAAAACACCGCGGATGTCTGTCCCAGAGGGCCATAATCAACTTTTTTTTTTTTATTTAGCAGCTTTAATCCTTTCACTTCATCAAAGAACCCCGCAGCGTTTATATTCAGCAATTGGGCAAATGTGTTCTGGCGTGGGACAGGAATTGTTGTGGTGAATCACTAACCAATATGACAGCAGTGTTCATTAGATAGAATAGAAGCGAGTGAAGGCACAAGAGCTTGCACTCAGGCAAGGTAAGGTTTGTGATGTGGGATATAGTCCAAATACTGTAGCTGTGGTACGATGACAATGTTTTTGGAAAATTCCAACTATAACAGGAACAGAAGAATACCGTACTATGAAAAATGCAAATATTTTCCAGGATGCTGGCAATCAACAGTGGTATCATTAACCACCTCCAGAAGATTTACCCCCCCCCTTCATGACCAGGCCATTTTGTTTGAGATACGGCACTGCGTTACTTTAACTAACAACTGTGCAGTCATGCAATGCTGTACATAAGTGAAATTTATGTCCTTTTTTTCCCCCACAAATAGAGCTTTCTTTTGGTGGTATTTGATCACCTCTTTATTTTTTGTGCTATAAATAAAAAAAGACCGGCAATTTTTTACTTTCCGCTATAAAACATATCCAATAAAAAATGTTAAAAAATCTATTCTTCATCAATTTAGGCCAATATGTATTCCTGCTACATATTTTTGGTAAAAAAAAAAATACCAATAAGCATATGATTGGTTTGCGCAAAAGTTATCGCATCTACAAACTCTGGTATATATACTGGATTATAATCTTTTTATACTAGTAATGGTAGCGATCAGCGACTTATAGCAGAACTGTGATATTGAGGTGGACAATCTGACACCTAACTGACACTTTTTGGGAACCATTGACACTAATACAGTGATCAGTGCTAAAAATATGCACTGTCACTGTACTAATGACACTAATCAAAGGGTTAAATGTGTGCCTAACCAGTGTTTTGGTGTACTGTGTGTGGCAAGTAATGGATTTTATTTCCTGCTTTGTGGGGAAAGAAAATCCATTACTTCCCTGCTGATAGGACAGACCTCTGCCTTTTTTACATAGACACAAACACAAATAGGCAGAACTCTGTCCTGTGTGTCTTCCCGACGATCGGCATGTGCTGGCGGTCATCCATTGGCCGGCACCCACTGATTGGCATCTGCTGTGCATAATCACAGCACAGCCTCTTTGCCGACTGCGCATGTGTGCGCCTCCTACCCGTTAGTGCCAGATCATGTACCTAGTGTGTGATATGGCGCAGCAGATCCGCCTTGCCACCATACATGTACAGGGCTGGTGCAAGGATTTTTGACACCCTAGGCGAAAACATCATTTTGCTGCCCCCCCTTGCAGCACCCCTGACTCCTCCCCCTTTGCCCTGCCCATGTATACCCCACTTTTTTAATGAAGCGCCCATCAAAGGCAGCCTACCAGCGCCCATTAAAGGCAGCCCACCAGCGCCCATCAAAGGCAGCCCACCAGCACCCATCAAATGTAGCCCACCAGCCCCCATCAAAAGCAGCCTCACCAGCGCCCATCAAATGCAGCCTACCAGTGCCCATCGAATGTAGCCTCACCAGCGCCCATCATTGCAGCCTCACCAGCGCCCATCAAAAGCAGCTTCACCAGCGCCCATCAAAAGCAGCCTCACCAGCACCCATCAAATGCAGCCTCACCAGTGCCCATCGAATGTAGCCTCACCAGCGCCCATCAATGCAGCCTCACCAGCGCCCATCAAAAGCAGCCTCACCAGCGCCCATCAAAAGCAGCCTCACCAGCGCTCATCAATGCAGCCTCACCAGTGGCCATCAATGAATGTTTGCTTGCTTCCATTTATTCGGGAGTCGGGACACAGACATAGTCCTCCGCTGCGCCTCTGTGCAAACGTAGCAGCGGCTGCCTGCTGATGCTGAGACTTAGTTGCTTTCTGCAGAGAGAAGAAAGTAGGAACACCAGTGGCCGGGCGCCCTAGGCAGCAGTGCGCCCTAGGCGGCTGCCTAGTTTGCCTAGTGGTAGCACTGGCCCTGTACATGTAAGTGATAAGGCCGGCAAGCGGTTAAAGTGGAATTCCTGCTTATACTGAACCAGCTTTAAAACTGTCCACCTCCCCCCCCCTCCTAACACCCATGCTAACTAACCTGCGTAAGAAGGATGTGTAGGATACTTGCTCATTTTCAGGCTACTCCAGTCTGGTCATGTGATCTCCCCTGTGTCAGCCAGTGGCGGCTGCAGGGGAGAGGAGAGAGCGCTCTGACAACGACTAGTAAAGCCTGGAGCAGTGATGCCAAGCATAGGCTTCATGGACCCGTTCCATGTTGGTGTTCCCTCCTCTACCCTTAAGTTGCACATACAGGGGAGCTGGATCATATGACTGGACCAAAGCAGCTTGAAAATAGGTAAGTATATACGTCTTAGTTAGTATAGGTGTTGGGGGGACAGTTTTAAAGCTACTTAGGCATAAGCTGGAATTCCACTTTAACCACTTGACCTCCTTAAGATTTAACCCCCTTCATAACCGGAGCATCTTTTGCTATAAGGCACTTGCGTGCTCATGCAAGGCCGTACATGAATGCAATTTATGACCTTCGTTCCCCCCACAAATAAAGCTTTCTTTTGGTGGTATTTGATCACAATGAAGACAGAATCAGTTATCTACACTAATTGCATTTATAAATACATTTTTTTAAACGCAGTCTGTTAATGGATAGTGAAGCTGTGTTCATTATATTATTATAATATACAGTATATTATTATATTGTTATTTATTATTCATTGGATTATAAATATGTTCTTTGTCAGCACATGTGAGTACAGCACCTCTGATTCACCCGGACAGTTCGGGTTTTGAATCATGTGTCTGGGTCTCAGACCATCTGAAACCCGGACACATTATTCAGACCAGACTCTGGCTTTCAAGCTGGTTTGCTGTCTGCAGTTGTCTAAGCCAAGAGTGTAATGTGTTCTCAGTGTTCCCCCTTAAATCAGGGTTCCCAGAGCATCCCTTAGGTCAGAGTCCCCAGAGTTCTCCCTTACATCAGTCTGCAGAGTCCCCCCTTACAGTGAAAAGGAACTCTGCAAGTTCAGATGTAAAAGAGGAACTTCAGGTTTAAAAGGGGAACTCTGTGAACTCTGAAGTAAGAGGGGACTCTTGTGATTAACTTCATATGATTATAAATATTATTTAATCACAAAACATATGTATTGCATAGTATATACTGTAAAAAAAAAAAATAATAATAATTGCTGTGCGCCGCTAAAGTGTTCAGGTTTGACTTGAAGAAAAGGTGGCAACCCTATTCAGTTACCTACATTAATTGCACTTATGAATACATTTTATTATTTTTTTAAAACCCGGTCTGTGAATGGATAGTGGAGGAGCAGCAGGACACTGAGGAGGTCATCCCTCTGCTCTGTTCCCCTGTTAATATTGTACCTTATACTACAACACACTGGCTTTCTTCTGCTATGAATCAAGTTCATCATTAAAACCCTTGGACTCTGGGATGCTTGGCTCTCTCACTGGATTGTAATTATGTTCAGCACATGTGAGTGCAGCACCTCTGCTTGGCCCCAAACACTGCCCCTCCTTCTCCCAGTCTGAGTTCTCCTTTACAGGAAATTACAAAAGGTCACAAAGAACACAGATTCAGTTACCAACACTCAGTGCCGGGGCAAGGTCACCTAGAGCCCAGGGCAAACATGCCAAATTGCCCCCCCCAAGGGCGTCCCTAGGGGGGGCCAGAGGGGGCCCTGACCCCCCCAACATTATGCTGTGCCCCCCCAATACAGTAGGAAGGGAGCTCACTGCAGAACATGTGAAAGGGCCATTGTGGAATCGAAGTAAAGGGCCCCAGGATATATATATATATATATATATATAAATAATTGCATTTTATAGTTGCCCCCCTACTTTTGTCCCTGTCCCCCCATGTGCCCCCCCAAATATGAAAGCTGGAGACACCACTGCCCCCCCCCCCTAAGATGTATGAGCATTATGTGTCAGCAAAAATTCCCTCCCCCCCAAAAAAATTGAGTGCTAATCTGCATGCTTAGCTCATATCCTCTCATTCCACATATGCTCTCAGCACAATTCCCCCCAATAAAAATACCCCCCATCCTAGCACACAGCCTCTACCCCTCCCTCAATACCTTATCCTAACACAAATCCCCCCCCCCCCCCCCCAATTTCCCCTCCTGACTCAAATGCCCCCCAATCATCCCTACTAGCACAAATCCCCCTCTCAAAAAAAATTCTCCTCCTAGGACAAATCCCCTCCCCCCCTCTACCATATCACCCTTTTTAGCACAAATCCCACATCCTAGCACAAATTCTCTTCTCCCATCTCCCCTCTCAATACAAATACCCCCCAAATCACCACTCCTAGCACACCTCCCCAAGTTTCCCCTCCTAGAAAAATTCTTCCCTCCTGCCGCCCCCCCAAATTCCCCCTCCCAACACAAATCCCCTTCCCCCAATCTGCTTGTGGTGCCCCTGCACCTCACATGATACCACAGTGCCCAGGGCAGCTGAGCCCTCCCGCCCACCCCTTGTCCCAGCCCTGCCTACACTAATTGCATTTATTAAAACATTTCATGATTTTTTTTAAAACCCTGTCTGTGAATAAGTAGTAAACGAGCAGCAAGACAATGATAAAGTCATCCCTCTGCTCTCTTCTCCTCTAAACTAATTGCATTTATAAATACATTTTACGTTTTGTTTTTTTTTTTTTAATGCTTGTTTATTTTAATTGGTGTATTTTTTTATGGGATGAGGGGATGATTATGGAACGTCTGCGGGGCCCTTCAGATCCAGCATGTAGACACGTTCCCAGGCTGTCAAGCTGTGTCTCTATTATAAGACTTGTCTCCTTCCATTAGAGACTTGCAGATGCCTTTATGGTAATACCCCCAATGCATTAATCCACTGTTCCTCCACCTCTGCCTTCTTTTCCCTAATAAATCCCATATGTAAATCACAGACTGTCGTTGTTTTATACTTTTAATAAAAGTCTGGGGTTATGAGCTACCGCCGGCAGTCATGACTATTAACCTGTCACCAAAAACAACGCTTTTTACTGGAGCCATTCAGCAGAAGTGATAAAATTCCGCTCAGTGTCCCTTTTGTTAATGTAGCAGCACTGACTGGTATTTATAGGGACTAAAATAACATCACCCCAGTGTCACTTCAGGACACCAATAAATCCTTTCTATGAAAAAAACAAAAAACTATTGTTTATGGAATCCTTATTGTTCTTACAGTCAGGCACGTGTGTAGAAATTTAAAGCTGAACTCCAAATGAGCAAATATTGTCCAAATACAAGAGACGTGTAGGATTGATACTTGATGTGCTTTGTGTATTTATTCCAGATCTGTGCAGAAATCCAGTGTGACACTATTCCTCTGTAATAAAGACCGCTCAATGCTTCTTTCTCTCCTTGTGCAGGGTGACTGGTCTTGTCTCCGCCCCCTCCTGTAGTTTTCTGCAGGCAGCCTGTAGCAGGTGGGGCCTGCAGAGTTCCTCCCACAGCTCTTCTCTCTCTCTCCTTGTACAGGGTGACTGGTCAAGTCTCCGACCCCTCCTGTAGTTTTCTGCAGGCAGCCTGTAGTGGGTGGGGCCTCCGGAGTCCCTCCCACAGCTCTGCTCTCTCTCTCCTTGTGCAGGGTGACTGGTCTTGTCTCCGCCCCCTCCTGTGGTTTTCTGTAGGCAGCCTGTAGTGGGTGGGGCCTGCGAAGTCCCTCCCACAACTCTGCTCTCTCTCTCCTTGTGCAGGATGACTGGTCTTGTCTCCGCCCCCTCCTGTGGTTTTCTGTAGGCAGCCTGTAGTGGGTGGGGCCTGCGAAGTCCCTCCCACAACTCTGCTCTCTCTCTCCTTGTGCAGGATAACTGGTCTTGTCTCCGCCCCCTCCTGTAGTTTTCTGCAGGCAGCCTGTAGCAGGTGGGGCCTGCAGAGTTCCTCCCACAGCTCTGCTCACTCTCTCCTTGTGCAGGGTGACTGGTCAAGTCTCCGCCCCCTCCTGTAGTTTTCTGCAGGCAGCCTGTAGTGGGTGGAGCCTTCAGAGTCCCTCCCACAGCTCTGCTCTCTCTCTCCTTGTGCAGGATGACTGGTCTTGTCTCCGCCCCCTCCTGGGGTTTTCTGCAGGCAGCCTGTAGTGGGTGGGGCCTGCAGAGTCCCTTCCACAACTCTGCTCTCTCTCTCCTTGTGCAGGATGACTGGTCTTGTCTCCGCCCCCTCCTGGGGTTTTCTGCAGGCACCCTGTAATGGGTGGTCCCACGGGTGGGTCCCCTCCCCTCCCACAGCTCTGCTCTCTGCACAGGCCATGTACATCAGAGTGATGATGTTGCGACTGCTTTTACAAGGTAATATGTGGGTTTGGAAAGGCATTTGGAGCACACAATGTAGATGTATATCCTCTGTGGCTATTGAGGAATATATTCAAATAAAATATTTTCTTCCTTGATGTCAGCTTTTTTTTTTCCTTTTTTCCTTTTTTCTTTTTTTATTAAGAAAACTATTTTCCATAATAACACAGTCAGCTATAGTAATAATAATAAGCTGAACTTCAGCTTTTAAAAAATGTGTGGCTGCTTCTCTCAGCTTATCATAGGGGTACAAATCTGACCCTGGAATAAAATAAGCCCCAGGATTCAACACAATCTTTTTTGTGCCGTCAATTGGGGTGCAGTGAGCTGAAACTGCAAATGGAGAAAATGGGGTTGATTTACTAAACAAGTAGAGACTGTTCACTTTGCATGTGTAATGGTCCATACAACATGCACACTGGTGTACGTTATTGCAGTTGTAGCGCCCCCCCCCACCCCCCCCCCCTTCCTCTGAAGACAGGATAACACCTCCAGAGGCATGGAGTGAGCTAGCATTTATTCCAGAGCTGAGTCAATGGCTATAATTGGGAGTCTGGAACAGAAATTGGGCGCCAGTCACTTTTTGTCTTTTCAAAATTCTAATGTTGAACTGAAGATGGAGTGAGGGGTTTCAGATCCCACAGCAGATCACTTAGGCTATGTTTCCACTATTGCGTCCCTAAAGTCGCGCGATTTTGCCGCGATTTTTTACCGCGATTTTACCGCGACTTTTTACCGCGATTTGAAGCAATGCCTGTGTCTATGGACCACAAGTCGCATCAAAGTGGGACCAAAGTAGTGCAGGGACTACTTTGAAGTCGCTGCGACTTGAAGTCGCACATATATGAACGGTACTCATTGGAAATCATGGGGTACAATTTGTCATGCGACTTTTCAGTCCCAAGTCGCATGAAAAGTCGCACTAGTGGAAACATAGCCTTACAGACTCTTCGGATTCAGAACAAAGCACAGCTTCACGGTGTCAGGACCTTTAAGCCGACCCGGCAACGCTGCACGCACGTCTTCAGATTCTGGTGCGTCCTCGAAAAGCGAGTCACCAGGCCCTTCTGAGAGACCAGCCTTCATCCTGGCTCTCTCCTGCCAGGGTCCTCCCCTGGATCTTCTCACCTTGGCTCGGCTTCCTCCACACCGGGCAGGACAGCCTCAGAACCACCTCAGCATTAATAGGCCCCAATTAGGCTTCTGGGTCTAAACACAAAGAAAAGTTGCCAACAGTCCTGATCTGTCTGGGACATTCACGGAAATCAGACCGATGTCCCAGTCTTTGCCTGGCAGATTCCCGAAAAACAGCCGCTCCTCCGTCACCCGGGTGTCATCCGGACACATAGTAAACTGGGTGGGTTGGTAGTCGGGAGATTATGGATAATGTAAAGAGGGAGGGATGTAACAGCAAACTGCAGCTATTCGCTGAGGAGGTAGCAGGAGGCGGGCTGTACCGCGTCCCAGGCAATAGGGGCGCTGTTCGGGCATGGAGCTGCTCTTCAAAGAAGCTGCATGAGGTAGGAAGCAGAAACTGTATTGGTGGCTCAAAGTTCATTTTTTTTAATTGAGAAGCATGATACTAGCAGCCACGGAGTATTGAAATATGCTTGAAAGCCATAAATATTCATCCTGTGACTGTTGTTCTCTGAGAGGTTGGAATTGTTCTTTTCCTTCCTTCTCTCTTTCTTTCTTTCCTTCTTTTTTTCTTCTCTCTTTCTTTTTTTCTTTCTCTCACCCTCCCTCCCGCTCTTTCCCTCCATCTCTCTCTCTTTCTCTCTCCATCCCTCTTTCTCTTTTTCTTTCTTTCTCTCTCTCCCTCCATCTCCATCATTTTTCTTTCTTTCTTTCTCTTTCTTTCTTTCTTTCTTTCTTTCTTTCTTTCTTTCTTTCTTTCTTTCTTTCTTTCTTTCTTTCTTTCTTTCTTTCTCTCCCTCCCTCTCTCTTTTTCTTTCTTTCTTTCTTTCTTTCTTTCTTTCTTTCTTTCTTTCTTTCTTTCTTTCTTTCTTTCTTTCTTTCTTTCTTTCTTTCTTTCTTTCTTTCTTTCTTTCTTTCTTTCTTTCTCTTTCTTTCTTTCTCTCCCTCCCTCTCTCTTTTTCTTTCTTTCTTTCTTTCTTTCTTTCTTTCTTTCTTTCTTTCTTTCTTTCTTTCTTTCTTTCTTTCTTTCTTTCTTTCTTTCTTTTTTTCTTTCTTTCTTTCTTTCTCTCCCTCCCTCTCTCTTTTTCTTTCTTTCTCTCTCCCTCCATCCCCCTTTCTATTTTCTCCATCCCTCTCTCTCCCTCCCTCTTTCTCTTTTTTCTTTCCCTATATATTACCGCATTCTCCACTATCTAAGTAATCTCAGACTCTATTTAACAAAACCCCTTTTAGCCATGCCCAATATCTAGCGTAATTTAAACGACACCCATTTTTCGTCTACAAATGAATGCCCTGCCCCTAATTAAAATAACACCCGCCTACATAAAAAAAGTGTCGCTAAAAATATTTTCAGAGTGTTGGCAACTATGACAGAGCTCTCTCCAGCAGCACCTCCTCGGGCCTCAGCCTGAGGCAAGAGAGCGAGCACATAGCCCACCCCAAATATATATATACAATTTCCCAGAATGCACCAGTGGCCCTAAACCTCCTAGTGGGCAGCCTGTTTGTGAAATCTCATTTTATGGCCTGTTGTACCAGTGACACCTACTGGCGACAGTGAGAAATGCACAATCCAACTGAGCTTAATGAAAGGCCAAATACCAACTATGCAATCAAGTCTGAGCTGCCTACAGCCCAGCCAAAAACAACATTTTACAAATTAGCCCCAGTTTAGGACCAGGGGGCTGCACAGTGCATCACAGTGTTTACTTTTTTGCTTTTTAAACTTTATTGGAAAATTCAAAATATGACAATTTATTAAATCCTATTTATTATATCCTATGCACAACAGTTCGCTGTATAAAAAAGCAATATGCCTGGTGTGTACAGGGCATACAAAGATCGATGTCGAGCTTTCTATTCTATTCTGATTTTAAATATTTTCAAAATCGCTTAATGCACAGGTGTGAATGAGCTCTTAGTAAATTGACCCCAATGTGCAAAACCCGTCTTTCCTTTGTCCCGTGGGCAGAAATGACAATCTATTCACATCCTCCATGTATTTTAAGGAATTTTGCACCTTTCTGCACACCCGCAACCCTGCTATGACAGAAGGGTCTGGGCTTAACAGAAAGGGGTGGGGCTTGGTGGAAGTGACATTTCATTGGTTGAGGGGAGTCAATCTCCACCCTGGTAGCTGAGGACTGCCTTAGAGGAGCGGCGGAATGGTGCTGGCAAGAAGGAAGCATCGTATGACATTTTTTTCACTTCTCTGCCTATTGAAAATCTGGATCAGAGGAGTTTTTGTGTCCATGCACAAGGTTGACCATATGTTAAAGGCATCAGGTCCTGGTTTCCTTATTAGAAAGAAGAGAAAGGCATCTCTCCTTTTTTTTTCCCTCCCATAACAGCTCATAAAAGGAAATCTAGAGTCTGTTTATACTGTTTATAGGCCTATAGGTCTATATCAGTCTGATATAGGTAATCTGAGGCTCATCCACGCTCTGCTTTGATCAACACAAGGACAATAAACCACTTGCTGTCTATGAGCCCAATTCACACCACACTAGGACGTTAGTGTCCATTCAGGAAAAAGGTAGGCATTCCGTGTTTTTTATGCAGCACAACACACATAGATGTATGTCAGTGTGCATCAACGCAAAGCAACCATCAAAATACAAAAATAAAAGATGTTAGTATTAGGAATTTTGATGTGGCCTGTGCAGAAAAAGTGCATATAAAAAAAAATAATATCATCGCACAGGTATTTTCTGTGTGTTTTTTATGTGATGTTTACACAGATCTGCCAGACAGCAGAGCCAGGTGTATGACACCCTTTTTCATTACGGTTATAGAGTAAAGAATTAATACAGTGGTGTTCTATGGCCAGCCTCGGCCTTCTGATTGGACAGTAAGAAACAGCAAGAGATTGATGGTCATCCATCTGTTTACTTTTCACTAGTTCTGGTGACAACCAGGGATTCCCTCACTTTGGAGGGATTTTCTCTCACTTCCTGTTTTGGCTAGGGGGCAGGAAGTGAAGGGAGATCTCCCCTATGGGACACAAATGGCAAAAAAAAACAAACCCAGAACAAAACCTGACAGCAGTTATAACCTTCCCATACTGTATAAAAAAATACAGTGGAACCTTGGATTACGAGCATAATGCATTCCAGGACAATGCTTGTAATCCAAAGCACTTGCATATCAAGGCGAGTTTCCCCATAGAAGTCGATGGAAACGAAGATAATTCGTTCCGCAATGACTTCTAATGCATGCAATACCGCATGTTGCCAGAGGTGGGGGGGCGCCGGAGAGACTCGGAAATACTCGGGAATAGAGTATTTTCGAATGGCTCCGAACCGTTCCGAATGTCAACGACGCCCCCACACCTCTGGCCAAATGCGGTACTGCACACCGCAGAGGCTTTAATCCTTTTGCGAGACAACATTCGCAAACCGAGTCAGAATAAAAAAAAAAAAAATTGCTCGTATTGCGATACGCTCGTTAACTGCGTTACTTGCAATCCAAAGTTCCACCGTACTTTTGTTTGGTGCCTTCATTAGACTCACATCCAAGATGGTGGCGCCCAGCAGCAGTCTCAGGGCTTTTGGATGTCTTCACAATGGAGGTTTTACAGGTAAATAACATGCCTATAATAGGTTAAATAAACATATGATCTTATAGGAAAATTTTTGTTAAAAATGAATGGTCTGGTGACAGGGCCTCTTTAAACCCAGAAGCAAACATCTATTCTAATGCAGCTTACCAATTCTTACATGTGGTGGCTGTATTCGTTTTCTTTTTTAGGATTTCTTTCTGCTATTTTTATCTGGTAATCCAGCCAGCATACCTTTTTTTTTCAAAAGCACAAGCTCTCCAGCAGAATGTATCAGTTTACATGGATGAAACAAACAGTAGAAACACTGGCAGGGGTGCTTAAAATGATCATTTTTTATTCATCTATGTAAAATCTTTATCCCAAAAGTGTGTGAGCTGGAGTTTGACTTCAATTTGTTAGCGTATTTAAATCTGCTAATACATTTAACGCTACCCTCCCCCTGGACTGACAATGCTGCTGCCTGCTGTTCCTTCTGTGCTCATTCATCCAGAGTGGGGTCTCAGTAACGCAGGAGGTGTGTTACTGACCAGGTGAAAAAAGGAAAGAAAGCCTAAAAAAGAAAATGAATGCAGCCACCACATATAAGGATTGATAAGCTGCAATGTAATACATTTTTGGTTTTGGGTTTAATAGCGCTTTAACCTCTCCATAGGTATTTGTCTGAACTACAGCAATGTCAGTCTCTAAAAGGAGGTAGTGGTGATTTATTTTTTCACATGACTATATTTACATCTAGGCATTTTCCTTCATTAAATATATTTCACTCAAGCTCTTTGAAATTGCGCTGTAATTAAAGTTTGCCTCTCAGGAATTTTCCATAGTTAGTGCAGGAAAAGTGTAAATTGCGATGTTGTTATATAGGAGTAATTTTGTTTTATGCCGGAATAATTGAATCCTTCAGTCTCCTGGGGAAGGAAGGCCTCTCGTACTCTGAATGCTCAAAGCTTATTTTAATTCTCTTGTTTATTGGCTAAATTTGGCCTATTGAAGGAAGGTGAGGCCTTGGAGCAGGTATGCCATTTACCTGTCTACGCCCCAATCAGATCTTTGGAGGTCACTATAGAAAACGCCCTTTAATGGTCTGACCAGCCACTGCGGCTATAAAGTAATTATCTACAGTTCTCATATTGGTGAGGTTATCTTGTATAAGGACCACCTGTAGGAGATATGGAACAAAAATGGAAGGTTTTGTTTTTTTGGGAATAACAGTAGATAATTGATATTACTTTACTTTAATAAAAGGAAAGGAAGGAGCAATTCACTCAATGCAATCAACCAGCATCAACTTTACAGGCGTCAGACTACTATAAGCAGTGGCAGCTCGTCCATACGAGGAACAGGGGCGCCGCCCCCCTAATCCATGCGCCCGACCCCTAATCTACATGCAGGGCACCGGACGCATGGACTTCAATGGTTTTTTTTTTCTTAAAGCACATGATTAGAGCCTGAGGCTCTAATTGGCTTAAAAAAAGGGTGGGCTTGGGGCACAGAGCACTGCGCCCTGAGCCCACCCAGTTGTGTGACATAAGCAAATTAATATTCGCTATTTATATTTGTCTATATAATATTTGTCTTCCAGATTCTCCTACCAGCCAATCAGGAAGTGGGTCCTGAGACCCGATTGGCCAGGGAGTTTTAGGACTCCGTTGGTGTCATTGGTTTGCCACCCCCCATAATATTGAGCACCAGCCGCCACTGTATAAGAGGATTGGTTGGTTGCTGTTAGGGTTGCAATCAGTATTTTTCTTATACCAATTTAGTAAATGTTGGAGATGTAAAATTTAAAGTACTCGTGTATACCTCCCAAATTTAGAAAAGAGGGACAGCCTGGAGAATTGATAATAGGTTGTGAGCAGTATGCCGTTGTGAGAAGGGGCATGCATGGTTACATAGGGTTTAATATTGGGCATGGTTAAGAAGATTAAATATAGTAAACACTTCACACATTTACCGTAGTTCTTTGTACCCACAACATTCTCTGTAGTTACTTTGAGAGTCTTACAGACACACATAAACCTCAGGACAAAATATTTTTAAAAATTCCTCCATTACATATGCTTTCTGCCTGATCCTATTTTAAAGAGGAACTTCATTAAAACAGTTGAAGGCTATGTTGCAACCAGCAATTGGTTAGAAATTAATACTTGGTCAAGAGCATGTAACATCACACAGCATACAGGGTGCAGCAGGATAATATATTGTCCCTTACATTGCCGGTGAGTGAAAAGAAAAGAAATCCAGGGTTGGTGGTTAGTGGGAAAAAAAATTGCCTAGTGTCACTGGTCAGTAAACAAAAAAAAAAATGCCCCGTTGTTGGTTGTCAGTGGGAGGAAAAGAATGCCCTCTGTTGGTCACCAGTGGGAGAAAAAAATGCCCTCTGTTGGTGGTTAGTGGTGGAAAATGCTTAGTGTCATTGGTCAGTTGGAAAAAATGCCTGGTGGGGGGGAGCAAAATGGATCTGGTGTCAGTGGTCAGGGGAAAGAAAAAGTGTCACAGTGCCACAGTAACCTCAGATTAAACCCCTATAGACTTCAGATTAGCCCCCTTATTCTTCTTTTAAGAACTCAAACCATTCCCTGTAAACCCCCTTTTAGATCTCAGATCAGCCTACCTTATACTTCCCCTCAGCCACTTAAACTCCCCTGTGGACCCCAGATTAGCCTCTCTTAAGCGCCCATTCAGACCCCTAAATCATTCCCCTTTAACCCCCCTTCAGACCCCAGATTGGCCCCTTATACTTCTCTTCACAATCCCCTTAAAACCCCCTTTAGTCCCCAGATCATCCTCCTTAAAACTCCAATTGAGACCTCAAACCAGCCCCCCCTTATCTTCCCCTTACACTACAGATCAGCCCTCTTTAAAGTTCTCCTTAAACCCCAGATCAGCCCCCTCAATTTCAGACCTCAGATCACCCCCCTTAAATTATCCTTCAGATATCAGATCATCTCCCCTTAAAATATCCTTCAGACCCCAGATCAGAAAGCCTGTAAACTTATCTTCAGAACCCACATGTTGGTATAAGCCACTTACCCAGTTTTCCCCAAAGACCAAGTAGGAGCTCTGCCCGCATGATATAAGTGACCTGGTCACCTACACAGTTTTACCACCCTTAACAGTTTTTTCAGCTCGAGTGCTTGGTAGATGCAGGAAAGTTAAAGGAGTTGTAAAGCATCAAGGTTTTTCACCTTAATGCATTCTAAGCATTAAGGCGAAATACTTTCTGTGCTGCAGCAATTCCCCAGAGCCCCCCTTTTTCTTACCTGAACACGATCTTTCCATTTCCAACGACAAGCATGAGCCCAGCAGCTTCAGCCGCTGTCCCGGGTCCTCATTGGGTAGATTGATAGCATAGTCAATCAAATCCAGTAACACGGGAGCCGGGGGGCGGGGCCAAGTCCTGCTGTTTGTGTCAATAGATGCAGCAGCAGGACTCGGGAGCGTGCCCGCACGAGTGCCTCCATGGAATGTGGCTCTCCGTAGGGGCACTCGATGAGGACGAGGAGCCAGGAGCACTGCTGGGGGACCCCAGAAGAGGAGGATAGGGGCCGCTCTGTGCAAAACCCTTGCACAGAGAATGTAAGTATAACATGTTTGTTATTTTTTATTTTTTTTAAACAAAACCTTTACAATAACTTTAAACTAGAACTATAGGCAAAACTTTTTTTTCATTTTAGATAAAGTAAGGGAGGGTTAAAACCCCTCATATTTTTTTTTCATCATTTGTGTCTCATTTCGGAGATTTCCCTTCACTTCCTGTCCTATGGCTAAACAGGAAGTGAGATGAAATCCCTGCAAATTAAAGGGGTTGTAAAGGTAAGTGTTTTTTCACCGTAATGCATCCTATGTATTACGATGAAAAAAAAACCTGGCAGTCACCGGCCCCCTAGCCCCCCCTGTTTTACTTACCTTAACCCCTTCATTCAGTCGGCGGGGACGCGCTGGCTCCTTCTCCACAGGCTCCCGGCTCTTGATTGGATAGATTGATAGCAGCGCAGCCATTGGCTCCCGCTGCTGTCAAATCCATCAAATCCAATGACGTGGGCGCCGTTTTTTTTTTTGTTTTCACATTTCTTCAGTTACTTCCTGGTTTCTTGCCTAGGCAAATGGTGTCAAGGTGAAGAGGAAGGGAAAACCCCTCCTCCCCTCCAGAAGACTCCTGGAATATATCCCAGGAGTTTTCTGGCAGGCAAAAGGGGTTTTCTCAGCTAAGCACGCCCCCCTGCTTTTATGCCTGAGCTAAGGGCAGAATGATTCCAGATAGTAAATGCTACATGAATCATTTGCCCTTACTCAAGGTGGACACAGCCAGAAATACTAGGGGGGTGTTTTTCAAAGGGATTTCTCAGCAAAACAAAGCATGGAGACACTGATGGATGGGGAAGTTTGCTATAAATATTAAAAATGAATTAAATAGCATTAAATAGCATTTTTGCTTTGTGATGCTCAGATGCTGTGTAGTTCCGCTTTAAAGTGTTTGTTACCCCAACATTTCATGTTCCTGATACAGTATGTGGCTGCTGTATTATGAACTTGTATGAAAAAGTATCCTTTTCTCTTTGCATTGCTTCCTTTGTGTGAAATCCCTGGTGTTCCTGCTGGTCACTCTGATTTCCTATTTAAAACTGACCACACTAAACAGGAGAGCACACTGTGGTCAGTTCTCTAGCTATGCTGGGAGCTCAGCCTGCTCTCTTCCAGGGATCAGACTTGTCCTGAGTTGTCCCCGCTGCACAGCCATTCACTGGGAAGCTCAGTGTGGTGCTGCTTCTCCTCCCCCAGCTCTTATGCAGCTGAGAACAGAAAAAAGGGAAAAGAAAAAAGGTATTTATAATTTTGTTTATATCTATACAAAAATGTTTTGCCTTTAATTTCTTTTTTAAACTGAATGGGTTGTTTTACAAGGTGATCGTTTACAATCACTCTGAGTTGGGACTAGTAGATTTTTTAATGAAATTCGAAACAAACATTTGTAGAAAAATTCTCAGTATATTCTGTGATTTGACGAATGTCCTTTGAAAGTCATTCAAAATTTTTGTTTGGTTTTAACATTCAATTTTGGAGTGAATGGACTTTCCTGAATGAAAATCGCATACACTGAAAACATTTCCTTCCTACCCCTTCGAATTTTCTCGTCACTGCTGTTGACAACAAAAAGAGATTTAAGCTCACTAATAATTAGAAATGCAAATGAAGGCTGCTCGGCTGTGCTAGATCACATACCTAGTACGTGATGTGACACTTCCGGGTAGAGGGCATGTGCACGTGCTGTTTGGGGCTGATGCCGAGGAGTGGGCGGGTGCGGATCCGTCACCTATGTTTTTCTCCTATTTGGTGTTTGGTATGACGGTGGCGGGGACCCGCCCTTATCCTTGGGTATATTAGTCAGGGTCGGCCAGGACATTACTCTCTATGCTTCCTTCAATACACAAGCATGCCTGTCTTGGTTCATTCCATGAAGACACAAATGTAAGTTTTCCCTGGGGCATTCCCATCACAGGGTCACTGTATATTTTATGGCGATTGGAGCATCCTCCTTCATTTTTGGGTTCTCCTTGGGGGTCTGGTGATTCCAGTACCCCACTATCTTCACTATCTACATTATTCTTGTGCACTAATCACCCTTTCCCAGTCCCCCTTACGGATTCACAGTGGTGGCATGTCTATCTATTTTTTCTTCCTCTCATCACCATATTTTCATTTTCACTCTTGATTATTTACTTTCTCTCATTCTTTTTTCACTTGGTTCATACCACTATACTCTAAAGCCGTGTACACAGAAGCGGAATGTCCGACAGAAAAAGTCAGACGGAAGCTTTTCATCGTCTATTCCGATCGTGTGTATGCCTCATCTGACTTTTTTTTTGAAAATTCTGACGGACCTAGAAATGGAACATGTTCTAAATATTGGTCTGACGGAACCAATTCCTATCGGGAAAACCGCTCGTCTGTATGCTGTCCCGACGGACCAAAAACGACGCATGCTCTGAAGCAAGTACGAGACGGAAGCTATTGGCTACTGGCTATTGAACTTCCTTTTTCTAGTCCCGTCGTAAGTGTTGTACGTCACTGCGTTCTTGACGGTCGGACTTTGGTTTGACCGCGTGTAGGATGGAATTCCGTCTGAGTTCTGTCGGAGAAACCTTTGGAGTTTATTCCGACGGCAAAACCGGTCGTGTGTACGCGGCATAAGTCAGCCTTTCGCAACCTTTTAACCCTGGAGAAACCCGAAAAATAATTTTCAGGTCTCGAGGAACCCTTACTAAAACCAATTTATCAGGGGTCAATAGGAACAATACCCTTTATACTGGTGGCCAATAGGAAGAATGTCCCCCTTAAAGACAGCTAAAAAGATATTTGATGTCATGTTGCTGGCTTTGCTAAGTGATGCTTAACCTCAAACTCTGTAGGCACCATCAAAAAGGTGGTTCATCAGCCACAGCTCAAGGAACCCCTAGCAACCTCTGGAGGAACCCTGGGGTTCCACGGAACCCTGGCTGCTCTAAGTGGATAGCCCATGCATCTATTCTAGACACTGAAACAACCATGTTGACATATAGCATGTACTCATTTACGCGTTTTCACACGTTTTTCAGATCTGTATGGGTTAGATGTGTTCCCAACTATTCAACATGGACATTATTTTGTCTATCCGGCCGCTCCCTGGCTTCTACCCAAGCCTGGACGAGATATTTCCTGCCTCAGCCCCGGGTCAGGCACTGCTTGTGACATCCTTTTTTTCCCCCCTTTTATAAGCTGGACTATTTTATGAGCTGACCTGTGAGTATCAGACCCTTTGTCCTTAGACCATTATGTTAATTTTGTCCACACTTATGCCCCGTACACACGGTCGGACTTTCAGACTGAAAATGTGCGATCGGAGCTTGTTGTCGGAAATTGCGACCGTGTGTAGGCTTGATTGGACATTTTCCATCGGATTTTCCAACACACAAAGTTTGAGAGCAGGCTATAAAATTTTCCGACAACAAAATCCGTTGTCAGGAGTTCCGATCGTGTGTACACAGATCCGATACACAAAGTGCCACGCATGCTCCGAATAAATAAAGAGATGAAAGCTATTGGCTACTGCCCCGTTAATAGTCCCGATGTACGTGTTTTACGTCACCGCGTTCAGAACGATCGGATTTTCCAATAACTTTGTGTGACCGTGTGTATGCAAGACAAGTTTGAGCCAACATCCGTCGGAAAAATCCATGGATTTTGTTGTCGGAATGTCTGATCAATGTCCGACCGTGTGTACGGGGCATAACAGTTATAGATATCCTTAGCAAACTCCTAATGAGTGGCCGTGAGCCATGAAACGCGTAGAGTTACCAATGCTTTCAAGATGGTCTGACTTCTACATTTCAAACTTTTTATCTACTCCTTATGCAAACTTTATCATGTTTTTGTATATCCATGCAATATCAATTATGTGTTATATCAGCTCTTTTCAATGGCCTTTTATGCACATTATATATCATGAATTTTGAGAATATGAAGTGTCTATTTTATATGTCACTAAATTTTATACTCTTTATGCTCTTTGCATTACCATCTTCAATGTGACATGTTTTATTTAAAGTCCCACAACCATTGTTTGTTCTTTTGATCACTGTATTAGTGTCACTGGGTCCCACAAAGTGTCAGAAGTGTCAGTTAGTGTCCGATTAACCGCCGCAATATTGCAGTCCCCCTATAAGTCACTAATTGCTGCCATTTTTGATTTATTTTTATGGTTGAACCAGATGGACTGTCTTTTTTCAACCTGACTACCTATTACTAGTAAAAAATAAAATAAAAAAAATTCCAGTATATATCACATAGTTTGTAGACGCTATAACTTTTGCACAAACCAGTCAATATACGCTTATTGGGAATTTTTTTTTCCAAAGACATAAAGCAGAATACATATTGATCTAAATTATTTAGGAAATTAAATTTTTTAAATTTTTTATTGGATATGTTTTAAAGGAGAAATTTAAAAAAATATTTTTTTCAAAATTATCGGACTTTTTTTGTTTATAACGCAAAAAATTAAAAACATAGTGGTGAATAAATACCACCAAAAGAAGCTCTATTGGTAGGAAAAAAAGGACATAAATTGTATTTGAGTACAGTGCCACACCGTGCAATTGTCAGTTAAAGTAACACAGGTAACACAGTGCCTTATCGCAGAAAATGGTCTGTCATTAAGGGGGGTAAACCTTCCGGAGGTCAAGTGGTTGAAATAAAAAAAAAAAAATTAACAAAATTCTAATAAAGCTTGGTCAGGTTCTTATATCTAAATTTCACTTTGGGGTTGACTGACTCTATAAGATGAATGTCGGTTTATAGCCCCTCTTACATCCCCAGTTGGGCTGTTTTTTGCATGTTTTTCATTGCCCACATTACAGAAAGCTCTCTTTGTAACTGTTTAGTATAGAATTCACTTTTAGCCTTTGCCCAGCTGGTAGGATCTTTTGAAGGGTTCCTAGTTTTCTGGCACAGCCCTCCTTGGCTCCAGACTGTCATGAGGCGTCCGGGGGCAAAGGGGAGATGTTATGAAAATGATTTCACTCGCCACCCCCTTGTCGCTAATTGAAAAGCCTTGAAGTCAGCGGGAGCCGTTTTTATTCCAGACGGATCATTTCCTCATTAGGGACCTCATTAGCATATCCATCCCCAGCTTAAAGGCAATTAAATTTCAGCCGCTGACGGTGAGACGCAGGCTTTGGATCTGACGAGGAGAAAAATCAGAAAAGGGAACAAAATACAAAAACGCAATAACAAAAAAGAAACATACAGTATATATAAAAGGAAATAACTTAGATACACAATTTTTTGGGGAAAGAGCTGCATAAATAAATAAATATATATATATATATATATATATATATATATATATACACACACATACGTATATACATACATATACGTCCATATATATATATATATATATATATATATATATATATATATATATATATATATATATACATACATATATACACACACACACACACACACACACACAAAGAAGCATTAATATATCTGCACAAAAAGATATTTGACAGGTTCTCTATGTATCCTATGTTCCTGCTAGCTGTCATGTCAGGATGAGGTGCCAGTTGGCAAGATTCCAGACGCATGAAGGAAAATACCATTCCCCCATTTTTCTTTGTAATTTTATATACATACCTGTTAACCAATTCAGACATTTATAAAATTCACTATATTACCTAAAGTATTGGGACCCCTCCTTTACACGCACATGAACTTTATTGGCTTCCCAGTCTTAGTCTGTAGAGTTCAATATTGAGTTGGCCCACCCTTTGCAGCTATAACAGCTTCAACTCTTCTGGGAAGGCTCCGCAAGAAGGCCTGGCTTGCAGTCTCCACTCTAATTCATCCCAAAGGTTTTCTATTGGGTTGAGGTCAGAACTCTGTGCAGGCCAGTCAAGTTCCTCCACCCCAAACTCACTCATCCATGTCTTTATGGACCTTGCTTTGTACACTGGTGCGCAGTCATATTGGAACAGGAAGGGGCCATCTCCAAACTGTTCCCACAAAGGTGGGAGCATGAAATTGTCCAAAATGTCTTGTTATGCTGACACCTTAAGAGTTCCCTTCACTGGAACTAAGGGGCCAAGCCAATCAAATTAAAAACAACCCCACACCATAATCCCCCCCTCCACCAAATAATTTGGACCATTACACAGCTCGTGCCGTAGCTGTCATTTGGTTATAGCGTGGGCGTGAAGGGGTTAATGACATCCCAAGAACAGGCTAAGGTCTAAAATTTGGTGCTTGAAGTTCTTTGGCATTACAAACATGCATAGGTCAGCACATTCAAGTGTTTGGGCTGCCCCATGCGTGGCACACCGAACTAGTGGGATCAACTTTGCGGAATCACTGGTAGAACAGACATTCCATTATTTGTTCATCACTAAAGCTGGCCTTGTGCTTGTAGATTCTCGATTGAACGTTCGTATGAAAATTCTCAGCACATTTGATGACTTGATGAATATCTGTCAAAAGTACTTCAACATTTCCTTTGCTCCTAACATTCGATTTTGATGTGAATGTAATTTCTTGAATGAAAACTACGTTCCCTGTTAGAAAGTTGTTGAGAGACACTATCCATCCTGCTCCTTTGTATTTTTTCATAACTTTGGATAAAAACGAACGTTAATTGGACCTCGCTAACCTTCAGAAAATCAAATGAAGGTTCGTACAATGAAAAATTCTGAACAAAATTCAATGTATGTCCAGCTTAAGGTGGAGATTTTCCTAGACTAAAAAAATCTAGATGAGGATCTTGGGTTCCACTTTATCCAAGATCCACTTTAAAGGAGTTGTAAAGTCTCCAGGTTTTTCACCTTAAAGCGGAGTTCCGTTTTTTATTGATCTGAGCATAGTGCATTAGTAAATAAAAAAACAATTATATAAGGTTAATAGTGGATGTTGCTCAAATATAAATTTAACACTCACAAGTTTGTCCCTCTTGTTGTGGCCGTTGCCATCATGATTGTGGGCATGTGAAGCCCAATCGATAACTCTTCCGGGATAAGCGTTGGAGAGGTGCATGCTGGGTAACCAGCATGCACCTCTCAGGCTCGCGCATGCGCGATTCACCGGCGGCCGTATCGATTTTTCATCACAGTACTACCCACAGAATCCTGGGAAATGATGACACATCATTTCCCAGGAGCACAGGCGAGGGAGGAAGTGACGAGGAGCTCCATGGACCAGAAAGTGGCAGATTAGGAGGACTACATAGCAACAGGACATTTCTGGTAATTATATAAAAAAAAAATGTCTCCAAATGTTTCTTTATAGGTTTAAAGGAGTCTGATTATGGAAAAAAAATTCAGGGTGGACCTCCGCTTTAATGCATTCTATGCATTAAGATGAAAAACCTTCTGTGCTGCGGCTGCCCCCCAGAGCCCCCCCCCCTTTTACTTACATCGTTCTAGCGACGAGAACAAGCCCAGCAACTCCAGCCACTGTCTGGGGTCCTCATTGGATGGATTGATAACAGCAGGAGCCATTGGCTCCCACTGCTATCAATCAAATCCAGTGACATGGGAGCCCGGGGGCGGGGCCGAGTCCTGCTGTCTGTGTCAATGGACGCAGCAGTAGGACTCAGTAGCACACCCGTGCGAGTGCCCCCATGGGAAGCGGCTCTCTGTGGGGGCACACAATAAAGAGGAGGAGCCTTGAGTGCCACCTGGGGACCCCAGAAGAGGAGGATCGGGGCCACTATGTGCAAAACCCTTGCACAGAGCAGGTAAGTAAACCATGTTTGTTATTAAAAAAAAAAAAAACGCACCTTTACAATCACTTTAAAGCTCCATTCACATTGCCACGACTCCAAGGTCACAGAATTTCCAGTGCGACTTTTGGTCTGACTTTGATCTGACTTTACACTCAGTGGATCTAAGTTGCATCAAAAGTCTCACCAAAGTAGTGCAGGCACCTTTTCAGAGTCGCTGTAACTTTAAAGAGGAGCTCCAGTCCGGGAAAAAAAATGTTTTAACTCCTCCCAAAAGCCAGCCCAGTGCTTGCATCAGAGCTGAGGACTCTTGAGAGGAGGACTGAGGAAGGGTGCTGTGATGTTTTCAGCCCCTCCCCCCAGCTATGGTCTGCTTGCATTGCATAGAGAAGCACCGAGACCCAGTGATCACATCACTGGGCCTATAAAAAGCATAGCTCCCAACTGTCCCTAATTTCGAGGGACTGTCCCTGATTTGGAACAATGTCCCTCTGTCCCTCATTCCTCCCTCATTTTGGTCTGATCTATATAGTTGTATATAAAATGCACTTTTTATCTATCAAAAAGTGTTTCCCAGTGCTAAACCTTTCATCTGATTTCTAAATAGCTGCATTTGTAAATTCCAAAAGCCAATATAAAGGAATAGTAGTGGTAAAAAAAAGCCCTTGTGGGTTTAACCAATCTTGCTTTTTTTGTCAATTCTCCTATAAGGGGGCGTGGCAAGGGGTGTGTCCTTTGCCTGCATACTTTTGCTGATAGGTGTCCCTCATTCCCATCTCATAAAGTTAGGAGGTATGTAAAAAAGTATGTAACAAAAACAGAAATGTTTTATTCAAAAAAGTCATTAGCATGTTGGTAAGGCGTGAACGAGGATCTAGGGAAGGCAAAATATAATCAGATTCAATTTCAGCCTGGCTTGGCTGCCCATGTGAGAGTCAGTCCCTGTATGGTGGAGAGGCAGAGAGATGAAACAGATGCATTTTCCCAGCTCTCGGGGTGTGAGATGGGACCTGGCAGGCGCTGGCTCTCATGGAGAAGGACAGCCAACACGGTTGGCCACAGGAAAGCTGCGCAGCTAATGGGCTGTCACTTGCTTGGTCTTGGCAGCGCCGGCACCTTGGATGACCCGTCTGAGGTTAATTTTCTCATTACCGCACAGCGTGCCGCCGAAACTCAGCCCCCTCCCCATGCAGCGTACAGGACAATCGCTGCCTGTCGAGCGAATAAGATTGTGCTCTAATCCAGAAATAACAGCATATGTTCAGAATGGAGGGTATAGAAAAGATGATTGACACAGGCAATGCAGAGGAAAAGACAAAAGTCTCTGCAGCCATCAATCATAGCAAAGATGACGGGCGCGTCCTGATTGGTGGCTGCGAGCAACAGACTTTTTTTTTTTTTTGCCTCCAGTTTTCATGCATAAAGCTAAAAAGATGTTGCTGTATTTAAATCTAGAATCCTTTTGTTTTATTAAAGTGGAAGTGTTATTATCCGCTTGCTGCCAAGCGTATGTCCAGAGCAGCAAGCAGATACAGTAAAACCTTGGTTTGAGAGCGTTTTGCAAGACAAGCAACATTTTTTAATAAAATTTGACTTGATATACAAGTAGTGTCAAGTCACAACTGAGGAAAAAAAGAGAAAAGAGTCGCCTCTAAGACCCCTTTCACACTGGAGGCGTTTTTCAGGTGCTACAGTGCTAAAAATAGCGCCTGAAAAAAGCCTCAGCTACAAACCCAGTCTGAAAGCCCGAGCGCTTTCACACTGGGGCACTGCGCTGGCAAGGTGTCACAAGAAGTCCTGCCAACTGCTTCTTTGCAGCAGTGTAGGAGCGGTGAATACATCGCTCCTACACCGCTCCTCCACCGCTCCTGCATATTGAAAACAATGGGGCAGCGCCGTGATACTGCCGGCAAAGCACCGCTGCAGCGGCGTTTTGCGGGCTGATTTAGGCCCTTTACGGCTGCTAGCGAGGGGTTAAAACCGCCCTCCCTATTGGCCGAATAGCTCCGCTAAAACGTTGGTAAAGCACCGCTTTACCACTGACGCCTGGGGTGGCTCAATGTGAAAGGGGTCTAAGTGTAGCAATATGGTTAATGAAGGTACAACATTTAGCAACATATTGCTACACTAATGCCGCGTACACACGGTCGGACTTTTCAGCTACAAAAGTCCGACAGCCTGTCCAACAGACTTCCGGAGGACTTGCGGCGGACTTGTGGCAGACTTTCTAACGAACGGACTTGCCTACACACGACCACACAAAAGTCCGATGGATTCGTACGTGATGACGTACACCAGACTAAAATAAGGAAGTTCATAGCCAGTAGCCAATAGCTGCCCTAGCGTGGGTTTTTGTCCGTCGGACTAGCACACAGACGAGCGGATTTCGGGGTCCGTCGTAGTTACGACGTAAAGATTTGAAGCATGTTTCAAATCTAAAGTACGTCGGATTTGAGGCTAAAAAAGTACGTTGAAAGTCCGGAGAAGCCCACACACGATCGGATTACCAGCCAGCTTTAGTCCGTCAGCGTCCGTTGGACTTTTGTAGACGAAAAGTCCGACCGTGTGTACGCGGCATTAGAGACGCCTCTCTTCTTTTTTATACTCTGTCGCTCCTGCTGGATTTTGCTTCTAATTCCCTCGTGGAGGCTTCCATTTGTGGATGGACATTTTATGGTTACACAATCTGGTCACATTGCTATAATTTTTTATAAGGACTATAAACTGAAGGACTTATGAATAATTGGTTGTGGATCGAATCATCTGAGTTTCAATTATTTCTTATGGGGAAATTTGCTTTGATATACAAGTGCTTTGGATTACAAGCATGTTTCTGGAACAAATTATGCTCGCAATCCAAGGTTTTACTGTATACCATTTTTTTAAAGCCAGCAATCAGTGATAATTTTTTTACAGAGCTCGGAAAGGATGTCTAATGCCGCGTACACACGACCGGACTTTACGGCATACTTGGTCCGGCGGACCGGACTCTGTCAGAAAATTGTGTGTGGGCTCCAGCGGACTTTTTTTCCCCAAAAGTTTGAGGGACCTAGAAATGAAACATGTTTCAAATCTTTCCGACAGACTTGAGTCCGGTTGAAAAGTCCGCTCGTCTGTGTGCTAGTCCGACGGACAAAAACCGATGCTAGGGCAGCTATTGGCTATTGGCTTTGAACTTCCTTGTTTTAGTCCGGTCGTACGTCATCACGTACGAATCCGTCGGACTTTGGTTGATTGTGTGTAGGCAAGTCCGTTCATTCGGAAAGTCCGTCGAAAAGTCCGCGGGTCGAAGTCTGCCATAAAGTACGCTCGTGTGTACGCAGCATAAAATGCACCAATAGGAAACCTGTTTTCATTACCAAATCAGATTATAATTTTACATGAAAAAAAAGTACCCTTTCCTGCCATGTATAGAAATTGCTGCTTCCAAGCTTTTCCCCTAAAGATTAGGCAAAGGCTACATGCAGAGTGAAGTATTAGATAATATGTGAAGCCGCTCTATACCAAAAAAATTAGCAAATTAATATACCATATAGAATATATAAAAATATATAATATTGATCCGATGAAGGTCACATATATATGAAATAATAGTCCATCAACCACAATATAAATGTGAATCTGAAAATCTTGTAAAGTTCTAGCGACTTGAAGCAAATCTCATACACCGCCACAGAATAGTGCACCGCCACCACATACATTGTGTGCTTACCAGAGGGCAAGCTAGGGAAAGCTTGACGCCAGGCTGGCTACATGGTCTCTGGTTACTTAAATCGGTTGTAAACTGAGGAATGAAAAAAAAAAACTGGCAAAAGACTAGGGCATAATGTGCTAGTACACATCGCATACTAGCACATGAAATACTCATCTTAGAATTAAGCCCTCTCAGCAGCACCTAGTCATCGCTGAGAGGGCTGACATCTTCTCCTCTCCTTTCTTCTGGGTTCCCATAGCTCTCGACTGTCCCTGATTTCGACGGACTGTCCCTGATTTAGAGCAATGTCCCTCTGTCCCCCTCATTTGTCCCTCATTATGGTCTGATCTATATAGATGTATAAAAAAATGCACTTTTTATCTATGAAAAAGTGTTTCCCAGTGCTAAACCTTTCATCTGATTTCTAAATTGCTGCATTTGTATATTCCAGAAGCCAATATAAAGGAATAGTAGTGGTAAAAAAGCACTTTTGGTTTGAACCAATCTTTTATTTTTTGTACAATCTTCCTTTAAGGGGGCGTGGCAAGGGGTGTGTCCTATGCCTGCATACTTTTGTCCCTCATTCCCATCTCTAAAAGTTGGGGGGGGGGTATGGGTTCCTGTGCTGTGAGTGGCCAGAGCCGCGATGACATCACTCCCGCGCATGCGTGGAGGAACCCTCGGTTCGGCAATAATCTCTGACCTGCAGAGCGCATGCGCCGCTGACGTCAGCGGTTGCATGCAGGGTGACTATCTCCTAAACTGTGCAGGTTTAGGAGATATTCATTTTACCTACAGGTAAGCCTTATTATAGGCTTACCTGTAGGTAAAAATCACAAAGCAGGGTTTACAATCACTGTAAAGCGGAACTTCACCCGAAAGGGGAAATTCCACTCTTCCTCCTCCCTCCCTCCTCCTTAACATTTGGGACATCCTTTTTCGGGGAGGGGGGGGCACATCCAGTGCCCAGGGCGAAAATGGGAAACTGCCAACCCCCCCGCGCCTTCTACCCCACCAACCTCTGCTCCCTGTTGGATATATAAGAGGGCGGGGCCAACATGCACCAAAATGTTTGTGGCATGCAATTAAATAGAACCAATGTTTCTGGTACACCGCGGCAAACTGAAAGGTCTGACATTGGTGCACAGATATGGGACTAATTGTCAGAATACAATGACACAACGGGAGTATTCCCCTTCCCCTATCCACATTAAATGTGTGGATGGATACATTGTTTTTTGTTTTTTTTTTATGTTCAACTCACTGGTTGAACAAAAAACAAAAAAAAGCAGACTGCTCTATGACCAGCTTAAAGCATAACTCCACTTTTGTTGAGAAAAAAACATTCCCCTCTGGGTGATCTATGTACATTGAAAGGATTTTAACAAACTTTGTTGCAGATTCCAACCTTTTGTTATCCTGAAGAAATCCTTGTGTGTTTCTTTGAACCATGTGGGAAAGTGAGTCTAATGGGAATGGTTTCATAATTATCAATCAGCTGCAGCAGCTGCAGGACTCTAATGAGAAAATCGGCTGGGCTCGCATCCCTGTAGCTGTGTTGCTATTGGGAGTATCTCACCAAAAATAAAATTTTTGTTGCAGGGGATACCTAAAGTCTGACTTGTATCTTAGTGTAGACTTCTGGGAAAATTGGTGAGCCAATCACAGAAGCAGGAAATTATGTTTATGGGGGCATTCTGTGTATAGAACACTTGCAGGTAGCCATATTGCAATGCATTTTCAGAAAATTACAATACTGCAGATTGAAAAGTAAAGGTCATTTTTAATACCATTCAATTACATTATGACTTGTGTCGCAATTGTATGCGCTATATTATTTTTTCTGCTGATTTCCTTGCTGATTGAAGTGGGCTCCATTCCATGTGAAAGGACCATTAAGGCTCATTCACACATGGGATTTGGGGGCAGTAAAATCAGGTGGTTGAACTGAACACTAAACATACAACTGCTACCAGATGTACACATGCTGCGTCCATGATGCTGTGCTTAACCATTTGCCTACTGGGCCCCTTCACCCTCTTCCTGCCCAGGCCAATTTTCAGCTTTCAGCGCTGTGGCACTTTGAATGACAATTGCGCGGTCATGCAACACTGTACCCAAATGAATTTTTTTTTTTTTTCACACAGATAGAGCTGTCTTTTGGTGGTATTTAATCACCACCAGAGTTTTTATTTGTTGCTAAAAAAGACCAAAAAGTTTGAAAAAAAAATGTTTTTCTTCTGTTTTAAATTTTGCAAATAAGTCCTTTTTCTCCATCACTAATGTGCACTAAGGAGGTGGTACTAATGGGTACTGATAGGCGGCACTGAAAGGCAACACTGATGGACACTAATAGGTGGCACTGATAGGCAGCACTGATAGGTATTGGTAGGTAGAACTGATGGGCACTGATTGGCGGCACTGATAGGCAGAACTGATGGGCACTGATTGGCGGCACTGATTGGCGGCATTGATGAGGAGGCACTGATAGGCAGCACTGATGGACACTGATAGGCAGAATTGATGGGCACTGATTAGTGGCACTGATGAGGAGGCACTGATAGGCAACACTGATAGGCTGAACTGATGGGCACTGAATGGCGGTACTGATGAGGAGGCGCTGATAGGCAGCACTGATGGGTACTGATAGGTAGCACTGATGGGCACTGATGAGGAGGCACTGATGGGCAGCGATGAGGAGGCACTGATAGGCAGCACTGATGGGCAGCAATGAGGTGGCACTGATAGGCAGCACTGATGGGCACTGATGAGGAGGCACTGATAGGCAGCACTGATGGGCACTGATGAGGAGGCACTGATAGGCAGCACTGATGGGCACTGATGAGGAGGCACTGATAGGCAGCACTGATGGGCACTGATGAGGAGGCACTGATAGGCAGCACTGATGGGCACTGATAGGCAGCACTGATGGGCACTGATAGGTAGCACTGATGGGCATTGTTGGGGCTGTACTGATCATCAGGACACTGATGATCAGTGCCCTGATTATCAGTGTAGATGTCCCCTTTCAGACTTGCTGGTTACTGGTTCTCCTCTCCTCATGCTGTGACAGCGCATGAGGAAAAGGAATGCCAATAACCGGAAAGTGTGTTTAGATTGTAATCAGCTGTGATTGGACACAGCTGATTACATGGTAAAGGTCTGCTGTGACTCCGCCTGGGACAGAAGTCGGTGCCACAGAGGAAGCATCAGTTTATGCGACTCCTGCTCCCTCCATGGCCGCCTGCTTCCTTTTCTGCTGGTGCACTCCATGCACTCTAGTTCTCTGTGATGGCGAGTCGGCAAGTCCAGATCGTGGTCAACAGGGTTGCCAACCGGTTTGAGATTGAGGCTGCGAGGGGCGGGCCACAGGTTGACCACCCCTGGTACAGGCCCATTAAAAACAACGGGCTGCATTTAGATATGTAAAAAGAAAAAAAAAATGCCTGAATGTTTTTTGCATCCATGTGTAAGAGCCCTCTGGGGAAGTGGGACTTTACAACAAATACGATGTTGATCTTGACACTTACAGCCTGGTTAATGAGGACCATAAAGTACTAATAAATAGGTATGACGGGTGAAGACTGCCCTGCAGTGATTGCCTACGAAGGCCTCAACGTTTCTGCAGAACATCTTTCCTCCGAAGGATGGAGCGCTCCTCATGAATCTCCTCCTGACTCTATCCGGGATGCCCGCTGCCTGTCTCCGGGGAATGGCAGATGTCGTTATCTTGTTTCATGTTTTATTGTTTTTTTTTTCGTTTATTTCATTCACATAAAACATTGCCGCAGAGCCATACCCTCCCTTTATTGTCTGCTGCATAAAAACACAGATGCAGATTTCATAGTATAAAAAGGCAAATACATCCCAGCGAGGAAAACTTCAAGGAGATCTCCATTCTTTGTTCCTCCATTCATATTCTACATTGGGGTTTATTAGTGATACGCTGCAAACATTTATAAGGAGGAAAATCAGCTGGGAAAAGCCAGAAAGTCTGCTTGGTATTCCATAATGAGCGCTACAGATCATCTTCTCATGGGCCATTGTGCTCAGTCTGAGGTGGGCTTCTAGGGCTCGTTTGTTCTTGTGGCTTTACTGCTGCCCTCTGGCAGGTGGCCAGGAGCCCACTTTAGCTCTCAAAATGCCAACCCACCACGCTGCAGTTGTGTGTGCGTTTCATGTGGTTGCAGGACGATTGCGCCCCATTCATTTGTTACTGTGTGACAATTTCCTTTTTGCCACGTCTGCAAAGGCATCATGGCCACGGCATGGCACAGGACAGGATACTGCTGTGAGCGGCTGCATTTCTGTGTCTAAGCCCGGGTTCACACCTATGCGAATTAGATGTGCGTTTCCCCGCATCTAATTCGCATAGTAGGAGAATGTGCCTGGCTCCATATGGAGCCGGTTCACATATCTCCGGGGCGGCTGCAGAGCGCACTGCACAAAAACGCTGTGCGTCTTTGGCTCCATTTCAGGGCCGAATTCAGGCAAAGAATCGGCCATGATTCATCTATGAAACGGGGAACAGGGACACACAGCGCTCCTGTGCGATCCGCAGCCCGGAATAGTGTGAACCCGGGCTCAGTGAATGCTGTTTGGGAAGTAAAACTGCAGCTCAACTGCCTGCTTTTACCACCCCCTGGCCATCCACGTGAACGAGCCATTGGAGTTGCTTCGGATATTACTGCAACCTTTGCTAGCCATCTTGTGGTGTGCAACTGGCCTCTCTCAGAGCCTCCTTTTTTCATGCAGTGGGTTAGATTTACTGAAGGAGTAGAGGTTTACAAAGCAAAGTCAATGTTTACTTTCCAAAGTACAATTCATCCGGAAAGTACTCACATTGCTTCACTTTTTCCACATTTTGTTATGTTACAGCCATATTCCAAAATTCTACAAACAATACCCCATAATGACAACGTGAAAGAAAATTGTTTGAAATCTTTGAAAATGTATTAAAAATAAAAAATAAATCATATGTACATAAATATCACAGCCTTTGCTCAATACTTTTTTGAAGCACCTTTGGCACCAATTATAGCCTCGAGTCTTTTTTGAGTATGATGCTACAAGGTTGGCACACCTATTTTTGGGCAGTTTCTCCCATTCTTCTTTGTTCAAGCTCCATCAGGTTGGGTGGGGAACGTCGATGCACAGCCATTTTCAGATCTCTCCAGAGATGTTCAATCGGGTTCAAGTCTGGGCTCTGGCCTGGCCACTGAAGGACATTCACAGAGTTGTCCAGTAGCCACTCCTTTGTTATGTTGGCTGTGTGCTTAGGGTCGTTGTCCTTTTGGAAGGTGAACCTTCCCCCCAGTCGGAGGTACAGAGAGCTCTGAAGCAGGTTTAAATCAAGGATGTCTCTATACATTTCCGCATTCCCTCGATCCTGACTAGTCTCCAAGTTCCTGCTGCTGAAAAACATCCCCACAGCATGATGCTGCCACCACCATGCTTCATTGTAGGGACGGTATTGGCCAGGTGATGAGCGGTGCCCGGTTTCCTCCAGACATGACACTTGCCATTCAGGCCAAAGAGTTCAAACTTATATCAGACCAGAGAATTTTGTTTCTCATGGTCTGAGAGTCCTTCAGGTGCCTTTTTGCAAACTCCAGGTGGGCTGTCATGTGCCTTTTACTGAGGAGTGGCTTCTCTCTAGCCACTCTACCATACAGGCCTGATTGGTTGAGTGCTGCAGAGATGGTTGTTCTTCTAGAAGGTTCCCTCTCCACAGAGAAACACTGGAGCTCTGTCAGAGTGACCATTGGGTTCTTGGTCAGCTCCCCTGACTAAGGCCCTTCTCCCTGATCTCTCAGTTGGGCCTGGCGGCCCGCTCTAGGAAGAGTCCTGGTGGTTCCAAACTTCTTCCATTTACAGATGATGGAGGCCACTGTGCTCATTGGGACCTTCAATGCTGCAGAAATGTTTCTGTATCCTTCCCCAGATCTGAGCCTCGATACAATCCTGTCTCGGGAGTCTACAGACAATTCCTTGGACTTTATTGCTTGGTTTGTGCTCTGACATGCACTTTATATAGACAAGTGTGTCTTTCCAAATCACGTCCAGTCAACTGAATTTAGCACAGGTGGACTCCAATCAAGTTGTAGAAACTTCTCAAGGATGATCAGTGGAAGCAGGATGCCCCTGAGCTCAATTTTGAGTGTCATAGCAAAGGCTGTTGAGAATACTTATGTACATAGGATTTTTTCATTTTTTATTTTCAATAAATTTGCAAAGATTTCAAACAAACTTCTTTCACGTTGTCATTATGGGGTATTGACCTCTGGCGGCTCTTAAAGGAACCCATACGGGGGTTTCGCGCAGCAGTGCCATTGTGCCGCAGTATATGTATGCGAGCCGGTCGGAAACCGGTTAAGAGGAGGTGCCTAGAATATTTATGAGGCCTTGGCCAATCCCCAGTGGTGTGCTGGAAGGGGGCAGAGTTTACCTCGTAGATAGGCATGAGCCATGCCAGCAGGGCAGTCGGGTGGAAGATGGAGATACAGTGCTGAGGAGGCTGTCAGTGGCCCTAAGGGGTGCCCCCTAGTCTTGGGGGGGGGGGGGGTGACCTTGGTCCAGGGCTCAGGTGCTGGAAGGATCCTGCCACAACACACAAAGGAAGCCCTTCCTGGAGGCACGGGAGCAAGAGAGCATAGCTCCCAACTGTTGTAATATGTACTCGATCACTACACCAACTGTTTCTGATTTCGAGGGACTGTCCCTGATTTAGATCAATGTCCCTCATTTCTCCTCATTTGTCCCTCATTTTGGTTTGACCTATATAGATGTATATAAAATGCACTTTTTATCTATCAAAAAATGTTTTCCAGCACTAAACCTTTCATCTGATTTCTAAATTACAAAAGCCAATATAAAGGAATAGTAGTGGTAAAAAAAGCACTTGTGGATTGAACTAATCTTGTTTTTTTTGTACAATTCTCCTTTAAGGGGGTGTGGCCAGGGGTGTGTCCTATGCCTGCATAGTTTTACTGATAGGTGTCCCTCGTTCCCATCTCATAAAGTTGGAAGGTATGCAAGAGAGAGACAGTGTGAGTAGGGCAGCACTGCTGGGGACTAATAAAGGGGGAGACTGCCACATGTAGCCAGTTCTCCCTGTAGACAGCGGTGTTCCTAAGTCTTCATCCTTCCCCAGGAGATATCCTGAGAGTCAGCCGGGTGGGCTAGTGAAGAGTCAGTCTGGAGGACTGGTGTGGAGTGTTAGCCTAGAGGGTTAGTGAAAGTGGCAGCTCCAGCCAGGTGGGCTGGCAGTGTCTGAAGAGGTGGTGCTGAGATCAGTAGCCACAGGAGAGAAGTACAAACTGTTCAGTGTAATTTTTGCTACACCACAAGTAACTAAGAGTTCCTTCCTGTAAGGGGCCATTTCTGGATCTCACTGAGAGCATGTCAGATCAACCAACTGTGATTCAGCTTTAGCCAGCAATAAATTGTGTGCAGGAGGAGAGCAAAGGAGGCTGTATATAGGAAGATGTCCCTGAAGTTGTTGAAGTTTTGCTGAAGTCAAGCAGGAATCTCATAACCTCCCAACCCTATCCAAGTTATTAACCCTTAATAAGTTATTAACCCTTAATAAAAAAAACATTAAAAAAAGTCACGGACTGTTCTCTGACTCTGGAGTGCCTTTGAAACTTCGGTATCCCTGGCTGTGTAGGAGTGGGGAAGCAAGTTCATCTGCAGCTCCTTAGAGGGTGCGCTACATTTACATGCAACTAGTATATGTACCTAAATAAATCTTGATGTTAGCTTCCTGTAATACTCTGCGCGGGATCGTTTACAGAAGGAGGGGCCAATAATGGGCTCTGTTGATTGGCCCGCTGCTGTCAATCTAACATTGTTGAGTCGCAGGCAGGGGCGTGTCCTGGACCAGGCTGCATTTCCTAATTGCAGCGGAGCTCAATGACCTGCCTGTGCTGTTTGGCAGGGGTGCTTGCATCACAAGATTGACAGAACAGAAGTCCAAATTCTATGAAAGGGAAGGAAGACCACATTTATATATTTCAGTGTGTATATTATAATGCTTACTTGTAGTTCTGTTTACAAAGGTAATGTCTTTAGACATTTCACAAATGTATTTCTGCTTGTCGGGGACCACATTTTTATTTTTGGCTTTCCTTCAATTTATTTTTTCTTTTTTTGTTTGATTCCCATATCCCCTTTCATTAACCCAATCAGTCAGAAAGTTGTCTGTCCTATGCGGTAATGAGGACGTGTGATGTGCAGTCAGCTGTTTTATGTGTCAGAGTAATAGCATTACCTTGGAAAATCTATTCCTCCAATTTAAAGTTAAAAACTGGATACACGTTCAATTGCTCTCGGCACACATTGTAACTCTGTTTAAGAGAAGATTGTCAGCAGCCAGTGTGCCCAGTTTCCTTGGGCACCATAAAGAGAACCTTTCAGTAGACCCATCTTCCCATGTGTTTAACCACTTCAGTACTGGCCACTTTCACCCCTTTTCTGCCCAGGACAATTTTCAGCTTTCAGCGCTGTCGCAGTTTGAATGACAATTATGCGGTCATGCAACACTGCACCCATATGAAATTTTTATCATTTTGTTTACACAAATAGAGCTTTCTTTTGGTGGAATTTAATTACAACTGGGTTTTTTATTTTATTTTTTGCTAAATAAATGAAAAAAGACCATACATTTTGAAAAACAAAAAGCATTTTCTTCGATTCTGTTATAAAGTGTTGCAAATAAATAGTTATTCTTCATAAATTTTGGCCAAAATGTATTCTGCTACATTTTTTTGGTAAAAATAACCCAAATCAGTGTATTATATTTAGTCTGTAGGAAAGTTATAGAGTCCACAAACTATGGTATATATCTGAAAACTGATCAATCCTGATGTACTGACGGGCTATCTCAATTCTTGAGGCCCAAAAATGTCAGGACAGTGCACATATCCCCCAAATCACCCCTTTTTGGAAAATACACAGTACAAGGTATTTAGTGTTGAGTTTTTTGAAGTTGTAATTTTTTGTCATCATTTTTTGAAAAATTAAGAAATGAAATAAATAAATTAAAAAAACACTTTTTTTTTCATACTGTCACCAGTGCAATACAGCGTCATCATATGGTGGTGATCAGGGACACTGGTGACAGTATGTAAAAATATATATATTTTTTTTTTTCAATTTTCTTTTTACATTTTTTTTAACGATTTTTTTTTAACACACTGTGACCAGAGCAATATAATTTACCATAGTGGCACAGTGGTGTAGTGGATAGCACTTTCGCCTAGCAGTAAGAAGGGTTGCTGGTTCAAATCCCAACCACGACACCACCTGCCTGGAGTTTGCATGTTCTCCCTGTGCTTGTGTGGGTTTCCTCCGGGTACTCCGGTTTCCTCCCACACTCCAGACATGCTGGTAGGTTAATTGGATCCTGTCTAAAAATTGTCCCTAGTATCTATGAATGTGAGTTAGGGACTTTAGAGTGTAAGCTCCTTGAGGGTAGGGACTGATGTGAATGTACAATGTATATGTAAAGCGCTGCGTAAATTGATGGCGCTATACAAGTCCCTGAAATAAATAAATATAAGCAAGCATTTTACTGAATTAAACTGGTTCATTCAGTTTATTTTGCTGTGATCGACCAGAGCTAATCACATGGTACAGATGGGCTGGGATTGGCCCTGTCTGTACCATATGTTCACTGTGACCAATCACAGTTTGCAACACATTTGTACACAACGGATGGCATGAAAGGAAGCCATCCATTGTATACAACTGTCATGTGATCTGCTGTGATTTGTCACAGCGATCACTTGGTACCGGCAGCGAGCTGATACAAGGATGAGTCATTGGCTGTGTCTAATAGACACAGCCGGTGACAGATCGCACCGCAGCGTGATCCGGGAGCATGTCATATGACGTCCACCTGGATTGATGAAAGGCCGTCATTTTTCTATAGGCCTGGCGGGAACTGGTTAAGAGCCTATTCACACCAGAGACCAGTGCGGGAAACCTGCAATCTGTGTGCATTTCCTGCACCGTGTTCAAAACGCACTGCACTTGCGATCTGAAGCAGATGTCAATGCAGTGCTACCGTAGCGGCAGCCCAAAACGCAGGTTGCGAACACATAGTGTTTGCCTGCACCTGATTTCATGATACAGAAGTAATATTAGATCTGGCTGCAGTGCGCTTTTTAAAGTAGTACATGCACCACTATGGCTGCAGCGCGATTTGAAAACATTCCTGTGCAATTCCTGGTGTGAACCGACCTTCGTTGTGGATTTTACATATTTTTGCACGTTTTTTACTTGTAAAATGCTCCCTAACATCCCTGAGACTGCTTCTGGGTGCTTCCATTTTGAATGTTATATAGTTACATAGTTACATAGTTAGTCAGGTTGAAAAAAAGACACAAGTCCATCTAATTTAACCATAAAAAAAATAAATAAATAAAAATGTGATGTCAGCAGCCCCAGCAGACTTAGAGCAGTCACTCAAGTGATACTCTATAGTATTTTTCCTCGCTTCTCCCCTGGCAACTACATTAAAGATTATGTAGGCAGGTGAGGACAGGGCCAATGGTGGAGGAACTGGGCCAGCACATAGAGTAATTAGAAGCGCCCATAAGAGGAGGGGGCTATGACATACAAGAAGGGAGGGGGCTGTACTAGGGAACTGACTTGTCAACCAGGCAATGCTCCAACATGTTTCGCTCTGCCCCCTGGAGCTTAATCATGGGGAATTCCCATGATTAAGCTTCGAGCGGTGGAGTGAAATGCGTTGGGGGTGTGGCCTTGTTGGAGCCAGGCTGAGGTTGTCACTCTGACATTCTGATGCTCCTGCGGGACGGGTCGGATGTGCAGCTTTAGGGGTCACCTCCTCCCTTTCCCTTTGGCTTCACTAAGAGATCCCCTTGAAAGCCCAACTCTGCCTCCACCTCAGTACCCAGTCACCCCCTCTCTTGAGGGCCCTCCGACAGTATGTTTTGCTTTTCTTTCTTTTTTTCCCATACTTATTTGTTCGGAAGTCTTTAGGCTGGTCACATAATGTGCAAGGTCCTCTTTCTCTTTGCCTCTTCTCTGGTTATAGGCCTTCTCTGAACATTAAACGAGTTCAAGGCATTGTTGTGAAGCCCCCCTAGGAAGGGTGTCCATATTGCCCTGCACTCACATTATGTTTTCAGTCTTCCTAGCTGAATGAGCCTGGGCATTACTCTTCCTGAGATACCAAGGGCATCCTGTGGCAGAGAAGAGGTACTGCAGGGTACAGCATTAGAGAGAAAGTGAGTATTGCAGTTAGAGCTGTGCACTTTTTTGGAATCTAGGTGGGGCGCCATTTTCAAAAATAGCCTAGAATTGGTCTGTAAGGGGAAAAAAACACACTCTGGAAAAAGATTATCTTTTCAAATGGAGTATATCTCACAATAATGTGACTACAAATGGTTTGCTAGATATTTTAAGTACAGCACATTACAGTATATACCTATAGTACAAATAACACAAGGTATAGTAGAAAGCTCCCCAAACACTAAATGGTCTTTTGTTATTCACCCAAATGATTTCCTTGTTAATATTTTAGGCGGTTTTGCCTTTTCTGGCACGTCCTGGCTTTCTATAAACATCCCCGTATAAGTTAATAGGTTTCCTATATCCTGTTCCCGTGTCGCTGGTAGAACGGGCTGTGTAATAAAAGACTGACTTCCACCCGGATCCAGTTTCTGCGCCCGTCCTTGTTGGCACCAACTACAATCTGGATGGATTGAGTTACCAGTAAAGGAGAAACATATAAAGCACAGAGATTATTCCTAGTAGAGTGAAGGGTTTTATAAGGATGGTGTTTGATAATAGGACAGAAATTGGGAGTTGTTGGAGAAGATTGCTGTTGGGCTCACGGGGACATTTGGTGGGGCGCCACCATAGCGGTAATGGTAGATGGTTCTTTTTTGATTCAGCTGACGGAAAAATAATTGTAGATGCTGGTGTAGCTGAAGAACCATAAACACCAGAGAGGAGACATAGTGCTCCATGTAACTGCTTTCACAGCTGTTCTATAAACTGCTACAACGCCCCAGTAAAAGTCTACTTGGCCAGTTTTCCTGCTTAACCATTTGACATGAAAGACACTTTTAAATCACTTTAAGTTTTAAAGACTCAATAGGGGTATTTATAATGTAATGTTTTTAGAACAAATCTATAATATTAATCTACAGTATGTCCAGGCATTATAAAATATATTCAAGCCCTTCAAATAGAATGTGGTAAACCAGCTGGTATACCTCTGTGTTTGTCAGCTACTTTGCCTTTTTCAGGCTGGTATTATCAATCCATTAAAGTAAATCTAAAGTCAGAAAAGCCCAACTTTGACCCCCCTGACCCCCCCATAAATCTACTCCCCTTCCCACCTCGTGGCCACCACTATCACCACAGTCTACACCAGTGATTCCCAAACGGTGTGCCGTGTGAGATTTGCAGGTGTGCCGTGGGAGTTTTAAAATATATTTAAAATTGATAGCGTTTTGAAACCCTGAACATACCGAAAAATGAAATAGTAAATCAATGTCGCAAAAGTTTAAAAAGTAACCTATATAAAAAAAATGCAATTTCTGTCATTTTGTCAAGTTTGAGAAACACTGGTCTACACTGAAGACTGAGGACCTCTTGTGGCAAAGAAGAGGTACTGTACAGGACAGCTTCAGATTTAAGGTGAGCATGCAGGTGGACTTTAAATCAGTGTCTGACTTTAGTAGTGCTTTAATGGGTTTTCAGGGCCAGGCTGCATTACAGAATAAAAATGAAGATGTAGGCAGGTGCAGTCTATTTTCTCCACTACAGGTGGCGCTTGTCCATAGCAGCAGTGCAGGTGGAGGAGGAAGTCCAGAGGAGCCTCATTGCTCAATGATCTCCTCAGTCACAGAGAGGCATCATCTGATTGGATGCTGGCATCACATGTGACTTTGCAGCCATCTTGGGTCAGGCAGAGTCTATTTAGGGCCCTGGCTTATGGGTTTGGCACGCATTTCACGTGTGAATAGTGTAGGGACAGATCACCCATCTGTTAAGGACAGTGCATAGCAACAGCGAGAGGTTCTAGATAAGTAGGGAAAGTGCAGGGACACGCTATTCTTTCTGGAAGCCTCCCAACTTGGATACGGACCGGACAGGCTGAATTCTGCCCCTCGAGACAGACGTTGTTGGCACACCTGAGACCTACTGCACTACTCATCGCTGTACATCCCGTGAGTGCGACCGAATGGGTTATCTTCCCACCGGGCTTGTTGTGCATTACTGAAGTCCAATTTCAATACATTTCTGTTTTCTGCTAACTGGACTCTTGAGTGTTCACAGCCGCAGCACCACACTGCACCTCCCTACAAACCCATAAATCTACAACTGAAGTATGTAGTGTATGTACAGTATGTATATACTGTATATCCATTTGGTCGTATCTGAATCTTTGCGATTCTACGTGTCCTCTCTGTGGGCAGCATACCTGATACACTTGAAGGTCATTCTCTAAAGAACTTTCTTGGCAAATGTTTTACAAGGTAGGTCACCAGATCTTTCCTCAACCCTCCCCAATTACATGACTTGGGACTGGCATTCAGAATGTGATAAAACATGTGCATAGCCGAATTGTACCCACATAGCAGGGCCAATTTAAACAAGAGCCAATTACCCTACCAGCATGTGTTTGGAGTGTGGAAGGAAATACATGTGAACACAGAGAGGACATGTAAACGCCATGCATATAATGTCCTGGCTGAGATATGAACCAAGGGCCCTATTGCTGCACAGTATAAATGCTAACCTATAATGTGAACGTTTTCTTGATGCCCAGGAAAAAAATGCACTCGTGTAGAATTTTTAAAGTAGAATTAAACTCTGCGCATTAAAGCACATGTGCCAGTGTACCTTATTATAGTAATACTGCATGCATATTTTTGCGTGACGATTTCTCAGAAACCTTATTTTATGCACCAATTATTGCTGTCTGTCCCCACAATATGCTGAAGCACCATAGGTCTAAAGCTTGATCTTGTTCATGTGCACTGCCAGTCTCAAACTACACAATGAGAATGATTTACAATCATGAGCTGTCTGTTTACAGTTGTGAGCTGTCATTTGCCGGCAATTGAAACACTTTGCAGATGTCAGTGTTGCTGTAATAGGTTGTCTACATCGCACAGATGCACCACTTCACAGGCAGGGTCAGGGCATCCTCCAGGCATGTTATTTATTGGTGTGTTCCATCTTTAAAGTTTCATTTTAAACATTACTAAAATCACTGCCACTTTCAAACTGAATTTTTACATTTTTGTTTAATTTCGTACTTTGGTGCCACTTTGCAAACCCCCCCCCCCCCCCCCATACTATCTGTTTGACAATCTCTTGCCTGTTAGCCTAGACAATGGCCAGACCTGGTTATTACCTTTCATCTCCTTTTGGGCTCATTTACACTAGTCGTTTGGGGGACAGTAAAACACTGTGGTTGAGCCGTATGCTTTTACTGACGTAGTGTCCCCTGAACACAACCCATGCAACTTAATAGGGCAGCTCTGGAAGCGGTTGCCCCGTGCTGGTGCAGGGTTTATGGGGTTAAAGCAGGCAGTAAGGAGGTGATACAATGCCTCCTCACCACCTGTCAGACGCTCTCTGAAGATCACTCCGAATGCAGATTGCTCTTCAGAGAGCAAAGTTAGTGTGAACAAACCCTAATTAGAATTGGGTTTCGGATCTGGCAACTGAACTATACTCATGTTCGCCAAGCCCTGCTCAAACTGAACCCAGATGTGTTCAACTCAGCACTGATTGTGTCTATGACTATGCTTATTTAGTCTATCATATTAAATTCCTGTTCTAAATTGTTTTTCCTATACGTATATATACTTGCCAACTGTCCCAAATTTGCCGGGACAGTCATGGTTTTCAGTAAGCTGTCCCGAGATGGCCATGTTCGGGCTGAGTTTTGGGAATTAGAGCTGCGGGGACAGCAGCAGCCCTGTCTGCTCTCTCTTCCTGTTCCTGCACCATCCCCCACCGCTCTGCCTCTCTTTGCACTTCTCCTGGCCCTCCCATCCACCACAATTCTCTGCCCCTGCAGCACTGATCCCCCTGTGGCTCCCCTGCTGCCGGCTTCTCCTCCTCTCCCCTCCTGCTGGATTCAGCTGCTGCAGGGGAGCCACAGGAGGATTGAGCTTAGTAATTAAAAGTCCCTACTGCTGTTCTGACCCTTCGTTCCTGTCTTTGAACCTCCAATGGTACCAATCGCCCGCCGTGTGCCCCAACCTAACACTGCTGGCTGACTTCCCCTCCTCCCCCATCCCTGCTGGGGTGGGAGATTGGTGCAGTCTTCAGGATGGAGGGCGGAGGTGGAGGGGCTGGCTAAACATGTCATTGGGGTTTTCTTTAAAAAGTATGAGAGATCCTGCTGCAGGGCATTACGTAAATTACAAAAATTCTACTCTCTATACATCCTAAGGATCTGACATTTAGCAGCCATGAATATGGAAATGTTTGACCAGTGTAAGGCCAGCCAAGTCATTGCTCAATAAAAAGTCAGATGGATGACTTTGTGAAGTTCTGAAAGTTCCTTCCTAGTTTCCCTGGCTGAGTCTAGTCGGTAGGATTTCGGCTCTCTCAGCGGTGTAAGGCTTAATGTCATCCTTGCTACAGGTTGTGCTTTCTTTAGTATCAGATACCTGTAGGCGATGTTTAACATTCCAAAAGAGAATTCTAAGGTCGCTCAAAATTAGCTGCACTTTTAATTAAAGTTACGGGAACACAAGGGAAATGCTGCATAATGCAAGGCTCGAGGTTTAATGTCCGTGGCGTCTCAGGTACAAATGAACATTATCAATAATTAAAGAAGGAAATATAGTGAAGAGCTTGATGAAAACTGTTCTAGAGAAGGTTAGTAAAGTCAGTAAAAAAAAGACTATATCTGATGTATATTTTAATACGGTACAATACGGTACAAAGATGGGTAGTTACTAGCCCCACTTAACATCAGCAATGTAGAACACAAAACAAGCAACAATGGGATCTTATACGTGCAACCTCCAAAGAAACAACACAATACATTCAAATACTCATAAAAAGTGTTTATTGATAAAAAAAAACTTCTTAAACATTTCCATCAAATATAGCACCTATAGCTGGTTGTATGCCATGCCTCGTGTGTAATAATAATATGCACAGGTATAGAATATCTCTGATTACTTGCCCAAGAATGTTTATGACTTCAACACACGTATGTAAAGTAAATATCAATAAGAGCATCAATTATTAAAATTCTGTTCTGGCAAGATCACAGCTCAACGCGTTTCACAGTTAGCTTCAGCAGGAGTCCAGAGGTACTGTTGAATAAAACAAACACAATAAACTTGCCTAGTGTGTAATATGGCAGCGCTCTGCAAATCTAAGGACCGTCCGACTGGATGGACAGAAATACAATTCCTTTAGGTAGGGAGTAATTTAACCACTTCCTGCCCCTGCCGACGTTTTGCAAACGGCCTGGGGGGGAAGTAGTTAAATTACTAAGATATACTTGCTTAGATAGACTTTCGTCATTCCGGGTGGATGTCATATGACATCCTCCCGGAACGTGCCTCGCACGCTGCCGTGATCTGTCACTGGCTGTGTCCAACAGATCACAGATCTCTGCTGCTGGTACCATGTGATCACTGCGACCAATCACGTAAAAAATATCATGTCATGTGTACAACTGGGTTGCTAGCTGTGATTGGTCACAGTGATCACGAGGTACAGACAGGGCCAATCACTGCCCATCTTTACCATGTGATTAGCTTTAATCACAACAATATTATCTGAATGAATCAGTTTCATTCAGTAAAAATAGTTGCGTATACCAATGAAATTCATTGGTATAAGCAATCATAATGTGTAAAAAAAAGAAAAGGTCCGGATCACTTTTCCAGAGTGGTACAGTGTTACTATGGGAACACTCTACTGCTCTGGTCAGTGTGTTAAAAAAAAAAAACAAATTGTAAAAAAAAAAGAAAAAAAATTGAAAATTTTGAAAAAAAAAAGATTTTTTTAACATACTGTCACCAACCAGTGTCCCTGATCACTGCCACAACTTTTATATAATAACTCTGTACTGCACTAGTCACAGTATGTAATATAAAAAGAATGAATTTTTTTTTAAAATGTCTTCATTTTCCAAAAAATTGTGACAAAAAATTACAACTTCAAAAAACTTGCCATGCCTCTTACCAAATACCTTGGACTAACTACTTTCTAAAAAGAGGTAATTTGGGGGATATTTGTACTGTCCTGATGTTTTCAGGCCACAAGAAATGACATAGGCCTGGTGTAGGCAACCTCGGCCTTCTCATGGGACTTGTCGTTTTGAAACAGCTGGAGGGGTGAGGTTGCCTACCCCTGACATAGGCCGTCAGTACATCAGGATTGATCAATTTTCAGATATACAGTATATACCATAGTTTGTGGACTAACGTTCCTACAGACTAAACAATACACTGATTTGGGTTATTTTCACCAAAGAAATGTAGCAGAATACATTTTGGCCTACATTTTATGAAGAAAGATTGTTTATTTGCAAAATGTTATAACAGAAACAAAGAAAAACATTTTTTTTTTCTAAATTTTCAGTCTTTTTTCATTTATTTAGCAAAAAATAAAATAAAACAGCTCTATTTGTGTGAAAAAAAAATAATAAAAATGTCATATGGGTACAGTGTTGCATGACGGCGCAATTGTCATTCAAAGTGCGATAGCGCTGAAACCTGAAAATTGGCCTGGACATGAAGTGTACTTCAATCCTGTATTGAAGTGCTTAACTGTCATTATAGAAACAAAAACATAGAAAAGTCACGGCAAAAAAAAGACCAAGGGATCTATCAAGTCTGCCTCTTTTTACATTTTTTTTTTTTATGTTTTACTCATTGAATTTTTTTTTTTTTTTCAAAAATTCATTCAAAATTTTTATAATAAAAGTTTTAGAATTTATGGCAGGTAGTAAAAAGGGAAGAGAGGCTTCCATAGAACAGGGGATAACAATGCGGTAATGGTACCTCTTGATATAGTGGTTTTTCACCCTAGGAATAAAAAATACTGTAGCTGCTGACAAAAAAAAAAAGGACGCTTACCTTTCCAAGTATGCAGCGCCGTCCTCACCCGAGCCAGTTCTTCACTGGCCTTTGGTCCCCAGCGCTGGCATGTTAACTGTGGGCAGGCAGGTGTGACTTCACAGCTGGCTGCCCACTTTGCATGCGCGAGTCACGCTGCGCTTTGTGAATGGTCCCATAGCCTTCTGGAGCCTGTGATGTGTCCCAGAAGGCTGTGGACAAGGAGAAGGGAAGGAGAATTCTGGTACATCTGTTGCGGCGATCCGACGGAAGTGGGAATGGGTACCCGTCAGGTACCCAATCTCCTCCCCCCCAACCCCAAAAAAATTGTCCAAAGGTAGTGGGTGGGGGGTTGGAGGACGAAAAACAGAACTTACCCTTTTGGGTGATGTTCTGCTTTAATGAGAAGTATGGAATGGAAAGGTAAGTAAAAAGTAGGCAAATTAGGGTCGGGCGAATGACAAGATAAGGGGTAAGATGGGAAGGGCTAGGAATAGGTGCACACCCTGGGGACAATAGTCAGAAAAAATGGGCAATCTGTAGGTCTTAAACGTTCTCAAATTTGGGCAAAAGTTTCACTGTTAATTTTTCATCGCAGAATATCCAACGACGGAAGCGGGAGTGGGTACCTGTCAGGTACCCAATCTCCTCCCCCCCACCCCCCAAAAAAATTGTCCAAAGGTAGTGGGTGGGGGTCAGAGGACGAAAAGCAGAACGTACCCTTTTGGGTGAGGTTCTGCTTTAATGAGAAGTATGGAATGGAAAGGTAAGTAAAAGTAGGCAAAATACGGTCAGGCGAATGATGGGATAAGGGGTAAGATGTTAAGGGCTAGGAGTAGGTGCACACCCTGGGGACAGTAGTCAGAAAAAATGGGTAATCTGTAGGTCTCAAACGTTCTCAAATTTGGGCAAAAGTTTCACTGTTAATTTTTAATTGGAGAACATCCAACACATTCTAGATTTGACTTCAGCCAGTGTACGTGTGTTGGATAGTAATCCAAATGGTTTGTTTAGAGGCTGTCAGAACATAAGTCATTAGGGTAAACTGGAATTTCGTGAGGCCCTCTGCTTTCAATTTAAGAAGTTCCTCACAAGGCTTTAAAGTGGAAGTAAACCCTCCAAAAATTTTCAGCCAAGGAAGCTGCCATCTTGGCCTCTGTTTAATCTGCAAATGCCATGATGCTGCACATGTGATCAGTTATGACACCAGCCATTGGATTGTTTGACAGTTTGGTTGAAAGCACAAGCAAATGTGACAGCTAGCATTTCCGGCATGCCGGGAACGTTAACAGTTTTTTGAAACTATCAAATCGATGGGTTTACTTCCGCTTTAAGGGGATGGGAACCTGCAGTAGCAGCTTGAAAAAAGTTATTTTTTCTTTTAATTATATTTATATAAAATAATTGTCAACAAAACGTATGGAGTCTGTTAGGACTTAGGGTACTGCTGAATATTGCCTTAGTCTAGTCCACATTCCTTCACACATCTTAAATCCGTATCCCATTCATTCCCCACAATAAGGTTACAGTGACAACCCCCCCAACCATCTGTAGTGTACTTGTGCTCTCATCCACAGCTGGTGAATGGAATAGAGTTCAGTCAATACAGTTGGATCTCGTCTATGTAAGAGCCTTGAATGGAGAATGAAAGCTTAATTATAGCATTGGCTGGCTATTCCACATGTTGGGTATCAGATGACAGCAGTAATGGCGTATTATCTGATAGTCCGGAGATGGCTATGACAATGGAAATGTCGTGTACGCTCTCCTTTATCTGCTGATGCTTGAGGAATCCCCCGCACAGGTTACTGTTTCAACAAATATTAGATTTGGCTGAGGTCCGTCTTTCAAGATCTCCTCAAATCTCAGGTCCCCCGAGGAGCAGAAAGTGAGAACGCAGCTTTTTTTTTTAAATACATCGTTTTTATATAAAAATAGGGCTATTCATTACAGCGCTCCCTTTACACCAGCTGGAACATTACAGAGCTGACTATGGCCAGAGGTAACTGGATATTCACAGAGGCATCTAGGTGTATACGCCTTGTATAAATCTGCATCATTCAACCCTGTGGAAAAACATGATTCCTTAAAGGGGAACCCCAGGCACAAAATCTTTCATTTAAATATAATGCTCAAAAGCCACAAAGGATCAAAATTCACACTGTGTGCACCAAATGCCTTTGTAAACCTAGATATTACCTTTTAAAAGTAGTGGTGACATAATCACTCTGCTGTACATAGCCTGTGCAGAGAGCAGAGCTGTGAGAGAGGCCCAGCAGACCCCGTCCACTACAGACTGGCTGCAGAGAACTACAGGAGGGCGGGGACAAGACTAGTCACCATGCACAATGAGAAACTGGTCTTTATTACAGAAAGCTCCTGCACAGAGGAAACGTTTTACACTGGATTACTGCACAGATCTGAATCGCAGAGAGGAGGAGAAATCAGAATAATGGAGAGATGAGCCCATCACCAAGCTGCTTTAACTTTCACTGTCCAGTCGCAGGCTGGGGTAGAGTCCAGTATAACTTGGGTTTAGTGAGTTAAATGATTCTGAACACTAGTCTGAGGGCATCTAGTAGCAGAAAAAAAAGTATTGTGGGGAAACCTCTAGATTGAAGGTGATTATTGCAGCAAAAGTTGGTTTTATTTTACCTTTAATAGGCTTATTCATTTTTATCTTGAAATTTTTGATTGGTGATCCCCTTTAAAGAAAAAACAAATGCACATAACAGAATATTTTTAAGAATATTTTGCCCAAAAACTCTTCTTCCGGTTTGCTAACCAACCTTTGTTATCTGTAGAATGACTGCGGCGTACAATGTACAGTCCAGGCCCATTCCCGGCAACTGTAAGTTATATGATCAGGAGCTCAATGCTATTGTGAGAAATGACTGGCATGTACAGTACCTACCTAGCTAGTTACGAGTTTCTGGTGGCTGCTACTTTTTTTTACAATGGAATACAATATTGGATGGTCCTTTCAAGGACCGGCCTTACTTGGTATATTTATTATAGTAAGCTAAAAGAAAAAAATGGTGGTATATATCTGGTATCTCTCCATCCGCTTGGCTTTTTTCATTATATTAGAAAATCCCTGTTTGCATACAACTTACCATTCCCCTTGTCCTTTCTTTTTTAGAAACTTGATGCCACGGACATTAGAGGGACAAATCACTATGGAGAAGACCCCAAGTTACTTTGTAACCCTTGAGGCACCAAAAAGGATTTACAACATGTCCAAGGACACCAAGCTCATTGTGGTGGTCAGGAATCCGGTGACCAGGGCTATCTCTGATTACACACAGACTCTTTCAAAAACTCCATCACTTCCGTCCTTCCAAGCTCTGGCCTTTAAAAACACCAGCACGGGCACCATTGACACTTCCTGGAGTGCCATAAGAATTGGCATCTATGCTAAGCACTTAGAGAACTGGCTCCAGTACTTCCCTCTCTCCAAATTCCTTTTTGTCAGTGGAGAGAGACTGGTCAGTGACCCAGCTGGAGAGATGGAAAGGGTTCAAGACTTTCTGGGGTTAAAGAGGGTGATAACAGACAAACATTTCTACTTTAACAAAACCAAGGGCTTTCCATGTCTGAAAAAACCAGAGGGAAGCGGCAAGCCACGGTGTCTAGGGAAATCCAAGGGACGGCCACATCCGGATATAGACCAGAGACTCTTGCTACGTCTCCAGGACTTCTATAGACCGTACAATATGAAGTTCTACCAAATGACTGGCCTCGACTTTGGCTGGGACTAATATCTTCCGAAAACAGTTTATAGGACCCATATCTTTTGTATGCCAGTATAAATGGAACTTATTTCCTTCTTAAAATTGAATGTACAAATTTTGTTTCCAATATGTACAGGAAAATTCCTTTAATACAGCCTTCATGAGACCAGGCAGATGTTTGATTCTCAGATGTGTTTTATTGTTGGACTGCTATGGAAAGGTCATCTAAAACTTTTTTTATTTTGGATAGAGTGGGGAAGGTTTGGAAAACCTGTTGGGTTTTTATTTCTGTCTTTGTCTCAATTTGGGAGATTTTTGCTTCTCTTCCTGTACTGAAGAAAACACAGGTAGTGAAGAGAATCTCCACAAATTCATGACATTCTAAACCTTCCCAACTCTACTAAAAAGTGGTTAGAGTGTTTCCAGTATCCCATTTAAAAAAATATTCCCTTCAGTTTTCTGTCTCTATGACTACACAGGAAGTGAGGGGAACTCTTCCCAATGGGGACATAGGCAGCACGAGAAATTCCTGAAAAATGTTTGGGACTGTATCTATTGGGAATGTTTTTGTTGACTGCCAATTTATTACGATTACCAAATTGTTAGCTTTGGAATTAAAGGAATTTTACTGTGCCTGAGATAAATATGTCACGTCGCATATTAAATCTTATGCACAAAAATGCCTTCAAGCAGTGTTCCTCCCTTTTTGATCTTTAGATATTCCCAACAACGTACGTTTTAGGAAATTCAGCAAGAACAACTGGCATAATTACTAATACAGCAAGATAGATTAAAGTGGGCAAATAAACGTGATTATCAAAGCATGACCCATAGGGGCATCAAGCTTGCCACAGTGACTCCCTCTTCATCAGGTGAAAAAAGTGTCCATTAGGCAAATGAACAGTATAAGGATAAAAGTAGATGAATGTTTAAAGAGGAAGTAAACCCTGATGGGTTTTACTTCCTCTTTTTTCCCTTGCAAAGTAAAAGCATAATGGGCTAGTATGCATCGCATTGCCCGCGTTGTCCCCGCTGGTGGCCGCAACCATCTTCGCCCCTCTTCCTTATTATAGACTTACCTGTAGGTACAAGTGGTGTAACTAGGTTTACAACCAATTTAAGATCATGGCAAAGCCTCACTTATATTAAGCTTTGCTCAATAAACCTGCAGTTGACCTCACCTTCTGCTTGAACCCTACAAGCAGAAGACCTGCTGTTTGTTGAGCACAATGCAAAGCATCTGAACAGGATGTGTTCCTAGCATATGGAGGGTCCATTTCTCAAGGGGGTTATTGAGCCCTTAAAGCAGCATGTACAGAAACTCCAGCTTGGGTGCCAACTACATTTACCAAAACCATATAATATGAGGTCAAACCTAAACACTTTCAATGCCTATGCAATCAGGAAGGCACTTGCACTACATAGTTGAAGGTAAATCTGAAGGAAATTAAATAAGAGAGTTGTATAATGTATGGCCAGCTTTAAACAGTCGTCTACACACACCCTGACACAAGTATGAATATTAAGAAGTGGAGTGGTGGAGCGCTGGACCCTCGAGTATTACAGACTGATATGACAGCTCTTTTGGAGCAGCTCCCAAGTGCATGATGAGCCCTAAAACAGCCCTTGAGGTGGCATCTTAATTTTGGTTGAAAAAGCGCGCCAAGGTATAGTTGACAGTCCAGATAATGTTTATTCAACACAGTAATATTATAAAAACAGCCAACACATTTCAGGGGGTTCCAAGGGGGCCCCCTTCTCAGGTTTTAATGATGCTGGACTGGAATGGAGGGTTTGTGAAAAAAGTTTTTCTTGGAAATTTTGCTGTTAAAGTTTGATTAGAGCACAAGGACTGCTCTGGTCACTGGTTTATCTAAATAACTGGGCCAATTACAAAGATGATATAATCTCATTAGGAAACTGGTAGGAAACCCTCTCTACCTATCACATGTGTAATGATGAAATCTATCAATCACAGGGAGTAATAAAAACTATATATATACTATAGAAACAATAACTATATATATATATACTATATAAACAATAAAATGTTTGGACCTTGCTCTGGAGAGGAAAAGGGAGGTTTAGTGGTACATTTGGATAATGCCTGAACATACCTGTTAGGTGCAGTTTTCTACTATGGTATTCATTAACTACACTATGAAGTCTGTTTAGTCGGATGATAGAGTAGGGAATGGTTGGAACCCCTGTCAGGATTTTATGCTGTCTAAGTCCTGTTGCAGAGATTTCCCTTACTTTTCTGCCCTTTGGACTCAGCAAGAAGTGAAAGGAAATCTCTCTAAGGTAAGGGCAAGTTCTTAGGGCCCATTCATGCTATGTGCAGTTACCTGCATTTTAAATCAAGGATAAACATGGGAAACTGCAATGACATACAGAAAACAATAGTGTGTCATGTTCACACCAGAACATAGTGTTAAACTGCAGTGGTTTAGTGTGTCAGCAAGTATCAAGAAGCCCTTAGACAGCTGTCACCAGAATAAGTGTGCCCACTGGAAGATTTTCCTTCTATTTCTGTTCTAATGACACCTATAAAATTTTGGATCCATGCCCCTTTCAGTCTCGATAATAATGGTCAACAGGACAAAAAAGAGAGGGTGAATCTCCTCAATAGGGCACACAGCATTAAAAATCGCCAATAAAAAAAGTCTAAACACCAGCTTCCAAATCAGACCTTTACCAAGTTTCCATTAGACTAACGTGATGTTTCGGGGGATACTGTAGCACCCTTTAGCAAGGTGACAGAGAGAACATTCTGTCCATTTCCTCGATGAAGGGAGCTACAATTTCCAGAATTGTCATGCAGGTTTGTTGGAACTAGGAATCAGCCGAACACCCCCCCCCCCCCCCCCAGTTCGGTTTGCACCAGAACTTGCGAACAGGAAAAAAATTTGTGCGAACACCATTAAAGTCTATGGGACATGAACATGAAAAATCAAAAGTGCTCATATGCAAGTTATTGTCATAAAAAAGTGTTTCGGGACCCAGGTACTGCCCCAGGGGACATGTATCAATGCAAAAAAAGTTTTAAAAAACGGCCGATTTATTCCGGAGCAGTGATTTTAATACTGCTTAAAGTGAAACAATAAAAGTTAAATATTCCTTTAAATATCGTGCCTGGGGGGTGTCCTCAGTCTGCCTGTAAAGTATCGCATTTTTCCCGTGTTTGTAACAATACCACAGCAACATGACATTTCTAAAGGAAAAAATATAATTCAAAACTGCTCGCGGCTATAATATATTGTCGAATCCTGGCAATATAGATAAAAATCATTGAAAAAAATGGCATGAGTCCCCCCCAGTCCATTACCAGGCCCTTTGGGTCTGGTATGAATATTAAGGGGAACCCTGCACCAAAATTTAAAAAACAAAATTGTGTGGGGGTCCCCCCTTAATCTATACCAGGCCCTTCAGGTCTGGTATGGATATTAAGGGGAACCCTGTGCCAAAATAAAAAAAATGGCGTGGGGGTCCCCCCCAAAATCCATACCAGGCCCTTCAGGTCTGGTATGGATTTTAAGTGGAGCCCCGAGCCAAAATAAAAAAAACGGCGTGGGGGTCCCCCCTCAAAACCCATACCAGACCCTTATCTGAGCACGCAACCTGGCAGGCCGCAGGAAAAGTGGGGGTGAGAAAGTGCCCCCCCTCCTGAACTGTACCAGGCCATATGACCTCAACATGGGGAGGGTGTTTTGGGGTCCCCCCAAAACCCTTTGTCCCCATGTTGATGGGGACAAGGGCCTCTTCCCCACAACCCTTGCCCGGTGGTTGTGGGGGTCTGTGGGCGGGGAGCTTATCGTAATCTGGAAGCCACCTTTAACAAGGGGACCCCCAGATCCTGCCCCCCCCATGTGAATGGGTATCGGGTACATGGTACCCCTAAACATTCACCAAAAAAAGTGTCAAAAAAGGAAAAAATGACAGTAGACAGTTTGGGACAAGTCCTTTATTAAACAATAAAAAATGTCCTGTGATGTCCATTTATTTTCAATCACAGCGTCCGACGACCTAAAAAAAAAAGAAACGGAAAAACTCTGCCCCGACTGCAGCCTTTTTGCGTTGACATCTCTTATATAGCTGAGGGTGGGGCCACCCGGTGCCTTTGGCCTAATATGGCTCTCCCAGCAGAGCATGCTGTGATTTGCCAAAGCATGCAGGTCAGGTGCATGCTTTGGCCAATCATCATACAGCAATGCATTGCGATCTAGGGCGTCCGCGGCGCTCGAATTTCCCACGAACACCCCATATGTTTGGTTTGTTTCAGAACAAATGAACACCCAATGTAGTAAACGTCTAAAACTGAACCTGATTTGCTGAAGTTTTTTTTACTGTAGATTTGCATGGTACTGCTATTGTCGAGAACCATGCACATGAACTATGGCCCATGATAAGTAAGTGCTGACCGGATGTTGTGAATCAGCAATAAAAATCTGATAAGGATTCTCACCCTTCCACACTTTATACAAAACTATAAAAAAAAAAGTTTTGGCTAACAATACACTTTGAAAAAAAAATTAAACTTTTATAGCTAAATTCTAGCCAGATATAATTGCAGCTCTGTAATAATACATAATTACCTGTAAGGGTGGGAGAGAAAACGCGCTGACAAAAAAAGCCGCTAGCAAAATCAGTAAGACATACTGTGCAATACCACTAAAACATAAAATATACAGCGCTAATAGTGATAAACAATATTATGCCAGAGATATATCAAATCAGTCCAAAGAAGTGATAAACAATTGGTGCCAAAAATATATAAAAAAAAAATCAAAAAAATTATATTCGGGGAATCCTGATGATAGTTCAAATCATGAAAATATATGTGATCCAATTCCACCACGTGATCCACCACCAATATAAGATGGACTTGCAGGATTCTATTACAGAGTCAAATGTGCCTGGTACAATGTATCCCAATAAATCAAGCATCACATGTCATCCTGGGATGTTTAATTAAGTTTCAAATAATCCAGATGTATCTCAGTGGATGTAGAGAGATGGGTTTTCACCATGGATATAAAAGAAAGGAAATATCCACATAATGTAAAACTGTCAACAGAATTTAATAAAGTAAAGGGATTAAAAATACTCACATCATATTTGAGACAATAAGCATAAAGTCAATCCAGGGCAAACAAACCATGCATGGAGATGTATCAATTCGTGTACACACCAGGACAACTGTGGCGATGGCACGTAGTAAGCTCCATCCTACATGTTTTGTCACAACTGACGTCATCAGGGGCATAGTTACTTGTGTTTTAAAGTTACACACAAAAAAATATATTCTATTGCTCTCAGCCGCCTCCAAATCTCCAAATTCCTTTTTTTTGCTGCTGTGATCTGACTTTCTGTTAGAGGTTGGCTACTTTCGTTCTCCATTGTCCCTCTGTATGTAGCTACATGGCCACCCTCTCTTGATTCCTCCTGAGATGGACTATAGGCTATGGATTATGGGATTTTTAGTGTGCGTAGAGGAGTGCACATGACAGCAACTAACATGCACTGTTCATTCCAAACAACAGGAAGTGAGGGGGAAAAAGAGAAGGTTCAGTGAGCTCAAGGAGGAGGAAGAAATAAAAAAAAAAGTAGGAAACAATTTAATGAAAAATAGATTACAGGGCCATTGAGTAGTGGATGCGTTTGGATGTTTTTTGGCAAATAAGGATATTGATTAGTGTCATCTTAATGAAAGCAGTGTAAGTACCTGGATTTGATCTGCTATCAGCCTCTATACAGCAGACTTGAAGTATGGGAGGAAAAAGCAGCACAAGGAGCCAGGAGGAGAAAGCAGAAAGAGAGAGAGAAGCTCATTACTGTGCTGCTTCTCCTTCCACTGTCCAGTTACATGCTGGAAGCAGGTCCAGAAAGACCTGGGCTCAGAGGAGGAGGGGTGTCAAACTCAACATTATGGTTGCCCTCAAAGGGCTGGTTGTATCGGTCAGACTACATAAATGTATCTACTCTTTATCATATTAAATAATTGCCTCTGCATTCGATTATTACTGGTGTAGTGCTACCCCCTAGAGGGCTGCTGGATTTTGGGTCCTCCTATTCCTGCACAGCCAGGCAACACGCATTTTTCCAACTTTCACATGAAGACAGAAATTAGTCTATGGCCTTGTTTTTGTTGCTTTCTTAGGGGAAAACAACTTGGCTGGGAAAAGGGTTTATGGGATGCCCAATGTGACTTGATATAACAACTTGAGGACAAGCTCCTTTCACTGAAAAAACAGCAAATCTTGGACCGTATCAGTCTCTCAGGAATTGGCAGCAAGAATTCCTTTAATAGGAGCTCTGTGTCCCCTTAGTGGAAACTAGCAAAGTCCAAAACTTGTAGGAGCTCTATTTTCCCTCTCTTGAAAAAAACAGCCCACCTGGCTGCCTTGTAAAGTGTCCCAGGACAAGGGATTGGGTCTTGCCGTGGCACTGTCCCCCGAAAGCTGGCTGGATATTGCATCTGGCAGCCTGCTCCCTTTTTGGCCCTGGGGTGTAGAGGTACTCATGCTGTACCTGGAATCCCACTGCTTTTGAAAAGACTGTTCAGGTCTCCTGCTGTCCAGGTCCTCCCATGCTAGCCAGGGTGTCTCCAAGAAGAGACTGAAGGGTAGTGCAGATCACTCTCTACAGCTTTTCTCCTTCCTCAGCTCCCAGCCTGGAGGCAGAGCTCCCCTCAGCCCCGGGGTCCCCTCCCGGGCTCCACAACACAGCCTCAGGACTCCATCTTTCACCCGACAACATCACCTCTTGCTGGCCAGGCTCCACTATATTTATAGGCTCACCCAACCACCTTGCCAGGCTCCCTGCTTGGAGATTGGCCAGATTTCCATGAATATGCAGATCTCAGCCTCTTTGCTTCCACCCACTAACTTCTAGAAACTTCCAACAGCTTCTAGAACCAGGGGGAGGTACCAGAGGCCTGACCTGTAGAGCCCTCCAGGCTGACCTACAGTAACCCCAACCAATTACCCAGACTCACACAGACTACTGCGAGCCAGAATACATTTTCCTCACAGCTAGACTGTACAGGGTGCTACACTGGTTTTAGTAATAAATTAAGACTTAAAGAGGAACTGTAGTCTGCTCACATAATTTGTAATAAAAACATCTTTGTCATTCTGAAGCTTCCCTCCAAATACTTTTCATATTATTTTTTATATACTGTGATTCTGTACTTGTCAAATATGCTGCAGAAATCTCCCTCCACTGCAATCATTTTAACTGTGGGCAGCTAAAGCTGCTGCATGTTCATCTCCTGGATTTACACAGACACACCTCCAGCTCTGCAGCTCTCATTGGCCCTCTTATGACTCATCCCCCTCTTCCTTCTTGGCAAACTCTCACAAGAGTGAGAGAGAGATAGCTGTGCATGATGTCATAAGCCTAGTCTAATGACCAGACAAGAAACAGGAAGTGGGCTGTATAAGGTATTTACTGGCAGAGAAAAAGGTTTTACTATCCAAAATTAAAACAAGGGCAGAAGATTTAATAGATGGAAAGTTGAAAAAAATCACTGAAGGTCCGCTTTAAGCTGTGAAGGGCAGGTGCAGACCCTCACGGAGCCCACTCACACTCCTATAGCAGATGAGCTTTTACAGAATATGGTTCCACCATGCTGTTATATCAGAGCAGTCTCCAATAAAGTTTCTCATGGATGATACCAGTGGCGTGCGATCCTCTATTTCAATTTTATTATTCTCATAATAATTATAAGCAGATGTCCAGAGCACCCCCTCCCCCCTACATCAGATGTCAGGAGCCCCCCCCCCCCCCCAACCATCAAAAGTCAAGAGTCCTCCACCCTCCCTTACATCACAGTGCACCCCCCTTACCTTGCGCTGCTGTCAGGAAGGATCTTGGGGCAGATCTGGGAAGCAGAAAGTCTGGAGGACGACGAGAGGAGGGCTGGAATCAGCTGCAGGAGTCTGCTGAATGCTGAGACCAGGAGAGACATAGACAAGGGGGTGCTGTGGCTGCACAAACAGGAGCAGGATCTGTAGGAGGGGTTCTATCCTCCTCTCTGCTGCCAACTGCTGAGATGGGGGGTGGGGACGGAGACAAGGGGGTTGCCGCAGCTGTAGGAGAGGTGCGAGGGCCACATGAAGTGGCCTGAAGGGTTGGATTCGGCCCACAGGCCTTGTGTTTGACACTTGTGATGTTGTCCAATGACCATCAGTCTAAGGACATCTGGACACAGAAAGACGTAAACTAAAAGTGAACTAAAGCTGAATTTTTCAGCAAAAGCTGGTTTTGTTATTTTATTTTTAATAGACTAATCATTTTGATCTTTTTTTTTTTGTTCTGCTTTAAATAATGACCTTTTCTAACTTAAGTGAGCAGAACAGAGAGAATATGATGTATAGGGGCAGCTTAGTGAAGTGACTAGGCACTTTTTAGGTCGAGTACAATGCAGGTTCTCTTTATGGTTTCCTGCCAGAGTTCTGTCTATAAAGCAAACCTCCTGCCTTCATTACTATAACACCATACCACGGTTTTTGAGAAAAGGGGTGGAGCCTTTATGAAAGGGCACCTCAATCACGAGTGCAGAGGGCAGCATGAATCCTAGATACGGCCCCGTCCATAGCCACACAAGCAGCCTACCATTAAACCTGACCTATTTCCTCTTCTGTAGTCACCTGCTAAAACTAGAACACGTTTGTACGTTGGAGAGACGATTACTCAATGAACGCACCCTGGGCCATGATCACTCGAAGCACTGAGAGAGCAGGGAACAATAGCCGCCATCCGGGAGCAAGGAACACTTTGAAATACAATCACAGAGAAGTTCTAGTGAAACAGGAGACGGAAGGACTTGCCTGTTCAACATCGGACACATGAAAGGCAGCTGTAATAAAAGAGCAAAATCCGAAATACCTCCAACTTTTTTTATTAGTTGGGATGAGGAAACATGTTCTTTCATGTGTGATACAAATACTTCTGAGACAGATGAGGACTTGCGTTTTAGGTTTTAGATACATTGTCGCTATGTGCATATCACGGATTAGAAGAGTAATGAGCAAACCTGTCCTCCCAATCTGGAGTCGCAGCAATCTGATCGGTTGCATTTTCTTTGGGGTGCCCCATTCACCAGGACGCGCTGCACAACCTCCTGGGGTGTCATATCCTCACATTGTGTTGTGGATACTTCTATAAAGGACTATACAAGGTCCAAATGAGGACTTAGCTAAAACAAAGGTTGATCCAGGATATATAGACCTTTAAAGGCTTACTCCACCATTAAAAGAAATGCAAATTGAAAAAAGAAAAAATGTGCATTTATTATTTTTTGCGCATTTGAGCCTTTAATACAAGGTTCACATCTATGCGGTTGTGGTTGATGCAGTTTTCTAGCACATTTTGCATTGTTGAACCTGTGATTTTGATGCATTTTTGCGTGTAATTATAATGCATTTCGCGGTTTTTTTTTTCTCTTTAAAGCGGAGTTCTACCCGTTTTTTAGTTTATTAAAAGTCAGCAGCTACAAAAAGCATAGCTGCTGACATTTAATAAACTGACACTTACCTGCCCACGGTTCAGCGATGTGGCCACCCGGAGACTAGCTCCTCTCCCTTCCTCTCCTTGTCGCCTTCAGGGTAACTGTGGCACCTGGCCGTGACAGCTCACGGCTTCACGGCCAGGCGCACACTGCGCATGTGCGAAGTGTGCTGCGCTCTCCTATTGGCCAGCCGATCTTCTGGGACTTGTGTCCCGGAAGATTGCTGGCAGGAGGGGGCCGCCTAGGGCGAGAGGAGGAGTCACCTAGGTGGCCAAAGATAGGAAGCAGGAAGTGGGACAGGAAGTCCCACAAAAAAAGGGTACACCCCCCCAAAAAAATGACATGCCAAATGTGGCATGTCAGGGAGCAAGGAGTGCTTAAAGCGGAAGTTCCACTTTTGGGTAGAACTCCGCTTTAATTAACTGTGAATAGCTGGTTGTTATGGAGTGGGACGGGAAGCCTGCAATAAAAAATAAAAAAATTAAAAATTGGGGGAAAAAAATGGCGTGGGGTCCCCCCCAAAATCTATACCAGACCCTTATCGAGCATGCAGCCTAGCAGGTCAGGAAAGGGGACGAGCAAGGACTCCCTCCTGAACCATACCAGGCCACATGCCCTCAACATGGGGAGGTGCTTTGGGTTAGGGGGGCCTATGTCCCCACCCCCAAAAGCACCTTGTCCCCATGTTGATGGGGACAAGGGCCTCTTCCCTACGACTGTGGCCGGTGGTTGTGGGGGTCTGCAGGCAGGGGGCTTATTGAAATCTGGAATCTTTAACAAGGGGGCCCCCGGATCCCGGCCCTCCCCTATGTGAATGAGTAGGGGTACTATCCCTACTCATTCACCCAAAAAAAAGGTGTAGTGCAAAAAATTACAGTGGGCAGTTTTTGACAAGTCCATTATTTAAAAAAAAAAAAAAAAAAAAAAACATTATCCCCCGATGTAGATCCACCCGCTGCCATCGCCGACCCGGAGAAAGAAAAAAAATCTTGTGTGATCAGCAAAGACTTGCTTCATATGGGTCTCAGCTTGTATAAGTGCGAAGCGAACAGCAAGCTATGACAAAGCATTTGAAGAGCTTTCAGCAAGCTTTTTTGAAGCTTTTAGGTCTCATGCACACAGTACATTTTGCAAACTCTCCTAGAAGCCTTTCCTCCAGGCATCAGCGTTTTTGCAAAAAAAAAAGCCTGATGCTTGTAAAAGTATTTAGACCCCATTCACACAGGGGCAACACGACTTGCCCCTGTGTGAATGGGGCGACCACGCCCCCTAAAACGTCACAGTCCCAGCATGCCCAGGGACTGTGACATCATATGGGGGCGGGGTCTCCGCCTATATAAGTCACAACGCAGCCCTCAGAGACCAGTCCAGCCGGAGAGAGCGTCGTGTCAACATCTGGGAGAAGAGAAGAGAAGAGAAGAGAAGCCAAGAAGCCAAGAAGCCCAGAAGTCCGGACCTCCGCTCGCAATAGAGCTACATGAAGACAGCGGAGGGGCCGGCCGAAGACCTGCGACACCGGGAGAAGAGGCCGGAGAGCGGAGAAGAACCAACCGGACGCCGGGAGAAGATGAAGCGGAGGGACCCCCGAAGCCGGAAGAAGACCCCCGAAGCCGGAGGAAGATCCCCCCCCCCGGAGCTGTTTAATAAAATATTTTAAAAACCTGTGTAGTGTGTTTTATTACTTACACTTTTTTCCTAGGTAAATGGGTAGGGGTACCATGTACCCCATACTCATTTACATAGGGTGGGGGGCCGGGATCTGGGGGCCCCCTTATTAAAGGGGGCTCCCAGATTCCGATAAGCCCCCGCCCGCAGACCCCGACAACCAACGGCCAGGGTTGTCGGGAAGAGGCCCTTGTCCTCATCAACATGGGGACAAGGTGCTTTGGGGGGGGGGGCGCAGGGCGCCCCCCTCCCCCAAAGCACCCACCCCCCATGTTGAGGGCATGCGGCCTGGTACGGTTCAGGAGGGGGGGGGCGCTCGCTCGTCCCCACCCCCTTTCCTGACCGGCCAGGCTGCGTGCTCGGATCGGGGTCTGGTATGGATTTCAGGGGGACCCCACGCCGTTTTTTCGGCGTAGCGGGGTTCCCCTTTATAATCCATACCAGACCTAAGGGCCTGGTATGCCCCGCGCTCGCCGCAATAGGAAGATTTGTTTTTCCTATTGCAGCGAGCGCGAGATGCAATACTTTCCTCGTGTCGTATTTGGTCTGTCGGACCAGCCTACACACGAGCGGGCTTTCCGTCGGACCAGCACACACACGAGCGGACTTTCCGCCCGAAACTGAGTCCGACGGAAAGATTTGAAACTTTCTTTAAATCTAGGTCCGGCGGGCTTTTGGGAAGAAGTCCGCCGCCACCCACACACGGGCGGATTGTCCGGCACACTCTGGTCCGCCGGACCAAGTATGCCGGAAAGTCCGACCGTGTGTACGCGGCATAAGGCATCATGAGCCTGCCCCCAAGGGAGCGTCAACATGGATCTCTCCATTCGCAATGTATAGATGCAGAGAGTGGTGCTGACCTCATCATCTTCAGAGGATCGTCTACAACCGGGAGGGTGACCTTGAATGTCACAAGAGCAAAAGACCACAGAAAAAGGTGAGTATAAAAAAAAAAGATAAAGCAAAACATACAGTGCAGTGGGCCTCCAAGAAGGGAGGGGAGTGATTTTTTTTTTTGGGGGGGGGGGGGGGCGGAGCCTGGAGTTTGGCTGGAGTTCGATAATTCTGGGTTAGGTAAGTAGTTAACTGCCCATAGTCTGGCCACCATTCTTTTTTAAGCTCGAATAATTGCAACAACAGGACATCTTTACCATTTAAGAGAGACGTTGAGGATAAACTAAATAGGCAATCAGATTGTAAACTTTCACTTTTTTTATACATTTTTTTAATTTTTATGGAAGAATATTTAGTATAAAAGCACTTCATCACAGAAAAAAAGTACAATTACCAAGTAATTGATATCATTAACCTAGATAGACATGTTAAAGGACAATCAGGACGAGAAAAGCAGTTATGAACCTCTATTGGATTACATTACAGCAAACATATATAAAATGTTTGTGCTGAGTTCACACAAAAGGCCAGTTTTGGTTATTTGGATTTACTAAATGGCAGTGATAAATGGTGGAAGGCATTAAAACAACCTGTAAATCTAGATGTTGCCTCAGTAATGTCTATTAGAGAAAGTATTAATATAATTTTTGTATATATTATATTGGAGAGTTTGAATTGAAGCCAAATCAACCAAAAATTGCAAAAAGTGGTTTTGTTTATCCACTTGCCGATCTAAATATGTATATAGTGGGGAAAATAATTATTTGATCCCCTGCAGATTTTGTAAATTTGCCCATTTACAAAGAAATGAAGGGTCTATAATTTTTATCATAGGTGTATTTTCAATTATAGAGACAGAATATCAACCAAAAACACAGAAAAAACACATAAAACAAATGCTATAAATTGAGTTGCAGTTCTTTGAGTAAAATAAGTATTTGATCCCAAGAAAAACATGGCTTAGTACTTGGTGGAGAAACCCTTCTTGACAAGCACAGAGGTAAGATGTTTTTTGTAGTTGGTTACCAGGTTTGCACACATCTCAGGAGGGTTTTTGGTCCACTTTTCTTTACAGATCTTCTCTAAATTTTTAAGGTTTCTTGGCTGTTGCTTGGCAACTCAGCTCCCTCCATAAATTTCTATAGGATTAAGCTCTGGAGACTAGCTAGACCACTCCATGACCTTATTGTGCTTCTCCTTGAGCCACTCCTTTGTTGCCTTGGCGGTATGTTTTGGGTCATTGGCATGCTGGAAGACCCGTCCACGACCCATTTTCAGTGTTCTGGCTGAGGGAAGAAGGTTCTCATCCAAGATTTTACAACACATGGCCCCATCCATTGGCCCCTCAATGCAGCAAGGTCGGCCTGTACCTTCAGCAGAGAAACAATCCAAAAGGATAATGTTTCCACCTCCAAGTTTGACTGTAGGGATGGTGTTTTTAAGGTCATAGTCAGCATTTTTCTTCGTACAAACAGTTGAGTTAATGCCAAAGAGCTCATCTGACCACAGCACTCCCAATCATTCTCTGAATCATGTAGATGTTCATTGTCAAACTTCAGAGACCAAAATTGAGCTTGGAAGCTGGCTCTTTCATGAAAGCGGTCTGAGCTTTCTAGCTGCTGGATCACTTTCAGAAACAGCGGGAGGGGACGTCCCAGCCCTCCCACCGCTCGCTGATGTTTTGGGCGCCGAAGGAATGATCCGACGGTGTGGCCGGCTGGACACAGAGGTGGACAGAGACCAAATCGTCTCTGATCGGCTCCATGGCCTAAGGTGGAAGTAAACAATTTATTTAGTTTTTTTGATCTTTTGCCCTTTGAGTCTTTTTGACCGCAGATTTCTCCATAAAGAGGACCTGTCATCCTTATTTCTAATACAAGAGATGTTTACATTCCTTGTAATGGGAATAAAAGTGATCAAAAAATAATTAAATGAAAGGGACAGTGTAAAAAAAAAATGTAAATATAGGAAAATTAAAAGGGCCCCAATCCCTCCGTGCTCATGCGCAAAAGCTAACTAAAATGTAGATCGCACACACATATGTAAACGGTGTTTGCCAACACATTGAGGTATCGCTGTAAAAGCAATGTAGCAACAGCAATCATTCTAGTGCTAGACCTCCACTGTAACTCCAAACGGGTAACCTGTAAAAAATATTTAAAGCGTCGCCTTTCGAGATTTTTAGGTACCGTAGTTTGTCGCCATTCCACAGGCGTGCACAATTTTAAAGTGTGACATGTTAGGTATTTACTTGGTGTAACATCATCTTTGATATTCTACAAAAAAAAAAAAATGTATATATTGTGTTTTGTTTTTTTTAATTCAATAACGTGTAACTTTTCCCAAAAAATTGCATTTTATTCCCAAGGGTCTCGGCTAAAAAAAAAAACATCATGTTTGGGGGTTATAAAAGTGACAGGAAAGGCTTGGTCTTCATATAATCATAATAAATTGTAAAACTGATGTACATATTTTACATTTTATGCCTCTCTGTTATTACCATTGTATGTAGGGGGTTTCACCATTATTTGCACATTGAAGCTCTGCAATTTCTCAAAATATTTTTGCAGAGGGGGTGACACCATCACTACTATATTGCAATACATTGGTTGATTTCCACTGGATATTCATTTATAGGTTTTACCATTGCACTTATAAGTCCATTTGTAGAATTGTATCAAGGAAGTGTAGGGTTGTGCAACATTTTATGGCTTTTTATTGGTATACAGAGGCCAGGACATACTGAACACCATTGAAGAAAGCTCCACTTGCTGTCCACACCCACTTTTTGGCCATGCCCACAGGCGTGCGGTAGCAGCGGTGCGCCGGATTAGCATCCTCACTTTTACCTCGAACACCACCATAGCACCACCAACAAAAATTGGCCGTCCCTGCCCGGATTGGATTTGAATTTTCCCTGCAAGTTTTTTCTCTATCTTGTCTTCTTAACATTTGGTAGTCATATCCCAAAAAATTCTAAAGCCGCGTACACACGAGCAGAATGTCCAACAGAAAAAGTCGGACGGAAGCTTTTCATCGTTTTTTCCGATCAGGTGTGGGCCTCATCGGACTTTCTCCTTCCAAAATTCTGACGGACCTAGAAATGGAACATGTTCTAAATATTTCCAATGGAACCAATTCCTATCGGGAAAACCGCTCGTCTGTATGCTGTTCCGACGGACCAAAAACGACGTATGCTCTGAAGCAAGTACGAGACGGAAGCTACTGGCTACTGGCTATTGAACTTCCTCTTTCTAGTCCCATCGTACGTGTTGTACGTCACCTCGTTCTGGACGCTCGGACTTTGGTCGGACTTTGGTTTAACCGTGTGTAGGCAAGACCGCTTGAATGGAATTCCGTTGGAGTTCTGTCAGAGAAATCTTCGGAGTTTATTCCGACGCCAAAACTGATCGTGTATACAGGGCATAAGAAGTATCTTTTTTTTTGTTTCTTTTATCTCATGGACGAAATATGAGAAATAACATATATAATATACAATCATTCCATAAACACATACCACATACACTGCATATATCATTTGAGGAAAATATGCTTATAAAATAGTTTACCATTTGCCAATAAAAAATGGCGCCGGAATTCATTTTAAAAATCTGGTCACCTTAAATTAGAGTGCTTTAGTGACCAATAAGAGGTGCTATCACTGGACAGGGGAACGATGGGTGGGCGAGGCTTAAAGCCGAGGTCCGGCCGTTTGTTTTTTTTTTATCAGTCAGCAACTACAAACACTGTAGCTGCTGACTTTTAATAAGGGCACTTACCTGTCCAGTGAGCCCGCGATGTCGGCCCCTAGAGGCCGATCCGTCCATTGAATCGGGTGCCGGTGCTGCCATCCTAACTAAGGGAAACAGGCGGTGTTCACTGCCCGTTTCCTACTGAGCATACGCGAGTCGCGCGGCTCTTTGTGAATGGCCCCATTGTTTTCTGGGACACACACATCTCCCAGAAGACAACGGGGCAGCTTGCCAAAGAGGAGGAAGTGAAGGAACATCGCCGCGCAATAGGAGGAGGAAGATTAGGAAGACTGCCTAGCAACAGGCATTTCTGGTAAGTAAAAAAAAAATTTTTATCAAATTTTTTTTTTTAATATTTTTTGGAGAATGTTAATGTAATTTTTTATTTTAGGGTGGACCTCCGCTTTGAGCTCTGAAGCCAAAGATTTTTCAGGGACTTAAAGGGGTTGTAAACCATCAAGGTTTTTCACCTTAATGCATTCTATGCATTAAGGTGAAAAACCTCCTGTGCTGCAGCAACTCCCCAGAGCCCCCCTTTTACTTACCTGAACCCGGTCTTTCCAGCGACAGGGACGAGCACACCAACTCCAGCCAGTGTCTCTGGTCCTGATTGGATAGGTTGATAGCAGAGCAGCCATTGGCTTCTGCTGCTGTCAATAAAATCCAATGAAGCGGGAGCCGGGGGGCAAGGGCCGAGTCTTGCTGTCTTTGTCAATGGACGCAGCAGCAGGACACGGGAGCGTACCCGCACGAGTGCCCCGAGGGAGAGTGGCTCTCTAACAGGGCACGCTGAGGAACCCCAGAAGAGGAGGATCGAGGCCACTCTGTGCAAAACCAACTGCACAGCGGAGGTAAGTTTTTTTTTTTTTTTTAAACAAACCTTTACATATCCTTTAATAATCAGTTGAAACTACTTTCAGAGGGGCACACACAGCCAAGAACAATCATGCAAAAACCTAAATAAACTATATACTGTCATATGTGTTCTCGGCATTGCTGTGAGTGAAACAAACACACACTGAAGCTGCTAACATAGCATAAAACAATAATTAGTCTTCATGGGAATAGATATCTATTTCTTGGTTAATCAAACGGTAATAAATACCAGCATGATAGATTACACAGAGATAGAGGGGAGCGGGTGCTCTGGGAACGGCACCTAACGAGCAGGAAAAAGATCTATTTTAATGAGGCTGATTTGGTTAATGAATGGAGGAACACCTCATTAACCTCTAATCATCAGCAGCTGATTACCAACTTTGAATCTTCCATTAGCTAATTCTACGTCTTGGGGAAAAGTCCCAGACAAGACACCGCTATTGAATTCCCTTCACTGCCCATTAGCAGTTACAAAGCATTTTGCGGGATAAGTTCAAAGATCTGCCAGTACAAATATTGTTTCCGCAGACAGACAGATCCTCCTTGGGTGGATAGGTTTCCATTTTTTAAATCAAATTTAGGAAATGAAAAGCAGAAAAAGTAAATGTAAAAATGACTGGTCTCTTGGCTAGGACTCCAATCAAATACAAAAGAAAACCTCCAGCTTTTGAAATATCTTGCGTGACGCAGGAAATTACATTGCTTGGAAATGCTGTATTTTACAGAACTGGTTATTATTCAGAGGTATTAGTATTATACTTGGTGCATACAGGGAATTATTAATATTATTATTATTTTTCATGGTGCATACTGGAAATTATTATTATTATTTATTGTGCATACAGGGAATTATTAACTATATTATTATCCATGTTGCATACTGGGAATTATTATTATTATTCATGGTGCATACTGGGAATTATTATTATACAAGGTACATACAGGTATTATTATTATTATCATTATTATAATACAAGTGTATACAGGTATTATTATTATACATGGTGCATACAGGTATTATTATTATAATACATGTGTATACAGGTCCTATTATTATGCATGCCATGATGCATATAGGCATTATTATTATTATACAAGTGTGAATACAGGTATTATTATTATCAATATACAAGTGTATACAGGTATTATTATGATTATACATGGTGCACACAGGTATTAGTATTATTATTATACATGGTGCATACAGGTATCATTATTATTATAATACAAGTGTATACATGTCCTATTATTATGCATGATGCATACAAGCATTTTTATTATTATACAAGTGTATACAGGTTTTATTATTATTATTATTATTATTATCATTGAACAAGTGAATACAGTTATTATTATTATCATTGAACAAGTGTATACAGGTATTATTATGATTATACATGGTGCATATAGTATTATGATTATTATTATTATTATACAAGTGTATATAGGAATTATTTTTATTATTATTATTATTATTATTATTATAATTATACATGGTGCATACAGGGAACTATTATTATACATAGTGCATACAGGTATTATTATTATTAATATACGTGGCACAAACAGGTATTGTTCGACATGGTGCATACAGGTATTATAATTAATATACATGATGCATACAGATATTATTATTACTCCTAATATACAAGTGTATACAGGAATTATTATTATACATGGTGCATACAGGGAACTATTATTATACATGGTGCACACAAGACATCATTGTTAAGGTGCATACAGGTATTATTATGGTGCATACAGGTATTATTATTATTATTATTATTATTATTATTATTATTATACAGGTGTATACAAGTATTTTATTTGGTGTATACAGGTATAATTATTATTATACATGGTGTATACAGGTATTAATATTATACAGATGTATGCAGGTATTATTATTATACATAGTGTATACATGTATTGTTTTTTTTACATATATTAATATACATAGTGTACACAGATATTATTATACAAGTGTACATGGGTATTATTATTACACATGAGGGTTTATTTACTAAAGGCAAATCCACTTTGCACTGCAAGTGCACTTGGACGTGCAGTCGATGTAGATCTGAGGGGGACATGCAGGGAAAAAAAATAACAACATTTTTACTTGAACATGATTGGATGATAAAATCAGCAGAGCTTCCCCTCAGATCTAAAGCTACTGCACTTCCAAGTGCACTTCTAGTGCAAAGTGGATTTGCTTTTAGTAAATCGACTTAGTACATCCCTTTTGCACAATAGCCCTTTCACTCACTTCAAGGGAGAGGTTAAAGGGGTTGTAAACCCTTGTTTTTTGTTTTTTGTTTTTAAATAACAAACATGTTATACTTACCTCCACTGTGCATTTCGTTTTGCACAGAGTGGCCCCGATCCGCCTCTTTTGGGGTTCCCCGGTGGCGCTGGTAGCTCCACCCGCATCGAGTACCCACGTTGAATAAGGCTCTCCTAAGGTCACCACCCATGCGGGCACACTCCCGAGTCCTGCTTCTGTGTTGATTCACACAGAATGCAGGACTCGGCCCCACCCCCCGGCGCTGGTGTCACTGGATTTGATTGACAGCAGCGGGAGCCAATGGCTGTGCTGCTATCAAACTATCCAATCAAGAGCCGAGACAACGGGCAGAGAGGTAGAACGCGTCTCTGCCTTGGGAACGAATGGGCTCAGGTGAGTATAACTTGGGCAGGTCAGTGTCGGAAGTTTTTTCACCTTAATGCACAGGATGCATTAGGGTGAAAAAACAGGAGGGTTTACAACCCCTTTAATGGAGGCAGTCCCTGTTTTAAGCTGGTCATACACATTCAAGCCTGGTACACACTATTCGTTTTTTTTACGTTCAAACCTATTGGAACAGGAAGAGGCCATCCCCAAACTGTTCCCATAAAGTTGGGAGCATGAAATTGTCCAAAATGTCTTGGTATGCTGACGCCTTAAGAGTTCCCTTCACTGGAACTAAGGGGCCAAGTCCAACCAATGAAAAACAACCATAATCCCCTTTCCACCAAATGATTTTGACCAGTACACAAAGCAAGGTCCATAAAGACATGGATGAGAGAGGAACATGACTGGCCTACACAGAGTCCTGACCTCAACCTGATAGAACACCTTTGGGATGAATTAGAGCAGAGACTGCAAGCCAGGCCTTCTCGTCCAACATCAGTGCCTGACCTCACAAATGCCCTTCTGGAAGAATGGTCAAACATTCCCATAGACACACTCCCAAACCTTGTGGACAGCCTTCCCAGAAGAGTTGAAGCTGTTATAGCTGCAAAGGGTGGGCCAACTTAATATTGAACCCTACGGACTAATGCCCTGTACACACGGTCGGATTTTCCAATGGATAAAGTGCGATCGGATTGTGTTGTCGGAAATTCCGATCGTGTGTGGGCTCCATCGGACTTTTTCCGTCAGAATTTCCGACACACAAAGTTTGAGAGCAGGATATAAAATTTTCCGACAACAAAATCCAATCGTTTAAATTCCAACCGTGTGTACACAAATCTGACGCACAAAGTGCCACACATGCTCAGAATAAATTAAGAGATGAAAGCTATTGGCCACTGCTTCGTTTATAGTCCCGACGTACGTGTTTTACGTCACCGCGTTTAGAACGATTGGATTTTCCGACAACTTTGTGCGACCGTGTGTAGACAAAACAAGTTTGAGCCAACATCCTTTGGAAAAAATCCTAGGATTTTGTTGTCGGAATGTCCGAACAAAGTCCGACCGTGTGTACACCCTATAAGGCTGGGATGCTATTAAAGTTCATGTGTGTGTAAAGGCTAGTGTCCCAATACTTTTGGTAATGTATGTGGCCCCCAGGCAGTTGTAAAGCTTGCTAGCCTCCTTACTGTTATTTTTCCTGGCCAGCTTGATAGCACTGAATACTATCAGTACTATACGCATACAGTTATCAGAATATATTTTCAGTGGTCCTTTAAACAAGATCAGCAGCAAAGCACCTCTGGCTAATATTAAAGCCGCTGACCTTTGCAGCAAAGCATGCTGGTCACTGTAGTTCTTCAGCAGGGCTACAGCCACAGGTGTCCCACCTCACCTCTTACCTAGAGCTGGAGTCTTCTATTTCCCCTGCAGCAGCTGCAGCTCTCTAACAATAGCTGGTGTGTGTCTGCGAGAATTTGTCTCGGCCTGACAGGAGGCCGGTGTGTTTACTGCGATATAAAGGGCGCAAATGACATGAAATCAATCGCAGCGGCTCGACTCACACATAAAGAACATTTTTGTTAGCTGCAGCAAGCTATTTTAAGGTCACCGGTGATGTGCATGACGGGAATGGAGAAGTCCGATGGTGGGGCATTAGAGAAAGAGCAGCGCAGGTTTTTCAGATTTCTTCACATAATGTGGATATTTATTTAAGTAATCCGTAACAAACAGTCTTTTCTTCTACAAAAATAATTCCTCTCCTTCTCCAGCCTCTGCAGGGTCAGGCTGTCGGAGAGGGGGTGTCTGCTTAACAACTGAAATGGCAGATTTAACAGAGAGAGGTTCACTACCATAAGTTGTATCTACTACCCCCCCTATCTGCAGCCATAGGCGTCCGCAGAACTTTTTTAGGGGGGGGGCATCATTTTAGGGTCACCCATGCACCGCCCCTTTTCAACAATGTCATTATCACATTATTAAGGTCAGAGACTGCAGACGTAGTACGGTCCCTAGTATAAGTAATGGATAATGGCCAACAGGCCCTCTTACCAGACCCAGCGAAACTACAGCAGTGATCCCTCCGGCTGGACGATCGCTCACTCTGGGTTCCCCCGGGGGCGACTCTGGTCAGTAGTGTAGCATGTCTGTACCCTGGTAGTGGCTCAGTCTTTCTCTCTCTGGTGGTGCTGGGCAGCGTGGCTCTCTCTCTGGTGGCGCTGGGCAACATGGCTCTCTCTGGTGGCGCTGGGCAGCGTGGCTCTCTCTCTAGTGGCGCTGGGCAGCGTGGCTCTCTCTGGTGGCACTGGGCAGCGTGGCTCTCTCTTTGGTGGCGCTGGGCAACATGGCTCTCTCTCTGGCTTCCGCCCAGCACACTCCTCATTCTTTGTCCTGTAGCGCTCTCTCCCTCAGCTTTTTTCCAGGCTGCAGTCCCTCAATCTCTCTCTTGATCGTAGCCTCCTCCCTGTGGAAAATGGGGCCGCCAATCTTTGGGACTACATGTCCCACGATGCTCTCCTCTCCTAGTCTCCTTTGATTGGCTCTCAGTTATGGCCTATAGGGAAGGAACAGAGCGGGCAGGAAGCTGGGCGGGAAACCTGGAGAGAGCCGCCGTCTCTTCTCCCTGACAGGAGAAAGGTGGAGCAAGCGGGGGAAACCTCTGACAGCCCGCAGCTCACCTTTCTCCTGTCACAGCGCCGCCGAGTTCTCTGCTGGACTAAGCAGGGAAAAGAGCCCAAAGTCACACTACACTGATGGGGGGCTTGACAGCACCTTAATGGTGTCACCCCACTGGCGGGTGGCACCTGGGTGCGGGCTGCCCCCACCCCGATAGTGATGTGCTGAATTTAAGATCTGGGGGGGGGCACTTGACCCCCCTTGCCCCTACCTGCAGACGCCCATGTCTGCAGCTCTGGTAGTGTCGCCTTACAGCAGGTTCCGGTAGGGTTCAGATTTTTTCAGGAGGCAGAGTTGGGAGACTACCTGTAGGCTGGTGCGGGTTTCCCTCTGTACAGTAGGTGGCACTGTGCCATTATACAGATGAAGTGGAGTCTTTAGAGGGAATTGTCCCTTCAGGGGGCTGGTTGGTGTCTCAGAGGTATCAGCTGTGTGATTGGACTCCGCTACTTCTGATGACCTTTGGCAGCCATCTTGGTGTGGAAGCGTGTAAACTAGGCTACTGCGTCAGTTAGGCTCCACTGGAGCAAGTAGAAGGATGGGGACAGGGACAGAGACCCTGCTTGATAAGGAGAGTATATAGTGGCGGGTAGGGTTGCCTCCTTGTCTTCAAGCCAAACCCGAACACTTTAGTGAAGCACGACAATTTTCTTTTTTTAGATCAGTCTCCTTATATCAGCGAACCATCCTCTTAGAGACCTACCATTGGAGCGGAAAGTCCCATGTGTGCTGTGCAAAAGCATGATTGGTTGCTAGGACACTGGGCCAAAGCCGATTATCCTACGTTCTCAATATTTTTAGTACGATATTCTGATGTTTCTAGTTTTTTTATAAAGAAGGTAAGGGTTTAATCCTTTCGCTGCAAGAGTTGTTTTTTCGGCGCTTTGCACAAGTTTAAAAAATCATTTATGACCTGAAGATTAATGAATGTCCTCAAACATTTTGAATATTCTGAAAGCAGAGACACTGGAGAATAAAAATGCAGTAGTTCCAATTTTTTCCAAAATGTCTTCATAAATTTAAGCCAATATGTATTCTGCTACATGTTTTTGGGGAAAAAAAACCCCAATCATCGTATATTGATTGGTTTGCAAGAACATTATAGCGTCTACAAACTATGGGATATATTTATAGAATTTTTGTTTATTTACTTTTTTACGCTAGTAATGGTGGCGATCAGTGATTTATAGCTGGACTGCGACATTGCGGCGGACAATCAGACACTAACTAACACTTTTGACATTTTTGGGAACGAGTGACACTAATACAGCGATCAGTGCTAAAAATATGCACTGTTACTGTACTAATGACCCTGGCTGGGAAGGGAATAAACATCTAGGGCAATCAAAGGGTTAACTGTGTGCCTTGTCTGTGTTTGTGTTTACTATGTGTGCTGCTTCTACTAGGGGAAGAGATGGATTCTAGTCCCTGCTTTGCAGAACACAGAATCTATTCCTTCCCCTGTGTAGTTTACTTATGATCGGAGGGCGCTGGAGAACATCGAGTGCCCGGCACCCGCAGATCGGCTTCTGCGGGTGCCGGGCACTAGATGACCTCTGACACCCGCCCCTGCAGGCGGAAGTGCAGGATCACGTATATATATATATATATATATATATATATATATATATATATATATATACATGAATCAGTTCCTCTTTTCTGGTTTGCAGGGCATTGTTCCAGGACTCCCAGGCAACAGGGGGAGCCAGCGTCTCTCAGCCAATCCAGCTTGCCGATAGAGTCAGGGGGCTGGGCCTTAACAGACAGACAGAGCTCCAAAGGAAGTGTAAGTTCAGGTGGGTGCTGGAGATTTTAGTTGACTAAAATATGACTAAAACTAAAACAATTCAGATGACTAAAATACAACTAAAACTAAAACAATTCAGATGACTAAAATGAAAACAATTCAAATGACTAAAATACAACTAAAACAGTTCAGATGACTAAAATACAACTAAAACTAAAACAGTTCAGGTGACTATAATTTCATTTAATTTCTGAGAGCCGAGAGAATAGAGCCATCGGCGATGTTCGGTGGCTCGGTTCTCAGTGCAGAGACGCCGGGGGACAGATGCAGCATCCACCTAGGTAAGTATGAATGGGGGGAAAAAAGCCAAACCCATACTTCTCTTTTAATAGAGAATAATGGACCTAGAATCAGGACTTCTGGATTCTTTTTTAGTTAGGGCTATCAGAGTAAAGCGGGCTGAATACAAATGCAGGCCACACTTTTCAGATATTTATTTGTAAAAAATAAATTTGAAAACCATTTATCATTTTCCTTCCACTTCACAACTATGTGCCACTTTGTGTTGGTCTTTCACATAAAAACCCAATAAAATACATTTACGTTTTTGGTTGTAATATGATAAAATGTGGAAAATTTCAAGCGGTATTATCAAATAAAATAAATAATAAACATTTGATATAAAACACAATTTCTATACTAATATTGCATTTTTTTATTTCAAAATGAATACACGTAAAAAAAAAATTAAACATAAAACAAACTTACAAATATTACTGTCTCCAAAACCATTATAGATACCCTTTAAAGATCGATTTTAGCTAAACTTTTTTTTTATTTGTAGACAGAGTTGGGAATACTTTGAAACCCTGTTAGTTTTTTAATGCCATCTCTGCCCCCCACTGGGTAAGTTTTATTATACGATACACGTCTCAACGAGACAGGAAGTGAGGGAAATTTTTCAAACCTAAGCCCTTTCAAACCTAAAAAAAAAAAAGAATTTATTTTTTGAGTTAGACTTTAAATCTCACCAGTAACTAAACAGTTATTCCCTTCAGGGTCGATATGACCCGTTGAGTAGCCAGTATGTGCTTCTCTTGGAAAGCCCCTGGGCCCTGATGCCGGTGACCCTCCAGGGTGTCGGGTTGTCAGAGCCTCTCTATGGTTGCTTGTTTTCCCCGAGTAATAGACTGCACTCTCTTGCTCTGCCTTTTGTTTCCAAGCAATACATCCGACCATATTATTCTCCCCAAACAGCTTTTTTTTTTTTTTTTCAAGAGTTTTCCCAAGTGCCCATAAAACTCCAGATATGGTGATACAGATCCTATTTATCAGCTGAGTGGCCACATTCAGGGACAGCTTTATTCTTATGTAAAAGCGCAGCGTCCAGCTTTCCAGGCAGCTCGTGAATGGAGGCTACACTATCCGTACTGGGAGCTTTTCTATAGCAACCTCATTCTATGTAGACTACGCCATTAAAAGCATGTGAAATGGCCCCCCGACTTAGAGAAAGGCTCCCATTGCTGTGTCATTCTCCGGGCTTCAATAGGCTTCAGCAGAGGCCGGTGAGAAGTATGGCAGTCCGGATTAAGACTTTTGAAGGGTTACATAAACCCTTTACTAAGAAAAACTAATTGCTGCCCTTGATTCAGGATGGTCAAGTATTGCTATTCATGGGCTGAGCCAGAAGCCACTCGGGGAAATGTTTGGCTCAGGAGCCCACTTCATTACATGGACATAAAGAACGAGCCTCTCACAAGAAAGTAAATAATTTGAGCAAGTCAGGGGTTGATACCCTGACCGGTATTATAACAAGGAGGTGATAGAGAATTTTGTGGATTGCAACTTGTTCTTAAAGGGGTACTCTGTCTTTTTTTGCCATAAAATATTGTTTTCATCTTTTTTTGCATCTCAGTGTTGCTGATCTCCTCCATCCTATTTTAACCATGTCCATCTACATGCACTCTATATTGGAATCTAGCTGTCAGTGCAGGGCCAATTAGCTTTTGGTGGGAGACTCTCTGCCCCACAGCTGCACGTATACGGGGGTGATATTGGTGAAAAATATTGGGGCTTAAACGATCAGCGCTTTAGCGCTAACGGCCGGCGCTTTCAGTGTGAAAGCAGTCTAACTAATGCATTTTTTGGTGCATTGCCATTTAGTGCACATTAGTTTTGTGCGCATTTTTACACCTCGCCATTTTAAACTAATGCTAATACTAATAATACTATTAATATAATAATACTATACTATAATACTATAGATAATACTATTACTAATACTATAATACTATTAATACTAATACACATGATCGGAAATTTGGCCAAAGGCAAATTTGGCAAAAGACTGATGAGAGCTTTTGGTCGGAAAATGCGACCATGTGTATGCTCCATCGGACTAAAGATTGAGAGCAGGTTCTCAATTTTTCGGTCGGAAAAAGTTCCTATCCGAAAATGCGATCGTCTGTACAAATTCTGCAGGGCAAAATTCCTACGCATGCTCGGAAACAATTCGACGCATGCTCGGGAGCATTGAACTTCATTTTCTTGGCTCGTCGCAGTGTTGTACGTCACCGCGTTTTTGACGGTCGAAAGTTCCGAGAATTTTTGTGTGACCGTGTGTATGCAAGGCAAGCTTGAGCGGAATTCCATTCGAAAAACCATCCAAGTTTTTGCGACGGAAAATCCGCTCGTGTGTACGCGGCATAACTGTTGCTTTATCAATTGGTAAGTCATGAGTATATAAAAAAAAAGTAAAAACTTGTAAAATACATGAAATAAGTAATTGTGTGCAAAATCATTTTCACTGATATCACCTTGCTTATCCCTAATGGTGACTTTTCATCTATAAACTATTTTACATTTTTGTGATTTTCCTGTTTGTTTTACTTTTTGGTGTTATTTGATTTATTTCTTTGTGATGTGTGTGCGGTGCTGTACGAGAAGCTGACAAATACATTTGTGTTTTGTGGCAGGGTCATATGGTCTTGCCAGTCTTGGAACTTATTACGAGTCTTGCATTTCAAGAAACGTGACCTTGTCAAACTTGAGGGTGGAGGGCAAAATCGGTGTGCTCTTGCTTACATGTACTTGTGGGAATAAGATCACTGGATGTGGTCTAATAGCAAGCAACAAATCATCCAGGTTTAGTTTTACCCTAGATACAATACAGGATTTTCCAGCTTTGCAAAACACCTGTGTGGTTAGGCTTCGGGAAAAGCCACCATTCACTGATTCATATGCTACAAGCTAAATGCAGGGCATATGTAAAAGAGGAAGATGGTGGCCCCTTTAAATGTTATTCTACTCAAGGAGGTATCATCCCTGAATAAATGCTACAATACAAAATAAATTAGATATGGGACTTTGTATATACAGTGCCTTGAAAAAGAATTCATACCCCTTGAAACTTTCCACATTTTGTCATGTTACAACCAAAAACGTAAATGTATTTTATTGGGACTTTATGTGATAGACCAACACAAAGTGGCACATAATTGTGAAGTGGAAGAAAATGATAAATGGTTTTCAAAATTTTCTACAAATAAATATGTGAAAAGTTTGGCGTGAATTTGTATTCAGCCCCCCTGAGTTGCAGAGAAACCACCTTTCTCTGCAATTACAGCTGCAAGTCTTTTTGGGGATGTCTCTACCAGCTTTGCACATCTAGAGAATTACATTTTTACTCATTCCTTTTTGCAAAATAGCTTAAGCTCTGTCAGATTGGATGGAGCGTGCCTTTGAACAGCAACTGTCAAGTCTTGCCACAGATTCTCAATTGGATTTAGGTCTGGACTTTGACTGGGCTATTCCAACACATGAATATGCTTTGAGCTAATCTATTCCATTGTAGCTCTGGCTGTATGTTTAGGGTTGTTGTCCTGCTGGAAGGTGAACCTCCGCCCCAGTCTCAAGTCTTTTGCAGACTGAATAGGTTCTCTTCTAAGATTGCCTTGTATTTGGTTCCATCCATTTTTCCATTAACTCTGACCAGCTTCCACGTCCCTGCTGAAGAAAAGCATCTCCACAACATGATGCTGCCACCACCATGTTTCACAGTGGGGATGGTGTGTTCAGGGTGATGTGAAGTGTTAGTTGTCCAGCACACATAGCATTTTGCTTTTAGGCCAAAAAGTTAAATTTTGGTCTCATCTGATCAGAGCACTTTCTTCCACGTTTGCTGTGTCCCCCACATGACTTCTCACAAACTGCAAATGGGACGACTTATGGCTTTCTTTCAGCAATGGCTTTCTTCTTGCCACTTTTCCATAAATGCCAGATTTGTCTAGTGCACGACTACTAGTTTTCCTGTGGACAGATTCTCCAACCTGAGCTGTGGATCTCTGCAGCTCCTCCAGAGTTACCATGGGCCTCTTGGCTGCTTCTCTGATTCATCATTCCTATAGTCAGTTCATCAGTCCTATACCCCATTGAACCCATGTTTTTGACTTTTACTGTATAAAATTACATTTTTGTATGATACTTATTTTTTAAATTTTGCTCATTTGTAGTTTTAACTTTACATTTTGTTATATGTGAATACAAGAAGCCAAAGAGGTCCTTAGGAAGCGCTATTCCTGTGAAACGCATCAACCATATTTCTACACGTCTTTGCCATTTCCAGTAGGATGTCCTAGAGATGCTTTTCAGATATTATTGGCCGATCCTATGCACAAGATTTGTAATGTATTTAATGACATATGGAATGACCATTAGATTTGATGTCTTTTCAAATAAAATGTAATCTTTTTAACTAAGGTGTTATTACTTTTGGAGGTATATACAAAGTCCCATATCTGATTTGATTTGTATTGTAAATCCAGGCCATAGTTACTGTAGTTTAAAGCAGAACTTCAGTTTTAAAAAATAAGTAACAGAAGTCTTTAAAATAAAAAGCAGCTTTTGCTGCATTATGCACCTTCAAATGGATGCCGTTCCCTGCAAAAGGTCCGCTTGTGGTTGGGACTCACTGGGTGGCAGTGATATATAGGGACCAGGCGACACAACATCTTCTGAAAATCTTCAGATTTATACAATTAATAATGAGCAGTACAGCAATGTGGGACGAATACCAAAGTATTCTTATGTACAAGCAGGCATTTTACAGCTCCATAACATGGCAGTACCCTCATGAAGAACTTACAGTGTGCTGGAGGAGTGCTCCTTCAACAGATCCTCCAGGTAGACATGTGCAATTTGTTTCGTTACGAATCTAAATTAGGATGACATTTTTGTTAATCGCAGATTTGGATGTATCCAAATTTCTGATTCACAATAGTGACAAATTTCAACTAATCCGAAATAAATTTAACGTAACAAAATAATATAATGAAATAACGAATTCAAAAAATTTTAATTAGAATTTGAATTTGAAAAATTTGAAAATGAATTCAAATTTGAAGTGGAAACCTATTGCAATAAATACAGTGAGGTATAAAAGTGAAATAAGATCATTATAAGAATAGAAAAAAAAATAGAATAAAATAGATTAGATTAGAATAGAACAAATATAGCTGTCTTCCGAAAATAAGGAATAAACTAATCGAATCCGAATATACAAAATGAATACAATTATACGAATACATTCCGAAAACGAATCATTGTAGCTAGCATAATGAGTATGAGAAAACTAAGGTATTAACAAACGAATCCGAATTGAAACAAAATACATTTTCCATCGTGCATATCTCTACCTCTAGGTTGGCATTAAGTGGCCATATGGTAGGTAGCTGGATTGACTATACAGGACACACAAATGCGCTAAACCAAATGCAGGCTAGAACAGGGTCCTTCCCCAAACAGGGCCTTTCTAGACCATCACTACATTGTCCCTCTTCTTCAGGGACCTTTCCCTGCACTTATCTTAATTTTCCCTAGCCAGTGTGTATTCAATCCCTGTGTAGTCACTCCCCACATTGCAGGTGTGCCACATTTGCCCAAGCAGGGGCATGGGATAGCTCTGAAGAAGAGGGTCTATCTCTTGAAATGCATTAGCATTCATGCAATCGTTTGTGTGTTGCCAAGGTCTCCCAGGTCATAGAGGTCCAAGATACTGTTGCTATTGGATTTATCACAAACTTGTTTATCTGCTACCTTTGTGAGTACATTTTTTATTACATTAAATGGTGCTTTTGATAATACACTCGGCTGGTACACCCTCTTTTTTTGCGTTTCTAAGCTTTATATTCTACCTGGTTCCAATATGTCTGACCAAATCTCATGAGGGATCTGTGTTAAATTAGACACAGGCTTCCACAAGATGGCCTCCTGGAAGGCCAGTACAGAGTTCAAGTCAGTTCTCTGTAAGGTACCCCTAGTGTCAGAGGTAAGCAGTGATCACATGACACTATTAGCACTAATGGCACTAATCAGGAACATGTGGGCAATCTGCCTACTCAGTGCTGTTACCCACTTGACCAATATTACCACCACACAGCAGCACTCCCTACAAGCGTCTCTACCAGATGGTTCTTTTCTCCTGGGGTTCACCTGGATTTTGGCCAGTATTATTCAACCCACTTCCTCTGAGCTCAGGATGTCATAGACCCATCTCCTGGGGCAGCGTCATCACGCCAGCCCGGGCCCAGAGTAATATTACACTGAAAAGTACCACCACCACCAGAGGAGAAGAGAAAAGACCCGATGCCAACAGACTGCCAAGAAAACCATTGGGAAGAAAAGGTATGTATACTTTTATTTTTTTATAGTCGGCGGGGTGGGGGAGTTGAGTGGGTAGATGTCACTCAAAAAAAACTTGAGATGGACTTTGGACAATCCCAACCACTCCACTCCAAGCCTTCCATCTCTGCTCCACTGACCGATGGGTGCTGGCCCCAGACAGTCCATGATCCGCTAACAAATATAGCACCAAAAACAAAAGTTGTGCCGCTCGCCGTTTAAAGCCCCAAAATTTTATTTACTCCCCTTACGCGTTTTACTCCCTGGAAGCTTAGACTCTATGACTTAGACCCTATGACCAAGCGCCTATTAATATTAATAAAACCCATTCTGGGCTTTTAGAAGGCAAGAGGATCTGCTTTTGTTTTTGGTGCTAACATTGAGATGGGCTTAAATCCCCCCCAAAAAACTTGTATGTGACACAAAAGCCAGCAAATGTCTGCTAGTTTTATCTGAGGAATTTCAGACCAGTGTGTTCCCCGGTTCCAAGCATTACCCTGGCAGCCCATCACAGAATCACCTGACAAGAGGCTACAATCCCATTCGGTGGCATTGTAAAAAATATGACAAATTTAGCTGCACTGGATTTAATAAAATTTTATGTGATATACATTTTTTTATACCCCAACCAAAAAAAAAAAAAAAATACATAACTACATATACATACAGTAAATACATTAAAAGCTAAGTAGGGGTTTCGTAGAGCTGAATTAAAATGCAATGGTTGCATAAATAGGAAGCATTTCTCTACCGTAACATATGTTTTTGTTCCAAAGGTAATTAGCCTATATTTTTGAAATGAGCAACATAGGTTTTTTTTTACACTTTTTGCACAGCAGATGCTATTCCAGGCACAAAATAGACCACACATTTGTTCTATTTTTACAGTATGTTCGGAAGTAGCTAAAATTATCCAGGATATTAAAAAATAAAAGCAGCAAGACAGAGTCTGGCTCTCTGGTAGGGTTACAGGCATACTTAAGTGCATTTAAGTCCCACATAACGTGCATACTGTTTTAATCAGCCCAATGCTTTGTGTTTCTGGCAGAGGTCAAGATCCAGAACCCACCCCCATCCTATTTCACATCGGAGAAAACAAATTCATTACTCAGGAAAATAAAGGAAAAAAAAAAAGTCACACACTATTTAAGCCGAGTCCTGGTTCCCAGAGGAACGCAGCGCAAACGTGGTCTTTCTCATTAAAGAACTTCACAAGTTTAGAGATCCCATCAGATGACGAGGAATGTGACATGGAGAAGGAATGAATTAAAACCATTTAAGGGCAACTTTGTATAACAAGTAACAGGGATCAAGGAACATTGTAACTTTGCTAAAGTCAAAAGGTTGCTACAGTTATTAGCCGATAGTCACTTGTTCTTTTAAGTGAAAGACGTTTCACCACTCATCTGAGTAGCTTCCTCAGTGTGTACCCTTGCAAATCATTTGGGACCAATGTACAATGATCATTTATTCCAGGTGCAAGAGGATCCGACATTTAGGTGTACTGTCCAGCCCAATGTCAAAAGTCAAACTGAGAGACTGAGACCTGCTGCCGGGCTTGATGGCTTGATGGTGCACCTAGCAGTACCTATGTTTAAGGCAGTATGTGCCCAGAGACGAATGGCCAGATTGCAAACTGCTTGCATTTGAGACGCTGGGTGCACCATCAAACCCCATCCAGTCACAACAGCCTCTCATTAGTAATTTTCATATCAGGATTCCTCTCATGCACAACTGCACATACTACCCACTGCCATGCCCTCCACATTCTCTCCTGCACATACTGTTTGCCGTCATACCCTCTGTACTTCTCTCCTGTATATACTACACACTGTCATACCCTTCACACTCTTCTCCTGCACATACCGTCTACTATCATACCTCCCCCCCACATACTTCTCTCCTGCACATACTGCCTACTGTCATACCATCCGGACTCTTCTCCTGCACATACTGCCTACTGTCCTACCCTCCACAGTCCTCTTCTGCACATACTGCCTACTGTCATACCCTCCACAGTTCTCTTCTGTACTTACTGCCTACTGTCATACCCTCCGGACTCCTCTCCTGCACATACTGCCTATTGCCATGCCCATCACAGTTCTCTTCTGCACATACTGCCTACTGCCATGCCGTCACAGTTCTCTTCTGCACATACTGCCTACTGTCATACCCTCCAGACTCGTCTCCTGCACATACTGCCTACTGCCATGCCCTTCACAGTCCTCTTCTGCACATACTGCCCACTGTCATACCTTCTGTGTTTTTCTCCTATACATACTGTCCATGGCCATACCCTCTGTACTTCTCTCCTGCACATACTACCTACTGCCATACCCTTTACTTTCCTCTCCTGCACATACTGTCCAATGTCATACCCTCCATCCTCCTCTCCGGCACATATTGCCTCCTGTCATATTGTCCACACTCTTCTCCTGAATATACTTCCCACTGTCATACCTTCCACATTCCTCTCCTGAATAACGGGGAATCGTCACTTCCGGATTTGGTGTGACATCATATCCAGGCTGGCGGTGAGAACGAGGCTTAGACCGCATGCCAGCGACAGAGGAACAAACAGATATCCGCACAAGCTGTACACACCACACATCTTATTTTATCTTTTTACCATCAATAAATTAAAATACTACACTATGGAACCTTTTAATTATGTCTCCTGTGGAGTCACTTCACCTACCCTTACCTCATATTAATTGGGGGAAACAAGTGGAGCGGTGGCAGCAGAGGAATTCTATCTTTGGGCATTCTAATCCCTTTTTGACCTTTCTGTAACAAGGGGTCAGAGACCTCTGGTGAGTGTACACCTATTACTTGAGCACTAGCGGTGAAGATAAAAAGACATCTCCATATTGAAGTCATTTATTGTGTTGGGAACAGTCACACTGGACTTTATTTATTCATCATTTTGTCATTTTTTACTATTATGTTCATTTTCTTTATGATTGTTTGTTGATGGATTATATCTATGCTAACAATCTATTTCATGCATCTATGTTTATTCACTATGGTTGATTGCAACTAAGTCTGTCTATACATGTGTTATGTGAGCACTATCCTATTTGTTTTTATGATTAGAGGTGTATTTTTCACTTTTGCAAAGGGGCAGCTACATTCTTTATTTTTTTTCATTTATCAGGGCCCTATACACTGGTAATATATTTTGCCCACTGTCATACCCTCCACACTCCTCTCCTTAATAAACTGCCCACTGTCATACCCTCCACACTCCTCTCCTCAATAAACTGCCCACTGTCATACCCTCCACACTCCTCTCTTGAATAAACTGCCACTGTCATACCCTCCATACTCCTCTCCTTAATAAACTGCCCACTGTCATACCCTCCATACTCCTCTCCTTAATGAATTGCCCACTGTCATACCCTCCATACTCCTCTCCTTAATAAACTGCCCACTGTCATACCCTCAACACTCCTCTCCTGAATAAACTGCCAATGTCATACCCTTCATACTCCTCTCCTTAATAAACTGCCCACTGTTATACCCTCCACACTCCTCTCCTGAATAAACTGCCCACTGTCAAACCCTCCACACTCCTCTACTGAATAAACTGCCCAGTTTTATACCCTCCACACTCCTCTCCTGAATAAACTACCCACTGTCAAACCCTCCACACTCCTCTACTGAATAAACTGCCCAGTTTTATACCCACCACACTCCTCTCCTACCCTCCGCACTCGTCTCCTGAAAAAACTGTTTACTATCATACCTTCCACACTTCTCTCCTGCACATACTGCCTCCAGTTATACCTCCACACCCCTCCCCTGACTATACTACCCACTGTCATAAGCTCCACACTCCTCTCATGAATAAACTGCCCACTGTCGTACCCTCTACACTCCTCTCATGAATAAACTGCCCACTGTCGTACCCTCCACACTCCTCTCATGAATAAACTGCCCACTGTCGTACCCTCCACACTCCTGTCATGAATAAACTGCCCACTGTCGTGCCCTCCACACTCCTCTCATGAATAAACTGTCTACTGTAATACCCTCCACACTCCTTTCATGAATAAATTGCCCACTTGCATACGTTCCATCCTCCTCTCCTGAATATGCTGCCCACTATCGTACCCTCCACACGCCGCTCCAGAATAAACTGCCCACTGTCACACCCTCCACACTCCCCTCCTGCACGTACCGCCTCCTGTTGTACCCTCCACACTCCTCTCCTGCATATATTGAAAGCTGTCATACCCTCTGCACTCCTCTCCTGCACATACTGCCCACTGTCATACCCTCTGCACTCTTCCCCTGCACATACTGCCCACTGTCATACCCTCTGTACTCTTCCTCTGCACATACTGCCCACTGTCATACCCTCTGTACTCTTCCCCTGCACATACTGCCCACTGTCATACCCTGCACACTTCTCTCCTGAATATACTGCCCGTCATACTCTCATCACTTGCCGTCATATGCTCTGCACTCCTCATCTTACCCACTAAAACAGTTTTCCAGCATTGTTCATATTATCCCCAAGTGTCCCTGTTCTGTAACATGCTAACTTTTGCTTATTTACTTTAAATGATAAACATGATTTTCAAAGCATGTAAATAAAATATATAACCACATGAATTTAGAGAAAATTTTTTAATTATTTCCTATTTTATTTTCTTAAACTGTTACGATATAATTTTATGTTGTGAAGGGAAGTATTAATCAATACAGAGCTTTTCCTAAATGTGCTTTAATCTTGTCCATGGCTACTGCGATTGATCCACGCAGTTCCAAGGAAACATGTAACGGGTCATGTGTGCATAACAAAGTGTCGCTATAGAAGATTTGCGGGAAAATCAATAGCGGCCCATAAGCACAAGCAATAATATATTGATGAGGTCAGGCAGAAAATGACACCCGGGACACTTTTTAGCCCCCCTTCTATGTTTACTCCGATCCATTTATTTAACCTAATAGCAGGCACAAATCACTGGGAGAGATCAGAAGGTTCATGTATGATGGTCTACTTCTTTCCATAATGGATGGGAAATCCAGAAAATATTTCAAGAAAGATGGATTCTCTCCCTGGAGAGTACAGTTCAGAAAAATAAAATGTTCTCACTAAACATGTTACAGTATGTTCTTACTAAAGGAAGTTTTTTTTTCCCCCTAAAAACAAGTTATTAAAAAAAAAAATGTAGGGGTCAATTTATTAATGTTTTTAGCCAAGATTCACCCAATTTTAGATAAAATTGTAAATCATGGGTTTAAGTTGTGTGAATTGTGGGTGAAAACATTAACTAAATAGGCCCATTAAAAGGAAGGATACCTTCAAAACGTAATTCAAAGTAATTTTAAACCTACACTCTAAAATCACACATAATCTTTACTAAATTTAAAGGTAATTTTCAAAATTTTAACCACTTCAATACCAGGCACTTATACACCTTCCTGCCCAGACCAATTTTTAGCTTTCAGCGTTGTTGCACTTTGAATTACAATTACACAGTCATACAACACTGTACCCAAACTAAATTTTAATCATTTTCCCCCCACAAATAGAGCTTTCGTTTGGTGGTATTTGATCACCTCTGGGATTTTTATTTTTTGTTAAACAAATAAAAAAAGACAGAAAATTTTGAAAAAAAATTTTTTTTTGTTGCTGTTACAAATCTTTGTAAATAAGTACGTTTTCTCCTTCACTGATGGGCACTGATGGGGCTGCACTGACGGGCACCGATGAGGTGGCACTGATGAGGTGGCACTGATGAGGTGGCACTGATGTTGGGCATTAAATGCTGCACTGATGGAGCACTGATAGGCGGCACTGATGGGCACTGATAGGTGGCACGGATGAGCACTGATAGGCGGCATGGATGGGCACTGATAGGCGGCATGGTTGGGCACTGATAGGTGGCACAAATGGGCACTGATAGGCGGCACAGTTGGGCACTGATAGATGGCACGGATGGGCACTGATAGGTGGCACGGATGGGCACTGATAGAGACACTGATGTACACTTATTGATGGTACGGATGGATGCCAATCAGTGCTAAACAATAATGCCTGCCAATCAGTGATGCCCATTGTGGGCACTGATTGGCATCCATTGTGGGCACTGATTGGCATCTATTGTAGGCACTGATTGGCATCCATTGTGGGCACTGTTTTGCATCCCTGGTGGACTAGGGTGGCATACCTGGTGGTGGGCATCCGTGGTGGTCTGGTGGCATTCCTGGTGGTCCAGTGTGGGCATCCTCGGGGGGCTGCACTGATAATCGATCAGCACAGACCCCCCCTGTCAGAGGAGCAGCTGATCGTCTCTCCTCTACTCGTGCGAGTGAGGAAAAGCCGATCACCGGCTCTAACTGTTTACATCATGATAACCTGTGATTGGACAGGGCTGATCACGTGGTAAAGTCCTTCCCCCAGCTTTTAGACAGCTGAGAACAGAGGCATTGTGATCACTTATAAAAGGAGAAAAGGGTATTTATATATATATTTTTTTTATATCTATACAAAAATGTTTTGCCTTCCATTTCTATTTTAAACTGAATGAGTTGTTGTACAAGGCGATTGTTGTACGTTGGGTACACACTATAAGAAAATCAGGTGAATGATCGGTTTTCCCTGATGTTGTACAGCAAGTCGGTACTGAGGATGAAAATAAAGTATGAAAAATCTCATAAGACAAAGGCTTTTTTTGTTGTTGTTGTTGTTTATTGTTTCTGATCATGCACAGCCTTTCGTATCTGCTTATTCTCGTACAGTACACATTAAATTGTTTGTTCTGTTCACGTACAATAAAATTTTGTCAAACAAAAAAGTGCCGCCTCTTCTAAAGGGAAAGGGATAAGAGAGGGAAAAGGGAAGGGAAGGGGGAGAAGGGAGACTCAATACATTTTTTTTTTTTTTTCATCACGGTCACTTATAGAAATACTCAGGGAACACATGGTGTACAAGCACATAATGTATAAAAAATAAAAAGGGGATTGCCTCCCCCTTTCTCGCCCCTTTTGGCTCTACCCACCCCATGCCCCACACCCCTCCTTTTTTTTTCTTTCTCCTGGGGAATATACTAGGGGGGGGTCCCCATAGTATCTGAATGTCTCCTTTTTTGAGATATGTTTGACTTAATGTTGTTTTTTGTATAATATTTGTGAAAAAAATTAATAAAGCATCATTAAAAAAAACAATACAAATTTTGAAGTTTGTCATTTGGAAAAGTCTGAACACGCACTATACGAAAATCAAACGATCGTTCCTGGTATGGAATTTTTCTTTTGATTTTCTCATAGCTTTGGATTCAGCAAATAATTAAAAAAAAAAAAGATAACAATAAAACAGCACAACAAGAAGTGAAAAATACAATGCAGTTCTACAAAAAAAAAAAATAGGGAAATACTTTAATATTTTCGAACATTAAAATCATATTTATAATAATGTCCCCTTTAAAATGCATTTCACGTGTTACAAACATACGGGAATGGCCCTGCTGGCTGTTATAGATTGAATGCTGTATTGAGCTGATTGAACAATGTATCTTTAAGCCGGCCGTATCATACATCAGTCATGCATTGTAGACGTATTTGCATCGTTAGAAGTCATTTAGAATGCAGAGTCCAGCACTGGTAAAGGAAAGCTCTGTAGTGATTGGAATACTTTGGAAATTAGTGTCTAATGGAGCTTGAACAGTTGTGCTGCACTGCTCTGTGCGGGGACTCCATCAGATCAGGAATGACTAGATATGGATCATGCGTTTAGTACTCCCAGGAGAAGCACAAGGGGGGGATTGCTGGGGTATTAACCCTTTGTCTGCTTTGTAGAGCTGAATTCAAAGTCACATACAAACCACTTGCTGACCGCCCTATAGCAGTTGTGTGTGCAAGATTACGTATGTATACCAGGGACGTGCAGTCAGGGGAGGCAGGTGAGGCAATCCCATGAACATAAAAAAAACCCAAAAACGATCGAGGTTCGAGGGCCGTAGCTTGGCAACCTGGGGTCACAGAGACCCACCACTGGTCAAAATTAGTGAGTGTACAGCTTGTATAACAGTGTAAATTTGGTGTCCCCTCAAAATAACTCAACATGCATCCATTAATGTCTAAACCGCTGGCAACAAAAGTGAGTACAACCCTAAGTGAAAATGTCAAAATTGGGCCCAATTAGCCATTTTCCCTCCCCGGTGTCATGTGACTTGTTAGTGTTACAAGGTCTCAGGTGTGAATGGGGAGCAGGTGTGTTAAATTTGGTGTTATCGCTCTCACTCTTTCATACTGGTCACTGGAAGTTTAACATGGCCACTCATGGCAAAGAACTCTCTGAGAATCTGAGAAGAATTGTTGCTCTACATAAAGATGGCCTATAAGAAGATTGCCAAGACCCTAAAACTGAGCTGCAGCACAGTGGCCAAGACCATACAGAGGTTTAATAGGACAGGTTCTACTCAGAACAGGCCTCCCCATGGTCGACCAAACAAGTTGAGTACATGTGCTCAGTGTCATATCCAGAGGTTGTCTTTGGGAAATAGACGTATGAGCGCTGCCAGCATTGCTGCAGAGGTTGAAGGGGTGGGGGGTCAGCCTGTCAGTGCTCAGACCACACCCTGCACACTGCATCAAATTGGTCTGCATGGATGTTGTCCCAGAAGGAAGCCTCTTCTAAAGATGCACAAGAAAGCCCACAAACAGTTTGCTGAAGACAAGCAGACTAAGGACATGGATTACTGGAACCATGTCCTGTGGTCTGATGAGACCAAGATAAACCTATTTGGTTCAGATGGTCTCAAGCGTGTGTGGCAGCAACCAGGTGAGGAGTACAAAGACAAGTGTGTCTTGCCTACAGTCAAGCATGGTGGTGGGAGTGTCATGGTCTGGGGCTGCATGAGTGGTGCTGGCACTGGGGAGCTACAGTTCATTGAGGGAACCATGAATGCCAACATGTACTGTGACATATTGAAGCAGAGCATGATCCCCTCCCTTCAGGGACTGGGCCGCAGGGCCTTATTCCAACATGATAACGACCCCAAACACACCTCCAAGATGACCACTGCCTTGCTAAAGAAGCTGAGGGTAAAGGTGATGGATTGGCCAAGCATGTCTCCAGACCTAAACCCTATTGATAATCTGTGGGGCATCCTCAAATGGAAGGTGGAGGAGTGCAAGGTCTCTAACATCCACCAGCTCCACGATGGCATCATGGAGGAGTGGAAGAGGACTCCAGTGGCAACCTGTGAATCTCTGGTGAACTCCATGCCCACGAGGGTTAAGACAGTGCTGGAAAATAATGGTGGGCACACAAAATATTGACACTTTGGGCCCAATTTGGACATTTTCACATAGGGGTGTACTCATTTTTTTTGCCAGCGGTTTAGACATTAATGGCTGTGTGTTGAGTTATTTTGAGGGGACAGCAAATTTACACTGTTATACAAGCTGTACACTCACTACTTTACATTGTAGCAAAGTGTCATTTCTTCAGTGTTGTCACATGAAAAGATATAATAAAATATTTACAAAAATGTGAGGGGTGTACTCACTTTTGTGTATGTAGTTATATATAAAATGCACTATTTATCTTTCAAAAAGTGTTTCCCAGTGTTAAACCTTTCATCCAATTTCTAAATTGCTGCATTTGCAAATTTCAAAAGCCAATATAAAGGAATAGTAGTGGTAAAAAAATGCACTTTTGGGTTTAACTCATTTTTTGTTGTTGTATAATTCTCTTTTAAGGGGGTGTGCCCTATGCCTACATACATATGCTAATGTGTGTCCCTCGTTCCTATTCAAAAAGTTGGGAGGTATGCCTTCACATCAATGCAACTCAGCACGGTGCGACTTTAGAAAAGGTTCATGTGCTACTTTGGTATGATTCAAGCACGATTTGGCACCATCGTGCCGGTTCAAACTAGTGCAATTACTGATGCGACTTGAGTTGCATGACAAGGGAAAACACATTATATTTAATGGTATTGGTTCTCTTCAATGCGATTCAGCACTTTGGAAAAGTCTCCTGTGCTACTTTGGTGCGATTTGCAGTACGATTGGGTCTCATAGAATATGCAAAGTCACATCAAAGTCGCACTGAAAATCACATCAAAATCCCATCCGAGACATAGAGGTCAATGGAATCACACAGAACTCTCCTTCCAGGCAAAGCAGCAGCAGCACCTTGACTGCTGGGGATGAAATCACATCAAAAAGTCACAGAAGTAAAATCATGTCTTGCTCACAAGTTGCATTACACATTAAACGCCCCAAAAACACATTGCACTAGTGTGCAGCAGGCCTAGGCCCTGGTTCACACTAGAATGTGTTGTGGGAAACCTGTGTTCCGTGCACTTTCCCACACCAGTTTCAGATTGGACTGCCCTGGATCACATAGTACAAAAACAACTATGTGATCCAGTTGCAGTGAGTTTCTAAAATTAGTAAATGCACTACTTGGTGTGTTGCATTGCGATTTGAGCCCATTCAAAATGAATGGGCTCAAACTGCACCACACTGAATCTTATGTGAATCACATGGCATTCCTGTGAAATTCATAGGCGATTCATATGCCCTGTACACACGGTCGGATTTTCCGCCAGAAAATGTGTGATAGGACCTTGTTGTCGGAAATTCCCACCGTGTGTAAGCTCCATCACACATTTTCCATCGGATTTTCCGACACACAAAGTTTGAGAGCTTGCTATAAAATTTTCCGACAACAAAATCTGTTGTCGGAATTTCCGATCGTGTGTACCCAAATCCGACGGACAAAGTGCCACGCATGCTCAGAATAAATAAAGAGATGAAAGCTATTGGCTACTGCCCCATTTATAGTCCCAACGTACGTGTTTTACGTCACCGCGTTTAGAACGATCGGATTTTCCGACAACTTTGTGTGACCGTGTGTATGCAAGACAAGTTTGAGCCAACATCCATCGGAAAAAATCCTAGGATTTTGTTGTCGGAATGTCCGATCAATGTCCGACCGTGTGTACGGGGCAATAGTGTAAATCAGGTTTTGGAGTCTATTTATAAAAAACATTGCATACAATGAGATACAAAGTAACAATTCTAGAGAACACAGGGAAATAGCAAATACATGTAACCATTAGTCTGCTACGTATTTTGGGGGACTTTTGGAAGGGCTTATGTTTTTTTCTTTGTAAATTCCACATTTGTTGTAGCACATCCTACAGCAAGTATGGAAAAAAAAGAATAGAGTTTCCCCTAAACGGCATACCTGAGCTTTGAGTCTGGTATGTGTTTTAAAGTTGACCTTCATACAAAAAAAAATATGTGAGGTTCCTCAGAAAATCGAATCAGAGCCTTGTGGACATATTTAAGCACTGGTGTAACCCCTTCCTAAGACCACCCATTTGCTTATGTGGCATTATGTGGCACTGCTTCGTTGGCATATAATACGAGCACGCTGCACTCCTAGCAGCACAGTTAGAATGCAAAGCGGCCTCTGCCTAGGCTCCTCGAAGGCCATGCCCTCTGACACATTTCACCCTGCCCACAGGACTTAGTCATAGAGGACCTTTATGACTAAGTCCTGTGTCTGGGGCGAAATGCATCAGTGGGCGTGGCCTGGGAGGAGCCTAGGCTGAGGCTGTTTTACATTCTAACTGGGCTGCTAGGAGTACGGTGTCCTCTGTGACAGACCAAACTGGGACAGAGGCATTTGGAGATGACTGCAGGCTAGCCTCCTACCTATTTATTATTGGTCCTGGAGTTTGAGGGGCTCTGTTCTTTGGGATATGCGTGCCTGGGGGGCCTTTAAAAGTAGTTTTACTTCAGATTCAAGTCCATGTATCCCCCCGAAACACACAGACTCTGAGAACTGAATACAGATTTGGGGCCTCTGTGTTTTGTTGGGGTATAGACAGCTCAAACAAGCATTCGCTGCTTCAACCCCCTCCTAGACTCAGAGACTCAAAGCACATGATTATAATCGGCACAAAAAAAACCTGATGCTGGGGTCTCCTGCTGATGTGTAATCTGTTTATTAAGGTGTTAGGTGTTTACTGTTAAGTGTATTTCTCCTATTGTGCAATTTCCCCATTGTGCGCCTCCTAGGTGTTATTCCCCATAGTTAATTGAGCCACCTATTGTTTCTGTCTGTTTGCTAATCCTCTTGTGTCTTGTGTCAACTTTACCTCATTACCTAAGCACTGTGGGATGTTTACCCCAATCTGTAATATTTGTTTTTATTGTTCATATGGTGACTGCCCCTATTTTTGAAGTGTATAAAATGCCTGTATTTCTGTGCAATAAACAGTCATTCCTTTGGTTTTTACCTCAACATCTTGTCTGTGTATGATGCGTGGGGTAAAGGGCTGGTATTAGCTATCAGTCTGCTGGAAGGGTTTGAAGGACACTTTTTGACTGAGGCACCCAGGCGGGGTGCCAGGTGGTCCATCATATTTGGTGGCAGCGGTGGGATGCTTCCTGCAGTATGGGACATCCAAACCACCACTGGGATCCGAGGTCTGATTTGCAGAAGACGAGAGGCACAGATACCAGCTGCCACAAAAGAGGAATTCGGAAGGAGGCTGCGAGAGATGTGGTTGCAGCCTCACAGGGGACCAGTGCCAGTCCAGGTTCTGCTGGGATGGCATGAGTCTGTCCGCTGGCAACTCTGGATGAAAATACTAGACCGTGAGCAGCGTCACCAGGGAAAAAATCTCACCTCCATTCAGGAAAGGTACAGGTTGCAGTACGAAGTGTGGGTGTTGCTATTGGGGGACAACCACACAAGGAGTGGATGGCTGAGTTTAGCAGGCTGGTTTGGCCAGAAAGCCCTCTGTTGGTATGTAGCCCAAGTGTTCCCTTGGACTGTGGATGACTGCCCGATGGAAGGCTTTGGCTATGGCAGGTTGGGGCTGTTGTACTGGAAGCTGTCAGAGAACCCAGATTTCAGGAGCGATCTGGAGTGGCGCTTGGAGGAAATTATAGATTACAGAGATCAGGTGCTGAACATCTCTTAGCTTTTCTGGGCACAGGAAGATTTGGAGGTTCTAGCCATTCAGTAATGGGAGCTGAACATTGCCTACAGGCAGCTGCTAGACTCTGCTCAGCAGCTGGACTGGGCTCCCTTTGCCTGGGACTATCATGAAGTACCACCTGACAGCTCTGAAATCCCAGCTGAAGTATCAGTAATTGGGCTGAGTAACAATGTTTTTGCCCACCTCCACCAGCAGCTATGGAAGCAGAGCTCCTATGATGGATGCAGCATGTGTTAACTCACCTTGATGTGGGTTGGGAATCTGGGTGATGAAGCAAAAGGCTTGTCTCCCTAGCAGAAGCAGAAGTTTGGGAACCAGGGAGAAAGTCCCTGAGAGACGTCTACCCAGCTGTAGTGTAGGGACTTGGGGGTGAATAAAGTCATCCTCGCTTCACAGCGGGAGTCCGAAAGTCCAGGAGATGGAGCAACTGGCTCATCTTCCTAGCGGAAGTTCCACAGTCTGGGAAAGGAGGTGGTCATCCTCCCTCCCCAGCGGCAGATCCACAGTCTAGGAGTAGAGGTAGCCATCTTTCCTCTCCAACAGTCAGCCAGAGAGAAGGATGTGGGGTCCCCAGCTGAAGCGCTGGCAACAGGGCAGAGCATCGATGGCCTCTGTCTAGCACCTACCATGTCAGGGAGTCGGGCAGTCGACCCCTCTCTCGCTACTGATGACAACTATTCCCTGCGGCCAAGAGTGGAGATCATGTGGACCGACTATGTGAGTTCGCTCTGCCTGACTAACACATGTCCAGAACATGTGGCGGTGTGGGACCTGGTTAGAGAACGTGGAAGACCCAACTGGAACAAGGGACTGCAAGCTAGCCTCTTGCCTACTGACTATGGGTGCTGGCATTTGAGGGGCTCTATTCTTTGGGAGGTGTGTGCCTGGGGAACCTTTGGAGTCGTTATACTTCGGATTCAAGTCCATGTCTCCCCGAAACATACAGACTCTGAGAACTGGAGGACCTGGATACAGATTTGGTGCCTCGGTGTTTTGTCACCTATTGTTTCTGTCTGTTTGCTAATCTTACTGATGTGATTAGTCTTGTGTCAACTTTATCTCATTACCTAAACTTTGTTTTAATTGTTCATTTGGTGACTGCCCCTATTGTTAAAGCTTATTAAAAAATTGTATTTCTGTGCAATAAACAGACATTCCTTTGGTCTTTACCTCAACATCTTGTCTGTGTTCGATGCTTGGGGTAAAAGGGCTGGTATTAGCTATCGGTCTGCTGGAAGGGCTTGGAGGGCAGGAGGCACTGTTTGGCGGAGGCACTCAGGCGGGGTGCCAAGCGGTCCGTCACATCCTCATATTATATCCTAATACAGCGGGCTTGAATTTGTTTTTTTATAGTTGCCGGGTCCCAAGCATTGTGGTTCACCAGAGCATCGACAGGCACTTGTAGTGACGCTGTAAGCAATTACATGGGGTCACTTAGTCCTTAGCAACTATTGACAGAAGTTGTCACATTGGTCCATGCTGAACTACCTAAACATTCTGCATTTGAAAACAAACTCCCGAACAACCAGCATTCTGTTCAAAGTTACATCTGGACCTAACATTGAGCTAATCTCTAGTGATGACACCAAGAGACAGTCCACTGCCAGAACATTGGGGAGTGTTGCCTGCCAGGGAGAGGAGGGTCAGGTAAGTAAAATCGCTTTCTACTTTCCGTAAACTAAATGAGCACTTAAAGCGGAACTAAATCCATTGATTTCATGGTTTAAAAAAAAACAGTTATATTCCTGGAATGCTAACTGTCACAGTTGCTTGTTTTCTCAACCAAACTGTCAAAGTATCATATGGCTGGTGTCATAATTGATCACATGTGCAGCACCATGGCAGCTGAAGATCAAACAGAGGCCAAGATGGCAGCTTCTCTGGCTGAAAACAATAGGAGGGTTTAGTTCTGCTTTTGTAGTGCAGATGCAGCCCCACTCCAAAGGATCATTTTCAAGTTTCTTGGAGTTTGGAGTGGGCTTTATTAATAATGCTATGGAAAAAAAATAAAGTTATTTTTGCCCATAACCAGCAGTGATGTGTGTTCCATTTGAAGCAAACATTTAATTTCAGGCAATGGTAAGTGACAGCATTCCTCCCCGCTTACATCCTTCCTGTTTACAAACTCTCCTCCGTGAAAAAGTGAGAGAGGCACGACATCTTGGCCACGTGTTGGACCCGCGCTGCCTCTTCCAGGCTCTCCTCATTATTGTCCTCTCTCAGTATAAATAGCGTGAACATATTTGTGTTTCCGTACACATGCCAAACATCTGCGGGAATTACAGTTGATGGTGCACTTCAGACGCACCAAACATCTGTCACTTCAGTTTAGCAATGTAATTAAAAAAAAAGAAAAAATATGCAACATATTGAAGAAGTTGAAAGCCTTTTCCGAGGTGCTGTGCCTGCCTTCATCCTGTGCCAGCTGATCACTCAGCAAAGGAATTTACTGCCATCTTTCCTGGTTGTTAGAATTAAATATTCAGACCTGCTTTCCTCTGTGCTGGGTACTTTGGGATGTCGTGTTAAAGTGACACTAAATTATATCCTTATTCTCCAAAACAAATCCATATACATTATATTACCAAATGTATTGGGACCCTTTACACGCACATGAACTTTAATGGCATCCTAGTCTTAGTCCGTAGAGTTCAATATTGAGGTGGCCCACCCTTGGCAGCTATAACAGCTTCAACTCTTCTGGGAAGGCTGTTCTCAAGGTTTAGGAGTGTGTCTATGGGAATGTTTGACCATTCTCTGCTCTAATTCATCCTAAAGGTGTTCTATCGGGTTGAGGTCAGGACAGTCAAGTTCCTCCACCCGAAACTCGCTCATCCATGTCTTTATGGACCTTGCTTGGTGCACTGGTCCAAATCATTTGGTGGGGGAGGGATTATGGTGTGGGGTTGTTTTTTAGGGGTTGGGCTTGGCCCCTTAGTACCAGTGAAAGGAACTCTTAAGGCTTCTGCATGCCAAGACATTTTAGACAATTTCATGCTCCCAACTTTGTGGGAACAGTTTGGGGATGGCCTCTTCCTGTTCCAACATGACTGCGCACCAGTGCACAAAGTAAGGTCCATAAAGACATGGCTGAGCGACTTTGGGGTGGAGGAACTTGACCTGCCTGCACAGAGTCCTGACCTCAACCCAACAGAAAACCTTTGGAATGAATTAGAGAGGAGACTGCGAGCCAGGCCTTTTCATCCAAAATCAGTGCCTGACCTCACAAATGCGCTTCTGGAAGAATGGTCAAACTTTCCCATAGACACACTCCTAAACCTTATGGATAGTCTTCCCAGAAGAGTTGAAGCTGTTATAGCTGCAAAGAATGGGCCAACTGAATATTGAACCCTACGGACTAATACTGGGATGCCATTAAAGTTCATGTGTGCGTGTAAAGGTAGGGGTCCCAATACTTTTGACAATATAGTGTATATCCAATACTTGATGGCCCCGTAGTCTATTGAATTTTGACACCTTGGCACTGTGTCCTCCTGGTACCTAGCCTAACCTACTAGCTCCAAGCTAGCACACACACATTCAGCACAGCTGCTAGTGTGACTGCCTCCCCCGAAAATTTTAATAAATTACAACTTACCTGTCCTTAGACGTGATGGCTTTACTTTTTTCATGACTTTAATCTCCTTATTTTCACCTGGTGATCCTCCAATGGTATATTCAACAGACCACAAGGTAACGGATAAGACAAGTTCACTGCTAGGCTGTATTCACACCTAGAGGTTTGGAAAACACAGGCAAAAATGCGTGTTTCTGCCCAAGTTTTCAGAAACCCGCTACAAACATGGCAAAACACGGAACACGCTTGTGGTGCCATTATTTCCTAATGCCATTAATTTCCTAATGGCACCCCAAACATGGGCAGCAGTCCCGAGTATTGTTGCATGTTTTTGTTGTGACAAAACATGCTAAAAAAAAAGGGCGACAAAGTGCAGGATGCAAATACGCTTGACTCAGTGCCAAACAAAGGTACTTGAGCTACTTTGTGATGTTTGTCCCTCGTAGGGAAACTCATTAAGGGAATGGGCTTCCTTATGCTGTCGAGTACAAAAACACAAGCAGAAGGCGCTTCTAAGTGCAGTAACATCAGAATATTTATTGCCTCAAAACAGATTAAAAACACCTACTAGAAACAGAAGATATATAAGCTCATCAAATCTGATTTTGATCTGACAGCAGGCTCTGTCCCAGAGGGATATCTCGACGTGGGTAGCAGTGCTGAATGGGGGATCCTTGGCCAGCCAGCAGTGGAGAACCATGTGGAGTAAATCCAGGAAGAGCAGCGCTGATGTCAGAACCAGCGTGAAACACAGGACCCAAAAGTGACATCAGGGGGGTGCGTGTCAAGACTTGCCCGTTAGCTTCTTCTTCATGCTGTGGATAGCAAACAAGTGGAAAGACTATATAAAGCAGTGGGAGCATGGCTATAGTCCGAAGGCCGGCACTTAGAAGCGCCTTCTGTCTGTGTTTTTGTCCTTACCAGAGAGTTGCTTCCCTTTTTTTTGGAGTGCTGCTGAAGTGCTTTTTCCAGGACTACTTGCCTAGTGCTTGATGGATAGTTCTCCCAGAGCGCCCTATATCTACTAGTCTTTTCCTTATGCTGTCGCATGACAAATCCACGAAAAAATGCACCAGAAAAAGCTATGTATTGCGCCACGCAGGTGTGAATGGGGCCTTAGGGTTTACATATCCTTTAATCTGGACCAAATACCAGCCAATGGCACAGACTTGTTAGCAGCTGCTGGATATTGCAACAACTGATAAGCTTGTGAGAGTCCTTTACATCTATATATTTTTTGTTATCCTGTTCAGATTCAGTAGCTTCTATCCTTTGGGCACTGATGAAGGGGCAAGGCTTAACCCCCAAAACGCGTTGGACTTCTATACAGTTTCCAGTTTCTGACCTTTGATTAAAAAATGTATTAACGACTCGATTCTTCTTTCTGAACATCACACTGTCCACAGGAAGCAAATCCCAGGAGCTCTATATAGTCAAACAGACCAGATGTTCCACACATGTTGGTGACTCACTCAATAGATGAAGGGTTACCATACATGCTGAGTGTGAGCTGAACTCAAAAGCAGGTCACAGACCGGATAAATACGATAAATGCTTCCAAAATAGCCGTGTCGTTTAAAGATCTCCTATTTGCTAGTAAGTATATGAGATAATTACAATGGGTCTGTTGCAAATGATGCTAATGCGTGGCTATGGGAGCAAATTTTACCTTTATATTTTATTATTAACGTATAAGGCAATTTTTTTGTTTTGTTTTTGAGTGGAGTTTTTTTTTATTTGCTGTCTGAGTCCCCGTTAGGAAGATTCACCCTCTCTTTTCATCCTGATGATCATTATCAACAAAAGCGAAAGGAAATCCCAAATTTTGGATTGCCACCCAAACAGGAATAGAGGGGTAATCTTCCAATGGGGACACTAGTTTTGATGACCCGGGGATAACCGGGGATTTCCTCACTTTGGATAGATTTCCTTGCACTTCCTATTTGGGTTATGGGACAGGAAGTGAAATCTCACCAATGGGATCCAAGCAAAAGGAAACCTTAAAAGAGTTATGTAGCACCGTCTAGTGCTAGAATAGGTATAGAAAAATGTACTTGACTCATGGTTGTTGGGTCAGGGTTCAAATTCAGGTTAGGCTGGAAGGTCTCTATCACCTCCCACTGGTTCTGGAGGTTACATGAAACTTCTAGAAACTAGTGGGCGGAGGTATAGAGACGACGATCTGAATATTTATGGGAATATGGCCAACCCCCAGGCAGGAGGCCTGGCAGGGTGGCTGAACCAGCCCATAAATATTGAGGATCCTGGCCAGCAGGGAAGTTGGGTGTAAGATGGAGTGCTGTGTATGGCCTTGAAGGGGGCCCTGGAAGAAAGGGGAGTCTGCCTCTAGGCTGGAGGTTGGAAGAGGTTGGAAGAAGGAAGGAAGCTCAAAGAGGGATCTCCACTGCCCTGCAGTTAGGGTTGCTCTCTCATCCCTTTAAACCCGAACACATGAATTACACAGGTTTTGAGGCTAATTTAATGTAGATAAGGCACCAAGTGAGTTTATTTACCACCTTAATCAGCCACAGAACCTGTGTAATTAATATGTGTTCGGTTTTAAAGGGATGAGGTGGCAACCCTACCTGCAGTTCACCGGGGAAGGACAGCCTGTGAGCCTTGAAAGAAACTAGCCCACCAAAAGGCCTGAAAGCAGTACCACCTACAGCTACAGCTATAAGGCAAGGATAGTGTGAGTACCTCTAAACCATCAGGGCCTACAGGGGAGAGAGCTGCTAGGTGCCATACCCAACCAGTTCTCCCTGGTAGAGCTTCAATTCTGTTCTGGAATCCCTTGCTCTGGGAAACTCTTCAAGGCAGCCAGGTGGGCTGGTAGTTTCTAGCTGGGGTCTGAAGAGGTTCATTTAAAGGGGACCAAGTGCTCCTTCACAGAGACTGTGTTGCTGATCCATTAAGAGACAGAAGCCACTCCGGAGGGAGTAGAAAGTCCAAGATCCAGCTTTGTATATTGTTGTACAGAAATAGGAAGTTTTTTCCTCAAAGTTTGTTTTAAGTCAAGTTGAGCATCCCATATACCCCTAGACCCCATTCAAGTTATTTACCCAAAATAAAACACCAAAAACAAGCCCATGGACTGGTTACTAACTTTGGATGTAAGTTGGAAAAATATGTGTTGCCTGCTTGTGCATACTTTAGGGGGACCCAAAACCTCAGTGCTACAGTTATAACCCTCCCTCACTCTATCCAAAATTAAAAAAAATCTTGTCTTCAGTTCTACTTTATTAATAGGAAACAAAACCAAATTCATTCACACTAGTCACTGGACTTTAAAGGATAACTAAACCCAAAAACAAAAATGCTAGATACTGAAGCTTTGAGTCCTTGGATGTGGTGACTGCATTTGTTTTTTGTTTTTTCAAGCCAAGGACATTTTCAGCAAGTACAGAAAATACCTGTTGAACCTGTCAGAAATGCAGTTTCCTTATCACTTTCTGTGAGCTGCACTGAAGAATATCTTCCTTCCTAGCTATCTTTTGTAAAATAACCAATTGCCCTGCCTTCCATGTAATTGTGATTTAAGAAGAATTCCAGGTATGGATATCTTTACATAGTTACATTGGTCCACCCAGGGCCAGTGTAACATTACCATACCTATGGATTCCCTCTAGAAGCTGGAAATCATTATAGTAGCCACCATAACTACAGTTATTGCTGCTAGCTTCCGGGTTCTGTGCTGAGTGGCAATCCTACTGCATTGTGTATCTAGGAGGATGCCCACTCTGTGATCGAGGCCAGTAATTGAGAACCCAAATTGGAGGAACAACACACAGTCCAGAACAGGGTTCAACGATTCTTGAATTGTAGGGTTGTGGGTAAACAGCCAACAGAACAACAGTAGTTGGCAATCACTAGCACTAGTACAATATCTATAGCAACTGTAGAACTACTGTAGAAGGGCAGTGCTATTTTTTAGAATTGTCTACACTAAAGATGGCCGCCAAGGTCATTCAGTGTTCCCGCATCCAATCGGACTGCTGTTTCCCTGATGACACCTACAGAGCCTGCAGAGGAGCAACCTACAGCAAGGAAGGTAAAATGCACCTGCCTACAACTCAGCACGGGCGCCATACAGAGGATGATTTGCATTTTCTTAATGAATGCAAAACATTCTTTGATTGGTTGAGGTGGAGGGTGTAACAACTCTGACCGCCTCTCCACCTCATCCAGATTATGCTTTGCATTAAATGAGGAAATGCAAAGCTATCTCTAAATGGCAGCGGTGCCGAGCGGGTGACTTCCTGTGTTCACAATGCAGCAGGCAGCCACTCAGCACCAGTTCCAGAAGCATGTGGAGATCACTGGAGTAGCAGTGCCAACTACAGCGATTTCCAGCTTCTAGAGGGATCCCACAGGTATGGTACATGCATAGTTACATTGGTTCACAACTGGACCAATGTAATGCCTCGTACACACGGTTGGATTTTCCGACGGAAAATGTTCGATGGAAGCTTGTTGTTGGACATTCCGACCATGTGTAGGCTCCATCGGATATTTTCCATCGGAATTTCCGTCACACAAAATTTGAGAGCTGGTTCTCAAATTTTCCGACAACAAAATCTGTTGGCGTTAATTCCGATCATGTGTACAAAATTCCGACACACAAAGTTCCACGCATGCTCGGAATCCAGCAGAAGAGCCGCACTGGCTATTGAACTTCATCTTTCGTCGTACGTGTTGTACGTCACCACGTTCTTGACGTTCGGAATTTCCAACAAGATTTGTGTGACCGTGTGTATGCAAGACAAGTCTGAGCCAACATCCGTCGGAAAAAATCCATGGATTTTGTTGTTGGAATGTCCAATCGTGTGTACGCGGCATAACTGTGTCAAAATACCCATAACTGGAATTCTTCCTTTACCCCTTCGACTGCCTCCATGCTCTTTAAAAGTTCTAAAAGCCGGGAGGCGGAGGCAGGCATTTGCGTTATGTGCCCGCTGTGATTGGCTGTCACAACGGTCACATGATCAAATCACAAGTATGCATCGGGAGCTTACCGATCATCACCGGCTACCGCGCTGGTAGCAGCGAGACTGCATATATGCATGCTGCTGGTGTCAAGAGGTTATAGGATACAGACATGTAGTCCATATCAGGAGAGCAGCCTAGGGTGACAACCATGGCCCCCTCCATAGATACAGTGTAGGAGTAATGTAGCCACCCAGGGGCTGAAAGTGTGTTATCTGCAGGATTACCAGGTGAAAATGTTGTGATAACTTGTTTTGTTTGAGACATTTACCATAGCTCCCAGCTGTCCCTCATTTGAGACCAAATCCCTCTGTCCCTCATGTAGCCTCAACTGTCCTTCTTTGTAGTCTAATGTGTACGCCTCTATACTATTTTACAAAAGAAGTGTTATCCTGCACTAAGCTTTTTATCCAACCTCTGTTATTTTCATATAGAGGTAAAACAGAGGTAAAAAAAAAAGCACTTGGGTGTTTTAGCTAATTATTTTCTGCATATTCGACCTTTGTGGCCCCTGGGCAGTGTCCATTTTGTACATACTATGTGCTATAAGGTGTCCCTTTTCATCATTTCACAATGTTGGAAGCTATGCATTTACTGATTATTCTTGAGCTATCCATCGGATGTTGGAGCCAATCCTAAATGTTCATGATCTCAGTTTAGATTGTCTATGTGGAAGAGATATCTATTGCAAAGTAAAACAAATGTGAAATACTCTCATCAAATCCATAAGGATATATACATTTGGGATAGACTGTTCAGCAAAGATGAAAGGTTTTGTTTAAGAATAATTATTAACACACATGGTGAAATGGGCTCCATGGACTCTTTTGTCTTGATGTAAAAGTTTTATTGAGATACCCAAAGGCTGGTTACTATACATATATCTGATAGACAGGCCTGTGCACATGTTTTATATATATTTATATATATATATATATATATATATATATATATATATATATATATATATAAAATATGCATATATATATATAAAACTCAGCATTAACAGCGCTAGCAGAATATCTAGAAATATTCAGTGCAATAAAATAACATTCAGTGGGCTATACACATCGCCCACACAAAAAGTGTGCCACGTCAAAGTCCATGCACAAGTCCATTAATCAGTGTACGGTGCCGTTTCCCATCGGAAGTTTAAACAGCAAACGTTCCTTTCCTGAATACCGTCACCAATCCACCTCAGGAACACCCCTTTGGTACTACACTCACCGCAATTAAGAATTAGATAAGCCTGATATCTCCCCAAGGGTATTGGAAAAATTGGACACTCTCCCAAGGTTACCAAAGATCCCTCCTGGAACGGCTCAGCTCAGCAGGTGGAACATAGAAAAACACAAGGGAATGATGACATCATGGAACTGATGACATCATCCACCACCGAGTCCTGACAGAATCTCGCAGTCTTAGATAACAAGCCCAGCAGCGATACGATCTTCAGATGCACAGAGGTCTCATTCTCCTTATAGTTGAGTTCCAGAAGGATCCCCACCACTCCTTCCAAGCTCTCCGCCTCCACGGGTTTTCGTGCAAACTGCAGGAGGTACTTCAGATGGCCAGCTGGCGAGGTGGCCTTGCACAGATCGATGTGAAGTGCGGCCGACTTGCTGGGCTTGGTCAGCCGGAGCTTCTTTGCCGGGAGATCCTCAAGTGGCTGCAGTTGTAGCACTTTGGTGAACTCCTCATACACCCGTTTCTATAAAACGGGTGTTTAAGGGAAATAAATATAATAATAAATATAATATGACTTTTTTCTCAGAGAATAGGTGCAGGTACTCCCCCTTTCAGAGTTACCCCTTTTCTCTGTCTCCTACTCACCTCTGAGCACTTTCCCTTGGTTTCACCTTTTACCTAGAGAATACAGAAAAGTATCATTTTTCGGTGGTAAGTAGTATGGAATTTGCTAATGAAAGGCAGTAAAATAGGTCCCCTGCAGTCAGTAATAATAGCCCCCCAGAAGCAATAGATCCACACAGTAACTATAGATCCCCCAGCAACAATAGAATCCCCTCAGCAACAACAAATCTCCCCAGAAACAATAGATCCCTCCCAGCAACTATAGATCCCCCAGCAACAATAGATCTCCCCAGAAACTATAGATCCCCCAGAAACAATTCATCCCTCCCAGCAACAATAGATCCCCACAAGAAAATATCCCGAGCAACAATAGATCTACGCCAACAACGGTGGATCTACCAGTATCCAACATCAATAGACTCTCCAGCAGCCAGCAACAATAGATCCCTCCCTCAACAGTAAATCTCACCCATCAACAATTGATCCCTCACCAACAGCAATAGAGCCCCCAGCAGCCAGCATCAATAGACTCTCCAGCACATCCCAGCACCCCTTGGCACATTCAGTGCTGGAGCTGCCAGAACTACGTTCCCCTGCGCTAATAAAAAAGCCCTGTATATATATATATATATATATATATATATATATATATATATAGTGATTGTGTTCTGATATTTGATGTGTGCCTTTTAGGCGATATTAATTTAGAAAATTATTAAAAGGTACATTTTAAATATTTATGGTGGTGGTGGTTGTGGAAGACTTTTTGAGTATTTTTCTGGTTTTAGGTGTCTGTAGAGGAGAAGATTCCCTATACTTTCCATTGTGGTATAAGGACCTCAGGAGCGGGACATGAGGTGAAACTTCTCCATTGAAAACAGAGACAGCAATCAAAGTGATTGTAAAGTCTAGAATTCTTCAAAAATAAAATCACAAACATGTTATACTTATCTGCTTTGTGCAATAATTTTTACACATAGCAGCCCTGAACCTCCTCTTCTGGGGTTCCCCGCCAGGGCTCCTGGCTCCTCCCCTTCTCTATGTGCCCCCATAGCAGCCTTTTTCAACCAGGGTGCCCAGGCAACCTGGGGTGCTTTCAGGTTTCTTCAGGGTTGCCCTGGCAAATATGCCTAAAATTCTCCAAAATTTGTATACAAGCCAGCAACTGGATCAAACCTACTTGGACAAAGCCACAGGTTTTCAATGTGCACCATTACAACATTCCAGCTACTGCCGTCCCAACGACAACCAATAATGCCATCGATTGATAAGGAGGACATTGGGTGCCTGCACAGCATCCTTGTTTGCTCCTCCACTTCCCCTCTCCGTCACCACTGGGGTCACATTAGCTTAATGATGGAGAGAAACTGAGGGAGAAGAGAAACATTGGAATACTAGTCAGTACCCGTGTGCAAAGGTGAATTGCTTTGGAAGAATAAATCACCAATAACGTTGGGTGTCCTACAATATGTGGATGTTTCTGCATTATGTAAAACTATTTGTTTAGTTTTTTACATTTTAAAATGGGGTGCCTTGAGACTATGTGCATAATTTTAAAGGGTGCCTTGCTGGAATAAGGTTGAAAAGACAATGCCCCATAGGAAGTGTTTGTTTTTTTGTCAGTGACTCCCATTAGAGAGATCAAACATCCCTTCCTACTCTGACCAGAAACAAGAGGAAATCTCCCCAAAAGAGACAGCAATATAAACCTGGCAAATGCTGTAACCCTTTCCCTCTCTATCCAAAAATAATTTTGATGATGTAATTTCATGCTTATGATTGAAAAGTAATATTTTTTGCCGCTTTCCAATTCTTAGATGTGGTGGCTGCATTAGTTTTATTTTTTTAGGTAATACGACAAAATACTGGGACTTTTCAGGTGCAACACAAATGTATTACACATACAGAATTTCTCTTTCTAAAAGTGTTTCATTGTCTAGCAAAAAAAAGTTTTAGGGCTAAATATATTTCCTGCAATTACAGGGGAAAAAATGTGGATCCTGTCAAAAATGCAGTTTCCCTGTAACTTCCTGTGCACAGGACTGAAATCTCAAACAATTTCATTTGTTTTCTCAGCAAACTTTTGTGAACTTCAAAGCAATACCCTTCATCTAATGGAGATAAGAAGAGGAAGAGGTGTTTGTAGTCCAAATCAAGCAATCAGACTAGGGTGCCACCGCAACTCCTCTATAGCTCAAGTACAAAGAGAGACGATTGTCACTCTAGAACACTGATCTCCAAACTGTGGCCCAGGGGGCCAGATGTGGCACATTGCTTGCCTTCATCCGATCCTTCGGGCACCATTCCATCTACTGACTCCAACAACTGGCCATTATTCCTCCACTGACACCAACGATGGGGCACTATTCCTTCTACTGACACCAATGGGTCACTATTCCCCCTACTGACACCAATGATGGGGCACTATTCCTTCCACGGACATCAACAATGGGACACTTTTCCTTCCACTAATGGCAACAATGGAGCACTATTCCTCCCACTGACACCAGTGATGGGGCGCTATTTCTTCCACTGGCACCAGTGATGGGGCACTATTACTCCTACTGATACCAATGATGGGGCACTATTACTCCTACTGATACCAATGATGGGTCATTATTCCTCCTACTGATACCAACGATGCGCCACTATTCCTTCCACTGATAACAATTTTGGGGAACTATTCCTTCCACTGACACCAGTGATGGGGCGTTATTTCTCCCACTGACACCAATGATGGGGCATTATTTCTTCCACTGATAACAATGTTGGGGCACTATTCCTCCTACTGATACCAACGATGTGCCACTATTCCATCCACTGATAAAAATGCTGGGGCACTATTCCTTCCACTGATACCAATGATGGGGCACCATTTCTCCCACAGAACATCAACAATGGGGCACTTTTCCTGCCACTAATGGCAACAATGGGGCACTTTTCCTTCCACTAATGGCAACAATGGGGCACTATTCCTCCCACTGACACCCATGATGGGGCGCTATTTCCCCAACTGATACTAGTGATGGGCTGCTATTTCTCCCACTGACACCAATGATGGGGCACTATTCCTCCTACTGATACCAATGATGGGGCATTATTCCTCCCACTAATACCAAGGATGCGCCACTATTCCTTCCACTGATAAAAAAATGTTGGGGCGATATTCCTTCCACTGATACCAATGATGGGGAACTTTTCCTCCCAATAACACCAAGGATGGAACAATATTCCTCCCACTGACACCAACAACAGGGCACTATTCCTTCCATAATACCAAAGATGACGCATTTTCTACTAGTCAGTTAAAAGTCAGTAAACTGTCCCTTTGTTTAATAAGTTTGGAGACCCCTGCTCTAGAACATAAATTGGGTTATTTAGATATTTTTTGACTGTTTTTGCAGCACTGAATCAGATCACTTGGACATTTTCGATCTCTACAGTAAATGCTGTTTGTGTAACTTTTGGTTGAACAAGTAAACTGATTGTTTTAAGCTTTTGGCATTAAAAAGAATTGGTTCCATGAAAGTCATTTTACCTTTGGTTTACATCAGTCTAATGAATGAAAATGATTGAATGGAACCGGACATAATGTTGCTGTGTGTACGGCTAGTGTTAGAATCTTACAATTGAATGCACTTTCGGTTTAAAGGAACCTGTCACCTTGCCCATTTAGGCCACCCCTGAATCCACTGATACCTAACTTCCTGATCCGTGTTCAAGCATCACAAACAATTCCCCGACACACTGTCCATCTAGACAACAAAAAACCTTACAAAATTTTTCCAACATATCAGTTAGAAAAAACAACGAAGATTTCCGTTGCATACATTTACAAATACCTATGAAACCACACTGCCCCATGAAGGTTCCTCTTTAAAGAGTAGATCCTTACTCAAAACTAGTTCCCAATTATGGAACATATATAACAACACATGAACTGAGAGCAGGTTTACCTGGAGGCAGCCCCCTCCTCATGGTCTGTGATAGAACTTTCAGAGGATTAAGACATGACAGGGTTTGGCCTTGGAAATTGACCAGTCAGGCCCAAATACTGCATCCTAGGAGGAATAAAAAGTCACGCACTCCCCGAATCCAAAAGTAACAAGTATATTGAAGGGATCCATCTTGTTTTTTTTTAAAGTTGAACATTTTAAAGTATAACTAAAGGCAAAACTTTTTTCTTTAGTTTTGGATAGAGTGGAGAGGGATTAGAACCTCTGTCAGTTTTTATTGCCGTCTGTGTCCCCATTAATGAGATTCATCCTTTCTATTTGTCCTGTTTACTGTTATCATTGAAGGCGAAAGTAAAAGAAAATACCCAGAAAAGAAATCTTCCAATGGTGAACTGGGGGTCCCCAAGGAATTCCCTTAATTTGGAGGTATCTACTCTCAATTCCTGTTTGGCAATGGGACAGGAAGTGATGGGAAATCTCCGCAATGGAACACAGATGGCGAAAAATAATCTGAGAGGGGTAATACAAGGGGCGAACTGACCATTGAGCCACTCGGGCACTGCCCGAGGGCCCTGGGCCACTAGGGGGCCCCATCAGGGTTGCCAGCCTCAGTAAAACCAGGGATAGTATGTATAAATCTGTGTTTTTTTTTACATCTGTCTGTGTATACTGTGTGTACATGTATGTGTATACTGTGTGATTGTATACTGTGTGTGTGTATACTGTGTGGCCCCATAATCTCTGATTGCCTGGGGGCCCCAAAATCTCCTATTGCCCGGGGGCCCCATGAGTTATCAGTCCACCCCTGGGTAATACCCTCCCTTGTTTTGCCTATACTTCTACTTTAACAACGAAAAACCATTTTAGAGCTTTAGTCAGGCGACTTTGCCTAGGCTGAGTTGATGTCTGCTGCAGGTGGAAGGACTCATTTACTGAATCTCCTCTACTCCAGGGATCAAACTGTATATTGTAACTTTGTAGCACTCGCTCAAAAGTGAGAAGCTGTGGTAGGGGCAGATCTTTGTCAGACATTTGGGAACACAGCCAGAGACTGCTGAGGCATCAGGATTTCCGTGACTGTATCATCTCTAAGCCTTCATCTCAGTCCAGGAAGCAGACGCTGACCCTGGATGATGCTTAGGCAAAGATGTCCCAATCTTCTGGAGAAAAGCAGATGATGTGATTTCTGTGAGAGGTTATTAATACCTGGAAGTGTTACACTTACACATTACTTAGCATACATGCACTTAATTTATAAAACATATGATCCTGAGTCCACTTTATGCCTGAGGATTTGCCATGTAACCCTCAAACTCAAGACAGCAACTTCATAGGAAATCTCTAAGGACATTGTCTGCATTTCATTTGCAAGATAAGTTGACAGCTGACATAGTTAAGGACCTCCACTTGAAGATCCCAGCAAACTCACTTGATATCCTTTCAAGTAACGCAAGTGATACCAAGCGAGGTCTGACTCCGGGTGCTACTCTTTTATATCTCATTCAGCCCCGGTAATGACTTCCACATGCAAGTTCATGTTGAGCAGTGATCACCACCATGTCAAGGTCATTAAGCCAAGCAGGCGAGCCTCCCTGCCAAACAAAACATTACGTTTTACACTTGCATCTGGCCTGACAATAAACAAGTTGACAAATACGGTTTTGCCGTAATGAATAATGGGTATTTACATTACTCTTCTTAATGCAAACCGTCTCACAGAAACAAAGTATCTCTGGCCATCTGTTCAGAGCAATCAGCGCTGATTATCGAATGAGCCGTTACGGAAAAAGGTCATTGCTTGGTGCACCTCTGAAGCAATTATAAGCAGGTTACAATTCTGACGGATGGATAAAAGAAAAAAGTAATTTTTTTTTGTTATATGTTTATTTATTTTTTTCAGCAATTTTTTTTTTATTTGCCATTCTTGCATGTAGACGTTCATTTTGATACAGCTCAGATAAAACGATTTTTTAGGGTGGAATGGAAATGGAACATTGTGTATGAGAGTACATAAGGCTCAATGACAGTTTGGTCCCGCTCTTTAGTAAGCTTTATTAACACAAGGAGACTCTGGGAAAGTGGTCAATGTATCAAGCTCATCAATGGACTGAAGGGAATTTGTGAAAGCATTTAGAGAACACTGTAACATGATGTAATCCTCTTTGGCTGCGTAAACCGAAATATGAAAAAGGACAACCATGGCCAAGGACTTAATGACCAACCTAGAATGCTGCAGCATAATTGTTTTCATCGGGACAAAAGAATGTGCTTAGAATTATATATATGTTTTTCAAATTAAGTTTCTATAAAAGTATACATAAAATTCATGGTTTTGTTTAAAAAAAATAAAGAAGAACAAAAAAAATAAATAAAAAGCAGTCACTACCAGTAAGCCGTTTATGATACCCAGAAGGTACTACAATTGGGCTAAGGTCAAAACGTCAATCAGACAGATTAAGAAAGTTAATCTGGATGTGACTGCAGTCTCTTTTCACATGATTCTGTTTTCTGCTCTGAGGACTTTGAATTGAGTAGGGATTGGTTAGAACCCGTGTTAGGTTTATTATACAGTCTATGTTCTCATTAGAGAGATCCACCCCCTTCATTTGTCCTGGGGACCTTGTTTTTTCAAATCAGGCCCACCCCCCCTTATGACTGGTGATCTGATGACTAGTGTGGGGTAAAGTTCAAGAAGCAACAGCAGAGGTCGAGAAGATCAACAGAATAAAGTCAGAGCAGGGAGGCCCTTGCACTGCAGTTCCTCAGGTACAGCTTCCTCTCCAGCAAGCCCTAAGAACAGTGGTCTCCAAACTGCAGCCCACGGGGCAGATGCGTCCTTTTGCTTGCAATTATCAGGCCCTTGGGGCACTATTTCTCCCACTGGTAGAAGGCACTTTTCTTCCCACTGACACCAACAATGGGATACTTTTCTTCCCACTATCACCAATGATAGGGCAACTTTCCTCCCAATTACACTAATGATGGGGCATTATTCCTGCCCCTGACACCTATGATGAGACACCATTTCTTTCACTGACACCAGCGATAAGGCACTATTCCTCCCACTGACACCAATGACGGGGCACTATTCCTCCCACTGATAATAACACTCCCACTATTCCTCCCACTGATGCCAACACTCCTATTGACAGCCAAACATGTACATTGCTGGCACCAGGGCACTTTCTACTCCCATTGGCCACAGTCCGGCCCCCCTAAAGTCTAAAGGACAGTAATCTGTCCCATTGTTCAGAAAGTTTGGGGACCCCTGCCTTAGAAGAATAATGAGCCACGAGGGAGCATTATAATGAACACTTACTACACTGCTAAGGAAAACACCCCAAATCTGATAGCAGAAAAATAGCAGTCCACAGGAGCAGGAGTGGACAGAATACACCTTAGCGCAAGGGTTCTTGACTGGGGGTAGCCATAATCCTTGGGGTATAGGAATGGATCTCTGAATATAAAAAAATAAATAATGTTTTAGCAAAGGATGATGTCCCTGATTTCCCATAAGCCCCAAGAAAGAAGTTTGATTTTATAAATACTGGGCTGGATATCAAGTTCTAGTATGAGCAAATCACAGCGTATCCCAGCAATTAAACTTGGTAAGACAGGATTCTCTGAATTATTGAGCCTGAAATCAAAGTGGCGAAATCGACTTGATGTGTCAGATGACATGCGAGTATTGTCAGAAACTGACAATATTTATCAAAAACAACTGCAAAAAACATTCTCAACAGTTCTAACTAGCTTGTGTATTTGTGATTCAATATGTAGCACCTTCCAAGTTAGGCTACTGGGCAAATTTAGTTTTTGGCTTCCCAATCACGGGAGTAGTGTTTGCTTGTTTTGGTCTTCTCAGGTTTCACAAGCTGAAACTTTGATTACTTCCCCCTGCCTCTAGAAGAAGTTTCTAGAGCTTAGGGCTGCAGGATTCAAATATCCAGTCTGAATATTCAGTAGGGTCTATCCAATCCCTGGAGAGGTGTGCTCAGATAGAGCTAGGTTTCTGTTAAAAAGCCCCTTCAACAGTCTGAAGGGAGTATGGGAACCCCATTGGGGGTGTGCAATCATAAAAAAAGGTAGATGTAAATACTAACTGGAAGGCATCCTCATTGCCGTCGCTAACTGTCTACATGCACTCCAGCGATCGTTACATGATAGTTCTCAGGACGGGTTTACTGAAGGTGGCAACAGAGAACCATGTCAGTGTTGAATTGGCCGCTTAATGGGTCATATAATAATTTTGTTATAAAGTCCCGTTATTTCTAGTTACATCTGTTTACCACAATTTAAATGTCTCCTAAATTTTTTTTTTCAAACTTCTACGACAATATTTTTCATCAACGCTTTGTCCCTGTCATCCCTTGGAGTTAAAATTCTTCACTTGTAGCTGAGGGATTTTCCTGTGTTGCGCACACATTACATTGCCATAACGTAGCAAAAAATATCGAAGAGGAATTTAAACAGCTTATGAGCAATTTATTCTGATTATTTGCAGGACAAGGTCGTTTTCGGCAAATAAAAAGGTTAAAATGTGCAGCGTGGCAGCAGGTTTGTGAAAGGTCATTCCCTCATCTCCAAATGTCAGTACGCTTACTGACCAGTAAAGAAATATTGCGGCTTTAATAGGTCTTTTGTGGCAGGGTAATTCTTTTTTTAAGGTGAATTTTACACATTGATATTTTAGTAAATGCATCTGATGCTCCCGGGAATACCCTGCAAGAGCACACCAGGGCCAAGCTGTATGTGTTGCATGATAAAACAGAAAAGGCATGCTGTACTATATATATGCAGTATCTCACAAAAGTGAGTACACCCCTCACATTTTTGTAAATATTTTATTCTATCTTTTCATGTGACAACACTGAAGAAATTACACTTTGCTACAATGTAAAGTAGTGATTGTACAGCTTGTATAACAGTGTAAATTTGCTGTCCCCTCAAAATAATTCAACACACAGCCATTAATGTCTAAACCGCTGGCAACAAAAGTGAGTACACCCCTAAGTGAAAATGTCCAAATTGGGCCAAATTAGTCATTTTCCCTCCCCGGTGTCATGTGACTCGTTATTTTTACAAGGTCTCAGGTGTGAATGGGGAGCAGGTGTGTTAAATTTGGTGTTATCGCTCTTACTCATACTGGTGAATGGAATTTCAACATGGCACCTCATGGCAAAGAACTCTCTGAGGATCTAAAAAAAAAATTGTTGCTCTACATAAAGATGGCCCAGGCTATAAGAAGATTACCAAGACCCTGAAACTGAGCTGCAGCACGGTGGCCAAGACCATACAGCGGTTTAACAGGACAAGTTCCACTCAGAACAGGCCTCGCCATGGTCGACCAAAGAAGTTGAGTGCACGTGCTCAGCGACATATCCTCAATAATGGTTTACAAATGCACGCCAGCAGCAAAACAAAAACAACCTTGAGGTCATCATAAAACAGCTTTGAACATTTGATGAAAAATGAATCTAAAAATATCTTAACTGGAATGATTATGTGAAGTGAATAAACACAAGCAATTTATATTCTGCCTTAAAAAGACACCATTCGGGGCAAAATGACAGTATTTGCACTTAGCTCACCCAACCCCTAGGCAGGTATTACTGCCCAGCCAAAAACCTTATCTCTTCTCTGCACTACCAGAGCTCTTGCTAAACGGGCAGAGCTTCCAGGTGTGGGGACCTTTCCTATGTGACAGTGCTCAGACTTAAGTAACCAATCACCAGGCTTGGGGGGGGGGTGACTTGAGGTCTCACCCTTGTCTAAGCTTTGACACCAGTCAACACTGAAGCTTAGAAAGGAGGAGTGCAGCAGTGGAAGTGATAAAGGACTGTGACTGGGTAAGTACACATGCCTGCCTATTGTAAAAGTTAGGGTAAGTTTAGGGGTTAAGTGCTAGGCTTATGTTAAGTGTAATTTTTTTTTAGGGTAATTTTTATAGCATCAATATATGGAATGAAGCATTTTTGTTCACTATGCATTGTTTTTAGAAACTAGGATTCCCTTATTCACCGACTAATTAACTTGTTGGACTGGTTCATGAAGCTCAGGACAGTAAGTGTTGTAGGCAGGAAGCAGTGGGAGGGAAGTAGACTCCATCACTAGGAAGAACCAAGTTAAGTAATGTTTAGTGTATACTTATCACATACATCATCCATGCCCATTTGCTAGGAAGGATAGATGGCTTGTGCATGTGTATATTGTATGTATAATTTGTGATACTCTGTGTCCTTGCTTTTACCGCAAAGAACCTTAAAATTCACAAAGCAAAGCAAAGGTTCAGTTGAGTTTAGGGCAACATCTAAGCTTTGGTGTAAGGGGATTATTTAGGGTTACATGTTAGGGTCAATTTAAAGGTTTTGGCAGTCTTATCTCTTACCTGTGTAACAAAACTAGTTAGGACTATGTCAACCAGGTTAATATAATGTACAACATAGTGTATACATTTCAGGGGTCAGTAGTGCAATGTACAACAGAGTGTATACTGTACAGGGGTCAGGAGTATAATGTACAATATAAAGTGTAAGGGTTAGCAAGGGGGCTACCATTAGAAATCATGGGGCTCCATACAGCCTACTTGATAGTGCACAACCTTCCCTGAAAACTAAAATAAAGCCTTAGCTTTAGATATAATTTAATGGATATGGATAAACAGGCTTTTTCTAACTTGCATATGGATTGGATTCAGTACAAACCAGGGGTCCTGGTTAACATCCTACAAGTATGTCAGACTTAAGTAGCCAATCACTAGGCCTGAACACTGACTATCTGCTTCCTATCTGCTTTCTGTCACTGGTTTATTCATCAAAGGAAAATAGCAAGACCCTGCATATAATTCAGCATATACAACACCATACTATGGTTCCAAGAGCAGCCAGAATCCTGCAGAAGAGACATTGGCCTGCAAGTATAGCTGTGACACTAGAGTCCTAGGGGAAAGCTTTACATTACTTCAGATATCCATACATTAATTAGTCATACCTCACAGAATGACACCAGACTCAGGAACACAGAGCCCCACTACCACTGTAATAATGACTTCACCCAGCATCTCCTCAATGGGCAATTTTTCAATACTGAGCATGATGGGGGAGCAAGAGAGATGAGACCCTAACCGGGGCGACAGTCACAACGGCTGCATCCAGAAGCACGCAGAGGGGATGTCCTGCCTTGCCAGGCACTGATTGGGCCGCTTCACTGACTTTTAGAGACCATATGATCATGATGGCTCCTGAAGGCATCTATTATATTTAATAACTTAGGGGAGGGGATACGAGCTTCACAGCATGAATCAGCTATGGGCATAACGAAATAAGGCTGCTGGTTAGAGGTACTGAGAGAAAGACTTAGTGAGGCTTGTGCTGTAATTCTCAGTACACAGCCCGGGACACAGGCAACATGGGATAACTGCATAAAACAGGCAAATATGGGACAGTTGGCAAGTATGACCAGGTATTATTTTAATAAAAGCTGCAAGTAGGCAGGTGCAGTTAGTTAGTCTTCCACTAGGTGGCTCTGTTCCAGAAAAGTGTCTGGTTACAGAAGATGGTGTCATCAGGTGCTAGGCCCCTTTTAGTGAGAGCCCCCCTGTAGTGACGTCATGAGTGAATTGGGCCCAGTTATAAGGTAGCTTAGGAGGAGCCCTAGTGCAGTTGGGGCAAGGGAGCCAAACATCCCACATCTATGCACATATAGCCAGCAAGTGTAGGCACTGGACAAGACTGCAGGCTGGGGAGAGGTAGACCTGCACCTAGGAGAGCTTGCTGTGGGCTGACTCTTATGGAGGTGGGGGCTGGGGCAGGTTGTAAGTTTCCTCAGTGAGGCTCTTTCCCTGGGGGATCCCAGGAGAAGTATACCTGTGGAGGAGGTGACTGCAGAGATCCCATCCCAGTGATTACTAATGAAGTGGAGAGAAACTTTTATGGGAAGATCGCTGACTTAAAGGGGTTGTAAACCCTCAAGGTTTTTCACCTTAATGCATTCTATGCATTAAGGTAAAGATCCTCCTGTGCTGCAGCAGCCCCTAAGAGCCTCCCTTTTACTTACGTGAACCCGATCATTCCAGTGATGGGGACGAGCACACCAGCTCCAGCCAGTGTCTAGGGTCCTCATTGGATAGATTGATAGCAGTGCAGCCATTGGCTCCCGCTGCTGTCAATCAAATCCATTGACCCGGGAGCCGGGGCCGGGTCCTGCTGTCTGTGTCAATGGACACAGCAGCAGGACACAAGAGCCCCCAGGGAAAGCGCTTCTCCGTGGGGGCACTCGATGCGGAGAGGAACCAGGATTGCTGCTGAGGGTCCCCAAAATAGGAGGATCGGGACCACTCTGTGCAAAACCCTTGAAAGTATGACATGTTTGTTATTTAACCCCTTCCCATCTGCGCTATAGCCGAATGATGGCTACAGTGTAGACCTACATTGCTGGGAGGCCGTCAATAGATGTTCTCCCCCTTGCACACTCCCTGCGCGCCCCCTCTCCGATCCTGGCCCCTTACCACGTGATCAGCTGTCAGCCAAAGACAGCTGATCACGTGATGTAAACAGAAGATTGGTAATCAGTTTTTTTTTCTTCTCACACTGACAGCGTATGGAGAAAAAAAAGCCGATCACCAGCTTTTGTGAAAGGGACATTGGTCCCGAAGAGGAAGAGGCGCAGCCACCTCACCTGTGCCCACCAGTGCTACCTGCCAGTGCCGACCAGTGCATATCAGTTCCACCTGCCAGTGCCCATCAGTGCATATCTTTGCCACCAATCAGTGCCACCTACCAATGCCCACCAGTGCCACCTAGCAATGCCCAACAGTGGTGCCAATCGGTGCCTCATCAGTGCAACCTAGCAGTGCTGCCTATCAGTGTCACCTACCAGTTCCCATCAGTGCCCATTACTGCCACCCATCAGTGCCAATCCCTGCCTCCCATCAGTGCCAGTTATCAGTGCCACCTATCAGTGCCCTTCAGTGCCACCTATCAATGCCCATCAGTGCCACCCATCAGTGCCACCTATCAATGCCCACCAGTGCCGCCTCATCAGTGCCCACCAGTACCACCTCTCAGTGCCCATCAGTGCCAACTATTAGTGCCCATTAGTGCAGCCTCATCAGCCTACATCAATGAAGGAGAAAAATTACCTGTTTGCAAAATTCTATAACAAAATATAATTCTGTTTTGTTTGTTTTTTCAAAATGTTCGATCTTTTTTCATTGATTTTTAACCAAAAAAAAAAACGCAGTGGTGATCAAATACCACCAAAAGAAATCTCTATTTGTGGGAAAAAAATGATAAAAATTTCATTTGGGTACAGTGTTGTATGACCGCGCAATTGTCATTCAAAGAGTGACAGTGCAAAAAGCTGCAAATTGGTCTGGGCAGGAAAAGGGTTTAAGTGCCCAGTAAGCAAGTGGTTGAAAAAAATAAAAAACGTGACGTTACAACCCCTTTAAAGTGCTGAATAATGCTTTCACATGTGACTACTGCGGACCTTCTACTAAAGTAGTATGACAATGTGATGTGACTGTTTGTGCCATTTACCAAGTACCACCAGTAAAGTGCAGCAACTCTATTTATGTATGGACATGCCTTCCTTTGGAGATATAAAGGTCAATGGCCGGGAATGTTAGGAGGAAACCTCTGGCATGAGTGGGCACAAGCTGTTGGAGGGTACAGCCTCACCCGAAGGGTCACTGTTATAGCAAGGAGAGGAGCTGGGCAGGGACTTCTGCTCTTGGCACAGACATCTAGCCAGTCGCAAGTCCCTACATACATGCAAAAGATTGAAAATGACTTTCAAAACAGCATTAACAGGATAAAGATTATATGAGATTTTAGTGATTGGATTTAGATCTACCTTAAGAAGCAAATGCCGACAGATTGTTCGTGGCCCTATATGTCGGTTGGTGATTTTTCGCGTCACACTAGTTTACAAGGAAACAAAGCCACTCTGTTATATTTTAGCCCTGAAAAGTACTCTGAGCTGGAGTGTGATTTCTCAATGGTCTCTTGATCAAAGTGGTGGATAGAGTGGAGCTCTGGGAGGGCAGGGGAGACGCCTGTCTTTTTTCACCAAGTAAGCGCAACTCCCCCCCCCCCTTCGCCCGCACAAAGCTTCTTTACCAGCATGGGACCTCTTAGCATGTCTGCTCCAATGATATGCTTAGATACAAGTTTTATCAATTAGTATCGCTGTCTTTTGTCTTTTGGCAGAAGCGAACAAAACACTTAAAGTGATAGAGTGATATATCGGAATGCTTTGCCTTCACTGAATGCCAATTCACGGATCATGTTTCCTTTATTTGTCACTTTGCAGCCATAAAATTTGTCATGGTGCAGCGCAGTCTCTGGAATAAGCTCAACTCTGGTCAGCGGAGCTTTCCTTTAAAGGATAAGTGTGTTTTTATTAGCTATTCTACAGAACAGGAAAGAGTACAGAGAAGGGAAAAAAAAGTATTTCTAAAGCCAGAACTTTTTTTGGTATTGATTAGATTGGGGAATTGGGGAATTGTTAAAACTATTATTATTAGAAAGGGTTTAAATAGCGCCAACGGTTTGCGCAGTGCTTCCCATTATAAAGGGAGACAGCACAATTACAAGAGGGTTAGGAAGGGCAAATCTAATAGGGGGGGGGGGGGCAACAAGTGGAACAAAAGGCAATACCTGTGAGGAATGAGTTGATGGGAGAATTTAAAGATTCAGCTGTTAAGTGAAGGTAGGATAGGCTCACCTTAAGAGATGAGTTTTCAGAGATTGCCTAAGGCCGGCGATAAATGGATCAGAATACAGCCAGTTCAGCAGGACAGATTGGGGTAGAGATTTGCAGAGGTTGGGAGGGGCTCTGGAGAAGTCCTGGGGATGAATACAGGAGGAGGACACAAGGGAGCTAGAGATCAGGAGGTCTGGGGAGGAGCGGATAGGATGGTTTGGGTGATTGGTTGGTTGGTTTGAGACAAGGTGATGTAACTTTGGGCAGAGTTGTAAATGGCTTGAGCCCACAGTGCACCCACCAGGAGCATGATCAGGTTGGAGTATCACATGCTCTACTGAGAAAAGTCTAAGCTTTTTACCACATTTCTGCTGAGTTGGCTACTTTATGCAACTATCTAGATTGGTCTTTCCTCAGCTTTAATTTGGAGTGCTATACCTTAACCCTGATGGACTGGACATTGTGGGGCTAGTCTGGAACATCACCTTTGGGTACAGGACTCTGCACTGTGCCACTTTCCAGACCACAGTGAACAAGTTAGGTTTACTGCAGAGTACTTTCCATGTCCAGAGCCCTGGCACAGTCCCAGATGTGACATATACAAAGACTTACTTTGTGAGTAGACCATGCAGGTCAATGGGATCTACCTCATTACGAGGTCTGCTGGGTCATTACTTCCAGCCTGCCTGTGTCTTTGCACAGATTACAGATCTCTGTGGGGATCTAGCAAGTCTTCTAGAGAAGGACATCATTACTCCAGCTCTTGAGTCACAGCTGGGGGCACAGGATGTGGACCTCCTGGCCTACAGATTTAACAACAAACTGGACATGTTTGTGTCCAGGTACAGAGATCTTCTAGCTGAAGCAGTAGATGCTTTGGTGGCTCCATGGGATCAGTCCGCATAACAGCATAACATAACTAGCATAACATTACAGACTGGGTGCCTAGCTGCCCCCCCCCCCCGCCACACATTTAACACTAGCAGCCCCATCCAGATGTACTGTCCTGGGAATGCATTAAAAGCTTCTCAACCCTTCACTGCCTCTGCACTCCCCCCTCCTCCTCCCCAGATCCACTACACAGGCAGCTGCTGCGATCACACTGCAGGTCTTAGAGCACAACACTAGTGTTATCTTATCCTATCTCCTAGCAGCTTCTTCAGTGATATGCCCCAATCACCGGCTGACTCCTCTGCTCATGTCTCGTGTTCCATCGGACCAGCCAGGATGAGTCACTTCAAAAAAACGGAAGTGATTGGCGGGTCTGATAAAAGCACCGCCCTACGTCCTACAGACCCGCCAATCATTAACCACCACTGGACATATAATGCCAGAGTGGGAGTGCGGAGAGCGCAGAGCTTTGCGTTCCGTGGGCAGTCTAAACGCCAGCCGATATATTTGCTTGCCTGCAATCACATGATTGCGTTGACGTAATGCTTCACATAGCACTTCTGTGTCTGGCTCCCCGCACACACTTAAAGGGACATTTTTTTTTATACTTTTAATGGACGGGCAGCCACTGGCTGGTGGCCTCATCCTGTTAAGTACCTTTTCTTGTCTCACGCAAGGATAAGGTGGTGTTGTGACCCAGAACTTCCTTCCTTAATAAAGCAGTTCGGGCCTTTCACCTCAACTCATTCTTCTATTCCTCTGTCTTGCTGCGATTCATCTCTTTATTGCCTGGATTTAGTTTGTGCTGTATAGGTTTACCCCATAGTTACTGCTCCTATTTGAAAGGGTGACTTTTTCTTTGTCAATCCTGATTATCTATTAAAGGAGAACCATCTTCCTGTTCCACCATTTCTCAGACAAACCATCATTCACGTTTATGTTGTTAAGACCACCCTTTCCTGACAAGGAGCAATTTACTAGATCTGTGCATACTCTTGGGGTTTTCAGCAGTGAGCGTTTTTCAGAAGGCTGCCATTTGGTGTTCTTTTTACACATTTTCCATGGTCTGCTAGGTCAGGGGTGGGCCTTCCCACCAAATGTGGCGTTCCAACTACATGTCCCATGAGGCATTGCAACACTGACAGTTACAAGCATGACTCCCAAAAGGCAGAGGCGTGATGGGAAGACATTTTTTCCCAGAGACAAAGTCTTGATAGGACAAGTAGTTCAGCAACATAGTGTAGTTGCCCCCCACCCCTGTACTAGGTGGATGTTTAGACCTCATCTGATGCCATCTTCAAGCATAACATTTTTCAGGTGGCAATTTGAGCTATAGGCAGTACCCAGGTATGGTTTATTTTTTTGGGCCCATTAGTGTTTTGTTGCTGCTGCCCACCCCAATTGGACTACTTTTGAACATCTCAGCATCTCTGAATTTGTGTCCCTCAATGGACAAGAAAAAAAGGGATTTTGCATTTACTGTAAAAACTATTTCTTGGAGTCCATTGAGTGTCATAGGTCCTAGCACGCTGTGTTTATGATCATGCGCTTGGTACTGCTTTGCCAAAACATTGAGGCATGCTGGGAGTAGAAGAAGTTATACTGTGCTGATCCACAATTTTTCTATTTGTCAATATCCAATTCTCCTGTAGGTGGCGGTATCCCAACAGTTTCTGAATTCCTGTGCCCCTCAATGGACTCCAAGAAATAGATTTTACTGTAAGTAATTACAGTAAATAAGAAAGAATGGTTTTCTGGGGGTTTTCCTTGTTGTTCATGTTATTTTTCCCTCTGCAGCTAGTTATCTTTCCCCTTCAGCTCCTCAGAACAATAATGCAAGCAAGTAAAATCTGATAAAACAAGGAAATAATACATCTGCAGGCACTGTAACCTCTCATCACATGAGCGTGCGTTGTGCAACCCTCTTCTCTGAGAGAGCAATGGTGAAATCTAACCTGGTCTGCATTGTAGCAGGCAAAGCTTCAGGGCCATTATGATGATAAGGAAACTGGCAAGCAGAGGAAATAAGTGGGAAGAGCAACCAGCTGCGCAAAATTATTTCTAAGATGAATATCGGAGTGGTAATTGTAACATGGTTGTGTTAGATGTTGTTCAAGTGCAACTTTAGATGGATACTGCAGTGGGTTTTATACATATATATTTTTTATGTATTTATTATGGTCAGGACTGAAAAAAACAATACAATTTCTAAATATATTTTTTATAGCTAATCATTAAATATTGCATATTTATATTTTGTGCTTCCTATTAGAACCACAAGGTGGCGATGTAGCCTACTTTTGTTTAGCTTTGTATCTTTGTGGATACAATGCCAAAAGAAGTCTGTTGTTAGAACTCAACTGTTGATTTACTAAATTTCTACTGAACTTTTTCAATGAGATAAAGTGCTCTGAATGTCCAGTAATGTAAAATTTGGATAAAAAGGAAAGAGCGCCCGAGAAATGTGACTTCTAAAATATGGTTCATCTTTATTAAAAATTAGCAACATCAAGCCAATGCGTATCTGGGGAATAGACTCCGCCTTCTTCAGGGCAAGTAAACAAAACAAAGGATGGATAAAAAATACATATAACAATATATATTTTTTAAATAATATAAGAATAAACAATCATAATATATAAAATAAACATAATATAAAAAACTATAAATAATACTACAAAAATATAGTATATATAAATAGAGCTGTGACTATATTTGGTGAATGTGAAATTGGATACAGATCAACTCCCCCCCCAAAAAAAAAAATGTATACAGAGTTTAAATATGAGCAAGATCTTAAGGGATAATATGGGTATATACACATTATGCTCATGAGTGTATATAAACATCAGAAATCATTTGTGTTAAAAACCTCTGACGTATATACACACTCATGAGCATAAGTGAAAGGCTGACCGCAGGTCAGCTTGTTTTTTTGTAGGAGGAGTCAGGCTGCATAAAGTCTGCCTTCCTTTGCCTCCTCCCTTTCTAGTCGTGGTCTCGTGGTCGTGGTCACACCTCAGGTCAATGTTCTCTGTTTATTTTTTTCTTTCCTATACTTTCCTATACTATCCACAGAGTACAATACGTATATACCCCTATTATGCATTAGGATATTGCTCATATTTCAACTCTGTATATATATATTTTTTGCTTTCAATTTGTATCCAATTTTACATTCACCAAATGTGGTCACCAGCTCTATTTATATATTTTTATAGTATTATTTATAATTTTTTAATATTATGTTTATTTTATATATTATGATTGTTTATTCTGTTATTATAATAAATACAGTATCTCACAAAAGTGAGTACACCCCTCAAATTTTTTTAAATATTTTATTATATGTTTTTATGTGAAACAACTGAAGAAATTACACTTGCTACAATGTAAAGTAGTGAGTGTACAGCTTGTATAACAGTGTAAATTTGTTGTCTCCTCAAAATAACTCAACACACAGCCATTAATGTCTAAACCGCTGGCAACAAAAGTGAGTACACCCCTAAGTAAAAATGTCCAAATTGGGCCCAAAGTGTCAATATTTTGTGTAGCCACCATTATTTTCCAGCACTGCCTTAACCCTCTTGCACATGGAGTTCACCAGAGCGTCACAGGTTGCAGCTAGAGTCCTTTTCCACTCCTCCATGACGACATCATGGAGCTGGTAGATGTTAGAGATCTTGCGCTCCTCCACCTTGCTTTTGAGGATGCCCTACAGATGCTCAATAGGGTTTAGGTCTGGAGACATGCTTGGCCTGTCCATCACCTTTACCCTCATCTTCTTTAGCAAGGCAGTGGTCGTCTTGGAGGTGTGTTTTGGGTTGTTATGTTGGAATACTGCCCTGCGGCCCAGTCTCCGAAGGGAGGGGATCATGCTCTGCTTCAGTATGTCACAGTACATGTTGGCATTCATGGTTCCCTCAATAAACTGTAGCTCCCCAGTGCTGGCAGCACTCATGCAGCCCCAGACCATGACACTCCCACAACCATGCCTGACTGTAGGCAAGACAAACTTGTCTCTGTACTCCTCACCTGGTTGCCGCCACACACGCTTGACACCATCTGAACCAAATAAGTTTATCTTGGCCTCATCAGACCACAGGACATTTTTCCAGTAATTCATGTCCTTAGTCTGCTTGTCTTCGGCAAACTGTTTGTGGGCTTTCTTATGCATCATCTTTAGAAGAGGCTTCCTTCTGGGACAACAGCCATGCAGACCAATTTGATGCTTTGTGCGACGTATGGTCTGAGCACTGACAGGCTGACCCCCCACCCCTTCAACCTCTGCAGCAATGCTGGCAGCACTCATACGTCTATTTCCCAAAGACAACCTCTGTATATGACGCTGAGCATGTGCACTCAATTTTTTTGGTCGACCATGGTGAGGCCTGTTCTGAGTGGAACCTGTCCTGTTAAACCGCTGTATGGTCTTGGCCACCGTGCTGCAGCTCAGTTTCAGGGTCCTGGCAATCTTCTTATAGCCTAGGCCATCTTTATGTAGATCAACAATTCTTTTTTTTAGATCCTCTGGAGTTCTTTGCCATGAGGTTCTTTGCCTCCAATCCCTACACTGGCTCCCAATCATCCAGCAAATTAAATTCAAAATACTAACCACAACATAAAAAGCCATTCAGGACTCTGCCCCGAGCTAATCTTGTCTCCAAATATCATCCAAATCGACCTCTCCGCTCCTCTCAAGACCTCCTGCTTTCAAGCTCTCTCATCTCCTCCTCCCATGCTCGTCTCCAGGATTTCTCCAGAGCCTCTCCCATCCTCTGGAACTCGCTACCTCCATCTATCCGGCTATCCCCTACTCTTGCTACCTTCAGGCGATCCCTGAAAACGCATCTCTTCAGGAAAGCCTATCACATCTCCAACTAATCTCCTACCACTTCCATCAGCTCATTCCCCACAGTTACAACCTTTTGTACCACCTGCCCCACCCTATTAGATTGTAAGCTCTTCTGAGCAGGGCCCTCTTAATCCTCTTGTATTTTATTGTATTATAACTGTATTGTCTCCCTTTTATATTGTAAAACGCTGCATAAACTGTTGGCGCTATATAAATCCTGAATAATAATAATAATAAAATGATGTGCCATGTTGAACTTCCAGTGACCAGTATGAGAGAGTGAGAGCGATAACACCAAATTTAACACACCTGCTCCCCATTCACACCTGAGACCTTGTAACACTAACGTGTCACATGACACCGGGGAGGGAAAATGGCTAATTGGGCCCAATTTGGACATTTTCACTTAGGGGTGTACTCACTTTTGTTGCCAGCGGTTTAGACATTAATGGCTGTGTGTTGAGTTATTTTGAGGGGACAGCAAATTTACACTGTTATACAAGTTGTACACTCACTACTTTACATTGTAGCAAAGTGTCATTTCTTCAGTGTTGTCACATGAAAAGATGTAATAAAATATTTATAAAAATGTGAGATACTGTATATATATATATATATAAACCATATTTTAGAAATCACGTTTCTCTGGACACCAGGTGCTCCTTCAGTTTAATCTAAGTCTACATGACGACCTTAAGGCCGCACAGAAAAGGCAGCCACCTATTCCCCCAGAGGGCTCTTCACCACCATCCATCACTGGGCACTATCCACCAGAAAACATTCCTTCCTTTTTTGCCCAAACGAATACCCACTCAGAACCAGTGACCAATCCAGTAAGTCCAGCGCGGCTAGATACTCACTAATTATGCGAAATAGAATAAAAAACAAGATTTGTTTCATGCAGACATTTGAATAATTGAAGTAGATGCAATGGGGGTTATTTACGAAAGCAAGTGCAGTCGCTGTAAATCTGAGGGGTAGATCTGAAAAGAGGGGAAGCTCTGCTGATTTTATCATCCAATCATGTGCAAGCTAAAATGCTGTTTTTTTATTTTCCTTGCATGTCCACCTTTGGCTTTACAGCGACTTTACTTACAAGTGCACTTGCAGTGGAAAGTGGATTTTCCTTTCGTAAATAACCCCCAATGTCTCCTTCATGAAATCACTCCCCTGATGAGCAGTGACTTATCAGACAGATCAGTAGGAGGTGTCAATTAGACAGGGGAGCCTCAAAGCAAGCTTCATCTGCTTTCCTGTCTCTTCAGCTAACCCATGGTGCTCTAGGAACTCTATATCATGCATTCAATGTTTCTTTGTAAACAAAGACTGTATATATATTCAGTGAAAAACAGATGTAAATCATCAGTTAAAAAAGTGTAATTATAAAAAAAAAGTATAGTTTTCTTGTAAAATTTTATTCCTCTGTGAGCTAAAAATCCTCAACCATTATTACTTTTCCTTCATCTGAATGTAAAGCATAAACGACAACATCTGGATGTCTGTTCTATAACTATGCTGTGACAAGTAGGTAATACTGAGTTAAATGCACAATATTTCTGGGCCATTGTTCCATATGTATTCGAATGTGTGTACTATTCACCACTTTGAACTCGAAAAGCACAATAAACAGCGTGTCACACATCTGCGGCGAGCAACAAGACCCCCAGGAGGAGGAGGCCATTTTGCTCAATATTTGTCATTCCGATATCCGTCATCGGGAAGGCTTGAACAAATATATTGCAAATGCTGTCATTTCTGTTGTTTTAAATTACAGGAGTGCTGATTGATGGCAGCTTCTCCCAGATGGACAAGGCAATACGAAAAAAAAAATGTAATTTATGTCTGTCGTGTTTTGTATGTTTTTTCTGTTTTTTTTTTTGTTTTTTTTTACCATGCTCTTCTCATTATGCAAATTTTGTTCTGGAGTCCCATATGTCTCCTGGCTGACTTTGGGAGAATTATTGAAAGAAATGTGAAAACTACCTTCACACAGAGGGTAGTGCTAATGCATGCAGTGTTTAGAATATGACAAGTTATTTAACGTTTTGCATGTTACTGCGGGCTATTATGTAAAAGAAGATTTGATTGGCTGCTATGGCAACCAGAAATTTTAAACAAAATATATTCTAATGCCCTGTACACACGGTCAGACTTTCCGACGGAATATGTGCGATCGGAGCGTATTGTCGGAAATTCCGACCGTGTGTGGGCTCCATCGGACTTTTTCCATCGGAATTTCCGACAAAGTTTGAGAGCTTGCTATAAAATTTTCCGACAACAAAATCCGTTCGGGTAAATTCTGACCGTGTGTGGACAATTCCGATGCACCAAGTGCCACGAATGCTCAGAATAAACTAAGAGACAAAAGCTATTGGCTACTGCCCCGTTTATAGTCCCAAAGTACGCGTTTTATGTCACCGCGCTCAGAACGATCGGATTTTCCGACAACTTTGTGCTACCGTGTGTATGCAAAACGTTTGAGCCAACATCCGTCGGAAAAAATACATGGATTTTGTTGTCGGAATGTCCGATCAATGTCCGACCGTGTGTACAGGGCATTGTTATGCATTAGGCATGTAATAATGGCAGTAACCCCTCTCCTCTTTACTGCCTTCACACTGACTGGTCTAGGCATGGTCCATGTGGTTGGACAGACTATGGTCTTCCGATATGCTAAGTAGCCAGTCGTGCCCAGTAATGGATCTTTCAAACATATCATTTTAAAGTAGATGTGCACCCTAATGCCGCGTTCACACGAGCGGACTGTCTGGCAGAAAAGGTCCGACAGAACGATTCCGTCGGACATTCCGATCGTGTGTAGGCTTCATCGGACCTTCATCTGACCTTTTCTGTTGAAAATTCAGACGGACCTAGAAATAGAACATGTTTCAAATCTTTCCGACAGACTCGAGTCCGATCTAAAAATCCATTTGTCTGTATGCTAGTCCGAAGGACAAAAAAGGACGCAAGGGCAGCTATTGGCTACTGGCTATGAACTCCCTTATTCTAGTCCGGTCGTACGTCATCACGTTCGAAACGATCAGACTTTGGTGTGATCGTGTGTAGGCAAGTCCGTTTCGTTGGAACTCCGTCGGAACTCAGTCGAAAAGTCCTTCGGAGTTCTGGCGGACGAGAAGTATTAGGCCAGGTTCAGTCAGGTAGTAAAAACGGGGGGGTGGTTAGGGTCCCGCCGTATTTTTACCACTCGGCCCTCTCTCGCCAACCCACGACGAAAGCCTTCCAAGGCAGTCGGAATGAAACAGACACATGCCGTGGCCATGATGCTTTGAAGTCGCAGCAAATGTAACTTGGCTTTCAAGCCATCACCTGTCAAACTCGCCTGTTGAATGCAATAGGATCGCAACTGCAAGCCAAAAGTATGGCTCATGGTTGCCACATGTTAGTTCCGTGCAAAATCACAAAGAGGCAAAAACAATAAAAAAGCAAACACCTATTTAGGAGGCAACAAAAGTGGTTGGTGCTCCATTTTTTTGAGGGCGGGGGGGGGGGGACAAACCCACCCCCCCTGCCAGGTTCGCACTTGCCCCATCCACATTGCAGGCAAACTTCCCAGGCCTCTCTTCCCGGTCAATCCAGTTTTAAAGTGGTTGTAAACCCTCACAGACCACTTTTGATTACAGGTAAGCCTATAATAAGGCTTACCTGTAGCTAGGCCAGATATCTCCTAAACCTGCACAGTTTAGGAAATATCCCCTGTATCAGCATGTGCCGACGTCATCAGCACATGCACTCTTAAGCAATGGCACGTTCATGCCATTGCTTCAGCTAGTGTGCCATTACCAGCGGCTCCCGTGCGCATCATCGTGGCTCCAGCCAATCACATGCCTGGAGCCCACGATACCCGGAAGTAACTCCGGGAGCGATGTGGCCGGCCAGAGCTGTGTACGGGGACCGATACGGGGGCTTCGATCAAAGGTGAGTATTTCATAATGAGCTAGTATGCTATGCAATATGGCTCAATATGGCTTGCAGGTTTTTTTTAATTTTATTTTTTGTGGGTTTACAACCACTTTAAGACCCTCTGTCCCGAATGGCCGGGAAGAGAAGCAGGAAGACAATTGCAAGTGTTGATTTGCTAATGTCACACGTGGGTGGGCTTGGGGTGCAGAGCCCAACCTTTTTGAAGCCAATTAGAGCCTCAGGCTCTGATCGTGCTTCAACAAAAAAAAGAAAAAAGCTTGAAGAAATCTATGCGTCCGGCGCCCCACATGGAGATTAGGGGGGTGGCGCCCCTGCGGCCCTTATAGACTGGCTGCCACTGGGTAACAATATCACCTCCTGAGTGCCTGGAAGCCCCTGCTCTACCGCCCTCTGAATTGATCAATCATGGAGACTGTTGGCATGTGAGCCTAGCCTGACTGAGTTAAGCCTCGTACACACGATCGGATTTTCCCCAGACAAAACCTCTGACTTTTGTCCGAAGGCGTGTGCCTGGGTTTTGTCTTGCATACAAACGGCAAGGAATTGTTGGCCAACAAACACAAACGTAGTGACGTACTACGTGGTTTTTTAGATCTTTAGCGCCATCTTTTGGGCTCCTTCTGCTAATTTTGTGTTAGTAGAAGTTTGGTGAGTGTTGATTTGTGCTTTTCATTTCGCGCTTTTCATGTATCGCTTTTCTGTTCGTGCTTTTCATTTCGTGCTTTTCAGGTCGTTTCTGAACAGCCCTTCGTCAACCAGACATGTTGCGGAATCGGAGGAGATAACGTGTTATTTATTTTTGACCTTGGAGTTAATGCTTTGACCCAGGTCCAGTCCAGGAACAGGAGCAGGAGGATTTCTTGGACCAAAAATTGGTTACTTTATTAATCGTGACCAATTATGTCATATGCCTTTGCTGCGGGAGCTCCAGGAAAATAATCCAGATGATTTTCGGAATCATCTCCGGATGACGGACCCCTGCTTTCACCAACTCTTGCATGAGGCTTTTATTTTATTTTTTGGTTGAATAATAATGATTTGATTTGTTATATTTTCTATATTTTTGGATGCATAGAATGCACTTTTTGGTTACGTTCTATTGGCAGATAGCATGTCTAATTTTATTTGTTTTTTTTGTTTAATGCACAATAAAAAAATTGTGTAGAATAATACTTGGCTATGTGTTTTACTTCAAATGACAGTTTGGGAGTAGGCAGTTACATTTAAAAAAATTCAATGTAAAATTAACAAGGGACACCAGCATAGTTGTATCTTTGATCTTAAAAGCTACAGGATAATGGTGTTGTGGTAACTTGCCCAACTAAAAAAAAAAAAAAGCATAATAATATTATTTTTGATATCACTAGAAAAAAAAAGCCTTTGAAAATTAGTTTGCAATAACTCCATCAGTATCACCAGCAAAGCATCTTCATTATTATCCCATTAAAGAAGAAGAGAATTGTGCGCTGCATTTCGAGAATTCATAATTTGAAGCGTCACAAATGTTAATTCTCCATTATGAACGCAGGTTTACAAGACCGACCGCTTCTGGCTCGTCCTTGCTTCCGAGCATGCGTGTTTGTACTTTTGTCCGACAGACTTGTGTACACACGCTCAGAAAATCCGACGCGGAAAATTTTAAAACCTGCTATCCAACATTTGTCCATGGAAAATCCGACAATTGTCTGATGGAGCGTACACACGGTCGGGTTTTCCGCCAACAGCCTGATATCACACATTTCCCATCGGAAAATCCGATCGTGTGTACGAGGCTCAACATTTCATTCCCTAAAGTGCTGTGTGTCATGAACAATCGTCATATTTTATTATTAAAGTGGTTGTAAAGGCAGAAGGTTTTTTTACCCTCATGCATTCTATACATGAAGGTAAAAAAACTTCTGTGTGCAGTAGCCCCCCTAATATTTATCTGAGCCCCCTCTCGATCTAGCGATGTTCACAAGAGCCTTGTCTCTCCGGGGACTCGCACTCTTGATTGGCTTTTGGCAGCAGCGGGAGCCATTGGCCCTGCTGCTGTCAATCACAGCCAGTGAGCCAATCAGGAGACAGAGGGGGTGGGGCTGAGCTACAGCTAAGTGTGTGAATTGACACACAGAGCCACGGCTCGGGAGTTGGGAGCGCACCGGCTTGGGTGCCTCCAGAGCAAGCTGGTGGGAAGAGCCAGGAGCGGCGATGTGGGCCCCGAGAAGAGGAGGATCTGGGCTGCTTTGTGCAAAACCACTGCACAGAGCAGGTAAGTATAACATGTTTCCTATTTTAGAAAAAAAAAAAACTTTAGTATCGCTTTAACATACTTCTTTACATCTTGTTTCGTCTCAGTGCTACGGATCTCCCGAAAGCCTCTTTGCAGCCACCTCTGTCTACATACACTCACATCAGCAATGCCATTGGTCAGAACTGGCTTCCATATGGTGACAATGGAGAAACATTAGTGCGCAATGACAAGATCACTTAAAGTCTCCGCTTTTGTAAAATAAAATACTCGTATTCACCTTTTTACACCTTTGTTGGGTTTACTGTAAACATATCCGATTCTTTCGGCTATAAATCAAAATTTGGAAAAAACTTCCGTTATGCGGAGATTCGGATGTATCCAAATCTCCAAATCACAATAGTAAGAAATTTCAACTGATCCAAAATAAATTTTGACAAAAAACAACAAATTAATTCCTATTTATTTGTTTCATTCGGATGACTGGATGCGATAGTTTGGGCCTTGTGTAATGTTAAAATCATAAAAGTTGCGAAGAACGTTTTTTTTTGTCTTTTCTTTTGCAACTTTGGCTGCGATTTCAGAGGGTTTTATAAGTTCAATAATACACTATATTGTCAAAAGTATTGGGACGCCCGCCTTTACACACACATGTCAGTCTTAGTCCGTGGGGTTCAATATTGAGTTGGCCCACCCTTTGCAGCTATAACAGCTTCAACTCTTCTGGGAAGACTGTCCACAAGATTTAGGAGTGTGTCTATGGGAATGTTTGACCATTCTTCCAGAAGCGCATTTGTGAGGTCAGGCAATGATGTGGATGAGAAGGCCTGGCTCGCAGTTTCCACACTAATTCATCCCAAAGGTGTTCTATCGGGTTGAGGTCAGGACTTGTGCAGGCCAGTCAAGTTCCTCCACCCCAAACTCACTCATCCATGTCTTTATGGACCTTGCATTGTGCACTGGTCCTAATTGTGGAGGGGGGATTATGGTGTGGAGTTGTTTTTCAGGGGTTGAGCTTGGCCCCTTAGTTCCAGTGAAGGGAACCCTAATGCCACGTACACACGATCAGGATTTTGGTCGGAAAAAGATATGATGGCTTTTCCGACGGGATTCTGCTCAAGCTTGCCTTGCATACACACGATCACACAACAGTTCGCTGAACTTACGACCGTCAGGAACGCGGTGACGTACAACACTACGATGAGCCGAGCAAATGAAGTTCAATGCTTCTGAGCATGCGTCGAATTGTTTCCGAGCATGCAGAGGAATTTTACTACAGACGATCGCATTTTCGGATAGGAACTTTTTCCGACCGAAAAATGGAGAAGCTGCTCTCAATCTTTTGCTGGTTGGAATTCGGCCAGCAAAAGTCCGATGGAGCATACACACGGTCGAATTTTCCGACCAAAATCTCTCATCAGACTTTTGCTGGCCGAATTTCAGATTGTGTGTATGCAGCATTAGGGCATCAGCATACCAAGATATTTTGGACAATTTCACGCTTCCTGTTCCAACATGACTGAGCACCAGTGCACAAAGCAAGGTCCATAGAGACATGGATAAGTGAATTTGGGATGGAGGAACTTGACTGGCCTGACTTCAACCCGATTGAACACCTTTGGAATGAATTAGAGCAGAGACTTAAGAGTTCCCTTCACTGGAACTAAGGGGCCAAGCCAAACCCCTGAAAAACAACCCCACACCATAATCCCCCCTCCACCATTTGGACCAGTGCACAAAGCAAGGTCCATAAAGACATGGATAGAACACCTTTGGGATGAATTAAGAGTGCAGACTGCAAGCCAGGCCTTCTCATCCATATCAGTGCCTGACCTCACAAATGCTCTTCTGGAAGAATGGTCAAGCATTCCCATAGACACACTCCTAAACCTTGTGGACAGCCTTCCCAGAAGAGTTGAAGCTTTTATAGCTGCAAAGGGTGGGCCAACCCAATATTGAACCCTACGGACTAAGACTGGGATGCCGTTAAAGTTCATGTGCGTGTAAAGGTAGGTGTCCCAATACGTTTGACAATATAGTGTATGTGTCACACTCTGTATTGTTATGATTGGCCAAAGCCAAAGTAGCAAAACATGAAAGTCGCATATAAGTCACATTGAAGCCATATCAAGTCGCAAGCAAGCCACAATGCAAAGTTGCATGACTTTGAGGTCACAGCAGTGTGAACTGAGCCCTAATGTTTGAAGCATCTGAAATAACAAACGAATGAATTAGAGTGATCTCCACCTATAGCAGGAAGTGTCTGAACAAGGCCCTTCATGGCAGGATCAACCAGTATTTTTTTTTTATAAAATGCTAAACATTTCATGATATTGAAAACTACTTTTGACATTAAAATGTTAAATTGATATAACATTTGAGTGGCTAGGTTTACATCTACTTTTATTTATAGATTATCTATACCGGTCATGTAGTTTTGGCAAATACGTAGGGATGAATAATATGAGCATTATTATTTCTATTGCTTTATGTATAACACTAAACAAGAAACAGTCCATTAACTCTGTTATTTGGTACAATTATGTGCAAAGCAAAACAGGAAATAATTTATCAACTTTTAGCGGATTTCTATAAAAGAAAATAATGTCTGTAATATAACCACAAAAAATGGCATATTCTTTTTCAATTTTCTAAAATAATTGCCTCTTAAAATTAAAAAAAATCTTTTAATTACCAGGCCGGTGTAGTAGCTTATTAATTCCTTCAAGTTTGGGAAGTCAAATATTATAGAATATCTGAACTAAAGACTGTTAGACTTCTGATTGGCTACACTGCCCTCTAGTGTCCACAATGATTGTTACAATTTTTATGTAATGAATGACAGCCAATGCCACATTTACCTGTAATGGTCATTTTAATCTTTCATCGTTTTTAAATGGCGAAGTACTGGTTATAGACTTGCCTGATTATTTTTTTAAGCTGAAGATTAGATATGCTTTTTTATTGCATAGTTACTTTAGTCCAGCTTGGCACAGTGCAAGTATAAATAACTCATACCTGAGCAATCATTGTAGAAGCTGCAAATCACTGTAGTAGTCTGTGTTATTATAGTAATAGCAGTGATCTTCTGGCTGCTCTTCTGTATAGTAACAACAGGGGGTGCTTTTTTATTTATTTTTTTATGAATACATGGCGTTCTCTGATTAAATGGGGTGCGGCAGGAACATTGCTAGGTGGCAAAAAGACCAGGGGCTTCAGCCCGAAGTTAGAGCCCGGCACCTGGGGCGGGGGGGGGGGGGGTTGGGGTTGTGTGGAGGGGGGGTGTTACCTACCTGACATGCGCTGACCTACCTGACATACACTGACCTACCTGACATACACTGACCTACCTGATATACGCTGACCTACCTGACATACACTGACCTACCTGACCACTGACCTACCTGGCTGACATACACTGACCTACCTGACATACACTGACCTACCTGACACACACTGACCTACCTGATATACGCTGACCTACCTGACATACACTGACCTACCTGACCACTGACCTACCTGGCTGACATACACTGACCTACCTGACATACACTGACCTACCTGACACACACTGACCTATCTAGTTGACATACACTGACCTACCTGGCTGACATAAACTGACCTACCTGACATACACTGACCTACCTGATATACGCTGACCTACCTGACATACACTGACCTACCTGACCACTGACCTACCTGGCTGACATACACTGACCTACCTGACATACACTGACCTACCTATCTGACATACACTGACCTACATGACACACACTGACCTACCTGACACACACTGACCTATCTAGTTGACATACACTGACCTACCTGGCTGACATACACTGACCTACCTGACATACACTGACCTACCTGACATACACTGACCTACCTGACATTCACTGACCTACCTACCTGACATACACTGACCTACCTACCTGACATACACTGACCTACCTGGTTGACATACACTGACCTACCTGACATACACTGACCTGACCTACCTATCTGACATGCACTGACCTACCTGGCTGACATGCACTGACATACACTGACCTACCTATCTGACATACACTGACCTACCTGGCTGACACACACTGACCTACCTATCTGACATACACTGACCTACATGACATACACTGACCTACCTGACTGACATACACTGACCTACCTGACAAGCACTAACCTATTTGACATTCACTGACCTACCTACCTGACATACACTAACCTACCTATCTCACATACACTGATCTACATGACACACGATGACCTACTTATCTGACATATAATGACCTAGCTGACATGCACTGACCTACCTGGTTGACATACACTGACCTACCTCACACACACTCACTTACCTATCTGACATGCGCTGACCTACCTGATATACACTGACCTACCTGACACACACTGACCTACCTATCTGACATACACTGACCTACATGACATACACTGACCTACCTTGCTGACATACACTGACCTACCTATCTGACATACACTGACCCACACTGACCTACCTGACCAGACTTCAGGTGACGTGACTTCCTCCTGTCTCTCAGCCATAGTGTGCGGCGAGCCCCTCACAGTAGAGTAGACAGCAGCAGGCACTCCAGGCAGCCAGAGCCATGACAGAAGAGGAGAGGAGAGCGGCCCGCCTGAGCGCTGAGTGGAGATCTTCTCACAATCACACAGCGCGGTGGCTGCATTGTAATTCCGGCCTTCTGGAGCCTGCAGCGCCTATGATGGACATCACATGTCCTGCGGTCCCGGCATTGGACCAGTGGGACGTCCATCATAGGCGCTGCAGGCTCCAGAAGGCAGAACGATAATGCAGGACGCAAATGCAGGACGCGCTCAGAGTCAGATCAGTTCCCGCTCGGTCTTGGGGCTAATAATAGAATTGTGAATGCCCGAGACCCGGGGCTTTTTGGGGACCCACTTGGGGCTCCAGCCCCCCTCAGCCCCCCCCCCCCCCCCGACGCCACTGGGGTGGGGCAATCATTTCACAATCTCCACCTTGTCCACATTCATTGAAAAAATACAAGGCATTCAGTGCAACCCCCTGCTGTGTTTACTATGCAGAAGGGCAGCTGCTTGGCACAGGACCCGGGAAGATTGCTGCTATCAATGACCAGTGTGAAGAATGCAGCCAAATCATACCTTCAGCTTTAAATATGGGAGGAAGATTACAAGCGAAACCTTAAAGGGACTGAAAAAGAAAAATGATAAGAGAAGTGCAGTGTGCTGTGTGGGCTGCCTGCCACCTAGATTGCAGGAAATGAGAAAACAAAGTAGTGTGCTTATTGAGTCGCTTGTCATGCAATTGTGGAAGTTGGCAAAAAGTTGGTGTGGTCAACAGAGTAGGTGTTGCTTCACAGTGAATGTCTTGCAGTGTGCAGCTATACATTTGCTATGGTTTAGACAAAATAAGGTTGAGGGTACACTGAAGAGGTTGTGGAAGTAAAATAAGCTTCATTGTCGGTATCAGTGGCAGCAATAATAACCCCCAGACTTGGTATCAGCAGCAGCAGTTACATACTGTATATCCCCCAGTATATGCCAGGGCCAGCAGTAAGCCCCAGCAAGTGCCAGGACCAAGAATGACAACCCCCCAGCAATGAACCCAGCATGTGTCAGGGACAACAATGATAACCTCCAACAAGTGCCAGGGTCAGCAATGATCAACCTTAGCAATAGCCCACGGCAAGTGTCAGGGCAACTCCCATAAGCGTTAGGGCCAGCAAGAACCCCCAGCAAGTGTCAAGACAAATGAAAGCTCAAGCAAGTGTCAAGGCCACCAATGATAACCCATCAGCAATAACCCCCAGCATGTGTCAGAGCCAGAAAAAAAAAAAACAAATGTTTTCCTCAGTTTAGGCCGATACGTATTCTTCTACATATGTTTGTAAAAAAAAATCGCAATAAGCGTACATTGATTGGTTTGCGCAAAAGTTATAGTGTCTACAAAATACGGGATAGATTTATGGCATTTAAAAAAAAAAGTATTTATTTATTTTTTTTTACTAGTAATGGCGGCTATCTGCGTTTTTTTTTTGTGACTGCGACATTATGGCGGACACATCGGACACTTTTGACAAATTTTTGGGACCATTCACATTTATACAGCGATCAATGCTATAAAATTGCATTGATTACTGTATAAATGTGACAGGCAGGGAAGGGGTTAACCACTAGGGGGACAAGAGGGGTTAAATGTGTTTCCTAGGGGAGTGATTCTAACTGTGGGGGGTGGGGACTCACAAGGGGAGGAGACCGATCGGTGTTCCTCTGTACTGGGAACACCGATCGGTCTCCTCTCACCTGACAGGACGTGGATCTGTGTGTTTACACACACAGATCCACGGTCCTGCACGGTCCTGCTCGGTTAACGGGCAATCGCGGGTGCCCGGCGGGCGCCGGGCACACGCACCGGGTCCCAAGCGGCGCGGCGGCGCGCATGCGCGCCCCCTAGACGGCCGGGAAGCCCAGGACGTCATATGACGGCCACCCAGGATGGGAGATCCCATCTGCGGCCGTCATTTGACTATACGCGGGTATTGAAGTTGTTAAGCCTATATGTGTCTGTATGCACCTTGTAATCCAATCAAATGTATAGATATTGATGTACTCTTCTGTCTTTGATGACTTAAGTCGTTTTATTCAAATATATGTTTTTGTAATACATTTCCAATTTTTGATACAACTTATTGTTTTTGGTCACTTTTAAACTCCCACCCACCAATGGGGGTTTCATGTTTTTTTCTATATAAATTTGGGATGTGGTGACCTTCAACCAATGATCACACAGGTCTTGGAATTCTTTTTCCCTATTGAAGTCTATTACACACAAAACGCAATCTGCTGCAAGGAAAAAAGTCCCTGACCCTTTCCAAAAAAAATCAACGCCGCAAAACACACAGATGAACTACATCCATAGGAAACCTTGTTAACCACTTAACGACCGGCCACTGTATATATACGTCATTTTTTTAAAGATGGATATCTCGGTAACGGCAGCAGCTGCTGCCACAACCGAGGTATCTATCTTTAGGGCCGGCGTTTCTGTACACGATAATGGTGGTCTCTGCAGCGGGTTCACCGCGAGATCACCGTTATCGGCGGCGGGAGAGGTGCCACCCCCCCTCCCGCCGCTCTCCCGCGCCCTCCGCCGCTTACCGGAGCCGTCGGTAGCGGCGGAGGAGATCAGGACCTGTCAGTGCTTCGGTATAGTGACGAGTGAGGCCAAGATGGCGCCCACCCGTGTCTATACCATAAGACGGCCGGAGCGACATCATTACGTCGGCTCCGCCCACTTCTCTTAAAGGCACAATTTTTTTGTATCATTTTTTTCAAACGACTTTTTTTTTTTTTTTGCATCTTAGTCTAAATATGAGATCTGAGGACTTTTTGACCCCAGATCTCATATTTAAGAGGACCTGTCATGCTTTTTTCTATTACAAGGTATGTGTACATTCCTTGTATTAGGAATAAAAGTGATCCAAATTTTTTTTTTTTTTAAAACAGTGAAAAAATAAATAAAATAAAGTAAAATAAATAATACAAAAATAAAATAAAATTTTTTAAAGCGCCCTGTCCCAACGAGCTCGCGCGCAGAAGCGAACGCATACGTGAATAGCGCCCGCATATGAAAACGGTGGTCAAACCACACATGTGAGGTATCACCACGACCGGTAGAGCGAGAGCAATAATTCTAGCCCTAGACCTCCTCTGTAACGCAAAACATGCAACCTGTAGAATTTTTTAAACGTCGCCTATGGAGATTTTTAAGGGTAAAAGTTTGACGCTATTCCACGAGCGGGCGCAATTTTGAAGCGTGACATGTTAGGTATCAATTTAATTGGCGTAACAATATATTTCACAATATAAAAAAAAATTGGGCTAACTTTACTGTTGTCTTATTTTTTTATTCAAAAAAGTGATTTTTTTCCAAAAAAAGTGCGCTTATAAGACCGCAGCGCAAATACGGTGCAAAAAAAAGTATTGCAATGACCGCCATTTTATTCTCTAGGGTGTTAGAAAAAAAAACAATATATACTGTTTGGGGGTTCTAAGTAATTTTCTAGCAAAAAAAACTGTATTAAACATGTAAACACCTAAAATCCAAAACGAGGCTGGTCCTTAACTATATTTCTGCAAAACTCACCAAAAACTGCATAGGTGTGAACGTAGGGTCAAAGGTGCAGGAGCTTCTTGCAGTGAAGCATGAACTTCTTCGAATGGGCTGCCTTATGTGTTAAGCGTAACTACGGTCTGAATGGGGGCCAAGACTTTGCGCACCTTTTGTTTTGATGCACCTACAATGTATTTAATGGGTTAAATCTTAAAACTTAGTTGGGTTTTTAAAGACTCCCAACTGAAAGTGGATATCTGGTGGTAGAAACAATTGTTCAGAGTTGGAATAAAAGGGTAAGAAGCAAAGTTATGCTGTTCAAACTGTAGAGTATTTTGTACAGCATTTGTCCCAGGTCTAAGTCTAAGGGGGAGTCACACTTTAAATAAAAAGGCCCATACCACGTTCTGTGCTTTCATCGCTGTGTGCTGCTGCCACACTAAACGGCGATGAGAGACGGGCACAATGGAGCACTCAGCAGCTCAGTGAATAGGCCCTTGAAATGGAATAAGCCCAGATACAATGCGAGTCTCTTTCAGTGCCTCAGCACCTGTAACGCTGCTGTTTAAAACATCTCCATTACTCAGTCATCACTGTTGATTTCCCACCAAGCTCGTGTGTCAGCGGTGGGCATTACACACTGGCGATATCTGAATGGCCCATGGCAGGTTAGCGAAATGAGATTACAGTGCTGTGGAATCGTTCTGAGCCATCCATCTGGCTATTATTGAGAAGATAAAGAAGAAAGTTATAGACTATTTAAAGTGCAGATCTTAGCTCCAAAAATATTTGAGGGTCCTGCAGAAAAATCTTTGGAGTCAATTTCAAATGGAGGACAACTACCGCTAGCTGCTGGGCAACGCGTTAATATTCCACACCGGGACCTGCAATTTACAAGCCATTCATAAAATGCAGGCTGCAAAGTCCCATGGAGCTCTCTCGGATGAATGCTACAAAGAGAACTGGCCCACTTACACTAAGGCCCCATGCACAATAAGTATTTAGCCCCCGTGCATGGGGCTCTGATGTTTAGTTGTGGCCAGAGGGCACAGGTGCCCCGTCCAGCCCTGCTGCCTGCAGCCTGTCAAACTCTATGAGAGGCTAAAAGCTGTTGGGACTGGACGGGGCTGGGCAGGGCACCTATGAGAACAAAGACTGAAAACAGTATGAGCAGACTTTTTGCATTGCAGACATTATTGATCCCTGGGTGCATACTGCCCTAAACGTTAGTACTGCGAGGTGCACTGTCCAGCCCCGTCCAACTGCAGCAGCTGTCAGCCTTTACAAGTTTGACAGGCTGTTGGGAGCAGGGCTAGACAGAACACCTATGCCCTAGGGTTGTCACCTCTTCCCTTTAAAACCAAACACATTAATTACACAGGTTCTGTGGCTGATTAAATTGGTAATTAAACTCACTTAGTGCCTTATCTGCATTTAATGAGCCTCAGAACCTGTGTAATTCATATGTGTTCAGGGTTTAAAGGGATGAGGTGGCAACTCTAGGTTCCTCATCTGACCTCCACCCTTTACAGGGTACAGTAGTGGCATAAAGGTCAACAGGAGGAACCAGTAAAAGCTGTGGGGGACTGCAAATAAACAGAAGTACTCTAAATAAATTCAAAACCCAACTATAAATACAGAAAATCAAATACATCTCTCTTTTTTTCCCAAGCAAATTTCTTGAGGGGCGCAAGAGCATGTCCAGGATAGTAGGAAGGAGCTTCCATAACCTTCAAGAGCCATGTAAAGTCCATTATACCTTTAAAAACAACCCCCCTTATTAAAGTGTATGTATAGGCTTTGAAAAAAGTAGCTCTTTTTGATGCCTTCACCTCATTGAGGAAATTTCCCTTTACTCCCTGTCCTAGACACGCAACAGGAAGTAAGAGGAAATCTCTCGTAGACAGTTGTCACCAGAACAGGTGTCCCTATTAGAAGATTTCCCCTCACCTTTTGTTCTACTGAAAACTGCAATTTTACATACGGGTTCCATTGATTAGTCTTCTGAATGCTGGAAGTTGGCAGCTAGTAACCGACGTTTAAAAACATCAGTTTTGCCACTTTTACATGCCGCGTTTATGTGCGTTTAGCAGCGTTCATGAGCGTTTCAGTTTAGAAGTGTTTTTTCCAGATAACAGATTGTACTGATCAGTATATCTTCTTAAATGCCAAATGCCCAAATGTACCACCCACCTAAACACTGGTACTGACTAAGTACACATCATCACCTCATGGAAATGGCATTCCCTGATGGCAGTGGCCCCTTTAGCAGAATAATATACCCTGCCACACTGCAAAAATGGTTCAAGAATGGTTTGAGTGTAGCACACCCCCTAGATTTTTTTTTGTAGAATACACTATAGGATTGTAAATTATCTGAGACAGCTTTGGGTGCCCCAAGGTAAGTAGTAATGTGGTGCGTGCAGCGCGTTGCGGCAAAGACTGGGTATGGCCAACTTGTATTAACAGTGGAAGGGGCATGGTTAAATAAAACAAAAGCATTCTTGTCTCCATAAAATAATCTTAGATTGCTGTGCCACAAGTAAGTGTCTCACAGACATGTGTAGCGCTGGTAGATTTTCAATCTACTGCTGATAGGTAAATTTAGTGGGTTATCTGTTCATACATAGTCAGATTTGCCCCTGTTCCAGCTCGGCTGAGTTGCATGTAGTTTCACACTGTCCCTGTGGGTGTCGTTGTTACCATGGGTCGGTGTTGGAAAGGCAACACGTTGAAGTGTATGAGTGCTCCTCTGTCCCGGAGATAACTCGGTGGAGATGGTCCTCCGAGTTGCATTCTGGGAGAGGGTATTTATGGAGCAGATGCCATGTTTTAGGGTTCGTTTCGTTCCACCTGCTGGCCCTCCTGGCCGACAGGTATGTGCTAGGAGTACTACCTCGTGGTCCTCCGACCGGAAGGCCCATGTTGCTGCAGCGTGTGGGTGGGTCCAGAGGCTTGTCTGGGGCCTACCACAGCGGCAAGGGAATGGTCCTGGGCTGTCTGTCCTATGTGAAGAAGCTGGACAACTGAGAAGATCCCAGGGGAGGACCCGTCACGGAAGGATCATGCAGAGTGCTGGTCTGGAGAGGGGCCTGGTGACCCAGTTGGAGGACGTATCCTAAAGTAATCCTACCGCATAGCACTGCCGGGTTGGCTTAAAGGTTCTAGTGCTGTGTTTGCTATCCACCGTAAACCATTACATCCTGTGGCAGAGGATCGTACGGGTTTCTATTCTATTCAAGTCTGTGGCAGAGACTTTTGTTCGTGCTGCATACTGGCTGCTAGGTTAGTGAGAGAAACCTATCCAGGCGGGCAAAGATTCAACTATGAGAGGAAAGTACATTCATCTATAAGATTTCAGTTTCTAATACTACACTAAGAAAAGGTATTTGAACTTCCCTGCAACTCTTCTTCTACCTCTTTCCTGTTACTTCCTTTAATTTTGTTTATTAAAGCATTGGAAAAGATACTCAAGTGTCCGATGCCTACATTGTCCGGTATTAAACTCAACGGGACCCTAGACCCGGTTCTGGTGAAATTAAGGTAACGAAGGTGACGGTAACAGCCCGCTTTAAACCAGCAGCTCCACCGAGAGTTATTGTTACACATGTATAAACCTCAGCACAATCCTTAAAAAAAGTGTGGATTGCAGAGTGTATGGCGGTGGGTAGCATGTGCAGGAGAGGAATGTGGAGTGTATGGCGGTGGGTAGCATGTGCAGGAGAGGAGTGTGGAGTGTATGGCGGTGGGTAGTATGTGCAGGAGAGGAGTGCGGAGTGTATGGAGGTGGGTAGTATGTGCAGGAGAGGAGTACGGTGTGTATGGAGGTGGGTAGTATGTGCAGGAGAGGAGTACGGTGTGTATGGTGGTGGGTAGTTTGTGCAGGAGAGGAGTACAGTCTGTATGGTGGTGGGAAGTATGTGCAGGAGAGGAGTGCGAAGTGTATGGAGGTGGGTAGTATGTGCAGGAGAGGAGTAAAGTGTGTATGGTGGTGGGTAGTATGGGCAGGAGAGGAGTGCGGAGTGTATGGGGGTGGGTAGTATGTGCAGGAGAGGAGTGCGGAGTGTATGGTGGTGGGTAGTATGTGCAGGAGAGGAGTGCAGAGTGTATGGCGGTGGGTAGTATGTGCAGGAGAGGAGTGCGGAGTGTATGGCTGTGGGTAGTATGTGCAGGAGAGGAGTGCGGAGTGTATGGTGGTGGATAGTATGTGCAGAAGAGGAGTGAGGAGTGTATAGTGGTGGGTAGTATGTGCAGGAGAGGAGTGTGGAGTGTATGGTGGTGTGTAGTATGTGCAGGAGAGGAGTGCGGAGTGTATGGTGGTGGGTAGTATGTGCAGAAGAGGAGTGTGGAGTGTATGGTGGTGGGTAGTATGTGCAGGAGAGGAGTGCGGAGTGTATGGTGGTAGGTAGTATGTGCAGAAGAAGAGTGTGGAGTGTATGGTGGTGGGTAGTATGTGCAGGAGAGGAGTGCGGAGTGTATGGTGGTGGATAGTATGTGCAGGAGAGGAGTGAGGAGTGTATAGTGGTGGGTAGTATGTGCAGGAGAGGAGTGTGGAGTGTATGGTGGTGTGTAGTATGTGCAGGAGAGGAGTGACGAGTTTATGGTGGTGGGTAGTATGTGCAGGAGAGGGGTGTGGAGTGTATGGCGGTGGGTAGTATGTGCAGGAGAGGGGTGTAGAGTGTATAGCGGTGGGTAGTATGTGCAGGAGAGGGGTGTGGAGTGTATGGCGGTGGGTAGTATGTGCAGGAGAGGGGTGTGGAGTGTATGGTGGTGGGTAGTATGTGCAGGAGAGGGGTGTGGAGTGTATGGCGGTGGGTAGTATGTGCAGGAGAGGGGTGTGGAGTGTATGGCGGTGGGTAGTATGTGCAGGAGAGGGGCGTGGAGTGTATGGCGGTGGGTAGTATGTGCAGGAGAGGGGTGTGGAGTGTATGGTGGTGGGTAGTATGTGCAGGAGAGGGGTGTGGAGTGTATGGCGGTGGGTAGTATGTGCAGGAGAGGGGTGTGGAGTGTATGGGGGTGGGTAGTATGTGCAGGAGAGGGGTGTGGAGTGTATGGCGGTGGGTAGTATGTGCAGGAGAGGGGTGTGGAGTGTATGGCGGTGGGTAGTATGTGCAGGAGAGGGGTGTGGAGTGTATGGCGGTGGGTAGTATGTGCAGGAGAGGGGTGTGGAGTGTATGGCGGTGGGTAGTATGTGCAGGAGAGGGGTGTGGAGTGTATGGCGGTGGGTAGTATGTGCAGGAAAGGGGTGTGGAGTGTATGGCGGTGGGTAGTATGTGCAGGAGAGGGGTGTGGAGTGTATGGCGGTGGGTAGTATGTGCAGGAGAGGGGTGTGGAGTGTATGGCGGTGGGTAGTATGTGCAGGAGAGGGGTGTGGAGTGTATGGCGGTGGGTAGTATGTGCAGGAGAGCGGTGTGGAGTATATGGCGGTGGGTAGTATGTGCAGGAGAGGGGTGTGGAGTGTATGGTGGTGGTTAGTATGTGCAGGAGAGGGGTGTGGAGTGTATGGCGGTGGGTAGTATGTGCAGAAGAGGGGTGCGGAGTGTATGATGGTGGGTAGTATGTGCAGGAGAGGAGTGCAGTGTATGGCGGTGGGTAGTATGTGCAGGAGAGGAGTGAGACGTGTATGGTGGTGGGTAGTATGTGCAGGAGAGGGGTGTAGAGTGTATGGTGGTGGGTAGTATGTGCAGGAGAGGAGTGCGGAGTGTATGATGGTGGGTAGTATGTGCAGGAGAGGAGTGCAGTGTATGGCGGTGGGTAGTACATGTACATGAGAGAGGTGCAGATGGTTTAAAAGTATATGGTGTGAATGAGCTCTAGTTCATGGAGCACTGCAGAGTCCACTTTGCAGTGGCATGCATAGAGCAACTGAACTTAGCTGCACAGCTCTAGCACTGGCCACCACGCTGCAGGCACTGTTCTCATCGCCCCCTCCCCAATCTCAAGCGTTTTCTCAAGCCCCTGCACACAAGCTTCATTATCCCACAAAACTTCACCAACTTACCTCTCTCCACATTCCCTGCAGAACAAACTACTGCAGACATCCCTTCTGGCAGGATCAGCAGCAGTCGGCAGCTCCCCCTCCACCTGTATCAGCCAGCGCTGAAGAACACTGAGAAGGGGCGCTGGTGCGAGTCGGAGGGAGGAGACAACATAGCAGCTCTGTATGTAGCGGCGCTGATGTTTGCTTAGCAGCGCTGACGCGGCTGCAGAGGGAAGCAATGCATTCAGGCTTCATTAGCGCTGTATTGACGGGGGTCAGTGGGGGAGAGAGTGCTGACTGCCATGGGGTGAGTGAGCTCACCATCCATCCCTGTCTGTGACTGTATACCCCTTTCTCTCTCCTGCCTCTGAGTGAGTACACTAAGGTAAATCAGGGTTCTCAGAGCACCCCTTACATCGGAGCTCCCCTTTACACCAGAGGCCACAGTGTTCCCCCTTACATCAGAGTCCTCTCTGTGCAACAGAGTTCTCAGTGTTCCACCTTAAATGAGGGTTTCCAGAGTCCCTTTTGTTAGAATCCCCAGAGTTCTCCCTTACATCAGAGTCTGCAGAGTCCCCCCTTACAGTGAAAGGGAACTCTGCAAATTCAGATGTAAAGGGGGAACTCTGTGGACTCTGATGTAAAGGGGGACTCTTGTTATTAACTTCATATGATTAGAAATGTTATTTAATAGCAAAATATATATGTATAGTTTATACAACAACAAAAATTGCTGTGCGCCAGGTTTGACTTGAAGAAAAGGTGGCAACCCTAGTCAGGGCTGTTTTGGTGGCAAAGGGGGACGTACTCAGTATTAGGTGGGTGGTCATAAAGTTATGGCTGATTGTTTTATGTGTTAGACGATCATAAAGAGTTAATAACAATTAATTTTTTATAGTTGGTTTGTCTATAAACACACATAGAGTATATGACTTCTGTAACACCTTCCCTGGACACATATAAATGAAGCAGAAAAGCAGAATAAATGGTTTAGGCAGATTTTACAAGCTATTATAAGATCCTGCAGTAATCACTCTGGCCTCTTAGTATTACCGCTCTTATACTATGTCCATAAATACTGCCATTTATCCGGCCTTCTCTATGAGCGGATCTGTCAGAGTCCCAGCTGTTGGTTTGTCATCAGGGTACTAATTGGCGCAGACTTGTGGACATGCCATGGCTCTGCATACAGGTGGTGGCTCTAGGCATAGTCATCATACACACATCACATCGTGCTGAAATACACAATTGCTTTTCTAACCTTTGTCAGCGGTAAAGGTCTGAAGGTCAAATAATTTGTTCTGGAGCTCACAGTGCTTTCATATTTAATCACAAATCATTTTAAACAGCGGCGTATTTAAAGTAGACGTAACCCCTCATGGAATGGCATTCAGTTTGCTAAAGCATTGTATGTGATAAACAATTCACTTTTATATAAAACTTTTTTTTTTCATATTTTGTTACGTCTTAGGAATGTCAATTCCCTGCAGTCTATTTGCAGCCACTTCCTGTTTGCATGGCACTGCAGTGATGGCGTCATGACATTTTCTCAGGGCGGGCTCCTGGTGGTGACAACAGATGGCCGTGCCTGTGTGTTGAAGCAACCTGTATGACAGGGTGTCACCGCAGGAGAACAGAATGTTGTCACCCTACAGGAAGTGCCTGAACACATGGCAGGATCACCAAGTTGTTGAGTCACATGACATTTGCTGAGGGTGGGGGGGAGCCTGAGGTAGGTTTGGGGATAGTTGGATCACATGAGACTTGTTGGGGTGGGGGGGGGCGTGAGGTAGGTGAGGGGATAGCCGGGTCACATGACACTGGTGGGGGGTGAGGTAGGTGAGGGGATAGTTAGGTCACATGACATTAAATGGGGGGGGCTAAGGTAGGTGAGGGGATAGTCCAATCACATGACACTTGCTGAGGGTGGGGGAGGGTCTGAGGTAGGTTTGGGGATAGTTGGGTCACATGACACTAAATGGGGGGCTGAGGTAGGTAAGGGGATAGTCTGATCACATGACACTTGCTGAGGGTGGGGGGGGGCTGAGGTAGGTTTGGGGATAGTTGGGTCACATGACACTTGTTGAGGGTGGGGGGGGGGTCCTGAGGTAGGTTTGGGGATAGTTGGGTCACATGACACTAAATGGGGGGGCTGAGGTAGGTAAGGGGATAGTCTGATCACATGACACTTGCTGAGGGTGGGGGGCTGAGGTAGGTTTGGGGATAGTTGGTTCACATGACACTTGTTGAGGGTGGGGGGGGGTCCTGAGGTAGTTGTGGGAATAGTCGTGTCACATGACACTTGCTGAGGGTGGGGGGGGAGGCCTGAGGTAGTTGTGGGAAAAGTCGGGTCACATAACACTTTTTGCACAGGTTGGGGGGGGGGCCTAAGGGTTGGTGTGGGGGATAGTTGGGTCACATGACACTAAGGGGGGGACTAAGGTAGGTAAGGGGATAGTCCGGTCACATGACACTTGTTGGGGGTGGGGTGGCCTGAGGTAGGTGAGGGGATAGTTGGGTCACATGACACTTTTTGCACAGGTTGGGGGGAGCCTGAGGTTGGTGTGGGGGATAGTTGGGTCACATGACACTAAATGGGGGGCTGAGGTAGGTAAGGGGATAGTCCAATCACATGACACTTTTTGCACAGGTTGGGGGGAGCCTGGGGTTGGTGTGGGGGATAGTTGGGTCACATGACACTAAATGGGGGGGGCTGAGGTAGGTAAGGGCATAGTCCGATCACATGACACTTGCTGAGGGTGGGGGTGGGGGGCTAAGGTAGGTTTGGGGATAGTTGGGTCACATGACACTTGTTGGGGGGGTGAGGCAGTTGTGGGGATAGTTGGGTCACATGACACATGTTGGGGGGGTGAGGTAGTTGTGGGGATAGTTGGGTCACATGACACTTGTTAGGGGTGGGGGGCCTGAGGTAGTTGTGGGGATAGTTGGGTCACATGACACTTGTTAGGGGCGGGGGCCTGAGGTAGGTAAGGGGATAGTTGGGTCGAATGACACTTGCTGAGGGTGGGAGGGGGGCCTGAGGTAGTTGTGGGAATAGTCAGGTCACATGACACTTGTTGTCAGGGGTGGACAGGGGCCTGAGGTAGGTGTGGGGATAGTTGGGTCACATGACACTTGTTGGGGGGGTGAGGCAGTTGTGGGGATAGTTGGGTCACATGACACATGTTGGGGGGGTGAGGTAGTTGTGGGGATAGTTGGGTCACATGACACTTGTTAGGGGTGGGGGGCCTGAGGTAGTTGTGGGGATAGTTGGGTCACATGACACTTGTTAGGGGTGGGGGGCCTGAGGTAGGTAAGGGGATAGTTGGGTCGAATGACACTTGCTGAGGGTGGGAGGGGGCCTGAGGTAGTTGTGGGAATAGTCAGGTCACATGACACTTGTTGTCAGGGGTGGACAGGGGCCTGAGGTAGGTGTGGGGATAGTTGGGTCACATGACACTTGTTGAGGGTGGGTGGGGGGGCTGAAGTAGTTGTGGGAATAGTTGGGTCACATGACATTTGTTGGGGTGGACAGGGGCCTGAGGTAATTGTGTGGTTAATTGGGTCACATGACACTTTTTGCACAGGTGGGGGGGCCCTGATTCGGGTCACATGACCCCTTGCTGAGGGTGGGAGCATCTGAGGAAAGTGTGGTGATAGTCAGATCAAATGACATGTTTTGCAGATGGTGGAAGGGGGGGGGGCTGAGGTTGGTGTGGGGATAGTTGGGTCACATGACACTTGTTGAGGGTGGGGAGAGCCTGAGGTAGTTGTGGAAATAGTCGGGTCACATGACACTTGTTAGGAGTGGACAGGGGCCTGAGGTAGGTGTGTGTCTAATTGGGTCACATGACACTTTTTGCACAGGTGGGGGGGGGCCTGATTCGGGTCTGCCTGAGGTAGGTATGGGTGTCTGAGGTAGGTTGGGGGAAGGGCGATATTCAGGGTACATGACACTTGCTGGGGAAAGAGGGGCCTGAGGCAGGCTGGGGGATATTCAGGTCACATGACTCTGACTGCAGAGGCGGGAAATCCTGGGAAGAAGACATCCTGAGGAGATTCCTGTCACAGCGGGAGGGGCGAAGCTAGGAGACATTTCCTGTGAGGCAGACATTGAGGTGGAAGAGGTGAAATATCTGTACAGGGGACATGCTCAGTGATAAGGGACACCTGTGAGGTGTCTGAGGGAGTATGCTGGGCCTTGTGGTTCCTGCCCACTATGAAGTGACAGGAGAGTCAGGCTATGGCTGGATTATTTCACACAGTGTATACATTCACAGTAAAGCCCGGGGGATCCATATATTATAATATCGTAGGATTTATTTCTCTTGTGTCTGTGGGGTTTTGTCACACAGGTTTTACATTCCCATACAAGTCTATGAATAATGTGAAATCTGCTTGAAGCAGGTCAGACGGAGGTCAGCTGCAGGTGAAATGGAGCCATCAATAATCTCTGAATGATCGTCCTAAACTGATGTCATCGATGCTTTCCCCAATTCCAACCATACATCTACAAATTTTCATCTGAAAAATTTCACTTTATGAACGTTCGCTGAATCCTCTAATCGTTAATGGGGGTCCAATTGACGTTCGTTTTCGACCGCGGTAACAGGAATGTTCGAAGAAGCAGGATGGAAAACTTTTTCTCGATCAAATTCATTTTCGGACAGTGCGGGTGGCTTTCATTCCGATATTACATTCATTTTCAAATTGAATGTTAAAAGCAAGTGAAATTTTCGACATTCGTCCATTCTTTATACGAATATTCTCGCTTGAAAATCTTCTAGCGTTTGGCTGTATTCACACTCCAGCTGGGCGTCTTTGGTCATTTTACGTTTTTTTTTTTTTTAGCCCTTTGTGGCATTTTTGAGCATCTCTGTGGGTGTTCCAAGGCTGAGCCTTTTTTAACCACTTTAGCCCCGGAAGGATATAACTCCTTAATGACCAGGTCATTTTTTGCGATACGGCACTGCGTTGCTTTAACTGACAATTGCGCGGTCGTGCAACCTTGTACCCAAACAAAATTTACGTCCTTTTTTCCCCACATATAAAGCTTTCTTTTGGTGGTATTTGATCACATCTGCGGTTTTTATCTTTTGCACTATAAACAAAAAAAAAAAGACCAACAATTTAAAAAAAAAAAAAAAAATTTTTTACTTTCTGCTATAATACATATTGAAAAAAAAAAAAACGTATTCATCAGTTTAGGCCAATATATATTCTTCTACATATTTTTGGTAAAATCCCAATAAGCATATATTGATTGGTTTGCGCAAAAGTTATAGCGTCTGCAAACTATGGGATAGATGTATGGACTTTTAATTGTTTTTACTGGTAATGGCGGCAATCTGCGATTTTTAGCAGGACTGCGACATTGCGCCAGACAAATCTGACCCTAATGCAGCGTACACACGGTTGGACTTTTCGGCTACAAAAGTCTGACAGACTTTCGATGGACTTTTGGCGGACTTGCGGCAGACTTTCTTACGAACGGACTTGCCTACATACGATCACACAAAAGTCCGACGGATTCGTACGTGATGACGTACACCGGACTAAAATAAGGAAGTTGATAGCCAGTAGCCAATAGCTGCCCTAGCGTGGGTTTTTGTCCGTCGGACTAGCACACAGACGAGCGGATTTCGGGGTCCGTCGCATGTTTCAAATCTAAAGTCCGTCAGATTTGCGGCTGGAAAAGTCCGCTGAAAGTCCGGGGAAGCCCACACACGATCGGATTGTCAGCCAGCTTTAGTCCGTCGGCGTCCGTCGGACTTTTGTAGACGAAAAGTCCGACCGTGTGTACGCGGCATAAGTGACACTTCTTGGGGACCAGTGACACCAATACAGTATTCAGTGTTAAAAAAAAAAATGTATTGATCAATGTATAAATGTCACTGGCAGGGAAGGGTTTAACACTAGGGGGCGATCAAAGGGTTTGCGTGTTCTGTGTGGGGGATGGGCTCACTGGGACAACACAGAGATCGCTGTTCCTGACCACTAGGAACAGCAGATCTCCATGTTGTCCCCTGTCAGAACGGGGATCCGTCTTGTTTACATAGGCAGATCCCCATTCTGCCTCTCTGTAGAACCCACAGTATCTCATGCACGAAATGACGAACAGGTACGTCATTTCACGCAGCCGGGCCGCCCTGCCGCAGTATATGTGCGATGAACGGTCCAGAAGTGGTTAAAAAATTATTTTTAGCCAATGGAAAACTAGTTACTTTTTTTTTTTTTTTTACTAGGGAAAAAAAACACCAGATAAGAGTGTTTTTACAGGTTTTTTTTAATTTTTTGCATATTTTCCATACGCTCCTATTAAAGTCTATTGGAACCAAAAAAACGCTTGATGCTTTCAGCATAAGAGTAGCTCATGTACCTTTCTGAGCTACAAGCGTCAGTCTCGGTTCACATCCATGCAGTGCGACTCTGATGCGATTTGTTGTGACAGGTGCCATTCTAATGTGAATTCCGAGGAGATTTGGAATAACATTTTTTCCATAGTTATATTGGTTTAGCCTGGACCAAAGTCATTCTGTAAATACCCTACATGTGTGTACTATACTTACTGTAAAATCCATTTCTGGAAGTTCATTAAAGCTGAAGTTTATGTATTTTTTGCAGGGTTTTTTTTTTTTAATTTGTTACATTGGTTCAACTTGGACCAGTGTAAACAGGGCCGGGACAAGGGGTGGGTAGGAAGGGCAGCTGCCCTGGACACTATGCCATACCTCCCAACATTTTGAAATGGGAATGAGGGACACCTACTAACAAACGTATGTAGGCATAGGGCACGCCCCCTGCCACACCCCTTTAAAGGAGAATTAACCAAAAAAAAAGGTTAATTAAATCCACAAGGGCTTTTTTTTTTTTTTACCACTACTATTCCTTTATATTGGCTTTTAAAATTTACAAATGCAGCAATTTAGAAATTGGATTTAAGGTTTAGCGCTGGGAAACACTTTTTGAAAGATAAAAAGTGCATTTTTTTATACAACCATATGGATTAGAGCAAAATGAGGGAGAAATGAGGGGGACAGAGGGACATTGCTACAAATCGGGGACAGTCCCTCGAAATCAGAGACAGTTGGGAGCTATTCTATGGTATCGCGTGAGGTGGGGGGGGGCGCCACAAGGAGATTGGGGGAGGGGATTTTAGTTGGAAGGGGGTATTTGGGGGGCGGCAGGAGACAGGTGTTGCTCTAGAAGGGGAAATTTAGGGGGGGGGGAGGAGTCCTAAGAGTGGTAATTTAGGGGGATTTGTGATGGGGGGGGGATTTGTGCTAGGAGTGGGATTTGGGGAGAATTTTGTGCTGGGAGAGGGGGAATTTTAGGGTTAGAGCTGGGGGGGGGGGGGGGGATTTATGCTTAGGGTAAGCATGCAGAGTAGTGCTCAGTGTTTTTGTGGGGGGAATTTTTCTGACACATAATGCTCATACATCTTGGGGGGGGGCAGTTTGGCATGTTCACCCTGGGCTCTAGGTGACCTTGTCCAGGCACTGAGTGTATGGCTATACCATATCGTGAATATAATTTCAGGAAGCAGAATATAATTTGGAATATTGTGTTATAGTACGATCGGGGGGGGGTCATATATTGCTCGCTCCTGGTCCTATAAAGATTTTTCCAACTTTCTGGAAATGGATGCAGCACAGTTGGGTTCATTTACTAAAGGAGTAGAAAGGAATAAAAGTTGTTCACATTACATAGGGGTTGATTTACTAAAGGCAAATCCACTCTGCACTACAGGTGCACTTGGAAGTGCAGTCGCTGTAGATCTGAGGGGAAGATCTGAAATGAGGGGAAGCTCTGCTGATATTATCAACCAATCATGTACAAGCAAAAATGCTGTTTTTTATTTTCCTTGCATGTCCCCCTCAGATCTACAGCGACTTTACTTCCAAGTGCACTTGTAGTGCAAAGTGGATTTGCCTTCAGTAAATGAACCCCACAGAGAATGATCAGGAGGAGGAGGGGAGGCGGGGATGAAGTCACAGGATCGGCAAGAAGACTTGGGGTTCACACCAGAATGAAATAGCAAAAACACAGAGAAAGCCATCGTGCTCACACATGCTTGCATATGTTTTGCAATGTGTTAAGATGCGTTTTTTTGCCTTTTTTTAATGTTTTAGTTGCAACCTCTTTTTTTTTTTTTTTTTAAAGACCTGCATTTCCATTTATACATGTTGCATTGCAAAAAATTGCAGCCTTCCCAAATGCATGTGCCTGCAAAGCAATGGTGTGACCTACACCCATTGAAAAACATTCATTTTTTTTCTCATTGCACTTGGAATGCGTTTCTGAATGCATCCAAATGCATCTGGTGTGGACAGGCCCTCTAAAGAGTAAAGTATATGGGCTTTAGTGGGGGGGGAGGCTTTGGGCTTTAGGCAGGTGCAGTCTATATTCTCCACTGCAGGTCGTGCTGGACCACAGCAGCTTTGCAGTCGCAGGAAGAAATTGAGGGGAGCTTGGTTCCTCTATGATTTCCTCCGCACAGGGAAGACGCTATGCGTTTGGATGTGGACGCCCCACGTGACCTTGGCGTCCATCTTGGGTCAGACAGAGTCTATTTAAAACTCTGACTCCTGGGCTTGGCACACTTTTTGGTGAGTGTCTAGTGTAGGGATAGGATCCCCGTCTGTCAGGGACAGTGCTTAGAGACAGGGAAAGGTTCTGGAGTAGTAGAGACAGTGCATTGCTAAACTTGGACTCTGGGGGAGATTTACGAAAACTGGAGCACTCAGAATCTGTTGCAGCTGTGCATGGTAGCCAATCAGCTTCTAACTTCAGCTTGTTCAATTAAGCTCTGACAATAAAACCTGGAAGCTGATTGGTTTCTATGCAGAACTGCACCAGATTTTGCACTCTCCAGTTTTAGTAAATAACTCACTCTGTGTGATTGATTTACTAAAGGCAGAAAGACTGTGCACTTTGTCAAGTGCAGTTGCTCCAGATCTTAGTAAATGAGCAGAAGCTCTGCTGACTTCTATCATCCAATCGTGTGCAAGCAAAAATGCTGTTTTTTTTTTATCTTCCTTGCACATGATTGGTCACTCTTTGCAAAGTGAAGTCTTACCTCATTTACTAAACTCTGGAGCAACTGCACTTGCAGAGTGTACAGTCTATTAGCCTTTAGTAAATCAACCCCTAAGTATTCACTGCCTACCGCACAATGCTGTACCTAGCCCACAGGGGTGTGGGGGAAGCTGATCGCGGGGACAAGAGGGAAATCCTGAAGCTCCACATTACCTGTTAAATATGTTACACAAAGCATTTCATCCAAACTCTATTGCGTTTCTTATTTGGAAAAGCCAATATAAAGGAGAAGAAGTGATGAAAAAAAAATCACTTGTTCGTTTAACTAATCATCCTCCATTTATTCTCTATGGACCACAAAGCTGGGGATGTGACAGGGGGTGTCCCCGGCCTGCATACATTGGAAGGGCAGGCAAATTGGGAAGCAGGCTTGTGTCATTAGGTGCATTTTCAAACAGATCTTATGGGGAATGAGCCCTAAGTTCATTTCTAGCAGCAAATGTTCAACAAGAATGCATTAGTATAAAAAAAGTGTGGCTGGTAATGGCGCCTGGGGTGATGATTAACTCAACTGGGTGCCCCTTTAACCTCTCCCTGGCGGTATGATTATTTCAGATTTTTGATGCTCAAAGCGGTACAATTGCTTTGCATGGAAATTTGGCGTTTTATATTGAAGGCCTGTAATTCTTAGGAATAACTCACTTAAATCTGTCCAAACAAGAGTCTAGTAGACATGATAAAGTTTAAAACACTAAATCAAAAATTATAATATAATAAATAACTATAAACAATTATAACAAATAATAATATAATAATAATAAAAATTATTCAATAATGCAATCAAATCAAAAACACTGAAATTTGCTCAGTTGCAGAATTGTCGCTTTTGTTACTTTTAGTGTTTGGTGACGGATTTCCCCACAAATCACTATCGATCAATTCTGCAAGTGATTCTGATTTACTATCGCTGTTTTCTAGCTGGTCTAAAATCGCTTTTGACGTAAAGGGACACTTTTTGGTTGCTATGGACAATCTCCAGTTTCCAGGCAGAAAGAACAGTATATATATTATAAAACTGCATGCAGGGCACTGGACAAACCACTAGGGACAAAAGGGATGTGAAATAATGTGATACAGTAATGCAATCTGTAAGATTACAGTGTACTGTATGTGTAATGTGTTTTTAACTTTTTGAATTTGGCGCCGTGCTCCGTCCTCGTGCGTTGCAACGCTCGCAGGGAATGGAGCCTGGCAAGGAGAGGCTTCGGACGAGGACAGAGCCCACGGACACAGCGGTGGATATCGCAGGATCCCGGGGACAAGGTAAGTAAAGCCTCACCAGGATCCTGCGATGTAATCCCGAGTGTGGCTCGGGGTTACTGCTAATGGTCCTGATCTTTAACCCCCCACACTCGGGAAAACCACCAGGGAGGTTAACTTTTTGAATTTGGCACCGTGCTCTGTCCTCGTGCGTTGCAACGCTCACAGGGAACGGAGCTCGGCACTGTGATAGATCCGGCGGAGGACACGGCTCACACACACAGCGGGGAGACATCGCAGGATCCTAGGGACAAGGTAAGTAACTTTGCCTGGATCCTGCGATGCGATCCCGAGGGTCGCTCGGGGTTACCGCTTTTGGTACTGAAAATTCCCCCCCCCCCGAGCCACACTCGGGAATACCACTAAGGAGATTAAAAAGGTAGGAACCAGATTGGTGATGTAAAAAACGTAACTGTGTTGGCGCTCAAATCATCATAAGTAACAAATTATTCATCATATATAACAGTACAAGTACACTATATGCAAATCGCAAACTAAAAAAGACCAAAGCGACATTCCCAACACCATAAAAAATAAATCATTCTTCTGTTTTGCTGTATCTTCAAGTACATGCTTCACCACGAGGGCTCATAAGGTAGATGGCAACTCACCAGAGGCGTTTGACCACTTTTTTACGGTAGGTCAAAATGCGCTTTATTGAATAAACCAGTATGATCCTGGATACAACATCTCTCCACTGTGGGAGCCCCTCCGGCAAAGGATTTGGGAACAAACTCCACCATGGACACAAAGAAGAGCTCTTATGGTGTAGTACGTTTTAATAAAAATGGTTTAAAAGTAATAACAACATTTGCACTCACATGTGACTGTGCCAGGCCCGGCACTAAGGTGTCTACAGCATGTGCGGATGGGTATATCAGGCTCGCAATGGCGTGCCATCCGCGCCTCGTTCTGAATATCCTATTTGCTTGGATGTCACGAATGGGGCCCGGAAATGACGAATCCCCGCTCTTCTATTCATCATGATTTGAGCGCCCAACGCCTTTACGATTTGTTGCATCACCACCCTGGGTCCTAGCTGGTCTGACAAACTATGAGAACTTCTACGAATCTCTTCATGAAATATTACCATGAAAACGTGCCACGCAGCCCTGTAAATGTTTAGAAAACTTTGACATATTGACTGAAAGTGAATGCCCTCCAGTCTCCTTTGACTGTATCTTGAATGTATACGTTTTTTTTTACCCTCTCTATCAGATCGTGTTGGAGGATGGCGTTGCGCACCTTCCGGCAAGCTTTTGTCAACATTTCCGACCTGCACCCTAATCTCTCTCGCCCAGTAAGTATCAGTGACTTTGTTATCGCCCTCCGGTTCAGCCGCGTCCCATCCGCCTCAGCCTGTATCACAAACGACCCCATTGTCACATTGTCACCGCGTTTCCCTGCGGCAATACCAGTGTTTCTGTAGCTACAATACTCTGATTGTTGATGTTCTTTATTTACACGGCAGGGGATGAAAACCGATGCTGAGGGTGCTGTCCAGGGATGTGTCATGGTACCCGGCCCAACACTTACGCGCTAGCCAAACCTTTGTTACAGCGTATGAGAGACCCTTTTGTATCTGCTTGATTGCACGCTGAATAGATAATTGCTGGGACTCAGCGGAGTAAAAATCATAATGTAGCGAAGGACGTCTGGTATTTTCCACTTCTGATGGCAACATTTGAGCTGTCCTAGCTGTCCCGAGCAATTTGCCTCAACAGTTGTGTGTTACGGCCCCAATAAATCCCCCCTTGGCTTGTTTGATTTTTATTCTGTGACTGGTAAGGTTAAAGGACGTGGAAATAAGCTGAACCCTGTTGTGTATGTCATCTACAAAATGGCGTATCATAAACAAGACCTTTTTCTCCCCCGGCATTGTTTAGAGATGTTTGTTAACTTGTATTCAATGTTTTGGTGTCAGGTTTTATTTTGTTCATATGTGAGTTTGTAAAGCTTTTTTTGTAAACCAGATTTAGCATGAAGCCATGTCACGTGCATAACATTGGTGAGCAGGTTTCTGGTAAGTAACTTTAGATCATCAGCTACTGCACATGTAACTGGGGCTTAAAGTGATTGTAAGGCTAATGCCACGTACACACGGTCGGACTTTTCGGCTACAAAAGTCCGACAGCCCGTCCGACAGACTTTCGACGGACTTTTGGCGGACTTGCGGCGGACTTTTTAACGAACGGACTTAACTACATACGATCACACAAAAGTCTGACGGATTCGTACGTGATGACATACACCGGACTAAAATAAGGAAGTTCATAGCCAGTAGCCAATAGCTGCCCTAGCGTTGGTTTTAGTCCGTCAGACTAGCATACAGACAAGCAGATTTCTGGGTCCAGCAGAGTTACGACGTAAAGATTTGAAGCAAGTTCCAAATCTAAAGTCTGTCAGATTTGCGACTGGAAAAGTCTGCTGAAGGTCCGGTGAAGCCCACACACGATCAGATTGTTCACCGGATTTGGCCTGTCGGCGTCCTTCAGACAAGTCCGGTCGAACGGTCGAAAAGTCCGACCGTGTGTACGCGGCATTAGTTTTAAAAGAAATAAAAATAACAAACATGTCATACTTACCTCCACTGTGCAGCTCGTTTTGCACAAAGTGGCCCCGAACCTCGTCTTCTGGGGTCCCCCGGTGGCTCTCGTGGCTCCTCCCCACATCAGATAACCTCCTGGGAGAAGCGCTTTCCCAGGGGGTTACCGTGCAGGCACGCTCCCGAGTCCAGCATTCGGCGTCCATAGAGGCTGAATGCAGGACTCGGCCCCGCCCCCCGGCGCCTGCGTCATTGGATTTGATTGACAGCAGCAGGAGCCAATGACTGAGCTGCTATCAATTTATTCAATCAAGAGCCGAGAACCCCGGGCAAAGAGACAGAGCGTCCTGGTGGGTCAAGTTCCAGGGCTCAGGTAAGTAAAGCGGGCGGGGGGGGGGACGGCTGGGGGGTCGGTCACTGCCAGGTGTTTTTTCACCTTAATGCATAGGATGCATTAAGGTGAAAAAACACGAAGGTTTACAACCCCTTTAAAGTGGAGCTCCACCCAAAAGGGGAAGCTTTGTTTGTCCTTCCCCCCTCTGCTGCCACATTTGGCACCTTTTGGGGAGGGAGGGGGCAACGGGTACCTGGTTTTGACAGATACCCGCTCACCACATCCGGCTTACTTTGCCTAGGCGAAGTGAGCCAGAAGTTTGCCCCCTCCCCCCCCCCCCCCCTGCAGCCGGCCCATTTAAAAATGTGCAGCGCAATTCGTACATGCGCAGTAGGAAACCGGCTGTGAAGCCAGTTCCCCTTAGCCAAAATGGCGGTGCCAGCACCTGAGAGTCGATTCAAGAATTGGTTCAGGTGAGGACACTGCTGGATGCCTGGACAGGTAAGTACCCTAATAGTAAGAGTCAGCAGCTACAGACTTTTCTTTTTTTAGGGGGGGGGGGGCAGAACTCCTCTTTAAAGTGGTTGTAAACCTCAGACATGAAATATAAACAAAACATATCCCTCTATAGTGTGTACTTGTCTAAATTAAGAGCACAGGGGGGGTTGATTTACTGAAGGCAAATAGACTGTGCACTTTGCAAGGTGCGATTGCACTCTGCAAGTACAGTCGCTCCAGGGCTTAGTAAATGAGATAAAGATTCCCTTTGCAAACAATACCCTATCATGTAAAATAAAAAAAAACAGCATTTTTGCTTTGCATTTTGCTTGCACATGATTGGATGATGGAAGTCAGCAGAGCTTCCCCTCATTTACTAAGCTCTGGAGCAACTGCTCTTGCAGAGTGCAACAGTACATTTGCCTTTAGTAAATCAACCCCTAAGTGTCACTTTTGTCTGCTACTTCATTTCTCTGCTATCAGCATAAATCACTTCTGACAAGCTTTACTGACACCAAGAGAAAAATGGTGACAGGGGAGGGACCTCCAGCTGATTGACAGCCTCAGTTTTGTTCCTGTGTGCTGTGTGAAGGAGAGAGAAGGGGTCCCTTCCTCCAATCAGCTCTCAGAGCTCTCCTCACTGAGTTCTACACCCCTCTTTCTGTATTCTCAGACAAGCTTAAAGCGGGAGTCCCGCGAAAATTTTTTTTTTTAGATGTCAGCAGCTGCAAATACTGCAGCTGCTGACTTTTAAAATAAGGTCACTCACCTGTCCCGGGGTCCAGCGATGTCGGCACCCGAGACCGAACCGTCCCTCGATCCTCGGGTGCTGCCGCCGCTGTTCTCAGTGAGGGAATCGGGAAGTGAAGCGTTGCGGCTTAACTTCCCGATTCCCTACTGCGCATGCGCGAGTCGCGCTGCGCTTTCTCAATGGTCCCCGCTATCTCCTGGGACCTGTGTCTTTCCCAGGAGAAAGCGGGGGAGTGCGGGAGGGGGTGTGACTCCCATGGGAGTATCTGCACCCCCCTCCCCCCTGAAAGGAGCCAACTGTGACACCGGAGGGGGGGGGAATCTGATGATCGGAAGTTCCACTTTTGGGTGGAACTCCGCTTTAATAAATTCAACAGGGAAGACTGCAGATAAACGGGTACAACTTATGTAGGAGGATTTGTTCCATCTCTGTGTATCACCTGAGGCCAGTCACTTCACTGGGTATATGTAAGGGTTTACAACCACTTTACAATATTTACAATATTTTTCCATGATGCTATTTATGTTGCATAGCGTTGTGCAAATCCTTACATATACATAGTGAAGTGACTATCCTCAGGTGATACAAAGAGATGAAACTAATCCTTCCACATATGTTGTACCTGTTTATCTGCAGTCTTCTCTACGGCCATTCAAAGTCCAGAATTTATACAGCTTGTCTGAGCTGCCAGAAAGAAGGGGGCGGAGAGCTGAAGTTACACCCCTCAGAGTTCAGTGAGGAAAGGTCTGAGAGCAGATTGGAGGGAAGGGACACCCCTCCCCCCCAACCCCCAGCACACAGGAACAGAGCGTAGGCTGTCAATCACAGGCAGTGTGCTGGAGCTGCCTCCACTGTAACCATTTTTCTCTTGCTGTCAGGAAAACTTGTCAGAAGTGATTCTTGCTGACAGCAGAGGAATGAAGCAGCAGACAGAAATGACACTTAGGGTCGGTTCACACTAGGGGCGGCACGACTTGCAGGTCGCCTTAGCGAGGCGACCTGCACACGACATCCACGGCGACTTGCAAAACGACCTCTGTATAGAAGTCTATGCAAGTCGCCTCAAGTCGCCCCAAAAGAAGTACAGAAACCTTTTTCTAAGTCGGAGTGACTTGCGCCGCTCCGATTAGAACGGTTCCATTGTACAGAACGGGAGGCGACTTGTCAGGCGACTAGGTCGTCTGACAAGTCGTCCCAGTGTGAACCGGCACTTAGTGGTTGATTTACCAAAACTGGAGAGTGCAAAATCTGGTGCAGCTGTGTATAGTAGGCAATCAGCTTCTAACTTCAACTTGTTAAGTTAAGCTTTGACAAAAAAAACCTGGAAGCTGATTGATTTCTATGCAGAGTTACACCAGATTTTGCACTCTCCAGTTTTAATAAATGAGCCCCACAGTGCTCTGGACTAAGACAAGTACACACTATGGGACATGCTTTATCCATATATCATGTCTGATGTTTACAACCAGTTTAATGCATTGTGTGGAGTGTGTGGAGTGTGTGGAGTGTGTGGAGTGTACCTCACACAACTCATTGTGTAAGGTATCATGTGAGGTACCGTCAACTGAAAAAGCTTTGCTGGACTTTGATTATTCGTTGCATTAGCACCAGCACTGGAAGAGCACCTTATACTGCGTTTCCCCGAAAAAAAGGTCTACTGTGATTTTCAGGGAGGGCTGCAATATAAGCCCTACCCCGAAAATAAGCCCTAGTTTAAAATGGTTGTTGGATCCTGGGATGCACTGTATTGCAGTGTGAACTGTGTATATTGCTGTGATCAATGTGTGATTAATGCCTTCTGTACAGCGCCCCTCGGTGCTCAGCTGATCCCCCGCTGCTCTCCTGCTCTTCTCCCAGCTGTCAGCGGGGGATCCCGACCTCGCTCTGCAGTGTTTGGAGCAGGGAAGGGAGCTCCGGCAGGCCATGGAAGCACCGAGCGGCGCTCAGCTGATCCCCCGCTGCTCTCCTCTTCTGCCAGCTGTCAGCAGGGGATCTAAGGAGCCCCCTCCTTCTGCAATGCTCAGAGCGTGCCCTGGACTGCACCAGAAAATTAAGGTCAGTGCAGAAAGAGAGGACCGGCGGGTCACGGAAGCGCTGAGCGGCGCTGTAACAGGTTGCTTATCACAGATAGATTACAGAGAAATGCACGGTTTGCATTGTGTAATACTGTAATATGGTGCTTTTTGGGATTTTACACCCACTTTTACTGAGTTCCACTGGCCACTGGGGATTCCTGACAGGCAGGGAGATGGGGAGAGAAGACAGTACAAGTCAAGCCCTACCCTGAAAATAAGCCCTACTGGGTCTTTTGTTGCCAAAATTAATAGAAGACCCGGGCTTATTTTGGGTGAAAAACGGTAGTAGATCATGGGATCTCAATGGGCCCTAAAAGGAGCTGAACAATATGTATTATCTGTTTTTCCTTAAGGTCCTTTCACACTGGGGCAGTTTGCAGGCGCTATTGCGCTAATAATAGCGCCTGCAAACCGACCCGAAACAGCCACTGCTGTGTATCCAGTGTGAAAGCCCCGAGGGCTTTCACACTGGAGCGATGCGCTGGCAGGACAGTAAAAAAAGTCCTGCCAGCAGCATCTTCGGAGCGGTGAAGGAGCGGAGTGTATACCGCTCCTTTACCGCTCCTGCCCATTGAAATCAATGGGACGGCGCGGCTATACCGCCGGCAAAGCGCCTCTGAACATATGAGGAGGAAGTGGGGCCGAGCCGTGCTTCGTGTGTATGAATGGACATGCTCTGGAGCCGCTGCTTGCTATGGGGGCACTAAGCAGGAGGGTGGGGCCTGGAACGCTAGCGAGGGACCCGGCAAGAGGAGGATCTGGGCAAAACCATTCCACAGAGCAGGTAAGATTACCATGTTTGTTAATTAAAAAAAACAAACCTTTTTTTGTCACTTTTACACTTTTAGGGTGCACTGTGTTGAAGCAGACCTTCCATGGGTGACGTCACCGTACCTCCTGACAGAGCTGGGAGCTCCAAGTTCCATGAGAATGTGCTCCAGCTAGGGTCACCACCTCATCCCTTTAGGCTGGGTTCACACTGCTGCGGTGCGGGAACGCAGCGAATTTACTGCGGGTTCCCGCACCGCACCAACTCGCACGGCAGTTCACACTGCCATATGCGAACTGCTGGGGAGTGTCATACAATGTTAATGACACCCCCAGTTCAGCCCGCATATCGCAATGCGAACTGACAATCCGGACACTTTCGGATCGCATAGGTGTGAACACCCATGCGATCCGATTTTGGTCCGAACAAAAAAAAGGGTCCTGTGCGAGTTTGGACCGAATGCGGTGCGATATCAGCCATACTATCTGTATGGCTGATATCGCACAGCACAGACATCGCATGTGATGTGAACAGCAGTGCGCTGCGAATCACATGCGATGTCTGCAACGGCCGCAGTGTGAACCCAGCCTTAAACCTGAAAACATATGAATTACACAGCTTCTAAAGGTTCATTTAATGCAAGAAAAGGCAGCAAGTGAGTTTACTTACCACCTTAATCAGCCACAGAACCTGTGTAATCAATAGGTGTTCTCTTTTAGCCCGGGTTCACACCTATGCGAATTAGATGTGCATTTCCACACATCTAATTCGCATAGCAGGAGAATGTGACTGGTTCCCTATGGAGCCGGTTCACATATCTCCGGGGCGGCTGCGGAGTGCACTGCACAAAAAAGCTGTGCGTCTTTGGCTCCGTTTCAGGGCCGAATTCAGGCATAGAATCGGCCCTGATTCGTCCCTGAAACGGGGAACAGGGACGCACAGCGCTCCTGTGCGATCCACAGCCCGATATAGTGTGAACCCGGGCTTAAAGGGATGAGGTGGCAACCCTAGCTCCAGCCCATTGCAGGAATGCATTGTCATGGTGTTTCAAGCTGCCAGATCTGCTGGGAGGCACGGTGATATCACCTGTTTTGCCTCCCAGAAGCTTGGAGGTCTGGGCTGAAGTAAATGATTTTTTGGGGTGAACGGCTTGTTCACAAATACCTCTTTAAAGCCATTTGTGTTAGGGAGGTGCAAGGGGCTGGCACAAAAGTGGTCCTTCTGTGTGCCATGGAAGGTCCAGTTTAAAGCAGCCCGTTCATTATGAATAGACTTGGCAGTGCACTTTAACACACAAGAAAATCAGCCACTTTTTTTTTCTTAACCTCCCTGGCGGTATGATTATTTCGGATTTTAGGTGCTGAAAGCAGTACCATTAATTTGCATGGGAATTTGGCGTTTTATATTGTAGGTCTGTAAATCTTAACAATAACACACTTAAATCTGTCCAAACCAGAGTCTAGTAGATATCCCGGGTATGATAAAGTTTGAAACACAAAAACATAAATTATAATATAATAAATAAAAATAAATAATTAAAAAAATTTAAAAAAATAGTAATAAAATAAATTTCCCCACGATTCACTATCGCTCAATTCTGCAAGTGTTCTAATTTATTATCGCTGTTTTCTAGCTGGTCTAAAGCCACTTTTGACGTAAAGGGACACTTTTTGGTTGCTATGGACAATCTCCAGTTTCCAGGCAGAAAGAACAGTGTATATCATGTAAAACTGCATGCAGGGCATGGGCCAAAGCACTGGGGACAAAAGGGATGTGAAATCATTTCATACAGTACTGTAATCTGTAAGATTACAGTACTGTATGTGTTATGATTTTTACTTTTTTTTTAATTTGCCGCCAGGCTCCGCCCCCGTGCGTCGCGCCGCTCGCAGGGAACGGAGCCTGGCACGGAGAGGCTTCGGAGGAGGACACAGCCCTCGGACACTGCGGGGGACATCGCAGGATCCCGGGGACAGGGTAAGTAATGCCGCCCCAGGATCCTGCAATGCGATCCCGAGTGTGGCTCGGGGTTACCGCTAATGGTACTGAATTTTAACCCCGAGCCACACTCAGGAAAACCGCCAGGGAGGCTACTGCAATGAATGACATATGCATTGTGGCAGATTATGTGTGACTTTAGCAGTGCTTTGGGGTCACTGGGACAGAAAGTGAGGGGGGAATCTCCCCAACAAGTACAGAGACAGCAATAAAAACCTGTCAGCCATTCCAGCTCTTATGCCACATACACACGAGCGGACTTTGCGGCAGACTTTGCCCGGCGGACGGGATTTCAAAGGGACAATTCGATCGTGTGTGGGCTCCAGCGGACTTTGTTTTCTCAAAAGTTGGATGGACTTAGATTTGAAACATGTTTTAAATCTATCCGTCGAACTCGAGTCCGGTCGAAAAGTACGCTCGTCTGTATGCTAGTTCGACGGACAAAAAGCCACGCTAGGGCAGCTATTGGCTACTGGCTATGAATGTCCTTGTTTTAGTCCAGTCGTACATCATCACGTACGAATTCAACGGACTTTGGTGGATTGTGTGTAGGCAAGTCCGTTCATTCGGAAAGTCCGTCGGAAAGTCAGTCGAAAAGTCCGCCGGGCAAAGTCTGCCGTAAAGTCCGCTCGTGTGTACGCGGCATTACTCACTCTATGAAAAACTAAAGGGAAAAGTTTTGGCTAAAATGACTCCTTCGCAGCCCCAGTTCACCCTGCCTATTATAATAATCCTATATTTCTCTCTGTTTTCCTTGGTAAACGGGTGAGACGCACAGATGACGAGCAGGATCCACCCTGCTGTGCATTCGTTTAGTTATTCCTCTCTTAGCTGTATTACATGCAAGTCATATATCATCAAATCAACTTTCAACAACTGCGAAAGAACTTCGAATCTATGTAAAACGCCGGCGCTTCTCCTAATGAAACTTAATAATATAATGGCACTAAATACATTCGTAGCAATGCTGCGGCTTTTAACAGGGGAATTTTTATGTTATGAAATAATTCGGCATGTCATGTGAAAACTTCTCATGCAAGTACAAATTACAAGACGGTTACAGGAAATCCAGACACTAAAGGAAGCCATCACCAATGAGGCTTAGTCGGCTTGTCCAATTTAATGATTAGGCAAAATGAGAAGAAAAAAAAAGAGGGTCAGTCTAGTATTACATTCGGCTAACGTCCACTTTTGTGCATTGCGATGTATAATGGTTTCCATAAAATCCTAACAGCGCATTGTATGGATTTACTGGGTGCCGAGGAGCAAACCTCGCTGCTTAATTGCCGTTCAGAAAGAAAAAAAAATGTGTACTCTAACTAGTGGCTTTTAAGACCATGAAATCTAATTTACTAACTACATCTGTGTTTTATTTGTGTACAACATTCCATTTTTTATTTTTCAGAGCATAATGGGCATTGTAATTGGGAAAACAGATGTCAAAGGATTTCCAGACCGAAAAAGTTAAGCCGCCTTTATTATTTCTTGAGCTCTCGGAGACCTGCGTGTCAGTCAGAATTTTCTTTCCCTTGCTTTTTTTTCTTTATGCCGGAGGAATTAAAGCCGTGCAAATAATTAATTTTAATTCATGCGAACAAATTACTTAATTCTTAGGAGAAAATCTGTCATATTTACCTCCCCCGCCTTTGCATCGGCATTATTGTTGACATAAGTTACTGTAGCATGATCCTAGTTTTTGTAAAGAAGGGTTTAAATTTGCTAGTGTGAATTGTTGTGATGAAATAGAAAAGTATTGTGGGCCCTCTAGAAGGACAGCTGACAGCTAATACACAAAGAGGCATTCCAAGACTTAAAGCGGAGTTCCACGGAAATTTTTTTTTTTAAAAGTCAGCAGCTACAAATACTGCAGCTGCTGACTTTTAAAATATGGACACTTACCTGTCCAGGGCGCCCGCGATGTCCTCACCCGAAGCCGATTTGTCCCTCGGCTCTCAGGTGGAGGCGCCGCCATCTTCGGCCTTGCGGCTTCACAGCCTGGTTCCCTACTGCGCATGCGTGAGTTGCGTTGCGCGTCCTCACTGGTCCCTACTGTCTTCTGGGACCTGCGTGTCTCCCAGAAGACAGCGGGGGGGGGGGGGGGGGCGGACATGGCGTAGATCACCATTGAGCCTGCGATGATCTATGCCCGGAAGTGGGAGCAAATACCTGTATTATACAGATATCTGCTCCCCCCTCCCCCATGAAAGGTGCCAAATGTGACACCGGAAGGGGGGAGGAATCCGAAAAGCGGAAGTTCCATTTTTAGGTGGACCTCCGATTTAAAGTAGACCTGAACTCAAATGTTGGCTTAAAATGGACCTTCAGTCATTTTTTCAACTTTCCATCTATTAAATCTTCTGCCCTTGTTGTTTTAACTTTGGATAGTAAAACATGTTTTTTTTTCTGCCAGTAAATACCTTATACAGCCCACTTCCTGTTTCTTGTCTGGTAAAAAAACCTAGGCTATGACATCATGCACAGCTCTCTCTCTCTCTCTTGTGAGAGTTTGCCAGGAAGGGAACGGGGGTGGGGGGGTGAGTCATAAGAGAGCCAATGAGAGCTGCAGAGCTGGAGGTGTGCCTCTGTGTGCCTGTGTAAATCCAGGAAGTGAACAGGCAGCAGCTTCAGCTGCCCACAGTTAAAATGGATGCAACCAGACTCAGTGGAGGGAGATTTCCGTAGCATATTTGGCAAGTACAGAATCACAGTATATATAAAATAAAACGCAAAGTGGTTGGAGGGAAGCTTCAGAATGGCAAAGATGTTTTTATTACAACTTATGTGAGCAGACTGCAGTTCCTCTTTAAAGTGGTTGTAAACCCTTTCACATACCCTACCCAGTGAAGTGACTTGGCCTCGGGTGATACACAGAGATGAAACAAATCCTCCTACATAAGTTGTACCTGTTTATCTGAGGTCTTCTCTTCTCTACATCCACTCAAAGTGCTGAATTTATAAGCTTGTCTGAGAGTTGAGAAAAATGGGGAGCGGAGAGCTGAAGTTACACTCTGCAGAGCCCAGTAAGGAGAGGTCTGAGATCTGATTGGAAGAAAGGCACGAAACAGATTACAGCGCACACATACAAGAATGACATTTCCTGCAGGGCTAGTTAAAAACACCTGAACATATTCAAAAAATACGGGGGTTTGGTCACACTGTATGGTCATATAGTGCTAAGCCCACTTACTGCGACAAAGTACCCCGAATTAGTGGGTCCTACTCTAGTAATAGAATGGAAGATCCTTTGTCTCAACCATGAGAGCTGAACTCCTCTATGTGGGAGAACTGAAGGGGATACATCCTATACACTGGTGACCACTAAATAAGAGGTAATGAGGAGGGGGAGGGGTGCTCCAGCCCAAAAAACCTGGTCAAGGTCTATTACAATATACAAAAACATATTTGGGGGGGCACACCCTAAAATGCGTTTAAATTCAAGACGGTGCTGCTTTAAGACCTACAAACAGTACAAAACATATTACAGCGCACACATACAAGAATGACATTTCCTGCCAATCTGTTGTCCTAAAATCTGACCGTTAGTAAGCTCCTTTTGATGACTGTTGTCCAACTTTTGGCAGCAAATGTTGGATGCCAGGCTAGGAAATTTTCGGCGGACAACGGTTTGACGTCAGATTTTCTGATGGTCAGTACACAAATCCGTCACACAAAAGTCGAAAGAAAAAACACGCATGCTCGGAATCAATGCTGACCAAACACAAAATTAGCAGAAGGGGCCCAAAGGGTGGCGCTCAAGAGCTGAAATTCCTCGTAGCACGTCACTACGTTCGAGTTTGTGGCACGACAATTTGTGTAACGTTAGTATGCAAGACTTGATCCTGGCACACGCACTTTTGACAAAAATCGGACGCTCGGTTGGCCAACAATTGTACCGTGTGTACGAGGCTTAAGGCTAGTTATACATGTTAAGATTTCTTTTGTTCAGCCCCATAGACTCACTTTCTGCGGATATCAGTGATGTCACTGCTGCCTTTTGGGAACGGTGGGTCCTGGGGATCCCACAAGAACGCCCTCCTGCGACGGGCTTCTACTAAGTGAACCTGTTGTCTTGTCATGCATGAAAAAAAACACACAGGTTCACTTTGAATATGAAGTCTGGGGAACCTCCTGACACCCCCCACACCCCCAATCATTTTCACCCACCTGCTCCAAGTCATTCACTAGTATCAGCTTGAGAAAAAAATAATCCCTGAAATGTCACCTTTTAGTAGAAGACCACTCAAGTTTTTTTTGTATTTTGCTTAGATTTTGGATCTGAAAGGTTCACATTCAGTTTCACCATTCGAGATTCTCCATCAGCCTTCATCAATGCCTCGTCTTGGGGTAGAGAGGATTATATTAAATCTCTTTCCGAAAGTTTCCGGGTTGGTGACTGTGGTAAGTCCGTACACGACTATTACTTGTTATCATACAACGTTTTTGTTTCAAACATGAACTCAATAAAATGTCAGGGATTAGCAGGTGAGATTTGGTAAAAAAAATGCCCGATCTCGATCCAGCGCTGTGCATGTAAGCAGCGGCTCTCCTAACTCTCTCCCTCCTCATTGGCTCAAATACAGCAGTGGAAGCTATTGACTGCTGCTGTCAATCACAGCCAGTGAGGAGGGAGCGGGGCTGAGCTCCGTGTATCTTATGGACCAAGAAAGTACTAAAGTAATTTAATCAGCATGACAGCCATGGAAATGGTAGTTTCAGAGGGAGGGATGAGCTTTTGTGTGCTTTAAAGTGATTGTAACCTTAAAGCGGTAGTAAACGTAAAAAAAAAAAAAAAAAAAAAAAGATTTCCCCCTGCAAGGTAAAGGCATAATGTGCTACTGTGCAACGTATACTGGCACATTGTGAAAGACTTACCACTGAGGCTTCCATCTTCACCCGGCCTTCCTTCCGGGTTTATGGGTTGTGACTGGCTGTGCCGTGATCCCGTCCCTCGCCCGCATGCACGTGGGAGTCACAGATGCGGCCCGAAGCCCTGAAGGAACGGCGCAGGTATGCTGTTCCTTGAGAGCGCATGCACTGGTGACGTCACCGGCTGCTGTCCACTAGAATATCTCCTAAATGATGCACGTTTAGGATATATTCATTTAACCTACAAGTATACTTTATTATAAGCTTACCTGTAGGTAAAAAAAAAAAAGTACAGTTCACTAACACTTTTAAATAAAATGTAATAATTCTGTCTCTTTAACCGCCTCCGGACCAGCCGCCGCAGTTATACTGCGGCAGGTTGGCTCCCCTGCACGAAACCTTATTGCGCTTTTTTTTTTACCAAAAATATGTAGAAGAATACATATCGGCCTAAACTGAGAAAAAATTAGCTTTTTTTTTTTTAAAAATGGGCATATTTATTATAGCAAAAAGTACAAAATATTGGGGGTTATTTACTAAAGGAAAATCCACTTTGCACTACAAGTGCACTTGGAAGTGCAGTCGCTGTAGATCCGAGGGGGACATGCAAGAAATATAAAAAACAGCATTTTAGCTTGCACATGATTGGATGATAAAATCAGCAGAGCTTCCCCTCATTTGAGATCTACCCCTCAGATCTACAGCGACTGCACTTCCAAGTGCACTTGCAGTGTAAAGTGGATTTGCCTTTCGTAAATAACCCCCATTTTGTTTTTTTCAAAATTGACGCTATATTTTTGTTTATAGCGCAAAAAATTTAAACCGCAGAGACGATCAAATACCACCAAAAGAAAGTTCTCTTTGTGGGGGAAAAAAGGACTCCAATTTTGTTTGGGTACAACGTCGCACGACCGCGCAATTGTCAGTTAAAGCTACGCAGTGCCGAATCACAAAAAAACGCTCTCGTCAGGAAGGGGGTAAAATCTTCTGGGGCTGAAGTGGTTAAGGATTTTATATATGCTTTTTATATATATATATATATATATATATATATATATATATATATATATATGATTATTTGTGCTTGTACTCCTTCTATATTACCTGGTTGATCCTGCCAGTTCTCCACTTTCTGGCTTAAAAACTGACCACGCTAAGTACAGAATCTGATTTGTGCTAGCGAGGTCAGTTTGCATCTCTTGTCTCCCTGTAATGAAATACAGGCAGGCTGTTCAAGCACACAGGGGGCACACAGGTTTAAATTAAGGGTATCAGAGTAAAGGGGGATGAATACAAAATGCACGCCACACTTTTCACATATTTATTTGTAAAAAATATTGAAAACCATTTATCATTTTCCTTCCATACATTTTATCAACGTTGTGTCATCATTTTAGGGCAATGCAAAGGATTCTTAACAATATATTTATTTATTTTTAGTTATGATTGAAAATCCTCTTGTGCAAACAAAGGACCTGGAGAAAGAAGAAAAATTTAATCCTTCAACACCGGCGTTAGTATAAATTGACCATATTCCATTCTTTAGAGGGCTATTAAGGTTTAACAGCAATCCTTGGAGCATCAGAGATTGGAAACATATGACGAGTGTCTCTTTACATGTATTTAGGATATCTGACAGCTGTACTGTTTACATCATTCTTTTCTCAACTCTCTGACTAATGCTAGCTTTCAGGAGCACTTCTGTCCAATCTGTCTTTTGTCTGGAAGGCAGTTAAAAAAAGTATGAGTGGTGTCTACAAGTTAAAGTGATATTCAAAGGTTTGGACAGTTTTTTTTTTTTGTTTTAATAATAAACATGTCATACTTACCTGCTCCGTGCAGTTGTTTTGCACAGGGCAGCCCTGATCCTAATCCTCTCTGGTCCCCTGTCGGTGCTCCAGGCCCCTCCCTCCTGCTTAGTGCTCCCCATAGCAAGCTTGCTATGAGGGCACCCGAGCAAACTTTCTTACAAGCCGCTGCTCCGTGTGTACAATCATACACGGAACGTGGCTCGGTCCCGCCCCCACTCTCTCCTCATTGGCTCACTGGCTGTGATTGACAGTAGCAGGAGCCAATGGCTACTGCTGCTGTCTCAGCCAATGAGAAGGTAGAGACCTGAGAGAGCCTCTGGTCTTGTGCACAATCGCTGGATCAAAATGGGACCGGGAAAAATGGAGGAGCGGACAGCGCTGGCGGGGGGACTGCAGAAAGGTAGGTAAGGGACCTCTCTGTGCAATACCATTGCGCAGTACAGGTAAGCATAACATCTTTTTATTTCAACTAAAAAAAATTGCTTTAGGAATTAAAATAATTTTGAATCGAAATTCAGTTCTGCAAAAGAAGAAAACATTTTTTTTTCTCAGATATTGGATCCTCAGATAGAACTTCAGTGACAAAGGCGATCATTTTTTATATTTCAATATTTTTATTGAAAAAGAATCAAATTTCAAAGTGAACAGACACATCGATAAAACAAAGTCGATTTCTCAGATTGTCAACATAACAATACAGAAGTAAAGAAAATATAGTCATTTTACATATCTGTACCCTCTCCTTACAGTAGAACGCAAAATGTGCGATATGTATCCAAGTACCAGTGGGATTGAATAATACCTTCAACCCATGATCCGGAACTCCACCATGTACGGTGAATGGCAGAAACCCGGACTCACATGGAAGTCTGGTAGCAAACCCTGGGATTATCCCAGGGCTCACTACTGTGTGAGGCCCCATAGGCGATCATCTGCATTGTACATATAAGTATTAGAAGAAAAAGGAAGTAGGAAAGAGAAGGGAAGAGGGAAAAAAAAAGGGGGGCGGAGAGAGAAAATGGAGATAAAGGAGGAGAGGGTCAACCTGGAGTTTCCTACAAAGTCCAGATATAATCGATCCATGGGTCCCACACCGTGTTAAATTTCTTGGTGTTATTACGACGTATATAGGTGAGTTTATCGTTAATCGTGATCCAATTGAGTTTACTTTTAACCTGGTCAAGAGGGATTACCGACTGTCTCCAATGCCTAGCCATTGTAATTCTCGCTGCCAGCAATATATAAGTAATCAACTTTACAGATTTTTTGGGTGTGTCATCAGGTAGTTTGTGGAAAAGAGCAACTACTGGAGATCTGCAGATGTTTACCCCGTTACTGAAGTTGAAAACCCCAATCCGGAATCTAGTTAATAGGGGACACTGCCACCAAGGCGATCATTTTTTAAATACACTTCTGACCACTATTATTTTATCTCTTCATCCATGTTACAAAGAAATAATTGCGTCACCACAAGGTGGCACTGTGGACATTATTTGGTAATCTGTGCCACGTCCTAAAATAATGGAGAACAAATTTATTATGAAAAAATTGGCTTTGTAGACACCATAACCACAAATAGTTAAAAATATTTTACTTTATTTGACATAAAAGTTAAAAACAACATATATACAGATATATAGATATAGTATATAGATAAGTGACATCATACAAAAATAGCTTTTTTTTTCTACTCCTGGTAGAGACTGGGCCAGCTGACTGTTACCAAAGGTGGTAACATAAGGTACTGCGCCCTTTAGTTACCACCTTTAGTGACAGTCAGTTGGCCCATTCTCTACCAGGGGTTGGGAAGTATACCAGCTATTTTTGTATGATGTCAATTATCTATGTACAGTATTCATATATCTTTAATGCGGTCTTTAAATTCTATGTCCAATAAAGTAAAATATATTTAACTATTTGTACAGTAGTTATGGTTCCTACAAAGTCAACTTTTTCATGATAAATTTGTTCTCTTTAGCCATGTTGTCAGGTCTTCACACCTGCCCTGGCAGTTTCAAGGGGATCCCACTTTGTGGGAATTGTGGGGATGGTGTTGTAAGAGAATTATGCCGCGTACACACGACCGGTTTTGCCATCGGAATAAACTCCGAAGGTTTCTCCGACGGAATTCCATTCAAGCGGTCTTGCCTACACACAGTCAAACCAAAGTCCGACTGTCCAGAACGCGATGACGTACAGCACTTACGACGGGACTAGAAAAAGGAAGTTCAATAGCCAGTAGCCAATAGCTTCCGTCTCGTACTTGCTTCAGAGCATGCGTCGTTTTTGGTCCGTCGGAACAGCATACAGACGAGCGGTTTTCCTGATAGGAATTGGTTCTGTCGGAAATATTTTAGAACATGCTCTATTTCTAGGTCTGTCAGAATTTTAGAAAAAATAAGTCCGATGAGGTCTATACAAGATCGGAATAGACGATGAAAAGCTTCCGTCGGGCTTTTTCTGTCGGACGTTCCGCTCCTGTGTACGCGGCTTAAGTGGAACTTTAGTCAGAAAATTAAGTCCTGCTAGATCACCTCAGGCTGTCCCCATTTGCAGGTATAGTTATGTAAAACATTAAAAATAAGGGGCTATATTGTTTAATATCCAGTAATACACTGTATCACCCTGCTCTGCACATGCTCAGTTGCTCTCCATTTTTAGACTGCTAAATTTGTAAATGCCAAACTGCTAAAAGCCTTAAAGCGGAATTAAACCCTCCTATGCTTTACAGGCAAGGATGCTGGAGACAAGTTACAGCACACACTAGTTTTAGTAACATAATTATTAATGTAGAATGTATGTTCCTGGCTAAAGAACTTTTTTTTTTAATCAAGCTGTTATGGGTAAAGTTCTGCTTTAAACTTTAAGATGAGCAAGGAGAGAGCTGGGAAAATTGGCAGCAGATCATTCCACTGGTTAACTCGGGCCGCCAGACTCCATCTATACCTGAAATATCAGGATGGAGTAACAACAGTTGTGTCAGAATTGGCATCGGATGGGACATTTTCTGTTAAACACAAAAGAACCTTTGAATACACAGATTCACAATGGCTTGTTGGACATCCCATTTCAAAACCATGGGCATTAATAAAGAGTTGGCCCTTTCTGCATATAACAACCTCCATTCTTCTGGGAAGGCTTTCCTCAAGATTTTGGAGTGTGTTTGTGGGAATTTGGTCCTATTCAGCCAAAGGAGCATTTGTGACATCAGCTATTATTGTTGGTGAGAACCTGGTTTACAGTAATGCCCCGTACACACGGTCAGACATTGATCGGACATTCCGACAACAAAATCCTAGGATTTTTTCCGACGGATGTTGGCTCAAACTTGTCTTGCATACACACGGTCACACAAAGTTGTCGGAAAATCTGATCGTTCTGAACGCGGTGACGTAAAACACGTACGTGGGGACTATAAATGCGGCAGTAGCCAATAGCTTTCGTCTCTTAATTTATTATGAGTACGCGTGGCCCTTTGTGCGTCGGATTTGTGTACACACGACACGGATTTTGTTGTCGGAAAATTTTATAGCAAGCTCTCAAACTTTGTGTGTCGGAAATTCCGATGGAAAATGTGTGATAGAGCCTACACACGGTCGGAATTTCCAACAACAAGGTCCTATCACACATTTTCCGTCGGAAAATCCGACCGTGTGTACAGGGCATTAGTGTCCAATTCATGTCAAAGGTGCATTCATTTTCTTTTTTAGGCTTTCTTTCTTCTATTTTCATCTGGTAATACTGCCAGTAAGTCTGTTGTTTTTCAAAAGAACAAGCTCTTTTCCAGATGTATCAGTTTACAGGGATGAGACAAACCATTTAACACTGGTATGGGTGTTTACAATGTTTAGCTTTTATCTACTTATGTTAAATCTTTATCCCAAAAGAAAAAAAAAACAGTTTGCTGTGTGCTGGCTTTGGCTTCAATTTGTTAGTAAATTTAAATCTGCTAGTACATCTAACACTACGCTCCCCTCCCCCCAGACTGGCAATGCTGCTGCTGTCTGCTGTGCCCCCTTTTCTCTTTCATACAGAGTTGAGGCACTTTAATACAGGAGGTGTGTTACTGGCCAGATTACCAGGTGAGGACCATAGGGATAAAAAGCCTAAAAAAAGAAAACTGATGCAGCCACCACATCTAATGACTGGTAAAATACATTTTTTTGTTTTGTGTTCATTACCACTTTAACCACTTGCAGACCACCCACCGTACATATACTGTGGCAGGGTGGCCGCTCTGTGCCAGATCACGGACCTAGTACGTGAGCTGACACTTCCTGGTCTGGGGCGCACGTGCTCCACTGGAAGCCCACTCCCTCTGTGATGTCCGCCGGCACCCGCCAATTAGACAGTACACAGGCAGAACGGCAATCTGCCCATGTAAACAAGGCAGGTTGCCGTTCTGTCAGAAAGGAAGGTTTTGACCCTGTGTTCCTGCAAAGCAGGAACATGCATCAATGCCTTCCCCCTATCAAAGCACCTCCCACACAGTGAGAAAGCACAGGCTAGGCACATAGTTAACCATTTGGTCGCCCCTGATGGTAATCATTAGTACAGTGACAGTGCATATTTTTAAGCACTGATCACTATATTAGCGTCACTGGTCCCCAAAAAGTGTCAAAAGTGTCAGTTAGGTGTCCGATTTGCCCGCTGCAATATCGCAGTCCCGTTTTATATCGCTGACTATAGCGGCACTACTAGTAAAAAATAAAAAAGAATTTAAAAAAATATATAAAAATATCCCCTATTTTGTAGACGCTATACCTTTTGTGCAAACCAATCAATATACGCTTGGGATTTTTTTACCAAAAATACGTAGCAGAATACACATTGGCCTAAACTGGTGAATACATTTTATTTTTTACATTTTTTTTATTGGGTGTGTTTTTATAGCAGAAAGTAAAAAATATTGAGGTTTATTTACTAAACCCGGAGAGTGCAAAATCAGGCTCAAACTTCTGCATAGAAACCAATCAGCTTCCAGGTTTTATTTCCAAAGCTTAGTGGAACAAGCTGAGGTTAGCAGCAGATTGGTATCTATACAGATGTGAGCCTGATTTTCTCTAGAAAAAAAAAACAAAAAAAAAACGCAGAGGTGATCAAATACCAAAACAAAAAGCTCTATTTGTGGAAAGAAGGTTAAAAATTTCATTTGGGTACAACATCGCACGACCGCGCAATTGTCTTCCGGCGGTCAAGTGGTTAACTTACCTTTAAATTGATGGGTGGGGGGAGTCCCACAATCTGCAGGGACAGAGCATACATGGGAGAGAATTTATATATGGCTGCTGTTGGGGGGGGGCTGTGTTGTTGCATTACTGATGGCACCTACATTTGGCTTCTAGATTTTGGGAAAGTATGTCCTGGCCTGAGTTCCATTACTGGCTAATGTCGAACACATTAATGTCTAAGCCCAGATTTAGGACATGGTAAATGTGGCTTGCATTTCATCTGTATGACAACAACAAATCCCCTTTTTTTCTTTTAGTTCTTACAAACTGCTTATCAGTGAAGTGCACTCTGTGGTGAAGGTATGTTCTATCCAAGATACTGATGACTCCCTGCTGCCATTACTGCATATCCCAACTCAGAACCCAAATGATTATTATTCACTGGAGGACATTGTTGCTAATGGACAAAGCCTGAATAAGGAAGTTATTAACATTCTGGCAGCTGTAAGACAGGTATGTTAAAGTGGTGTTTCACCAAAAAAAAAAAAAATTAGATGTCAGCAGCTGCAAATACTGCAGCTGCTGACTTTTAAAATAAGGACACTTACCTGTCCCGGGGTCCAGCGATGTCGGCACCCGAGACCGAGCCGTCCCTCGATCCTCGGGTGCTGCCGCCGCCATTCACACTGAGGGAATCAGGAAGCGAAGCGTTGCCGCTTCACTGCCCGGTTCCCTACTGCGCATGCGCGAGTCGCGCTGCGCGTCTTCACTGGTCCCCGTTGTGTTGTGGGAACTGTGTATTTCCCACAACACAACGGGGGTGGGCGGGGAGTCTGCGGCTAGCTGTCCCCGGAAGTGGGTGCAGATACCTGTATTATACAGGTATCTGCACCCCCCTCCCCCCTGAAAGGTGCCAATTGTGACACCGGAGGGGGGGAGGAATCCGATGAGCGGAAGTTCCACTTTAGGGTGGAACTCCGCTTTAATGTCGTAAATAATATGTGTAGCAGATGTAGCACCCTGGAGTTTAGGCAGGGTTGCTCCTAAAATGACCTGCCAGGTATAGCTGCCTTGGCTAATTGTTGAGGATGAATTGATTTCACTCTAATGCCGCGTACACGCGATTGGACATTCCGACAACCAAACCGTGGATTTATTTCCGATGGATGTTGGCTGAAACTTGTTTTGCATACACACGGTCGCACCAATGTTGTCGGAAATTCCAAACGTCAAGAACGCGGTGACGTACAACACGTATGACGGGACTAGCAAAAAGGAAGTTCAATGGCCAGTGCGGCTCTTCTGCTTGATTCCGAGCATGCGTTGAACTTTGTGCGTCGGAATTTATGACAACGGATTTTGTTGGTCGGAAATTCTGACAAAAAATGTCGGATGGAGCCTACACACGATCGGAATTTCCGACAACAAGCTCACATCGAACATTTGTTGTCGGAAATTCCAATCGTGTGTACGCAGCATAAGTCTGTAATTGCTGCACTTCTCTCTTTTGCCGCTAGGTGGCCGGGTACCTGGTGGCATTTGATAGGAGAAGGGCAATGCAAGGTCAGGTTATGGGTATATTGGGTATCCCAGCCAATCGGCAGGGGTTTTCTTGGATCCCTTGGCCTGATGGGAGAACCTATATATTTGGGTGGAGTCAGGTGATCGGGGTTCTGTGACAATAAGAGGATTTCGCGCTTCAAATCTATCACATAATCAATAAAAATCAAAATAACATATATGGAAAGCTATAACTTAGCTGTGCAAGAAAAATCTGTGAATAAATGAAAACAAACAATCTACACAAAATAGTCCAAGTGAACTAATTATTGGATTCCCATCGTGCAGTGAAAATAGTTCATAATAGATGTGTCACATCAACTGGGATCAAATGTGGGGGGTTCTGTGCCACCTGGATGGCTGTCTGGGTAGACGTGTGTTGTATTGCCCGGGCTGCTAGGCCAGAATTTGGGCCTATCCCGGGCACATCTGGCTGCTAGGCTGTCTGAGGGCCTATCCAGAAACAAGAGAGCAGTGCAGGGTTGGGATTGCGGCTTGCAGTTCAACCAGAAGTGACGGTTCTGCCGGCCGGAGAACCTCTCGTGGTCGGAGGTAGAGGGGAAGCTGTCGCCACTAAGGGGCCATCCACCTTATTACCACAGCTATAAAAATGCACTGATTACTGTATAAATGTGACTGGCAGGGAAGGGGTTAACACTAGGGGGTGATCGAGGGCTTAATTATGTTTCTAGGGAGTGTTTCTAACTGTAGGGGGAGGGGACTCACAAGGGGAGGAGACCGATCAGTGTTGCTCTATACTGAGAACACACCATCGGTCTCCTCTCCTCTAAAAGGACGTGGATCTGAGTGTCTACATACCGTGTTACCGGGCAATCGTGGGTGCCCAGCGGACATCGCGGGCGCCAGGCCCGCGCATTGGGTGCGCAGTGACATGGCACGCGCCCCCTGGTGGGCCGGGAAGGCGCCCTCCCAGAATGAGAGCCACGCCGACTGGCCGTCATATGACAGCCGGCGGGCGGCAAGTGGTTAAAGGATAAGTTCACCTTTTTAAAAAAAATAATATGCACATTTTTGCAGGTAAAAAATGTGCATTTATTATATTTTTTTCTTGGAGCCTGGAAAGCATTGCACCTGCAATCAGCAGATCGCGGGTGCCATGCAGGTCTCCTGCAGACTTGTAATTGTATCTGTCTGCTCGTACCTTATACAGACCAGCAGATACACGCTGATAGGAAGAGACAATGAACTACCAGAGCGCTCAACAGCACTGTGGTAGTTCATTAATAAATACAGGTTGACAGCCGCAAAGGCTGTTGGTACTTGTAGTTTCCCATTTAAAGAACTCTGTGAATGAATGATGTGGCCACAATAAAAAAAAAGAAAAAATGTAACGGGGGGGCGGGGTCAGGGGGTCAGGGAATCCCTGCTTGCTTTCGCTAGAGGCAGCAGAGCAGGCAGTGGCTGCAGGAGTGGAGGTTGTTTTTTTGAAGCACTGATTAGAGCCAGAGGCTCTAAAAGGCTTAAATATAGGGTGGGCTTGGGGCGCAGAGAGTGCGCTCCGATCCCACCCAGGTATGTTACAACAGCGAATGAACATTCGCTGTTTTAACACTGACCCTCCTCCCGGCCAATCAGGAAGCGGGTTTTGACACCAGTCACCCGATTGGCTGAAAGAAAAAGGAGAACAGTTGGGACTTTATATGAGGCAGTGATCTGGTAAGGTCAATTGCCTCCATCCCTATATATATGTCAAAAAAGAGGGGAAAGGGGATTGGGACTTTGAATGAAGCATGTAGGTATAAAAAAATTCAGTTAATTATATAAATTAACATACAAATGCATAATCATGAGTAAGTGTATATCCAATACAATTATAATAACTGGTACAATTCATAAAAATGTATATCTATACATACAATATAGACGGGTTGCCACATGATTATAAACGATTAATATCAAACATTATACATACTGACATATAGCAATTGAATCATAGGGACACGGCATATAATAGATCTATGCATTTCATGGATTGATCCACTCTTCAGGAGCATGCACATGAGTTCAATAAAAAATATAATAGAAGGAATAGAATAGACCCCCTTTGGGGGTTCCCGATCTACAGTGCCACACTTTTAATATATAGTCAACCTTGTAAGTATGGTAGAGAGTGGGTTTTATACTTGGTTTTATTTTATTTTATTTTTTATGATTTTTCTTTTTTCCTTGGGTAGGATCAGACAATATAGAAACTCCTTCTATTATATTTTTTATTGAACTCATGTGCATGCTCCTGAAGAGTGGATCAATCCACGAAATGCATAGAGCTATTATATGCCGTGTCCCTATGATTCAATTGATATCTGTCAGTATGTATAATTTTTTTATAATAATCGTTTATAATCATGTAGCAACCCATCTATATTGTATTTATAGATATACATTTTTATGAATTGTACCAGTTATTATAATTGTATTGGATATACACTTACTCACGATTGGCTGAAAGGACAGGCGATCCTATTGGACCCCTAGGAGGAGGAGGGGAGGAGCTGAAATCCGCCATGGAGGAGAGGAGCCACTGCACCACACTGCCGGCCACCCGCCACGATGGGGTAAGTGCTGGACCAACCGGCAAACAGCAGGGGGGGGGGACCATCAGTGTCCACCAGGGCAGCCTATCAGTGCCACCTCATTAGTGCAGCCTATCAGTGCCACCTCATTAGTGCAGCCTATCAGTGCCCATCAATGCAGCTTATCAGTGCAGCCTATCAGTACTCATCAGTTTCCACCAGTGCCACCTCATCAGTGTCCACCAGTGCAGCCTATCAGTGTCTATCAGTGTCCATCAGTGTCCATCGGTGCAGCCTATCAGTGTCCATCAGTGCCACCACATCAGTGCCCACCTATGAGAGAGAGGGAGAGGGGGAGAGAGAGAGAGAGAGAGAGAGGGAGAGGGGAGAGAGAGAGAGAGAGAGAGAGAGAGAGAGAGAGAGAGAGAGAGAGAGAGAGAGAGAGAGAGAGAGAGAGAGAGAGAGAGAGAGAGAGAGAGAGAGAGAGAGAGAGAGAGAGAGAGAGAGAGAGAGAGAGAGAGAGAGAGAGAGAGGAAATATGAAGAGAGGAAATATTAAAGAAAAGCGAAACAAGATATAGAAGGAAGGAGAAATGCACATTTACTTTATATCTATAGCAAGGGTTTAAAAACAAAAACGCAAGAAAAATCACAGTAGGATGACACATGTAAAGTCACTGCCCTCATTAATGCAGTCTTAAACAAACATGAATAACATTATGCTATATGCATTATACTAAAAATATTCCAACAATATTCACAGGTATATTATGCACAGGTTCCCCCACCTGTGCAAAATATTTGATCCATCACTATATAGCCCAAACTACTTCAGATGTTTCCAGTGAAAGGTACTGTTAATGGTATAGCATACAATAGCATTGTAGATAAATGAGCCCTTCCAACCTTGTGGTAACAGTTTGCGGAAGTCCCTTTTCCATTCCACCATGACTGTGCCCCTGGGTACAAAGCAAGCTCCATGGTGGAGGAACTCGAGTGTCCTACACAGAGTCCTGACCTCTATCCTACTGAACACCTCTGGGATGAATTGGAAGACTGATTGTGAGCCAGGTCTTTTCTGACTAAGCATCATCGCCTGACCTCATAAATGCTCTTTTGGCCAAATGGGCACAAATTCTCACAGACATACTCTAAAATATTGTGAACTCCTTCCCAGAAGAGTGGAAGGTTTATATCCACAAAGGAAGGCTAGTTCCATAATAATGGTGGCAGGTGTCCACAAACTATTGGCCATATAGTGCGGATATTGAAATAAGATCATAGCTGTTATTTTAAAGAATCCATTTTCATTTTCTCTAGGTTGGAGATGTAAAATCTTTTACCACTTCTGACAAAAGAGCAGGTCGGAGGTGTGAAGTCAAGCTGTTTGACTACTCGGTTGATTCATTTGCAATGATATGGTAAGTTTGGATTGCTACATGTATTTCATTTTCGAATCCAGGAAACTATTGTACATAAAGTTTTGTGAAAATGCCGCAATGAAAAGAAAACAAGCGACTGAATCATGAGATGCATAAAGTACAGATTATTTCATTTCTACATTTTCAGCAATTTTATTGCTTCTAATAAAACCTGTGAATGTTGTAGCAAAATAGATTGATTCTCTTTGTTGAACTTTAGTTGGGATAATGAATCCATTAAGCTGGCACAAAGCTGGACGCCAAGAGAAACAGGTAGTCTTTCCTACTCCTTTCAACTTTTGTTCTTAGAACTAAATGCTGTTTTCTTTATATCAGTGAAGATATTTGAAAATATGTCTGTATTCAGCCCTGTGTTAGTTACCCTTATGTATTCTGTTTTAAATTGTGAAGAAATGCAGAAATATTTAAAGGTTAAAGATATCTGTTGTTAAAGTAGATGTAAATCCTCACTGAATAACATTTATTTTCCTAAAAAAAAAAAAGTATCATAAGCAAAATGTTCCACTTTTTCACTCTCTGTTACATCTCAGTGCTGCTGATGTCCTGCAGACTCTTTATAGCCACTTCTATTCTGCATACATATATTCTAGCCAGGGGAGCACCTACAGAGGTCGCAGGGGTCACAATTGCAACCCGGCCCCATGCTGCAGATAAGAGTAGCAGTGGGACGGCTGCATATAGAGGAAACAATCTCTCTATTTTCACCCTTGCAGCCACTAATTTCCTGCGGCAGGGAGAGGAGGAGATGTGGGCATTCAGCGGCTGCAGCATGGAAAATGGAGAGATTGGTTCCTCTATATGCAGCCTCTCCTCCTATCCAGCTTTTTTCTGCTGCTCCCCCCGTGCTCTCCAGCCCCCTGTGCTCTCGCCCCCCGCAGCTCTGCCATCTTCCCCCTCCCGCTGGCTTCTGCGGGGGGATCTGTCAGGATGGAGAGCAGGGAAGGGAAAATAACTACTGACTCCGGTGGCGGAACTACCAGGGTCACAAAGGTCGCACTTGTGACTGGGCCCTGGTGTTCAGCCACTGGGCTCAGAGGGAAGGGCCCCCGGCCAAGGGGCCCTTCATGGTTTCTTGCACCAGGGCCCTGAAGGTTCTAGTTATGACACTGACTCCAGCGATAGCTGCATTCCATCTTTCAGGGCAGGTTTCCTGATGGAGACTAGAGTGGTCCATACCTGTGTAGTGTATGTTGAAATAGGCACTTGTAGTCTACATTAGAAGACTGTGACAGGGTGACAATGCATGAGCAAGAATGGGAGACAGTGGCATGGGGTTGTCAGCCCATAACAGAAAGTGCTTAAACAGGGACTTTATGGCAGCATCAACTAGGTATTATTTTAATGAAAGCTGCAGATGTAAAAATACTGAAAGTTACTTTCAAAACTACTTTTGAAAATAAATTGTGTAACGTTAGATGTGTATATGAGAGATTGTAGTGATTGGGTTTACACATACTTTGTAAAACCTGAACAAAACATTCTAATTTGCACTTTTATTAGCAGATCCACCTTGCTGACATAACCATATTGTAGGACTGTTGTACATAGGTGTAGCACTCTACTAGTTAGACTGCTAGGTAAATTATAGTTTTTGGCTTGCTCTGTAATCAGAGGAGCAGCAATTGATTGCTCTTGTCTGTTCAGGATTTCACAGGCTGGGAGTTTGATTGCTTCCCCCTGCCTCTAGAAGACATTTCTAGAGTTTAGGAAGGTAGAATTCAGATAACCAGCCTTAATATTTATCAGGGCCTGGCCAATCCCTGGGAAGGTGTTCCCAGATGGTGGCTGGGCTGCTATTAAATAGCCTGGAGCCCTGAGGAGATTGTCTTTTTCCCCCAAGTGGGGATGGATCTGTGAGCTGAGAGGGAGCTGATCTGCCAGCTTCAGGGGGCTGTCTGCCCCCGTACACCTCTGGACTGGCTGCTGGACTACTCTCCTATGGACAGAGCCCATACATTTGTTCTCTATCCCTGGGATCTGTGAGTAGAGTCCCAATCCTGTGCTACAGTTTGGTTTCCTTGGTCTCCAGCTGTGGATGCTTGAACTGTTCCAGCCTGCCTATTTATGCTGCAAACTGTCTTGACATCCCTAGCTGCAAAAATACAGACTGTTCTATTCTATATCCTTGTGCTATGTGTTCCTGCATGGTTTTCAGGGGTGCACCTATAGACTGTCCTAGTCTATAACTACTCATGCTATATGTTCCTGCATGGTCTTCAGCGGTGCATCCATGGACTGTCTTAGTCTATAACTACTCATGCTATATGTTCCTGCATGTTCTCCTTATGGTACTAGTGGAACTGGCCTTGTGCTGCTGCCACTGATAAAGAAGTGTCCCCTGCAAGTTGTGCTTGGCACTTTCGAGAATCCCACAAACCTCTACCCTCTCCTGTTTCAGATTTTTCAGCAATAAATGGCAAAAGACATCCCCTAGACTGCTTTCTGAGCCAGAGTGAATGGACTGTTGCTGTGTGCCTAGCTGCCTTTGCACTGTGTGGGGAAAGAACCAGTTAAAATCAATCGGTCCCTATGGGGTATCTCTACGTAGACATCTCCTTCCCCTAAGTTCCGCTGGGGAGTAGGGGAAAGACATTACATTTTTTGGCCCATCTATAGTTCTGCTTTAAATGGCCACGGTTTTTTTTTTTTTTTTAGTTTGGGGCCAGTATAACAAAAATGTGACCAGATTAATATTGAAATAAGTTTACAACAACGGCAAAAGGTGAAATGTTATTATTTAAACAATTATGTAACTATGTTAATCTTTTATTATATTTAGTTTTATTTGCATCAGAGGTACGCGTAAATTATGACTCATTTCGAAATTCAATGGTTGCAACTGTGGTGTCGAAAACCATCTTCACCCCGAATCCAGGTAAGAAGGGATAACTGCTTTGCCCCTGCAGGACAGACCCTGCTCTGCTTTATGGGTGGCTGGGACTAAACAGACTCCGTTGTCCAATTACACTCGGCTGCTTCCAATCCAGTCCACGTAAACGGGCACAGTCATCCTCCATTTTTTTTTTTTTTAGCAAGCCTGATTGGACCCAGAGGTAGGCGGGTATAAACGGACATAAGGAATGCGTAGACCTTTCCGATCAGGTCCGCCTGAAAAACTGATAGACCTGATCAGATTGCCCGTGTGAAAGGGCCAATACATGAAAAAATATCTAATACTGTACTAGGTTCACTTTAATTCATAGAGTGAGCGTATGTGGTTTGCCCCTTTGCGCCGGCGCCTCCCAAGCCCTTTAAGAGATTTTAGATGCCGGGGCAGGGTCTATGATCATGTGACCGCCATGATTGATTAATAGGAAAGCTTTCCATTAGCCACCGGTAACTGTGCCGGGAACACGCAGGGCTGTGTCTGCTAACTGATGCGCATATATGTGGCCGCTTGGCACCAAGGCCCAGCCACGGAGAGGCCGCATATTTGCGTGCCTAGGGGTTCAAGGGTTTTCATTCCAACAATTAAAAGCAGGTTTATAAGCTTTATGTAATTATTATTTGTTTATGTTTACAAAGATATACCGCAAGCACATGACTTATTGAATTATGCCAGAGAATGTGCTGAGAATGAAGCCTTTGTGGAAGCCAGTGAGGAGACGGCAGCAGAGTCGGTAAATTGTAAGTAGATAAGGCAATGCTCTAATTATATAAGTGTCTCTGATACTCTATTTCTAAGTCAGTCCAATTTACTCACTGTAGATACTATACTTTTCACAGAGACACCCTGACTGCTGTAAGGGATTTTGACATTGCTTCCTGCAATGGGCCTAATTCATCAAACTGTTATCAGAGAGTACCAAGCCCCCATTGCATTTATCATGTGTTGACACAGCAAGCCTTTTACATGCTTTTCTGACACCTATTTAGCAGCTAGCTGAGTTTACCTTTGCCTCAAGAATTAAAGAAAATCAGAAAAGTTTCTTAAACACTTTACAGGCACTGAGCAATGTAGTTTGGAAGTGTTTTTTTATTGGCTTCTATTACAGGCATCAGGAAGTGACTACAAGTTTCCTTGGCTGCCAAACATTGCTTGCAAATCAAAGCACAGCAATGCAATGCAAGTGTGTCAAACACAAATACATTTGCAAAATGCTTTGGAAACTTTTTAAACCGGAACTGAATTTTTTAAGCCTTCCCCTAAAAAGAGGCAGAGAGCCAAGGAACAGTTATTAGTATTGCCTGTGGTTGTCCTGCATTATCCTGGTGGAGTCAGGGTTTTGCTTCTTCGTGTCAAAGCCTCCAGCAAGAAAACCAGAGAGCAGCACAGTGGTGACATCAACAAATCTCACTTCCAATCTTCTGAGATTAGCAGAGGCACTGGCAGCATACCTCCCAACTGTCCCTGATTTGGAGCAATGTCCCTCTGTCCCTCATTCCTCCTCGACATTTGTCCCTCATTTCGGTCTGATCTATATAGTTGTATATAAAATGCACTTTTTATCTTTCAAAAAGTGTTCCCCAGTGCTAAACCTTTCATCCAATTTCTAAATTGCTGCATTTGTACATTTTAAAAGCCAATATAGCAGAACAGCAGTGGTAAAAAAAAAAAAGCATTTGTGGATTTAATGAACCTTTTTTTTTTTTTTGGGTTAATTCTCCTTTAAGGGGGTGTAGCAGTGGGCGTGTCCTATGCCTACATACATTTGCTAGTAGGTGTCCCTCATTCCCGTCTCAAAATGTTGGGAGGTACGTGGCAGTAGTGCCTTAGATCTGACTTTGCAGATAAATAACTATAACATTGTAGAGTCATAGACACCCTCACATACCTGGAAATGCACTGCTATTTTTCTGCAGGAATTCAAGACAAGAGATGCAGTATATATTTCAGGGTATTGCTTAGGGACAATTGATACCTCTAAATGTCACCTATAACATAGCACATTTTTACCTTTTTAGTTCCTATTTAAATGCTTCCCAAATACTACTTAATAATGCCTGTAATGTCCCTAAAAGAATACATAACACAAAAACATTTTTCCTAAGGTTTGGATAAAGTAGTGAAGGGTTAGAACCCCTGTTGGGTTTTTATTGATGTCCCTATCCCTGTTGGTATTTTGAACCTCTCTATTTGTCTTTGTAAAATCAGAGATATGTGTGTGAGCTGCTCAGGTAGTGTATAGGAACAAGATCCTGTGCCTGCCGCTGTGAGTACCGGCCGGGAGGGAAGCTCCACTATGCTTTGGACCATACTGGAAATGACAGGTGTCCCGAGAGCCACACATCCTATCAAATCCCACTGTAAGATGGTACGTTGCAGTCTTATCTTGGACCCCCACCAGGCCACGCCCCCAACGTGTTTCACTTTGCCCTTCGGACCTTTTTCATGGGGATAGAGTCTCCAGGTGGAAGGGGGCGGTTAAATGCATCATCGCAATGAGACTGCCACTTACCATCTTACAGCAGGATTTGATTGGATGTGCAGCTCTTGGGACACCTGTCATTTACCAGTCTTGGTGAATTGTTACAGTTGGCATGAAACAGGAGTTGAAATCTTTTAAAGGGTAAGTTCACTTTAACCATTTGCCAACCAGCCGCTGTCATTATACTGCGGCAGGTTGTCTCGTCTCCGCAAATTGCCATAGCTGTACAACGGTCCCTTTTATAGCTATAGCAGGCGCGCACCGCTATTACTAGTAAAAAAAAAAAAAAAATTAATAATAAAAATGGCATAAATCTATCCCCTATTTTGTAGATGCTATAACTTTTGTACAAACCAATCAATATACTCTTATTGCAATTTTTTTTACCAAAAATACGTAGAAGAATACATATTGGCCTAAAATGATGAACATTTTTTTTGTTCTTTTTTGGGATATATATTATAGCAAAAAGTAAACAGTATTTTTTTTTTTTAAATACTCGCTCTTTTTTGTTTATAGTGCAAAAAAAATAAAAACTGCAGAGGTGATTAAATACCACCAAAAGAAAGCTCTGTTTGTGGGAAAAAAAGGACATAAATTTTGTTTGGGTACAGCACCGAACGACCGTGCAATCGTCAGTTAAAGTGACGCAGCGCCGTAATTGCAAAAAATGGCCTGGTCATTAAGGGGGGCAATCTTCCAGGGCTGAAGTGGTTAATACAAAATGTATTAAATTTTTCGCCTCTTCCCCAGACCTAACAAAACCACTCTCCTAACCAAATCTACAGATGCATAGTTAATCCAATCCGATGGCTATGGTTCCACTGTTTGTTTACATCCAAATCTTCTTTGTCTTGGCCATACCTGTGCAATAAACCCCCCATAGAGGTCATTGGGGCTGTAAGGTTCAGACACAGTCAGGATAGCGAACACTTGTGGCGATAGATGTAAACAAACAGCAGTGCCACAATTGTTGGATTGCGTTAAGTATGCATTTCTGGAAAGGGAGGCTGGGATAGGTTACGGGGGGGGGGGCAAAAAGAATAGGTACACTTATTCTATCAATGGAGACATCCGTTCTGGTGGCAACTATCTAGAGAGGATTTCCACTCACCTGGACAAGATTTTTATTCACTTCCTGTTGCGTTGTGGCAAGAAGAGAAGGTAAAATATCCCCAACAGGACACTAAGAAAAACACATACAAAAAAATCCCCACTCTATCTAAAACTTAACTGGTTTTAGATTCAGTTTTTTAAGTCATGATTCAAAAAATATTATCATATGATGATATATAGTATTCGCTAAGCTAACTGCTCATGTTTTTCTGGCTGTATTTAACAAAAACTTTTAGAAATCTAGTCTCAACCAAACTGCTAATATGCAAATGACATGAACTTGTAAACCAGGCCAGGTATTTTATGCCGGTGCCCATCATACTCAAAGGTCATTGATAGTCTGAGAAGAAGGGGAAGACAGCTGTTGACATGATGAAAAGGACACGCAATCTCTATTTTTTCTTTGTTCTCATATATATGATGGCTGTATGCATATGCAATCCATAACTTCTTTAATGTCACATAATGGATTGATTTTCTAAAATGACACCTGAAGTCCTCGGATTCCCTATTTCAACATGGGGCCATCATCCTGTGTATACTTTTTTTATGGCCTGGGGAGTTCTCATTTTCCAGTTGCTAAATTTTTTGGTATGTCTCAGTGATAATAGTGACTGAAGTGATTTTCTCTTTGTCCAGAGTTGTTCTTTAAAGCTGAATTCCAGGTATGTGTTTTTTTTTTTTTTTGGATAGTTGCATTGGGAAAGCTTGGACCAGTGTATACATATTAGATATCTGGCTGATCCCATGAGTGCCCCCATAGCAAGCAGTTTTCTATGGGGGCATTTAGGAGATGGAGGAGCCAGGAGCACTGGCAGAGGACCCAAGAAGAGGAAGATCGAGGCTGCTCTGTACAAAACCATTGCACAGAGCAGATATTTATACAATGTTTGCTATTTATGTAGCACCCTTCCAGATAATGTAGGCAAATGTAGTTTAATAGGGGTTGATTGTTTTTGTCTGCTCAATGTTTCTTAGGCTGCTAGCCTGATTACTTTCCCCTGCATTTCGGAGGATTCTAGAATCACAGTGACAGGAAGAATGGAAAGGCAGCCTGAATATTTATGGGGACCCAGCCAATTCCTAGGGAGGTGTGTCCAGTAGGTGGCTTGAGAGACCATAAATAGTCTGAGGCTTGGAGCATAGTGTGTGGATCCTGGGTCCAGTCCTGCTAGAGAAGCCCCCTGTCTAAAGGGCTCTGCCCCTCAGGGCAGTCTGCTGGAGAAGCTGTTTGAAGACCATCGAGGTCCCAGCTATAGTCTAAGCTAGGGGGCCTATTTTCCTAAGTCTGGGGTTTTTCTTATGATCTGGAGGAAACCTGGTGGAAGTTGGGGGAAAGAGTGTCCAACTGTCCTTTAGCATCGCGAGTCTGTGTCTCCCTTACTGAAGAGTGCCTGGTGGATATAAGAAGGAGGCAACTGATGATCCTGTAGCATTGTGAGTACTGACCTACGCATACCTCCCAACATTTTGAGACGGGAATGAGGGACACCTACTATCAAACGTATGTAGGCATAGGACACGCCTCCTGCCACACCCCCTTAAAGGAGAATTACCAAAAAAAAAGGTTAATTAAATCCACAAGGGCTTTTTTTTACCACTTCTATTACTTTATATTGGCTTTTAAAATTTACAAATTCAGCAATTAGAAAATTGGATGAAAGGTTTAGCACTGGGAAACACATTTCGAAAGAATAAAAAGTGCATTTTATATACAACTATATAGATCAGACCAAAATGAAGGGCAAATGAGGAGGAATGAGGGACAGAGGGACATTGCTCCAAATCAGGGACAGTTGGGAGCTAAACCTACGTTCTGTGCCATAGTGACTGTGTCCAGTTTTCAGTTCTACAAAAATCAAGTCTGAGGTATCTTCCCAACCAATAGTGACTTTTCCAGAAGCTCTATGACAGAACAGTGTGTGTCCTCAGTAAATTCAGTTCTTTTTCGGGGGGGTTCCCATGTTCCCCTGTACTCATCCAAGCTGATTTCTGAAACTAAGCATACCCCCCCCCCCGACTCATCTGTTTGAGCCAGAGGAAGAAAATGCTGTGTGTCTGGCTGTGTGAAGGAAATCAGTCATCACCAGTGTCTCTTTTAGGAGTGCGCTGCATTAAAAAAAAAAGAATAATGAAGTTTCCAATCACTTTAATTTAACTTTCTGCCACTCCCTTCCGTCCCCCTAATTCTTACACAATGACATCCAATTTTACTATTTTGTGTTTGGTGAATACCACTTTCTGGTTTTCTCAACTAGGTGGGAATATTCAGTCCCACATCTTAGAAAGCTGTAAGGTAGTAAGTTTCAAAGTCTCACAAAACTGCAGAAGTATCAGTAGATTTTGCCTTACCTAGTTCTATAATGCTATGGCTTGTTTATTGGACGTCATAGTGTCTTTACATGACCCGATGCCGATGTCTACCAGTAACCAGTGAATAAAACAACAGCCAACTAGATCTCTGTGTATGCATGTGTGATATCTCGTGGCACATCAGGGGCTGGCTGGGAGACTCGGGAAGTGACACCCAGCAATAAATCATCTTGGATCCAAGATGGCAGTTCAGAAACATGGAAGCATGGGGAAAATATTAGCTGAGAGGAAGACATTGCTGGACTCTATGAACATGTGATTTTTAATTATAATTTGTAAACTATAGTTGCTGAAATAAATATTAAACATATAGGTGGAAGGTCCTCTTTAACAGAATCTTTTTTTTTTTCTTTTAGTGGAGACGATCAAAGATGTATACACAGTGCAGCAGATAATGGATATGGCTTCATCTGCTGCAGATAAGAGGAATCCTCTGTATGGCATTGTGTTTGCATTTATCTCCTTGCTGAATGTTGATGACAACGTTACCAAAATTGTTCGAACTAGATGGTATGTCTTCAGTTTAATTTTGTGCTCTAACTTTTAAATTATTATTTAATAAATTATGTTTACATTTGGAGCCTGATTTAGAACCAGAGAAGGATATTCAATAGCACACCAGAAAGTCCTTCCTAGTGACTCTTTATTCTAATTTATTATCTAAACCAGCTCTCAACCTTTTTAACACAGAGGAACCCTTGTAAAAACTTTCTAATCTCAGGAAAACCCTGCTAAAATTTATTTTATGTCGCTATAAATAAAAAAAAGACTGACAGTTTTGAAAAAAAAAACAATATTTTTTACTTTCTGCTATAAAACATACCCAATAAAATTTTTTTAAAAATCTAATTTCTTCATCAGTTTAGGCCAATATATATTCTGCTACATATTTTTGGTAAAAAAAAAACACCCCAAAAAGCGTATATTGATTGGTTTGCGCAAAAGTTATAGCGTCTACAAACTATGGTATGGCTTTATGCCATTTTAATTATTATCATTTTTTTTTTTACTAGTAATGGTGGCGATCAGTGATTTTTAGGGGGACTGTGACATTGTGGCGGACACATCGGACACCTAACTGACATTTTTGACAGTTTTTTGGGAACCAGTGACATTATTACAGTGATCAGTGCTAAAAATATGCACTGACATTGTACTAATGACACTGGCAGGGAAGAGGTTAACATCAGGGGCAATCAAGGGGTTAACTGTGTTCCCAACCTGTGTTTACTAACTGTATGGGGGATGGGCTGCTTGGGACAACACACAGATCTGTCTTCCTGCATAGCAGAAAGACAGGATCTCTGTGTGATCCCCTGTCAGAACGGAGATCTGCCTTGTTTACACAGGCAGATCCCTGTTCTGTCACTGTGGGGAACGATCGCGGGCGGCCGGCGGACGAGTCCGCCAGACCCCCTGACTGTCTTTCCTGCTGGCCAATGGGCGTGCCCACGGAACCCCGTGTACGAACCTGACGTGCAGCTACGGCGATTCACGTAGCCGAGCCAACCTGCCACAGTATAACTGCTGCGGCTGGTCGGGAAGCGGTTGAGGAACCCCTAGCAACCTCTGGAGGAACTCTAGTAGAGAAAGCCTGATCTAAACCCAGTCTGGCCTGTTCCCCTATAATATACTCCTGAAGCCTGATTAATGATAACCTGTCAGCTGCACTGTGCTATCACATAGGGGCTTGTCAATCACCCTGTGATAGCAATAAACTTCATTCAAAAGTTTAAAAAATGAAAGTTTAGATAACATTTTTTAGAATTTTTTTTTTAGCTAAACTTTTGTTTTTAAACATTCTTAAATTAACTTTATTGATATCACAGATACAAGCGCAAACATCTGAATCAGATGCGTACAAGTCGGAAAATTATGATTGCACCACAGGTATTAGGATGTCCACTTGCCGACTGTTCACTGTACATATACTGCGGCAGTGTGATTATTTTTATTGCATACTTGTAGTGGTGTAGTTGCCACTTGTAACAAACATCCACCAAATCACCCCACTGCCAGACCTTCATATATCACCTCAGAGACAATGAACAGTCATTTGGTAGGTCAAAGGGGTATATGGAATGCCCATAGATCAAAAGACTTTGCCATCATATTTATAGGTTTTTAAAGATTAGAACTTTGTTTGAGCCTGAAGAAATGATGCGCATGTATAAAAGCTACAGTCTCTTCCCTGCATCACCATGCAGACTATTGCTCCTCCTCTGCGTAACTCCTGCAGACTATTGCTCCCAGGACTTCCTCATCAATGACCGTGTAAAGACGAGGACTTTACCCTTGACCGTGTAAGGGTGAAGTTCCCAGAAATCCTCTCCTCCTGCACAAAACTTATACTGTAGCACATTAATAGCTTGTCACATCTTCTTCTATGTGCAAAAGATCCCACTCTGAATAGTCTCTCATGCTGACTCTGATTAGTTGCTGCTACTAGGCCAGATGCCTGCAGTATCTCTCCTCGGAGGCCTAGTAGATTAATAGCATGTGTTGGACAATGGACTACTGTTCCCAGCCAGCCCAGCTTGCAAATCCTGCGCCCTCGGGCCGTATCGATTCCCCACAGTCTCTCCTCTGATCCAGGACTCTTCATCAATGAACGTGTAATTATGAGGACTTCACCAATGACTGTGTAAAGGTGAAGTTCCCTCACAGACTTCCTGGCACATCCAGCCCTCCTCGGTGGTACACGGAATGACCTTTCTTTGCCCCGAGTCCATGATAGAGAACTTAACCGAACCGTACATTCCGATAGCTTCACCTGCCCCTCTGCTCCAGGAGTTCCTCATCAATGACTGTGTAATGATGAAGACTTCACCAATGACCGTGTAAAGGTGAAGTTCCCTCACAGTTCTCCCCGGGCCTCCTCCTGCGATCGGCGCACCTCCCCAGATGGGGGGTGCCCTCCTGCTGCTGTCTAGTACTCCATTCACCACTTCTCCCAGCCGACAACTCCTCCCAGTGGCCTGGTACCTCAGCTTATAGAAGAGGCCCGCCTCCTGCCAATTCCAGTTGGGGATTGGTCAGGGCTCCCACATGAGCTGCCTGCCACTCCAGTTCTAGACCCTGCCCCTCTTCCAGAACATTCTCCCTGGAAGCAGGGGAGGCGCCTCAGCACTGAAGCACAGGTGGTCACACCTACTGCTACACTAACCACTCCCTGCCCCCCAGATCAAAACAGACAGGCCCAGCTTGCAGCATAGGCCTGCCTAAATTTACCTGTACTGTCAGTTCTTCTAGCAAAAATCCTATGCTAACACCTAACTATGGTAGAGGGTGCTACACATTGATCCAGCTTGGAACAAGCTTGAAGAACTGCTGGGGATGCTGAAAAACACTGTAGTAGTCTGCGCTACTACGATGACAAGCTGTAATTTTCCATGTCCTACACAGGTTCTATGCAAGTGGCTGCCCCACTGCACACTGACCACACAAGGTCACTTCCTCACACTATTCCCATTCATAGTAAGCCTTGTATTTTTTTTTCTATGAATACAAGGTGTTCTCTGATTGAACAAGGTAGAAATCACCACCTCTCCTCTCCACCTCGTCTAACACTTTGTATTCAATGAAAAAATACAAGGCATTCAATGAATGAGGGCGGTACAGAGCAAAAAAAAAAAAAAAAAACTCTTGCATAGACCCTGAGCAGGACCCAGATGATTGCATCTATGACTGCAGTAGTGCTGACTACTACTCCAGCTTCCCCAGCAGTCCATCAGGTACAAGTAATGCATACTTATATTGTGCCAAGCTGAACCAAGCTTATATTGTGCCAAGCTGAACTTATATTGTGCCAGGCAGTGCATATAATTCCTGGAGTACGGCTTTAAGGCTTTTGAAGTAATAAAAATACCTCTTGTATAGATTTTTAATGGCATGCCATATCTCAGAATGCTACCTTTCACTGATACATTTTTAATCCTCCCTGTAAGCAAGAAATATTTAATGGCATAATTCTTTGCTCAGCTCCCGTTGCCGTTACTTCATCAAGGATCCATCAGAAGGATGCAACTACGCCTTCTGCAACGAGATGTCCCAGGACCCTAAATCTGCCCTCCCTAGTCTGGATCTGCAGATGAACATCAGCGATCACACCGCGACTCTGTCTTGTAACCTATCAGACAAGGTGGCCGAGGATACATTATCATGCACAGCAAGTATCTCCTCACTTATTTTACATTTCAAATGATGCTGCACAATTCATCACCTCTAATTCCTTGCCAGGAAGAGTAATCGCCGCCGTTTCCTCGCCGCACAAGTCATAATGATTTTTCATGGCGCATTTCCATGTGTTTGATTTAGGTAGATGGATTTTTCAATTTAACAGAAGACCAGAAGACATCGCTGAAATGGAATTTTGTGCTGGAGCGCTTCAAGATCTATGTGAAGGTGAGAAATCTCAAATAGACTTGTCACCTCCAGGATTCTAAACACCGGCCTTATTGCTACAAATCACTTAAAGGAAAACGCCGGTTAAATAGAAAAGCAGGGTAATGCCTTAAAGGAAAACTGCAGTTTCTTTAGAATTGTATACAATTGCTATACACAACATTTTGTAATTTGGTATTATTAACCAATTAACCAAGTGGTTAAAATGATCTTTGCAAAACAGGAGGAATGGACTATGGTCAGAGCAGGTGACAAATAGTGGAACTGCTACTCTACAAGGACTGAAACTGTCCCTCTGTCGCTGTTACTTTGACACTTTGAAAGAAGTTTCTAAACACCTTTTTTTTTTTTCTACAGTTTTGTACCCTCACATGACTGCTATATTATTATTCACTTTGGCGGTCCCAGGGCTATGTGCGGGCAGCATCTCGTCATTTCTGCTGGTGTGGCTGTAGGCTCCAAGACTTACAGCATTTGCCACAGCTGCTGCCTATCAACCACTTTGGACCAATGGAGGGAGCGCCAGGCCAAAGGATAAAAAGAGTCCAATTTATTTAATTGGTTTTCCACTCATAAACAGCCATTGTGATTGTTCCTGCAGATGCAGCTGGCTGGTATCTCTTCTAGTCCAACAATTAGCTTCCCTGCATAGATTCACACTGGAAAGCCCTATTTTGAGTTCACTCAAGTTTTTATTTTAACTAAATCCCTGATAAAGGGGGAGATTTTCCTGGCCTATGAAATGGGTTGGATGGTTTCTAGTGTAAACCAATAAATTAATTTAAAATCTTTACTCCTTGGGTCTTTAACTTCTTCCATTGGTACATGTTTTTTTTTCTCTGGTAACCTGCTGGGTACCCAGTGAAGCATAGCCTTGATTTTTGTGAGCCGCCTAACCTGAGCCAGTAAACTTTTAGAATATTTTTGCCCTCTCACTTCTCACTTGCACCTCTTGGATGCTTTTTTTTTTCTTCATTGGTATCAACCACCTTGAAAACTCCCTGAAAAGGAGTAGCCATCGTCAATCACGCTGTTACATTCAGTAGTCACACGGGGCAGGCAGCTGAGGACAAAAGAGTTCGGGCCCTTTCACACAGACGTGTCCGTGTACGGGCTCCGCTTTGCTCAGCAAGGGCTTGCTCCATCGATCCACGCTGAGCAGGCAGATGACAGGTCCGTCTCTGCAGGGACAGACCTCTCAGAGCGCCGCCCTCCTCATTGGGGGATCGGATGAAGACGGACAGTAGAGTCCGTTTTCATCCGATCCGCCAGACGGATCGAAAAGTAGGGTTTCCATCCGTCACACTTTAGCGGATCAGGTCGGATGTCAGCGGACGTATCACCGCTGACATCCGTCACTCCATAGGCCTGTATTGAGCATCCGTTCAAGTCCGCCTAAAAAACTGACAGGGGGATCTGAACGGTCCGCCCGTGTGAAAGGGGCCGAAGTGCACAGCTCCCTCGCTGTATATACTGGAGCTTGAGCAGACAGAGTGGCACTGGCAACACAGAGGACTGAAGATTGAATGGTATAGCATTGCCACTCTCAATAAGGTAGAGCTAGAAACTGTCAGGATCACCAAATATTTACTATCTACCGATACAGTTTTAATGGGAAAAAGTTTAGGAGCCAATACGGTGAAAAAGAAAAAAGTTTGGGTTTACTGACACTTTAAGTTAAAACAAAAAATCTCCCAAGTACAATCTGCTTCTAAATTGACCATATAAAATACAAAAATGAGCCAATTCCTCCATCCACGCGGATTGGGGAGTCCTTCCTGCTGTGCCTTTGTATTCTGAAAGCGGGGAACCTTCCTTGTCAGAATACAGTGATCAGTGTTGTCAGGTTTAGCCAGTGGAACTGATTGATCGTGAAAAACCTGACAGGCTGGTTGTACACAAGTTGATCGATGGATTGCAATTTGGCCGGTTCAGCAGGGACCAGCCAGTATGCAAGTGCAGTCTGCTGTCTCCACTGCAGGTAGTGCTCTGTGTGAATTATTGCCGCTGCACCACTCTGCACCCCAACTATAGGCGGAATTTTGATCCATGTATAGCTTTATTGATTAAATACAATTAACCACTGTACTGTTTCATTGGGGTTGATTTGCTAAAGGCAAATGCACTTTGCACTTCAAGTGCACTACAAGTGCGAAAGTGCAGTTGCTGTAGATCTGAGGGGAAGATCTGAATTGAGGGGAAGCTCTGCTGATTTTATCATGTACAAGCTAAAATGCTGTTTTTTATTTTCCTTGCATGTCCCCCTCAGAACTACAGCGACTGCACTTCCAAATGCACTTTCAGTGCAATTTCAAGTGCATTTGCAGTACACTTGTAGTGTAACGTGGATTTGCCTTTAGTAAATAAACCCCATTGTGTTGTATTATTTCATTCATAACTAGATCAAATGTATGATCTTTGATCTGCAAATAATATCAGTTTTTTACAAGTAAATGTTTAAAAAAAATAAAAAATAAAATGTATCCCTTGTTTTTTTTTGCTATACTGTGTACAAACATTTAGTGTAATTAAACAAAAAGACTTATTATAGAAAAATCATAATTTTATATTATTTATATTATTATAATATAAATTATACTTATTATATTACTTTTTAAAAAAATATTAAAAGGGAGCTTGTAAAAAAAAAAAAAGATAAAAAAAAATAAATATATATATATATATATATATATATATATATATATATATATATATATATATATATACTCACCTAGAGGAATGCAGCATCAATCTGATGCTGCTTCTGTCCCTCCGCTGGCTCCAAGATTAAGAACCAGGCAAACACCGCTGATCGCTCTGTACTCAGCCTTCAGTGAGCGGAGAGCTGGTGACTGTCAGTCAGCTGCTCTCTGCTCTGTCCTTCCAGTGCTCACTGGAGTTCTGGGCTGTGGAGGGCGTGGTCCAGGCTTCTGGGCGGATCCCGACTGTAAAGATTGGATCTTTTTCTGAGTGATGTCGGTGAAAACGGGTCACAAGAGTGCAGAACGAACTGCACTCCTGTAATCCCGAGGAGAAGTACAGCCAAAAATCTAAACTTTAAAGTATACATATTAGCCCTCGTTCACATTAAATGCGGGACGATTTCAAAGCTGCATGACAGTGCAATTTCTGACATCTGTGTGGCTTCATGCACAGATGTCTATTCAAGTCGCACCTGAAATCGCCAAAAGTAGTGCATGTACAGCTTTTTCACATCGATGCGGCAACGCAAAGTCGCAATAGGATGCAACCTGTCATGTGATTTGAACTGTCAAATTGCAGGACAAGTCGTTCCAATGTGAACAAGGGATCATACTATTTAAGGCACAGGCCTGCCTAAATTTACCTGTGCTGACAGTTCTCCTAGCACAAATCCTATGCTTGCACCTACCTATGGTAGAGGGTGCTACATTGGTGACTTCTGAAGGCAATTGGTTTCACTAAATTTTAGTTAGGGGTATCAGAGTAAAGGGGGCTGAATACAAATACACGCCACACTTTTTCACATATTTATTTGTAAAAAATTCTGAAAATCATTTTCCTTCCACTTCACAATGATGTGTCACTTTGTGTTGGTCTATCACATAAAATACATTTACGTTTTGGTTGTAACATGATAAAATGTGGAAAATGTCAAGGGATATTTTTCAAGGCACTGTACGTAGACCAGCCTTGCTTGATGAATTATTGAACCTTTCTTCCTCATTACTGCTTTTTCAGGTTACCTTGTCTCCAAAAGCCAAAAACGGCCTGCGTGTCAACATCTTGTCCTGCAAGAGAGCCGATCCTACCGAAGCACTGAAGTATATCCTCTGCCCAGGCAATTGCTAAACATCTCATTGCCTCTGAGGTCTCTGTACAGGTTACAGAAGTGGCAGTACTGTTCTGTTTACACTGTTTTACATTAATGTTTACATTAGAAAATATAGTACATAGCTGAAAAAGTTTGTTTCTTTAAACTGTGTTTATTATAATGCCATGTTATATCCAAACTGAGGTTTTGCAGTAACCCTAAATGTCAGTCTCAAATAAAAGCAGTAAAAGCCATTCAAATGTATTGGTAAAATTTATTTCTGTGATCTAGCTGCATTTTACTAATTAGCAAGAAGCAACATTTTATAAAGCAAAGCCTAACATTTACCCTCCTTTCATTGCCCTGTTTATCAATACAAAACTTTTGATATGCAGCAGCTAGCAGTGAGCGAGTCTGGTGTGCCATCTTGTGGCCATGTGCATGTACTACAGACTATTATGCCGCGTACACACGGCTGGTTTTGCCGTCGGAATAAACTCCGAAGGTTTCTCCGGCGCAATTCCATTCAAGCGGTCTTGCCTACACACTATCAAACCAAAGTCCGATTGTCCAGAACGCGGCGACGTACAACACGTACGACGGGACTAGAAAAAGGAAGTTCAATAGCCAATAGCTTCAGTCCCTTACTTGCTTCAGAGCATGCGTCATTTTTGGTCCGTCGGAACAGCATACAGACGAGCGGTTTTCCCGATAGGAATTGATTTCGTCGGAAATATTTAGAACATGTTCCATTTCTAGGTCGGTCAGAATTTTTTAAAAAAAAAAGTCCGATGAGGCACACACACACACAATCAGAATAGACGATGAAAAGCTTCCGTCGGACTTTTAGGCTTAGGCTGGCCACACATTACAGTGGTTGTAAACTTCAGATATGTAATACAAACAAAGCATATCCCTCTATAGTATGTACTTGTCTCAATTAAGACATTAATGCCTCGTTTCCACCGAGCGGATCGGTTTGGGTCGGATCGGTTTGGAAGGCCTAGAATGGTCCGGCCTATTTAGGTGAGCGTTTCCACTGCAAGTCGGACCGACAGGGCCATACGTCGGTTTAGAAAAAATGCCGTCATGGCGTCACACGTCCACCAATCAGTGTAATGTATCCTAGCTCCGCCCTAACCGAACCGTTCCATTTTCTATGGCCCCACATCTGAAGCAGAAACCTGAATGGAACGGTTCGGTTTGGTTGTATGGGACGTTTTCATAATGGAAACACCCAAAATAGTGTACCGAACTGAACCGAACCGATCCACTCGGTGGAAACGAGGCATTAGTGTCATTTATGCATGCCGCCTCCTTCCTCTGCTATCAGCATGAGTCACGTCTGACAAGTTTTCCTGACACCAAGAGAAAAATGGTGACAGGGAAGGGATCTCCAGCCTCAGCTCTGTTCCTGTGTGCTGGGTGGAGGAGGGTGTGTCTTTTTCCCTCCATTCAGTTTTTAGACCTCTCCTCTCTGCGTTCTGCAGTGTATAACTTCAGCTCTCCACCCCCCTTTTTTTTTCTGAACTCTCAGACAAGCTTTATTAATTCTGGACTTTGAACAGATGTAGAGAAGAGACCGCAGATAAACAGGTACAACTTACGTAGGAGGATTTGTGTGATTTCTGTGTATCACCTGAGGCCAGTCACTTCAATGGAAAGAAAAATCGCACTCAGTGTTGATGTGGGAATCCACCCCAATGCCCTATTGCAGGGATATGCAATTAGCGAACTTCCAGCTGTTGCAAAACTACAAGTCCCATCATGCCTCTGCTTCTGGGTGTCACGCTTGTGGCTGTCAGAGTCTTGCTATGCCTCATGGGACTTGTAGTTCTGCAACAGCTGATTGGAGCTAATTGCATATCCCTGCTCTATAGTATTCTGTCGGTGCGAGGTGTACCCACCATCAGAATACAATGATAACTGTTGCCGGCTATAGTCATTGTACGTTAAAAAGTCAGACAGGCTGGTTGTACTGAAGTCTATTGATAGATTGTCTTCAGTACAACCAGCCTGCCCATAGAGAGATCGAAATCCGGTCAGTTCAGCAGGAATTGGCGTTATTTTCATCTGTCTATGGCTCGCTTAAATCTGGCCACACACTAGTAGAATCTCATTTTGAAATTTTTCGCTTTAGGAACCTTTGTAATCATATTAGTGGGATCATTTTTTACCGCAGTGAAGAGAAAATTCGTAGGGGCAGGATGGAAAATTTTTCTCAAACGAATGAATTTCTAACAGTGAATGTGGTTTTCCAAGGTCCATTCATTCCAAATCTGAATGTTAAAAGTAAACAACATTTCTGAGTATTTTTAACCAACCTTCACAAAATCATCAATTTGATGAATTTTGGTACAAACATTCGTTTGAAAATCTACTAGTGTGCGGCGAGCGAAGAAGCCTTATCGATCCCTATACTCCCATTTGTTTTATATGGCTAATGGGAGCTGTATATTCCATGCTCTCCTTTTCTAGGTTGTAATGTTTTTGTGAGTATTTTGCACGTCTGTTCTCTGTACCTTGTTCAGAAAACGAAATAAAACTCACTGTGACATGAAAAGCAAAATCGTGGTGGATTGCTTTTCAAAGGGTGGCTGAAAATCTTGCTTTATGCTACAGCAGATCTAAACAGAAGCAGGAAAGTCAAGGTAGGAAGCATTTTTGGCTGTATTATTTGCTTGCTTGTCCTCCATAAAGCCTGACTGCATTCTTTAGCAGGGGATATGTTAAACTTTAAAGAGGAACTGCAGTCTGCTCACATAATTTGTAATAAAAACATCTTTGCCATTCTGAAGCTTCCCTACAACCACTTTGCATATTATTTTATATATACTGTGATTCTGTAATTGCCAAATATGCTGCAGAAATCTCCCTCCACTGAGTCTGGCTGCATCCATTTCAACTGTGGGCAACTGAAGCTGCTGCCTGTTCACTTCCTGGATTTACACAGACACACAGAGGCACACCTCCAGCTCTGCAGCTTTCATTGGCCCTCGTATGACTCATCCCCCCTCCCTTCCTGGCAAACTCTCACAAGAGTGACAGAGAGAGACGCTGTGCATGATGTCATAAGCCTAGGTTAATGACCAGGCAAGAAACATGAAGTGGGCTGTATAAGGGATTTACTGGCAGAAAAAAAAAATGTTTTACTATCCAAAGTTAAAACAACAACAAGGGCAGAAGATTTAATAGATGGAAAGATGAAAAAATGACTGAAGTTCCGCTTTAAGTCCAGCCAAAACGTATTCTTTTGGATGGAGTGGAAAGGTTTAGAACCCCTGTCAGGTGTTTACTGCTATATGGAACTCCATTAGACAGAATGTATTTAATTACAGATTTTTCACTCACTTTCTGTTTATTGAAACCACTGTCAATATGACAAAAGTTGAGTGGAAATCCGATTGCAAAGGACCAGCCGTTAAAGTGTTTGTTACCCCAGCATTTCATATTGTAAAAAAAAGTCTCCTGTTCTGTTTGTATTGTTTCCTTTGTGTGAAATCCCTGGTGATCCTGCCAGTCCCTTTGCTTTCCTATTAAAAACTGACCACACTAAGCAGGACAGCACACTGTGGTCAGTCCTCTAGCTATGCTGGGAACTCAGCCTGCTCTCCTCCAATGATAAGACTTGTTCTGACAAGCCCCCTCTGCGCAGCCATTCACTGGGCAGCTCAGTGTACTGCTGCTTCTCCTCCCCCCAGTTCTTATGCAGCTGAGAACTGCTATCTATACAAATGTTTTGCCTTTCATTTCTGTTTTAAAATGAATGGGTTGTTTTCCAAGGGGATCATTACCAATCACTTGTTTCAACATAACTTTATCTGGACATGCACACAGAAGTCCTGCCTTGGACCTCCCTACTTTGATGTGTTTCTCTCTGGTATGATCTTAATTGTAAATGAGTGGGAGGGGAGGGGGGGGGTTTAAGGCAAGGCTTCTGTGTGCATGTCTAAAACAATACAGATGCAGGCTCCTTTTACATGAATGTGCCTCCAAAGTCTCACGGTTCCCAGTGCGACTTGGATGCGACTTTTGCTGTGACTGTTTTCTGACTGTACATTCTCTGGACCAAAGCTGCATCAAGAGTCGGACCAAAGTAGTGCAGGAACCTTTTCTGAAGTCGCAGCAACGTCTGTAGTGTCAGTAGAAACGGCTCTCATAGAAATACATTGAATTTTGTCCTGCAAGTCAGATCCCAAGTCGCACAAGTGTGAAAGGAGCCTCACTAAAATGCCCACATCATTGGTGGATGGCCACTCATTTGCAACTGAGTCTCTATGAGGAGTGTGAATGAGCCCCATTCTGCTTGCACTTGCTCGTCCAGACAACAGCACATGACGCAAGCTTAGCAATGGCAACTCCTTCTGCTTCCAATGCGGGGAAATCTCTTCATTAGAGTAAAAACTTGACAGGGATTCTAACCATTTCCCACTCTATCCAAAAAAAAAAAAAAATGTTTTGGCTGGACTTAACACTTTAGGCTCCATTCACACCTGAGGAATCAGAATCGTGGGTGGAATCACCGCGATTCTGCCCGCGATTCAAAATTGCGGGACACTTGTGCCATGACATTACTTCTTATCCACTTAAAGACCAGGCCTCTTTTTCAGACTCGGTGTTTACAAGTTAAAAACACGTTTTTTTGCTAGAAAATTAGTTAGAACCCCCAAACATTATACATTTTTTTCTAACACCCTAGAGAATATAATGGCGTTCATTGCAATACTTTCTGTCACACCGTATTTGCGCAGCGGTCTTACAAGGGCACTTTTTTTTGGAAAAAATTTAATTTTGAATAAAAAAATAAGACAACAGTAAAGTTAGCCCAATTTTTTTTCATATTGTGAAAGATAATGTTATGCCGAGTAAACTGATACCCAACATGTCACGCTTCAAAATTGCGTCCGCTCGTGGAATGGCGTCAAACTTTTACCTTTAAAAATCTCCATAGGCAACATTTAAAAAATTCTACAGGTTGCATGTTTTGGGTACAGAGGAGGTCTAGGGCTAGAATTATTGCTCTCATTCTACTGATTGCGGCGTTACCCCACATGTGTGGTTTGACCACCGCTTTTGTATGTGGGCGCTACTCACGTATGCGTTCGCTGCTGCGCGCAAGCTCGTCGGGATGGGGCGCTTTAAAAAAAATAAAAATTTTTTTGTAATTTATTTTTTCACTGTTCTTTTTTTTTTAAAAATTGGGTCACTTTTATTCCTATTACAAGGAATGTAAACATCCCTTGTAATAGAAAAAAAGCATGACAGGACCTCTTAAATATGAGATCTGGGGTCAAAAAGTCCTCAGATCTCATATTTGGACTTAAATGCAATAAAAAAAAAAAAATTGTCATTTGAAAAAATGACAACAGAAAAATGGACCTTTAAGACGTATGGGTAGAAGTGACGTTTTGACGTCGTTTCTGCCCTGCTATGGTATGGAGACGGGTGGGGGCCATCTTCCCCTCACTCGTCTCCATACCCAGCCAAGGACAGGTCCCAATCGCCTCTGCCAAGGCCTCCGGTAAGCGGCGGAGGGCGCGCAAGAGCAGCGGTGGCCCCTCTCCCGCCGCCGATAACGGTGATCTCGCGGTGAATCAGCTGCAGAGACCACCATTATCGTAAACAGGACCGCCGGCTTAAAAGATGGATACCTCGATTGTGGCAGCAGCTGCTGCCGTTACCGAGATATCCATCTTTAAACTGCTGACGTATATGTACAGGAGCCGGTTGGCAAGTGGTTAATGATACCCCAATTGCAGAGCGATTTTGCCGCACGCTTAATTAAAAGTAACGGCATCGCACAAGCTTTTCCGCGATTTGCCGCGATAGCAGAATCGCGCCGATTCCGCCCGCGATTTGGATCGCTCAGGTGTGAACGGAGCCCTAAAGTTAAACTCCAGCCTTGCCTTTAGTCTTGCACAGTTGTACAGGCTCCTCTCCTGAACTGAAATTGCTTATTCTAATTTCAGTCTGCCTTAGAAGCTACAGTCATTCAGATAGAGGGGACTCATTTCCTGGCTGGAGGACTTCCAACATTATCTATCTCTTTCCTCTGCAGTCTGGCTGTCCCTTCCCCCTGCCCCTTTCATTCATTGAATTTCAGTTTTAGTCACAGAGGCTCAGCACCACATGTGGGTGTTACCTAGGGTAGTCTGCATGCAAACCCGTCTGCCTAGACCACCCAATCCTCTAGATAAGTGGTCTTCACACTGTGGCCCGGGGGCCGAATGTGGCCCTTTGCTTGCCTTTATCTGGCTCTTGGGGCACTATTCCGCTGACAGCAATGATGGGGCACCATTCACCCTGCTGACACCATGGGGGTTGAAGGCAACTAGACTGTGCACTTTGCAAAGTGCAGTTGCCCTCTGCAAGTGCAATTGCTCCAGAGCTTAGTAAATGAGGTAAGGCTTCACTTTGCAAAGAATGCCCAATCACATGCAAGGAAAATTAAAAAAGCAGCATTTTTGCTTGCACATGATTGGATGATGGAAGTCAGCAGAGCTTTTGCTCATTTACTAAGCTCTGAAGCACCTGCTCTTGCAGAGGGCAACTGCACTTTGCAAAGTGCACAGTCAATTTGCCTTTAGTAAATCAACCCCCATCAGTGGGACACTATTCTTCCCACTGGCCACAGTCTGGCCCCCATAAGGCCTGAAGGACAGTAAATTGGCCCTTTTCTTAGAAAGCTTAGAATGTTTGGAACAGCGGAGGCCGATCCATAAGGGGCGCCACCCCCCCCCCCCCCCCCCAAATCTCCATGTGGGGCATCGGATGCATGGATTTCTATGAATTTTTTTTTTTTTTTTTTTTAGACGAACGCCTGAAGCTCTAATTGGCTTCAAAAAGGTTGGGACTGCGCCTCCAGCCCACCCACTTGTGACATTAGCGAATGCTGATTTGCTATTTTCTTCCTGCTTCTCCTCCCGGCCAATCAGGACAGGAAGCGGGTCCCAAGACCGGATTGTCCGGGAGGAGAAGCGACTGGATTGTCAGGGAGGAAAATCTGGGGAAGCCACCTGCGACCTGGATGGGGTAAGTCCGGGGCCGGCGGAATGGCTGGCTGGCAGGCAAGCGGACAAGCGTGCGGATAAGGGGGTTTGTTTGCAGCCCCCCCCCCAAAAAAAATGGAGCACCAGCCGCCACTGGTTTGGAAAGCCTGTTCTAGATTGACACCCTTCCATAAAGACATTTGGATACATACATAACTTGTCAAGAGCCAGGACTTTTGAGAGGAGTACTGAGGCCGGGTGCTGTGATGTTTTCAGGAAGCCATGTACAGCACCCTGCTGACCCCTCCGAACCATCATCTGTCTGCATTGCATATAAAAACATAGAAACCCAGTAATGAGATAACTGGGTCTAAATATAGTAATGAGATAACTGGGTCTAAAATAAGGTATGTAATGAAAAAATACTTTAGCATGTCATGTAAAATGTAAAAAAAATTTATTAGCATTTTGATGAGGGGAGAAAAACCAGAGGAGGCAAAATATAAGCAGATAAATTTAGTTCTAAATCATCGTTTTCCCATCTATTTCATTTATTGATGCTTTAAACGCTTCTGAGATGATTCAGAGTTCATTGATTTGTAGATTTGTCTTTCAGTAGACCTCCTTCTGACCCGCATTGCCCTATTTCCAAGCTGTACTGTATAAACCTACTTTAAGCAGTTACATTACAGTTGCCGAAATGATTGATCGGTGTTCGACAAGTAAAGAGAGAATGTAAAAATAAGGCTCACAAAATGTTCCTCCACTGCTATGATTCATAGGTTCTCCTCACTGCAGTTGTTTTTTAATCTGAAACTTCATGGTAATGATATTATCTATGCCGGCCACCATCTCATCATTTTCCCCAACGGCAGCGACTCCCTTCGGCGTCCCCGTCAGTATCAGATCTCCTTCTTCCAAGGTGATTATCCTGCTGATGTAACTGATGAGGAACGGGACGGAGAAGATCATTGAGGAGGTATGTCCTTCCTGTCTGAGGTTATCGTTCACCTTCAACCAGATCTTCAGATTGTGGGGGTCCTGTATTGTTTCTTTGGGGATGAAATCGCTAACAGGACAAGACGTATCAAAGGCTTTGGCCAAAGTCCACGGAAGGCCTTTCTTCTTACACTGGTCCTGAATGTCCCTGGCGGTCATGTCCAGGCACAGAGCATAGCCCTCTACATGGTCCATGGCATTTGACTGAGCGATGTTTGTACCTCCTTTGCCAATGACCACACCGAGCTCCACTTCATGGTGCAGGTTATTGGTGTAGTGGGGCAGGAGAACGGGCGCACCTTCTCTCACGTAGGCTGAGGGAGCTTTAAGAAATAAAACTGGCTCTGTGGGCACCTCATTTTTCAGCTCCTTGGCATGTTCTGCGTAATTCCTTCCAACGCAGATAATTTTTCTTCCCCACTCCCAAAACCGGCTCAGATTTCTGGAGGAAGCCATCTTATGATGATGGAGATATCTGGAACAAATTACAATGTATACGGTGTCAGTAGGGCAGAGATTGGGGTCAGTAGTTTTTTTACTTTAGTCCTTATGCACACGGACGTTTTTACAGCTGCTTTTTTGAGCTTTTTTGCAGCTTAAAAAGGCCTGTCTATGTTAGTCTATGGCTTCATGCCCACCTAGGCGTTTTTGAGCTGTAAGTGGCATAGGCGTTTTTAAGCTGTAAAAAAAAACCCAGGACCAGTGGGTTCTGAGAGACGTTTTTCAGCCGTAAAAACGCTCTAACGCTGAAAAACGCTCAAAAATGCTCAAAAACGTCATTCGCCAACGTTTTTTAACGTTTTTGATCCATTGCAAAAAAAAAAAAAAAAAAAATTTGAGAAAATAAACGCTAAAAAACGCTAATGTGGAAAAACGCTCAAAAACGCTATTGCAAAAACGCTGAAAAAAGTTTAAAAAAAATTACTGCAAAGATACTGGCGTTTTCATAACTATATTTTAACAGCCTGTGTGCATAAAGCCTTATTATTATTATTTTTTTACAATTTTATTATTATCTTGTTTACATTTTCTACTATATAATGTGTTATTATTTTTTTACAATTTTTTTTTTTTTTTTTTTTTTTTTACGCGCCTCATTGGGGGGGCTTTAGTGAAATATCAGGGGTCTAAACAGACCCCTTAAGTCTCACTTTTGAGGGCTGTGGCCAGAAAAGTAGAGAACATGAATCTACCATGCAGGAACACAGATAAAATAAAAAAAACTGACAGGGATACTAACTCTTACCAACTCCATCCAAAAAAAAATGCATTTTGCCTTTATATACACACTTCACGAAAATCTTTTCTGGACATACTTCTCTTGCGGGCCAAAGGAGTGCTTTTATTATTGCTTTCTGGCCACTGTTAGCTGAGGCGGAGGAGCTGCTCCAAGATCTGGAAAGATCCCCACAGTTCTGTCAGGATCCACCAAGCTGCCTGATTTCTGGAGCCAGTTGTGCTCCCCTCCTTTCATGTTTGACACCCCAGTGAGTGCTGGAAGACCAGTCACTGCTCTCTGTTATGAGTAGAATGAGAACTGAGCGATCAGCAGTCATGTGATCACACATATCTTGGTGTTAAAGTGGAACTAAACCCATCAATTTAACAGTTTCAAAAAACAGTTATATTCCTGGCATGCCGGTGTTTTGTCAGATTTGGCGACCCATCTGATTTTGTAAGGGAAGTGATGTTCTGTCGCCGTCATCTTGCTACACACTTCTACACAGTAAGGATACAGTGAGAAGGCGGCAAGCGGACATCTTGTTACACCCACCGGAGTCTTGCATTTCACACTTATTTTTAACAGTATACTGAGCTTATATACTGAAATACTCTATTTAACAATACTCTACGGTTAAAAATAAGTGTGGGATGCAAGATTCGGTGGGTGTAAGACTTGCCGACCAAACGCCGTTGTTATACGGCGGCAGGTCGGCACGTTCCCACAAATCGTCGTAGGTGTATGGCTCCTATAAGGAGCCATTACAGACGCACGTGCCCGCTGTACGGGGCGGGAACCTGATACGTGTGGCCGGCGGCCACGATGTCCGCCGGCCACCCGCGATCGTGGGAACTAGAGCCAGAACGGGGATCTGTGAATAGGAACAGCGATCTCTCTCCTCCTCCAGCCAGCCCAGCCCCCATACAGTCAGAAACACTCTCAGGGAACACACTTGATCGCCTCCTAGTGTTAACCCCTTCCCTGCCAGTGACATGTATACAGTAATCAGTGGCTATTTATAGCTCTGATCGCTGTATACATGTTAAAAGTTCCAAAAAAGTGTCAAAAGCGTCCGATCTGTGCGCCATGTCGCAGTCCGGCTAAAAATCGCAGATTGCCGCCATTACTAGTAAAAAAAATGCCATAAATCTATTCCCTATTTTGTAGACGCTATAACTTTTGCGCAAACCAATCAATATACGCTTAATGCGATTTTTTTAACCAAAAATATGTAGAAGAATACATATCGGCCTAAACTGATGAAGAAATTTGTTTATTTTTATTTGTTTTTGGGATATTTATTATCGCAAAAAGTATAGTTTTTTTTTTCAAAATTGTCGCTCTTTTTTTGTTTATAGCACAAAATAAAAACCGCAGAGGTGATCAAATACCACCAAAAGAAAGCTCTATTTGTGGGGAAAAAAGGACGTCAATTTTGTTTGGGTACAACATCGCACGACTGCGCAATTGACGCACTGCAGAATCGCAAAAAAAGGTCTGGTCATTAAGGGGGCAGGTCTGTAAGTGGTTAAACTAAATTGTTACAGCTATCTGGAATCTGATTGGCCACTATATGCATTATCCATCCTGCACCTTGTCCTGCCATGTATATTGTAGTTCAGCATGCAGTACAGTCAGTCTCCATAATGGAAGGTATGCAAAGTGTCACCCAGTGTCAGGACAGAAGTAGAAGTCAGGGTCAGGTGAGGTCAGGGGTCATCTATGCAGCTTTCATTACTGCAGAGTGTGTAGACAGGGAAGCTTGCAATCAAATCAGACAATATAAAGATCCCCAATAAGTCTAAGACAGAGGAGAGCTCACCTTGCAGGCACATGGAGGAAGAGGAAATGGAGCAGAGAGAGGGGTAAAGAGCGGCCCAAGAGCAGATCTCCTCCCCATAAACTCAGTTTGTTATTAACCAGCTGCAGACGATCGGAGACATCATAAACTTCAATGATCAGTCAGGCATCGGACTCACTTTCTGCTCCATTGTATGTTACAGAGTGATAGTTATGTAGTGTCACCTCCCCCCTCCACTTCCTGCATGATGGTACAGCCCGGGGAGGAGTCATCCATAGACGGTGCTGTGTGATAGGCTGGCTGTCAGTGAGCACAGTAATCACATGGGGAGGGGAGGGGTTATTTCTGTGGATTGTCTCTTCTAGATTCATTCATGTGTACATCATCTCTTCTCTTCTATGGTGTAATTCAGTCCTTACATTGTAATTTTATGTGGCACTTTGGTCATTTAAAGTGGATCTTCACCCCAAAAGGGCATTTTGGGGGTTACCTGCCTCCCCCCCCCCTATTACAAGTTGATTTTTCTATTTAGCAGCTTTATTTATTATTATTATTTTTATTATTTATATTATTATTTGTATTTAGCAGCCTTATTTGTGCTAAGCAGCACTTTGGCAATTCTTGCCTAGACGACAATTTCTCCGACCCCCTGCTCGTGTGCAGCTGTGCCCTAGCGAGAGAACCCTGCAGCACATCTGCCTATGTGCTGCCCCCCACCCCCCCCCAGGGCATCTGTGCATATGCAGGGCTGGTGCAAGGATTTTGGAGACCCTAGGCGAAACCTCATTTTGCCACCCCCCCTCCGGCTCCACCCCTGACCCTACCCCTTTGCCCTGCCCATGTATACCCCACATTTTAATGAAGCGCGTCACCAGTGCCCATCAAATGTAGCCTCACCAGCGCCCATAAAATGCAGCCTCACAAGCGCCCATCGAATGCAGCCTCACCAGCGTCCATCGAATGCTGCCTCACCAGCGCCCATCGAATGCAGCCTTACCAGTGCCCATCAAATGCAGCCTCACCAGCGCCCATAAAATGCAGCCTCACAAGCGCCCATCGAATGCAGCCTCACCAGCGTCCATCGAATGCTGCCTCACCAGCGCCCATCGAATGCAGCCTTACCAGTGCCCATCAAATGCAGCCTCACCAGCGCCCATCAAATGCAGCCTCGCCAGCGCCCATCAAATGCAACCTCACCAGCGCCCATAAAATGCTGCCTCACCAGCGCCTATCGAATGCAGCCTCACCAGCGCCCATTGAATGCAGCCTCACCAGCGCCCATTGAATGCAGCCTCACCAGCGCCCATCGAATGCAGCCTCACCAGCGCCCATCGAATGCAGCCTCACCAGCGCCCATCAAATGCTGCCTCACCAGTGCCCATCAAATGCAACCTCACCAGCGCCCATCAAATGCAGCCTACCAGCACCCATCAAATGCAGCCTACTAGCGCCCATCAATGCAGCCTACCATCGCCCATCAAATGCAACCTTGACAGCGCCCATCAAATGCAGCCTCACCAGCGCCCATCAAATGCAGCCTTACCAGTGCCCATCAAATGCAGCCTCATCAGCGCCCATATATGCAGCCTACCATCGCCCATCGATTGCAGCCTCACCAGCGCCCATCAAATGCAGCCTCACCAGCGCCCATCAAATGCAGCCTCACCAGCGCCCATCAAATGCAGCCTACCAGTGCCCATCAATGAATATTTGCTTGCTTCCATTCATTTGGGAGTCGGGACACAGACACAGTCCTCGGTGTCGCCGCTGCGCCTCTGACACTATGTGCGAATGGAAAAAACGGCAGCTGCCTGCTGATGCTGAGACTTAGTTGCGTGCTGCAGAGAGAAGAGAGTAGGAACACCAGTGGCCAGGCGCCCTAGGCAGCAGTGCGCCCTAGGCGGCTGCCTAGTTTGCCTAGTGGTAGCACCGGCCCTGCACATATGCAGGGTTTCCCGCACAGTGGCAAAGACTGCGACCAGGGAAGTTCCTGCGGGTAACGGTAAATCACGTGCGCATGCACAGATGTGCCAGGAGCTGAAGGCTGGGCAGGGCCCGTGGGTACATCTACGCATTGCGTCATAAAGGGTGGTGACCAACCTGGGAGGCAGACAAAGTTCCGCTTTAAAATTGCATTTCTTCTGAGAGAATAGTTATGGTGGCTATACACGCTTCAATAGATGATCGATTATCTTTTCCGATCGACCTCTTTTTTTTAGGGGGGGGGTGCATGTGATCAGCACTGCCCAGACAGGAAGTCAGGAGTCATGCAGCCTCATAGGACAGTCAGAGGAGAATGAAAACTCCTCCTACAAGCTTTAACCAGTGCTCTGCTGGACTCTGATAGAAGTCACAAGACTGCTATATACTGCTGATGAAAAAAGGTATTTAGCAGGTTGTATTTACTAAAATAATTGCATTTCCATGTTCTGTGTACTGTGGGAGACCAGATATAGTGAATGCGGGGTCCTGGGTTTAGTAACACTTTAAGTCCGGGTTCACAATAGCTGCGGCCGCGGCTCACAGCAGGGGGTCCGGTGCGTCCCTGTTCTCCATTTCAGGTGCAAATCAGGTGCGAACTTTTCCCTGAATTCGGACCTGAAAGAGAGCCAAAGACGCACAGGACCTTTTTGCAGTGCGCTCCGCGGCCGTCCCGGCGCTGCGTGAACCGGCTCCATTGAGAGCCAGTCACATTCTGTATACAGACTGATTTCACTGTTGTGGGTTTAGTAACACTTTCATTTTCTAAAGCACTGTGCAAACTGTTGGTGCTATAAAAATCCTGAATAATAATAATAAAATAGTAAATATCTCTACCGAACACAGATCCTTTGTAAATCCTGACATGGAGAGTTCACACAGTTGGCCGGACCTTTGTGAAAGAAATCATTAAGCTGATCTTTGAACTCTGCAGAGACTCAGCAGCTGTTTAGCTATTTAAAGTTTAGCAAGGCCATCAGTAACATTTAGAACCCAGGTCGAGAAGATTACATTTTTTGACATTTTACTATTAATTTTCAGATCACGGCTCTATCAGGGCCAGCGCCAGCACAAAGCCGCTTAGGCAGCCGCCTTAGCCCGGGTTCACAACTGCCCGCGACTTCAACGTCGGACCCCAGTGCAACTTCGGCGCGACTTGCATGCGACTTCTTTAACAGAAGTCAATGCAAGTCCTACCAAAAGTAAGGCAGGAACCTTTTTTCTAAGTCGGATAAACTCGCACCAATTAGAACGGTTCCATTGCACTGAATGGGGTCCGACTTCCGATGCGACAAGTGCTCCAAAGTTGGAGCGATTGCCGCATCAGTGTGAACCGGGTCTTAGGCGCCAGGATAGGGGAGGGGGCAGAAAAATCCAAATCCCTGCACACTTGTTGGGGATTCAGTCGTTTAACCATTTCGCTGCCAGGTCCGTATGTCCTACAGACCTGACAGTGGTGGGTTTTACACCCTCTCCCGGTGTCTGCAGCCACCAGGAGAGTGTGTATGTCGGACAAGCCAGCTTCTGGCTGTCCGGTGGAAGCAATCCTTTGCAGCCACTGGATTGCTTTCAAACCCCCTGGCAATGTATCCCGGGCTCCACTTGCCCATCTGCGGTCCCAGGTCTGGCACAGTGGGTGCAGGCGGATACAGGGGAGGGAGCAGGGTGGACATGCGTACGCCCTCCTCCCCTGCTCCTTGCTGATCTGGAAGCGACGTGTAAAAGGTCACTTCTGGGTCCCCCTTTTCACTTTCTCTGGCCAGAATGAAGATTGCACTGCATTAGATTAATTATTGGAGCACAGGTGAGACATCCGGGGTCTCATTAAAAATATCCTGTCACCAAAAAAAAAAAATCACATAGGGGACTTGTCATCCCAGCAAATCTTTGCACCAGCCCTGGGTTATACAGTGCCTTGAAAAAGTATTCATACCCCTTGAAATTTTCCACATTTTGTCATGTTATAGCCAAAAAACGGAAATGTATTTTATTGGGATTTTATGTGATAGACCAACACAAAGTGGCACATAATTGTGAAGTGGAAAGAAAATGATAAACGGTTTTCAAATTTTTTTACAAATAAATATGTGAAAAGAACCACCTTTCACTGCAATTACAGCTGCAAGTCTTTTTGGGGATGTCTCTACCAGCTTTGCACATCTAGAGAGTGTCATTTTTGGCCATTCTTCTTTGCAAAATAGCTCAAGCTCTGTGAACAGCAATTTTAAAGTCTCGCCACAAATTCTCAATTGGATTTAGGTCTGGACTTTGGGCCATTCTAAAGCCTCGTACGCACTGTACGATTGTTGGCCAACCCGAGCGTCTGATTTTTGTCAAGAGGGCGTGTGCCTGGATCTTGTCTTGCATACTAATGGTACACAATTGTTGGCCAACAAACACGAACGTAGTGACGTACTACGAGGAATTTCACCTCTTGAGCGCCACCCTTTGGGCCCCTTCTGCTAATTTCTTGTTTGGTGAGCATTGATTCCAAGCATGCGTGTTTGTACTTTCAACTTTTGTGTGACAGACTTGTGTACTGACCATCAGAAAATCTGACAACCAACCGTTGTCTGCCAAAAATTTACTAGCATGTTATCTTTTTTTTTTTTTTTTTTTTGCTACTTCAGTTTTTGTTATTTTGAGGTACTTTAATCAACTTTTCCGTTCATTCCTTTCCCTCACAATTACATCATCGTAGCTTTTTTTTTTTTTTTTTGCAATCTTCCCTTTCCCCCTTCTTTATACCTTACAAAGGTTTATGTCTTGTATAAGTGTCCTTAATTTTCCCTGACCCACCTTACCCCATATCCCCCCCCCCTCCCCCCCCCCCCCCCTCAACTCCCCTCTCTACCAGTCGCTTTTCCGGGCCTTTCTCTCAGTTGCTCTTCTAAATTCCGGTTGGGTTATAGACTGCCCCTATTTTTCTCCTCTTCCCTTGGTGCCTGCATTCTACTACTCCCTAAGCTCCCATAGCTTCGGCATATCTCATCGTTTGTTTGAATTTATCCCATTCTTGCCATTTTTCCTCATAGGTGACCAAGCCTTCCCCATCACTATACCTCAAGTACTCTAAGTTTTGGATCTCATTAACTTTATTGCACCAACTGCTCATTGTGGGTCTCAATGATTCCTTCCAATGTCTTGGGATAAGACTTTTAGCTGCATTTAGGAGTGGCGGCAATAGACTTTTCAGGTATTGTTTGTTCGGGATATTTGTCCCATGGAATAGGCAACTCCATGGATCGTCTAGGAGCTTTATAATAGTTATTTCTCCTATTATTTGCCTAATTTCTTCCCAAATTTTTTTAATTTCTGGGCATTGCCACCATATATGGGCCGTCGTCCCAATCTCTTTGCACCCTCGCCAACAGTATTGTGAATTTTCCTTTTGAATTTTATGCGCTTTATCGGGGGTGATGTGCCATCTCACCAGACATTTGTAATTCATCTCCCTCATGTTGCTGTTTACTGTAGTTGTGTGTACCCTCCGCATTATTTGACTGATCTCTTCTTTCTTCAGGTAGGTTGCTAGTTCGTTTTCCCACATAGTAATATACTGTGGAATATCCGGACCAGTCCTTTCTTTGAGTGTTCTATATATTTTTGAGATCACCCTCTTTTTTCCCTTGGCCACGCATATTTTTTCTAAGGGAAGCAAATGTGCTTCCGATCTTATTGGCTGAGGCAGGTACTCAGTAAAATGTTTTAATTGATTGTATTGCCATTCATCTAACGATCTCCACTCCCTTTTGCACTTTAATTCGTGATACGTGCAGATTTTTCCTTGGTCCATAATATCTTTCAGTTGTGCGTTTTCTATTGTTATCCATTTCCCAAACCAGGCTTCAATTCCCGGTATGAAATATTCTGTGTTTGTTAGTGGTATTAGTGGTGAGTTAAATTCCCATTTTTCCTGTCTGTGGATGTGATCCCATATTTTTAGTGCGTGTCTAGTAATATTGTTTGTGCCTTTATCTAATCTTCTAAATTGTGGGGGTATCCAAATTATTTTACCTAAGTTGACCGTGCTTATTGTGCCCTCCATCTTCACCCCTCTCTTTTCTTTATTTTCTTTAGCCCATTCTACAACCCGTGCCAATATTACCGCATTATAGTAATTTCTAATATGAGGTGCACCCCAGCCCCCTCTTGTTCTATCTTTGATTATATGTGCCATACTTATTCTTACTTTTTTCCTTTTCCAGATAAATCTTGTGAAAAGCTTTTGTACTGTTTTAAAAAAGGCGTCCGGGAGGGGGATCGGTAGCATCTGCATTTTGTATATGATTTTGGGGAGGGTGACCATTTTGATAATGTTTATTCTGCCCCCCCACGAGATGCTTCCTGTTGTTATTCTATTTAATTCATTTTTAATCTCATCTAGTAGTGGAAGGAAGTTTATTTGATATAGACTTTCGTTGGTTTTGGTCAACTTAATCCCTAAGTAATTTATTTCTTTTTTACCCCAGACGAATGCGAAACTCTTTTTAAATACGAGTTCCTCACATTTTGGGATATTGAACGTGAGGGTTTCAGACTTCGCTGGATTTAGCTTAAAGTTTGAGATCTCACCGTACTCTTGTGTGTTTCCTCCCCCAGCTTTATCCCCATTATGTCAGGATTCTGTCTTATCCTCGCTAAAAGTGGTTCCAGTGCCAACACGAAGAGCAAGGGGGATAGTGGACACCCCTGTCTTGTTCCATTGAACATTTCAAATGGGTCCGAGGCTATCCCATTTACCCTTACCCTGGCAGTAGGTCTGATGTATAGGGCCTTTATGCGTTTTATCATTTTCACACCCAGTCCTATTTCTTCCCATGTACCTTGCATGAGGCCCCAGTCTACCCTGTCAAATGCTTTCTCGGCATCTATCGACAGGAGTAGTCCTGGGGCCCCATTTCCTTTCATCTCCTGGATTGTTAGTAGGGTCCTGATACCATTATCTTTCCCTCCCCTCCCTGCGATAAAGCCGACTTGGTCTGGGTGTATTATTTTTTGCATAACTTTTTTCAGCCTGTCCGCAAGGATTTTAGCGTAGATTTTGGTATCTAGATTTAGGAGGGAAATCGGTCTATAACTTGAACATAACGTTCCATCTTTTCCTTCCTTAGGGATAACAATCATAGTAGCTTCTAAAGCCTCTTTGCGTAAATCCTCTTTATCCCCTATCCTGTTCATGAGAACAGGATAGGGGATAAAGAACAGCACATTTTTGGGATCAGGATGTCTTCAAACTTTCTATAATAGAGAATTGTCAGGCCATCCGGCCCCGGGCTTTTCCCCATCGGTGTTTCTCTTATGGTTTTTATTATTTCTTCCTCCGTGATGGGTGTCTCTAACTGACTGATTTGTTCCTCAGTAATTTTCTTTAGACCGCTCTCTCTCAGGTATGTTTTTATTTTAGCCCTTTTCTGTTCGTCCTCACTTTTAGTAGCTATATCGTATAAACTCGCATAGTATTCCTTAAAAGTCTTGGCGATTTCTGCTGATTTATGTGCGAATTCCCCGTTCCCTGTTTGTATTTTGTCTATGTAATTTGCTGATTTTTTTTTTGCTAGAGCCTGCGCTAAGTGTCTCCCCGGTTTGTTCCCATAAAGGTACCTTTCTTTTTTTACTTTGTTATACGTCCTTCTTGTTTCTTGCTCTATAAGTTCTCTCATCTCCTCCCTTTTTCTGCTGAGCTTTAACAAAGTTTCGTTGTCGTTCTTATTCTTATGTAGCTGTTCTAGTGTATTAATTTCCTTCCTCAGGGCCCTGGTCTTCTCTCTAGTACACCTTCTTTTCACCACCTCCTCTTTTACCATAATACCTCTTATGTAGGCCTTATGAGCCTCCCACACCGTCATTATTGATACCCCTTCTGTATTGTTTTCTTTAAAATAAGTCTCTAATTCTTTTTTCAATCGTTCTTCTATTAATTTATCGTGCAGGAGTTCTTCATTTAATCTCCAGCCCTTGTTCCTTATATCCTTTCCTATCTTTAGTTGTAACATTACCGGCGCATGATCAGAGAGTGTTATTATACCGATGTTTGTACAAATTGCCGCCTCTAGCCACCTATGCTATTAAAAAGTAGTCGAGTCTAGAGTATGTCGAGTGGACAGGGGAGTGGAATGTGAAGTCTCTTGTTTTGGGATGTTGTATCCTCCATATGTCTACCAGTTGATATTGGTGCAATTTCTGTTTTAATTTGTTCCTCCATCTCATCCCAGTCCCCTGTGCACTCGACGTACTATCCTCCTTTGGTTCCGGGCAGAAGTTGAAATTGCCTCCCAATATAAGGCCCCCCTTCTTGAATTCCTCTAGATCGGCTAACTGCCTAAGGAGGTAACCAATGGAGTTCTTATTTGGGCCATAAATGTTTGCCAGGGTGCACTCTATTCCATTTAATTTTCCTCTTAGGAACAAGTATCGCCCATCGGGGTCCACTAGTCTCTCGTCTAGCTCAAATTTTACACCTCTGGCAAACCCTATGGCTACTCCTTTTGCTCGGCTAAATGGGGAATCAGCATAATACCACATGGGGTAGTCTTTTGAGCTTATCTTATTGTTATTTATTATTGCGAAATGAGTTTCCTGAAGACCACGTCCGCCTCCAGGGATCTCAGCTCACCCACAATATTCGCTCTTTTCCTGGGAGCATTTATGCCACGTACATTATAGGAAATAACCTTTAGAGACTCAGTTGTTATGTTTGGTCACACCACTTTGTGAGAGAAGGGACCACATTCTTGTTCTTTCCTACTGTTACTGGTAGATTACTTATCCCTCCCACTTCCCTGCCCCCCCCGTCCCCTCCCTCTCTCCCCCTTCCCCCCCCGCCCATCCCCCCCTACCCCCCAAAACCTCCCTCTTCCCCCACCCTCCCCTCCCACCACCTCCTCTGCAATGTGGTAATCTGGTCTCCCGGTGACCTGAAAAACCATGAGCCCTACCTCCCCTCCTGGCCCACTGGTTATCCCCCTTGAGGTGAAGCTCACGATCCCCCCTCCCCTCCCCACGTGGCCGCACGGTATTTTCCTGTTGCCCCACGAGTGTAGTTCTGATTATCTCAGATTATCTCAATTTTATCTTGAGCACTGGTTGCCAGGCCTGCTGTTCTTTAGTGGGATCCCTATTTCCTATTCTTTCCCACCATCCTGGGACTTCGACTAAAGGGATCCCCAAGCGGTCACAACATTTCTGAGTTTCTTCAGGGAATCTCAAAGTTGCCGAGCGGCCTTCCTTGAACCCGTTCAAGCAGGCAGGAAAACCCCAAGAATATTTAACTTCGTGCGCTTGAAGCTGGGCCAACAGCGGTTTCAACACTCTTCTCCTGGTCAGTGTCTCCGCCGCCAGGTCCGCAAAGATTTGTAAGTTCGTCTCGCCGTATCGCACAGCTTGGTTCTTTTTTATGCACGTCTTCACCAGTTCTTTATCCTGAAAGTTGTGAAATCTCGCAACCACGTCTCTTGGGACGTCCCCCTTGATCTCAGGGGGTTTGCGAATCCTGTGCACTCTGTCAAATTTTATTTTACCATTTATGTTGGGTGGGGTAACCATTTCCCCGAAGATTGCATCTATTTTTCCTTGCAGGTCCTCCTTTTCTCCCTGAGCCTCTGGGAGACCTCTTATTCGCAAGTTCCTTCTTCTGCTCCTGTTCTCCTGATCTTCCAATCTATACAGGATGCTTCTCTGTACTTTTATGACCTCTTCTATCTGTTTTTTAACACCTTCCAGCACTTCTCCATGTTGATCTAACCTTGTTTCTGCCTCTTCCACCCTTTTTAGTGTTTGATTCATGTCTTCTCGTAAGGAGTCGATTTTTCCGTTAATAGAGGTTTCCAGCTTTGCGAACATCTCCGCCATTTCGCTTTTAGTTGGTAGTTGTTTTTCTCGGGGTCTTCTCTTTCTATCTCCTGAATCTCGGCGCTTTCTGCATGGATCTCTATCTCTGCTACTTGTCTTCTTGTACCCATCTTTGGCAAGCTCTCCGGGGCTTTACTTTTAGCTCCTATTTGTTTACCAGGACTTTCTCTATTACTCTCCTGTACCATGTACTTCCTGATGGTTCCCGGGCTTGCGCTTGTTCTGGGTGGGTTAGCTGTCATCCCTTTTGTTGATTTTCCTCTCATTCCTCTCTTTTATTCACTAATATTAGCGAATGAGTGGTATTACCAGATGTATCTATGGATATAGGTTTACGCGTGTAAACTTTTCTATGAATTTGTAATTATGTACCGAGTGCAATCGGTTACTCCAGAACCCCTTACGTTCCTTGTGCCCTGTGAGTGTTATGGGTATACAGGTATGTTAGTTCAGTTCAGAGCAGGAGCACGATTTAGAGCAAAACCATACAGAAATTCTACCGAGCAGCAGCATAAACCATTTACATAGACCAATTACATGAAACTGTATGGTAGACGAAGAAAGACCTTATATGATAGGGTTTCAGGAAAAAAAAAAAGTCTATATTTATATGTCCGTATGTATTGTTTTGCGGAGATGCTGCACCACTACAAGCAATATAGATGATGTATATGTTTGTATTGTTGTATCGTTCCCCTTACTGAGTCCCGGTCACTCCACCGCTGCTGGCACCAGCCAGATACCCTTAGGTTATAAGGTTATAGATTATAAGGTTATAGATGTACTAGATACGCATTCACTTGCTTATATTTGCTATTGCATATTTGCAGGTTTGCACAGCCATAGGTTGAAATGTGTATATATAGTTATATGGAGATACTGCTCCTCTGTTGATGATATAAGTAATATAAATAATATTTATACATGTATTGTTGTGGATAGCGCGGGGTGAGTACTTGCTTAAGATTTACCGGGGGGAAAAAAAAAACCCAAGACTCTGTGGCTATACCTCGGACGTTCCAATTGCAAAGTCCCGAACACTCATTCCATATATGCGGGTTTTCACAGCCATGGGGCAAAGTGCACCGCTTCAAACCACATTCCAGGCAACATTTTTGAGATTTGTATATATATACCTTTTTCTTTCTTTTCCCTCACTTACCCCACTGGCTGCTCTTGACGGCTCCCACACCTTCCTTGTGTGTACATTTATTTATTTATTTATTAGTTTTTCTTTTACTTCTCTCCTACCTCTGTTCCTTCAGTGTCCTTCCGTATCTCTGTGTCTGCATGTCCTTCTACTCACGGCCTCGCTGGATCTCTTTTCACCGAAGTGACAGGTGTCACACTGCTTCTTCTGGGAAGCCTCCCTGCACGCTGAATGTAGTATTGACTGGAGGCTGGAGACAGTCTCCGAGGCTCCAGGGCTCCTCCTCGCCCCTGTGTCACAATCCTACACCCGGTCCGGTTTCCCACACACAGCCCTCGCAAACGGGAGGAACAGAGACCCGGGTGGTGCGGGGAGGATGTTATCGCCCGTCAGAGTGAAATACAGACTACACGCCGCTATAGGGCTTTGCGGAGGTACTCGCACTGACGGCACACATGCTGGAGCCCGCCGCTGCTATCCGTGTCTAAAAGCCACTGGAAGTAAGATGCCGAGAGCGCCACCGGGAACACCGCCGGGAGCACCGCAAAGCCACTCTCGCGTGATCCGTGCTGGTCTGTGGGGGGGGGGGGGGGGGGGTGCCGGCAGGCGAGGGGGCTAAGGGGCTGACGCCTAGTCTCGCATCACAGGGGAGATGCGAACGACCTCACGGGCTTAGCCTCGGCATCTGCCAAACGCCCACATCCGGCTCCTCCCTGACTAGCATGTCATCTAACATTTGTTGGCAGAAAGTTGGACAACAATTGTCAAAAGGAGCGTACTAACGATCAGATTTTGGGACAACAATCTGTAAACAGACAATCCCCTGCCAACAATCTGATCGTGTGTATGAGGCTTAACACACGATCTAAACCATTCCATTGTAGCTCTGGCTGTATGTTTAGGGTCGTTGTCCTGCTGGAAGGTGAACCTCCACCCCAGTTTCAAGCCTTTTGCAGACTCTAACAGATTTTCTTCTAATGCCGCGTACACACGGCCGAACTTGCCAACGGGCTAAACTCTGTCGGCATTTCCGACAGAAAGATTTAGAACATGTTCTATATCCGAGTCCATCGGAAATGCCGACAGAAAAAGTCAGATGGGGCATACACACGGTCGGAATGTCCGACCAAAAGCTCACATCTGACTTTTTCTGTCGGGAAGTCCGGCCGTGTGCACGCGGCATAAGATTGCCCTGTATTTGGCATCATCCATCTTCCCATCAACTCTGACCAGCTTCCCAGTCCCTGCTGAAGAAAAGCCTCCCCACAACATGATGCTGCCACCACCATGTTTCACGGTGGGGATGGCGTATTCAGGGTGATGCGCAGTGTTAGTTTTCCGCCACACATAGTGTTTTGCTTTTAGGCCAAAAAGTTCATATTTGTAGTCATCTGACTAGAGCACCTTCTTCCACATGTTTGCTGTGTCCCCCACATGGCTTCTCACAAACTGCAAATGGGACTTCTTATGGCTTTCTTTCAACAATGTCTTTCTTCTTGCCACTCTTCCATAAAGGCCAAATTTGTGGAGTGCACGACTAATAGTTGTCCTGTGGACGGATTCTCCCACCTGAGCTGTGGACCTCTGCAGCTCCTCCAGAGTTACCATGGGCCTCTTGGCTGCTTCTCTGATTAATGCTCTCCTTGCCCAGCCTGATAATTAAAGGTAAAAAAGCAGCAGCTTTTGCTGTTGTGCCCACTTTCAATCTAGAGCTGCCCTCTGTAGTACTTCTTTTTGCCCCAAGGTGTCCACAGTCTTCGAGGTTGAAAGGCAGCCCGCATCATTCAACACACTTCCTCTAAGTCAAGGTTGTCCTGGAGTAGCCCCAACCTCTGAATGGACAGGGAGGGCAGAAAAGTGATCAACTCATCTCTCCCTCACTCTGCTTTGTCCTCTTATCAGCACATCAACTGATTGGCTCCTTGTGCTGCTTTTTGCTCCCTTCCTCAGAGCTCTGCTCTACAGGGACTGCAAAAGGCTAATACTAGGACAAATTCAGGAATGTGAACTGCCGGCATCTAAGAAGATGTCTCTCATGATAGAATGATTACAGAGCTCTATTAATGTATTATTTTACTTTGTATTTAGAGTTCAGTTTGTTTTTCATTTCATTTATTATATGGAAGATTTACTTCACACCTTCAAGCAAACTGAGGTCCCATATATAGCAAGCACAATATGCATCCTCTACCTCTTGTATTCCTCTGATACAGTTATTATTATTATTATTATTATACAGTATTTATATAGCGCCAACAGTTTACGTAGCGCTTTACAACTTGAGGGTAGACAGTACAAATACAATACAATTTGATACAGTAGGAATCAGAGGGCCCTGCTCCTTAGAGCTTACAATCTAAGAGACAGTTATCTACCATCTTGAAAAATACCTGGTACCTCCTGCTACGGGGTAACACAGGATCCTCCACCATGCCACAATACAGCAGCCAATTGCCAGGCCCATATCCATAGCTCCCAACTGTCCCGGATTTCGAGGGACTGTCCCTGATTTGGAGCAATGTCCCTCTTTCGTCCCTCATTTTGGTCTGATCCTCATAGTTGTATATAAAATGCATTTTTATCTTTCAAAAAGTGTTTCCCAGTGCTAAACCTTCCATCCAAATTCTAAATTGCTGCATTTGTAAATTTTTAAAGCCAATATAAAGGAATAGTAGTGGTAAAAAAAAAAGCCCTTGTGGATTTAATTCACATTTTTTTGGTTAATTCTCCTTTAAGGGGGTGTGGCAGGGGGAGTGTCCTATGCCTACATAAGTTTTCTAGTAGGTGTCCCTCAATCCCATCTCAAAATGTTGGGAGGTATGCGTATCTTGTGGGCTTGCAATTTCCTACGTAAGTTTCACATTCTCAGAAAATCAAAACTTACCCAGAAATGTCTGGGTGTTATGGGATGGATCCCCCCGATTACAAGTAAGTATATGGTGACCACCATGCCTGCTATATAGCAAATTGGTTATTTTGCTTCCTGTTTGCATAGTGCAGGTTACGTTATATTGCTCAGCCAAGAATATGCTGCCTCCTGCCAATGACATATGACTAAAATTCTGCCCCCTGGTGGCTAAAAACACCTTGCTTGTGCTGGAAATTTGTTGGAAAATTAAGCTCCAAGATAGAAAAAAAAGTACACATAAAAGGTTTAATTTTCAACAGTAATAAATTTCCTAGTCCCTCTGTCCGATCCATATAATCCTTGTATTCTATGTGTGAACTGCCATATTTACATATCCACATATTGAATAGAGGGAAATGATTTCTTTGTTTCGTGTTGCCTTTTACAGATCACTTACTGTCTATATAGAGGAGCAGCGGTGTCACCCTACATTGCTCACTTCTGATTTGGACTACAGAACACCTTCCCCTCTCCTTGTCTGTAGAACAAAGGAGGGATGTGTTGTTTAGTTCTCTATTATAAAATGAAGGTGGAGAACCAGGCAGGACTGATAAGCAAATGGATGATTATGGGACAAAAAGTGGGTGTAAACGTAGTGTTTATTATCAGTTGCAATGGCTTGTGTATTAATTATACATTATGGATTTTTTTTAATTAAAGTTTTCCATCATCTCCTATTACTCCAGCTGTGCTGAGCAGATGTGTCTTCAGAACTGCGGGGGACAGTGGAGTCTGAAAGCTCCATAGCGTCTTCTGGCTACAGCCGCGGTGTGGATGTCTGAAAAATGTGGTAATGTGTTATAAGCTGGAAACAAAGAGAAGCATTTGGGAACGGTTTGTAAAATGGGATAGATAGATAGATAGATAGATAGATAGATAGATAGATAGATAGATAGATAGATAGATAGATAGATAGATAGATAGATAGATAGATAGATAGATAGATAGATAGATAGATAGATAGATAGATAGATGGCAAAATCTCTTTTTTTTTTGTGTACTTCCACAAAAAAAAAGATATTTTTATAGAATAAATAATTCTTTTAAAAAAAAATTATATATATATATATATACATATACACACACACAAACACACATCTATATACAGTGCGCCTGGAAAGTATTTACAGTGCTTCACTTTTTCCACATTTTGTTATGTTACAGCCTTATTCCAAAATGGATTAAATTCATTATTTTCCTCAAAATTCTACAAACAATACCCCATAATGACAACGTGAAAGAAGTTTGTTTGAAATCTTTGCAAATTTATAAATAAAGTTTAAAAAAACACACGTACAAGTATTCGCAGTCTTTGCCATGACACTCAAAATTGAGCTCAGGTGCATTCTGTTTCCTCTGATCATCCTTGAGATTTTTCTACAACTTGATTGGAGTCCACCTGTGGTAAATTCAGTTGATTGGACATGATTTGGAAAGGCACACACCTGTCTATATAAGGTCCCACAGTTAACAGTGCATGTCAGAGCGCAAACCAAGTCATGAAGTCCAAGGAATTGTCTGTAGACCTGGGAGACAGGATTGTATGGAGGCACAGATCTGGGGAAGGGTACAGAAAAATGTCTGCAGCATTGAAGGTCCCAATGAGCACAGTGGCCTCCATCATCTGTAAATGGAAGAAGTTTGGAACCACCAGGACTCTTCCTACAGTGGGCCACCTGGCCATACTGAGTGATCGGGGGAGAAGGGCCTTAGTTAGGGAGGTGACCAAGAACCCGATGGTCACTCTGACAGAGCTCCAGCATTTCTCTGTGGAGAGAGGAGAATCTTCCAGAAGAACAACCATCTCTGCAACACTCCACCAATCAGGTCTGTATGGTAGAGTGGATAGATGGAAGCCACTCCTCAGTAAAAGGCACATGACAGCCCATCTGGAGTTTGCCAAAAGGTACCTAAAGGACTCTCAGACCACAAGAAATAAAATTCTCTGGTCTGATGAGACAATGTTTGAACTCTTTGGTCTGAATGGCAAGCATCATGTCTGGAGGAAACCAGGCACCGCTTATCACCTGGCCAATACAATCCCTACAGTGAAGCATGGTGGTGGCAGCATCGTGCTGACACAAAATACAGGAAATCGCCCCGGGACTTCTGTGGGGATGTTTTTCAGTGGCGGGAACTGGAAGACTAGTCAGGATTGAGGGAAAGATGAATGTAGCAATGTACAGAGACATCCTTGATGAAAGCCTGCTCCACAGTGTTCTGGACCTCAGACTGGGGCAAAGCTTCATCTTCCAACAGGACAACGACCCTAAGCACACAACCAAGATATCAAAGCAGTGGCTACGGGAAAACTCTGTGAATATCCTTGAGTGAACCAGCCAGAGCCCAGACTTGAACCCGATTGAACTTCTCTGAAGAGATCTGAAAATGGCTGTGCACCAACGCTCCCCATCCAACCTGATGGAGCTTGAGAGGTCTTGCAAAGAAGAATGGGGGAACTGTCGAAAAATAGGTGTGTCAAGCTTGTAGCATCATACTCAACAAGACTTGAGGCTGTAATTGGTGCCAAAGGAGCTTCAAAAAGTATTGAGCAAAAGCTGTAAATACTGATGTACAAGGGAGTTTATTTTTTATAAATTTGCAAAGATTTCTAACAAACTTCTTTCTTGTTGTCATTATGTGGTATTGTTTGTAGACTTTTGAGGAAAATAATGAATGTAATCTATTTTGGAATAAGGCTGTAACAACAATTTTTGAAAATGAAAAGAAGTGAAAAAAAAAGACCATTTACATTTCTGATTTGCAGTATTGCGCAGTAACACACATAATGGTTTTCTGCCTTTCAGTGCAATTCATACTGAATGATACCGAAACACACTAGGGCCACTTTCACACGGGGCATATTCTGTTGTGGTCAGCAAGGGATCTGTGAGCTGATCAGAGCAGAGCAGATGGACGACACATCTCTGCGTCCGCTCAGTATCTGCACAGTGGACATGGGCACAGCCCGCTCTGCTCTATGGGCAGTCGGGAGTAAACTGACTCTGCTGTTCATTTACACCCAGCTAACTCCGATGCACTCTGCCTAAACGAAAAAGGACGGAATCCTCTCTCATTTTTTTTTAGTGGGCCTGAATGGACCCAGAGGTAGGCGGGTATAAAAACAGACACAATTCAGTTTACTCCCGCCTGTCCATAGGAATGAATAGAACTTTTGATCAGGTCTGCCTGAAAAACTGACAGGGGGACTTGATTGGAATATCCATATGAATGGGGCCTTCGGTAATACACCTGAGTTAATGTGTTGTGTTACAAAAAAAGGGCCATGTTCGATTTTGGACAAGCTGGGGTGGGCTGGAAGCCCTTTGATTTCAATGGGATACCTTAACTTAATGCATGTTAACACATTACAAAGAAGTACAGCAAAACAAACCCTTAACCCTTTTGCGCCTCCAGGCCCTTTAAGGAGTTCTAAAAGGCGGAAGGTGGGAATTTGGGTCATGTGACCGCTGATTGGCTGTCACAGCGGTCACATGACTGGAAAGCCCCTTATCGCAAGTATGCAGAGAGCTTTCTGGTATCTGGCGGCTACCGTGTGGGAGCGCGCTCTTAGCATTGCAAGTTGTTTTAACAGGGCTGCGTATGTGTGGCCACTTGGTGTTAAGGCCCACCCACCGAGCAGCCACATATTTGCGTGTGGCCGGCACCAAGAGGTTAAGCCTGGCTATAGATGGGTCCGTTTTTTTACGTTAAACCAGTTTTGAACGAAAAACGGACTCGATTCTTCAATTCACACACTTGAGGTGGATGGGGAAATCCTCCCATTGTGTCATTGTATTCTGACAACGGGGAGACTTCCCTACTGTCAGACTACACAGATCAAGAGGAGATTTTCCAGCAGTGCGGTTGTAGACGGTAGAGCAACTTCTGTACAACCACAGCACCCATGCATGGTTCAAAATTTGGCTGGACCCTGCTGAACTATGTATCTATGGTCAGCTTTAGACTGGATTTTATTCAAGTAACACCCAAAATACTGTAACTGCAACCAATAAGCTACCACCTTGGTTTTTGGTTGTTCCAAAGGTGAAATCCTATTGGCTTCCATTGATTACTATACAGTAAAACCTTGGATTGTGAGCATAATTCCTTCCAGAAACATGCTTGTAATCCAAAGCACTCGTATATCAAAGCAAATTTCCCCATAGGAAATAATGGAAACTTAAATGATTTGTTCCACAACCATTTATTCATAAGTCCTTCAGTTTATAGTCCATATAAAAAGATTCTAGCAATGCGATAGGTTGTGTAACCATAAAATGTCCATCCACAAATGGAAACCTCCACAAGGGGATTAGAAGCAAAATATAGCAGGAGCTACAGAGTATAAAAGAGAAGAGAGGAGCCTCTCTTCTCTTTTATACTCAGTTGTGACATGACGCTACTTGTATATCAAGACATCGCTTGTATATCAAGTCAAGATTTATTAAAAAATGTTGCTTGTCTTGCAAAATGCTCTCAAACCAAGGTTTTACTGTACTTTGCATTCCATCATCACTCTTTGCAAAGACCAATTGTTTTAAATGAGGATAGTAAATCATTTATTTTTGTTCTGAGGTTCATTAAACAGATCAGAGATATAAAGACAACAAACATACTTTCAGAATGACACTGTTAAATGCAATTTATTGCAAAACATATGCTCTCAGTTTAACTTAAGCAGAATTATTTAAATATATTTAACAGTTGAGCACAATATTGCAGTGGATTAACGTTCACTCCACACACTCATAACCTGCTGGTTAACACTTAACGCATAAGAACCAATCAGATTACGCATAATGAATTCTGATTGGCTGGTATGGGCTGCTATACATTGCCTTACTAAATGAGGCCATATATGTAAAATTCTGAAACTAATATATAATTATCTCAGAATATGTCTTTTAAATTTGTTTCTATATACTAATGTAAGATACAAGTAAAAACTTAAAGGGCTAGTTCACATTTACTACCAAAAACATCCCCAAAAATTACAATGTCCTCAGCCCATTAACATGCAGTGCTGTGAAAGAATGTTTTTCTTTTCAGCTGCTCATTTTATTGGCCTCCCTTCCTGCAGATGTACCAAGCGTTGGATGAGTGGCTCTTAAAACGCACAAAATGCAGCACTGCATGTTAAAGTGGAGCTCCACCCAAAAGGGTTTGTCTCCGCCCCCACTCCACATTTGGCACCTTTCATGGGGGGGAGGGGGTACCTGGTTTTGACAGGTACCCACTCCCACTTCTGGGTGAATTTGCCACGGCAGTAGGAAACGGGTTGGGGCGGTTTGCAGGTGCTATTGCGCTAATAATAGCGCCTGCAAACCGACCCGAAAGTGCCGCTCCTTTGTCTCCAGTGTGAAAGCCCCGAGGGCTCTCACACTGGAGTGGTGCGCTAGCAGGATGGGAAAAAAAGTCCTGCTAGCAGCATCTTCGAAGCAGTGAAGGAGCGGAGTATATATCGCTCCTTCCCATTGAAATCAATGGGACAGCGTGGCTATACCGCCGGCAAAGCGCCTCTGCAGAGGCACTTTGCGGTGGTTTTTTAACCCTTTCTTGGCCGCTAGCGGGGGTAAAACCGCCCCACTAGCGGCCGAATACCGACGGTAAAGCACCGCTTACAATAGCGGCGCTTTAACGCAGACGCTGCCCCGGCCCCAGTGTGAAAGGGCCCTTGCCGGTTTCCCTTACCTGAGATGGTGGCGTCACCTGAAAAATCAACTCGGCTGAGGACACCGCTGGATTTGTAGACAGGTAAGTGTCCTAATATTAAAAGTCAGCAGCTACAGTGTTTGTAGCTGCTGACTTTTAATTTTTTCTGAAGGAGCCCAGAGCTCCGCTTTAATGTATTGAGGATACGATAGTTCTTCAAGTTTTTTTGGCAAAAGCCAGTAAAAAGGTGAAATAACCCTTCAAATGCAATTTATGTAATAACTAGTAGTGTATGGAGGCACAATGGTACATTGGAGATGGGGGGCTCAGAATAACGACATAGGACTTTTAGCCCCGGTTCACATATATGCGGTGCGGGAAATGCAGCGAATCCTGAGTATTCCTCGCACTGCATCGAAATCACACTCCGTTCATGCAATCTGCCACCAGTGTCAATGTTAAATTAATGACACCCCAAAACAGGAGTGCGATTGCAAGAATCGGATCGTACGTATGTGAACATCCATGCAATCTGATTCCAGTGCGGCAAAAAAAAACTGCACCTTTTTTCGTGCGGGTGCGGTGCGAATTGAGCCCATACAAAACGAATGCGCTCACATTGCACTGCGAAGAATTGCATGTGATTTGAACAGGAAAGCGGTGCGATTCCTATCCGAATCACATGTGGTGTCCCGCACCGCACAAGTGTGAACCCAAGCCAAGTTGGTTGTTTAAGGGTAAATTTAGATCTCCCTTTCCTTTGAGGCCCAATCCGCGTTCGGATCACGCTTCAGAGGCTACTGGCAGCTGGTGAGGAAGCGATGTGACGCCTCCTCTGCGCCAGTTTTAACCTTACTTCTGCCGACAAATGAGACGCAACCACGTGCAAAGGCTATGCCATTTTTGTCTCACTCGATCGATGTCCGTCTTGATCGTTTTCAGTCGAATCGGACATTGATCGGCCTATTTTCACACACAGTGTATGGCAATCATTAAGCGGATTTAGGGCTCAGTCACACTAGTGCACTGCAGGGACGCGCACAAAATCATGCACTTTCCCGCAACACACAAAAACACGCTGCCCATTGGCAGATGCGTGGCGGTCTCATTAATTCTTAATGGAACCCCATGCATTTTGCGAACGCATTCACCAAAATGCATGGTATCGTATGGCCATGCGGTTTGTTGTGGCATGACTTTGAAAATTGCGCAGGCACCTATTATTGCTCGCTTCTTCCACAAAGGGTAGCCCTAAACACATAGAAACATGCAAAAAAGCAGGCGCGCTCCTGGTGTGAACTGAGCCTCAAAAAGAAAGTTCTGTTGGGCTTTAAAAGCTTTGGATACGCATGGCGACTAGTGGAGCGGTCAGCATTTCACTCTTATTCTTCTAACTGCCCTACAACGATGGAAGCTGAATTCTGATTGGTTGATGCAGTACACTGCACCCCTCTTTGCACTACAGGAAATAACTGCAGTAATGACTTTTTTCTTTGTTCTCTAGTAAGTGGTTAGACTTTGAGCTGGCATAGGAAGAGAAAAGTGCCAAGCTGGTAGTGCCTTTGGCATGTTCACACTCAAGTAAAGAAACAAAACAGAACTGCTGGTGTCAGTAAATATTACTTAATATACAGCATGAAGGTTTTCAAGAGCAACTTTTGGGGCAAGTCTGTTTCCCTCTCCCCCATCAGGACTGTAAGGGAACCTGTCACGACACAAATATGCAAGTTTCTATTGCTGGCCTAAAAAAATGCCCTTTACCTGGCATGCTGATCCTGTGGATTTAGGACTATCTAAATGGGTCTAAAAGGAAACCATATTTCGACTATACTTCTGCTTTAAAAGAAAATGCTCAGTATATTTATAAAGTACAATGATGTGCGTTACCAATGTGGATTGCTCTTCCCTGGCTTTGAGAGTCCTAAGCTGAAAAAGCGCAATAGTAATGAATAGGGGATGTTAAAAAAAAACCAAAAAAACTCACGACCGCCTCTCCTCCGGTGATAGAATTGTCTCTGTCTTAAAAGAGAAATATGGTAAGCTGAGAGGCTGAGCCATGTGCCGGTCCAGCCACGTGGGTGGATCCCGACCATCTGACCACGATCTTTCCAGAGCCTGGACCGGCTCTGTGACATCAGCCGACAACGGGATTCAGCCCGTTGTCTGCTGAAAACGGGTCACAGGAATGTAAAATGATCTGCGATCCTGTGATCCACAGCAGAAGTACAGCCAAATAAGCTTTCGTCTGCTGTACTTCTCCTTTAAAGTGGTTGTAAACCTCAGACATGAAATCTGAACAAAGCAAATATTTCTATATAGTGTTTACTTGCCTCTCTCCAAAGCACTAAGTGTAATTTCCCTCTGCTGTCCAGTTCCTCTGTTAACGAGTTACTTCTGACACCAACAGATAAAAAGGTGACAGGGGCTTGTCCCCTCTTATTTTTTCTGTCCACTTTCATCCTTACTCCTTTATTTTCCCCCTTTTCTTAATTTCCTTTGACTGTAAACCGGAAAACTGTTTTTTTTGGGAAAGACAGGGTCTTACACCACAACATACTCTTCGTCTCTTGCATAACCCATAGACAGAAGGACGTAACTTACTGGTCATTGCTTTTCCAGTCTTACCTATTCTTTTGGTTGTTCACTTATTTACATTATTTAATACATTCTATGGATGTTTTCTCAGGACCTTTCCTGGTAATGTACAAACAATCAAACTGTTAGTCGTTACATATGTTCGTACTATGTCTTATGTTTTCCATGTCTGAATGTATAGATGTGGTAACCTGTTTTTACCCACTGTGGGTATTAATAAAAAAATCATAATTGAAAAAAAAAAAGAAAAAAAAAAGTGACATGGGAAGTGATTGACAGCCTCAGTGCTGTTCTTGTGAGCTCTATAAAGGCGGGTGTGCCCCTTTCCTCCAATCTGCTCTCAGAGCTCTCCTCACTGTGCTCTGAGAGGTGTAACTTCAGCTCTCTGCCCCCTTTTTTTTCTGACAGCTCAGACAAGCTGTATAAATTCAGGATTTTGAATGGATGTAGCGAAGAGAGGGCTGCAGATAAACAGGTACAACCTATGTAGGAGAATTCGTTTCATCTCTGTGTATCACCTGACGCCAGTCACTTTACTGGGCATATGTGAGGGTTTACATCCACTTTAAGTAGCAAGATAGTGCAGGCTACATGCCATGGGCCACATTTTTGAATGGGCGTGCCATGGCATTCAGTAGTTTATAAAATGGAGAGCGGACAGCTATAGAAATTAGCCCCTAAGTCACTGATCTAGAAGAATTAAGCCGGTCATGAGTCCCGACTCCAGTTTCACTGGTTGCTTTGTGGGATGTCCTCTGAAAGTACTGAAGCCAAAGGATAAGCATGACAGCCATGCATTTTCCGAAAGATATCAGCAATAGCAATCTATTTATTGTTCCCTCAATGGGTTCCTATTCACTGCTGGCATGAGGATTCCCCCCACCACCCGACCACGACCTCCCTTGTTCTCTGGGGCCTCAGGTTCCACAATGGTTTCCAGAACACAGAAAATAGAAGGCGCAGGATTCCGGGAAAAGTTGCTCTTTAAAACCAAAATAATTCCATTATGTGCTGATATACATTTGAAATCAAAATAATATTACTAATTTAAAAATAAAAATACCTTGTTCTCTTCTTTTTACAGATATAATGATCTGATATAATGATCTGATGGCTTATTTTGGCATCTACCTCCCCAATCCCGCGGCGCCAGGAGGGAGCGCAAATCAAAGCTCTAGTAACAAAATCAGCCATGCACATGGATTGGATTTTACACATTCACATTATTATTTGTGCCAGCTAGCAACTCATCATTTCTTAAGCTTTACCAAAAATGAGAAAACTTTTTTCTTAACCAAATTTATAAAAAATAAAACATTTAAACGAGAATTTGCTAGCCAGGACAAAAGTTACAGATTTAAAAGATTAAAGTGCCCTCCGCTGCGAGACAATCAAAGAGTGATCCAGAGAAGAATTTGTGCTGAGAAGCCGGATTCAGTCTTTGGGCACCTTGAAATTATCTTTCTCTTTGCGGATTGATGCCATCGTAGAGATGGGGTCACTCTCCCCTGCGTGGTCCTGCACGGACTTCTCCCTGTTGGTGCAAATGCAGATATTCCAGTTAAAGGGAATGTTTAGCTCTTTAAATGAATGTAAAAGTTAATGTAAAAGTATTCACACCCCACCTAGAAGTGTTTATCCTTACATTTAAGGGGCATGTAGAGGGGTGATTTATTCACAGCGATATGCGACCTTACAGGGTCAGGTTCACCCGTTGTTGCTGGCCATGTGCATATATCGGTGGGCTTTAAAGCCGTGCTGGCCTATGTGTACATGCAGGGTAGTTGTTCTGTGCTGAGAGCGTGCGATCAATTACATGCCCCCCAGAACTATGACCTAGATGTCACCGACAACTCCTTGTCGCTGTTTATGATTGGGAGTTAGTAAGATTGGCTTCTGATCACATGACTACTGTAACAGCCAAAACAAAAAGGGGAAAGGGGAAATGGGGGGTAGTTCAGAGAACCCCTAGTCGGACTTTAACCACTTCCCGCCCGGCCTATAGCGGATTAACGTCTGGGAAGTGGTTCCATTATCCTGACTGGGCGTCATATGACGTATTCACTGCTAGCCATTTATTAGGTGCACATGCCTTGATATACAATGAAGGGGGATTGAACAGAAGACATGCAAGGCTTGTTGGACCATACCATGTTCTAGTTCCTCTTGATTTGCTGGATGAACTCACCTGACCCTCATAAATGGATTATATGTGAACTCTTCTGCCAGTGTGGATGGTATGGTGGGTTCCCCATTGTTGTATGTTTCCTGTAGGGTGAAACAGAGGTCAGGATCAAACTGTAGGACAATTCAAAGGAGGAATAATTTAGCATCTATATGGATCTCTACTTATGTATCTCCTATTTGAACCATTCATATTTATAGCCTCATATACAGCATATAAAAAAAAGCAACAGACACACGTGCATGCACATTTGTTTCCCTGTAATCTCTTATGTCCAGAGGCATCGCTGTCTAGGAGTGATCTTTGCCCAGACTTCTGCATGTTCTTCTATTGGAATTGCAAACTTAATAAAAACAAAAACCTACAAATGATCTACCTTTGCCCAAGATAACTTTTTTTTGATCTGTTCATTGTTTGATTCCACGTGACGTGCAAACTTCAAATTGTTGATCGTATATTCATGTCCACAGTAGACTCTCTGCAAAAGAAGTATAAATTAAACAACATCTGATATTTCAGTTTTGGGTCCAATCCTAACGCTAACTTCCAGGTAGATATAAGAAAACACAGTTCAATTCAAATATGAATCCATTAAAAAAATAACTAAAGTGATCTACTTAATCCTAAAGGAAGATCCCTGAATAGACACATACAGTATAAAAAAATAAAAAAAAAGTTACTGCTCCAACCAAACCTTTTTTTTTATTTTATTACAGGCAGAACAGTGGCTAAGTGGTTAGAATTTCCGCCCAGCAGCACTAGGGTCTTTTAAATCCCCAACCATGGCACTACATGCATGGAGTTTGCATGTTCTTCCTGTGTGGGTTTCCTTCGGGTACTCCGGTTTCCTCCCACACTCCAAAGACATGTTGGTAGGTTAATTGGCTCCTGCCTAAATTTGCCCTAGTATGTGTATGTATGAATGTGAGTTAGGGGACATAGATTGTAAGCTCCTTGAGGACAGGGACTGGTGTGAATGTACAATATATATGTAAAGTGATGCGTAAAAGGACGGCGCTATATAGGTACCTGAAATAAATATTTAGAGTGCCGACAATTTATGCAGCGCTTTACATACTGTATATTTGTACGAGTCCGTGCCCATACATGCTAGGGCTAAATTTGGTACTTTCTCCCTTCCACTTTCTTATGTTGTGGACTAGTAGGGTGTAGGTCTTTGAGCTTGCCCTGAAAGTTTTGGTGGGAAGGGCATGTGGCCTTCTGGTCAGGTTCTCCCCCTCCCATGGAGTCTCCCATTGGGTGAGCCCCACCTAGTACTCGGGTAGGCCTTTTTTTCAGCAGGCCTCCCAAGGAAAGGGAGAATGGTTTTGGCTGGGTGGACCATGAGTACCTTAGTCCCCGTCAGGAGTCCTGCGCCTTGGGGGAACAGGGTCAGGGTCCTTTCACATCACAACCATGTTCACACTGTGCACTTTTTTGTGTGCTCACTTTTTAATGCCCTGGTGTTTAGTTTTGAGTGTGCTCACTGCACCGCAGAGGTTCAAAAAAAAAAAAAGAAGAAAAAAAAAAAAAAGAAGAAAAAAAAAAATAAATAAAAAAAAGACCTTTTAAAAAGGAAAACCAAAAACACCTGTCGTTACCAAATGCAATAGGAAGACCATAAAGTTGCATAACAGACACTATACAGTGTTTGATCAGCTTCCTAACAATAAAAGTCAGCACTGTTGCCCACAGTTTATCCTATGCCAACAGTGACTTTCTAAAAGTTGGCATTTCATAGGTTTGGGCCCATGACAGTACAGAGCCTTGGTAATAAGCCGCATAGGCACTCAGCATTGCACTGTGGGACACAGCGTACCTGTTTGCACCATACATAGCAGTCGGTGTATAAAGACAGGCTGTGGCGGTGCTGGCAGGGAGTTTCTGTTGCTGGAGAGGTACAGCCAGGCACCCGATGGAGTCTCTTACACAGTACAATGGTCACTTTATTATATCCAGTAATGATACAGGTTCACTTTAGCCCAGGTTCACACTGAGCTGCGTGAATGAAGCCCGTGCGAGTTCAGTTGGTTTCTGCACAGATGTCATTGGAAATTGCACCCCAAAAATCGCAAAAAGTAGTACAGAAACGACTTTTTAAAATCGATGCGGTGCCGCGAAGGCAGCGTCGTACCGATTAGGATGGCGCCATTGCCGCCGATTTCAAATCGCACCAATGTGAACCACGGCTAAACCATGATAAATGTCACAATCAAAGAAAATGGTAAGCCTTATGACATTACGGTCTCTGGTGGAAGCTTGCCCAGTATCTCTATCAGAGCTTTGTACATTTCTTCTGCCGTCCCCTCAAAAAACTTGCCACAGCCAGCCACAAAGAGGGTGTCACCTGTGGGAAGAGAAAACAAGTCTGTTAACCACGTGACTTCATTATTGGATATCACATGACGGTACATGCTATATGAGAGGTGCTGAATGGTACCGGTCCAATATTTTGGCCCATGTTTTCAAATTTAGCTCCACCCAGTACAAATAAATTCAACAGTGGTGTTACCAAACATCTAGTAAATTCTCTGTAAGAGTTTTTTAATACAGTATATGCTCTATGGCCACATGATGCTGCAAACACAGCGTAAACCTTTTTACCCCAAGGGAGCCCCCTAAAATAATTTCCAGGTCAATGTCAAAAATGCCTCTTACATTGGTAGTCAGTAGGAAGGACACTGATGCAGTGATGGTCAGAATGCCACCCTACACGGTCAGATTTTCCGACGGGAAATGTTCGATGGGAGCCTGTTGTTGGAAATTCCGACCGTATGTAGGCTCCATCAGACATTTTCCGTCGGAATTTCCGACAAACAAAATTTGAGATCTGGATCTCAAATTTTCCGACAACAAAATCCGTTGTTGTAAATTCTGATCGTGTGTACACAAATCCGACGCACAAAGTTCCACGCATGCTCGGAATCAAGCAGAAGAGCCGCACTGGCCATTGAACTCCATTTTTCTCGGCTCTCCGTACGTGTTGTACGTCACCACGTGACCGTGTGTATGCAAGACAAGTTTGAGCCAACATGCGTCGGAAAAAAAAACATGGATTTTGTTGTCGGAATGTGCGAACGTGTGTACGCGGTATTACAGACAGCTAAAAAAAGGTAGTTGGTGTCATGCTGTTGGCATTGGCCCCAGAATTGTGCAGGCACCATCAACGGGAAGGTCAATCAGCCACAACTCAACGAGCCCTTAGCCTCTCCACTTTGTCCAATCAGACAATACCTTGAGGAAAATGAAAGTCGTGCTGTGAATGGTGCCGTGGTTACTATGCAGCAGAGTAGCCTCTTGGCACAGAACCCGGTAGACAGCTGCGATTATTATAGTAGCGGCTACTACTAGAGGGATTCTTCACTTCCACAGCGGTCCCACAGGTATGGCACATGCATACACACATTGATCCAAGCTGGACCAATGTAACCATGCAATGAAATCCATACCTGAAATTCAGTTTTATTCTTTCTCTGTCTCTCATGCTATCATTGGCTCTTCATTTTAATGGGTGGTCTCATTGATGATTAGCAAGACACAGAAGAGGGCAGACCAAAGTTCCCATACACTTGATGAGATTGATATTTCCCTAAGATCCCTTTCACACTGAGCCGCCCCGGGCGTCAGCGGTAAAGCGGCGCTATTTTTAGCGCCACTTTACTGTGGTTTTAGCAGCGCTATTCGGCCGCTAGCAGGGCAGTTTTAACCCCCTGCTAGCGGCCGAAAAGGGGTTAAATCCGCTCGAAAAACGCCTCTGCAGCATCGCTTTGCCGGCGGTATGGCAGCAATGCCCCATTGATTTCAATGGACAGGAGCGGTGGAGGAGCAGTGTATTCACCGCTCCTCCACCGCTGCAAAGAAGCTGCTGGCAGGACTTTTTGTGACACCCTGCCAGCGCAGCGCCCCAGTGTGAAAGCACTCGGGCTTTCACATTGGCTTTGCAGCCGAGGCTTTTTTCAGGCGCTATTTTTAGCGCTGTAGCGCCTGAAAGATGCCTCAGTGCGAAAGGGGTCTCAAAGAGAACGTTCTGGAGTTTCAGGGCACTCTGGAAGAAGTGGGTGCTAAAGGCTCCGGTGGGTACTTTATTAGAACACTACAGGTAGACTGGGGACAGGCAGACACAAGGACAAGAGTTCTTTATAATGTTGTAAAGATTTGGTGAAAAAAAACTTTTTTATAAAAAGATATTATATCAATTCTAACACCTATAAAATATCTACGTCACTTTAATATCAAAACAGTCTTTAAATCGGACTTAAAGGCAGTCCCTACAGGTATAGGCCAATTTCCAAGATTTGTTATTGGCGGAGTGACTGCTGTGATCCAAGATGGAGGCTCACCTGTGAATACCGCTGGTGGCTCGGAGCTGTGGGGCTTTGTCACATAGTAGCAGATATGTCCTGAGGTGTGACACGGTGTGGAGAGACACTTCACATGAAGGGATCCCACCTAAAATATGACAAAATTTAATTTGACTTTTAACAAACCACCAACCAATTACCTTTTATTTTTGGAGGCAAAAAGGGTCAGTAGCAACAAAGCCTGCTGGTTGGGTCCTCCAGTATAGTAAAAATGCAACCTAAAACCAGGTTAATGCACACCTGACTCAGGACTACCACAGGCTAAAAAATTAAATTTATAATAAAAAAAAATTATCAGAATCACCTGAAACTCTGATGTAAGTTTTGAATTTCTCAAAAAGTTGAGACTCGCAAAGCGCTCTCCTTTCCTCATCATGTGACGGTAGCTGGACCTGGTTACTGGTCATTTATACTGCTATATTGAAGGGGAAGAGGGACCTTACTAATGCTCTTTTGATCGAATGGGCACAAATTCCCACAGAAACGCTCCAAAATGTTGTGGAAAGTCTTCCCAGAAGACTGGAGGCTGTTAAAGCCACAAAACCATTACAATCTATATTAAAGCCCATGATTTTGGAGTCAAACATCCAACACAATCAAAAACATGCGATGGTCAAGTGTCCACAAATGTTTGACCATATAGTATAGCAAAGATGAAATTTAGAATGTCAGTGTGCCCCCCCTACACTATCTGAAATGCAAAATAGTCATGCCTGACTGGAGGGCATTTCCTTTAAGCCAACATTTTTCAAGGGAGGAGTCAGGCTACAACAAGGTATTTAATATCAGGTTCCTTCAATGTATGGGTCCCCTGACTTACCTGAAATGTGGTTAGATGGGAAACTCTCTGAGTTAATGCGCCAATTCTGCTGTCTCCACCATAAACCTTCAGCCCTGACATCATTTTCACAAGTTTCTCATTGCCTCCTGCATGGTCCCTAGAAAAAAAAAAAGATCATTCCTTTAACAGAAGATATTACATGTCACCAATCACATCTTAAAGTAGAACTATGGCCTCCTATTAAAACAAATAGGCGGCGCAGCAATTAATTATGTGAAGTCCACCAAATGCAGCTTCTTGTGATGGTGTGGCAACAATGCTGCACTGATCCTGAATTCAGAGCAGAGTTGTCACTCTCATGTTGGTTGTGCCTGCTTGTACTACAGTGGAATGAGATTATATTACAGCGGGCGTTACTGATAATTCACAAACCTGTAGCTTGTCAATCAGCACCTGGCCACATCTAGTCCTGCCCACTGCCTTTGTTTCTGAAACCCCACACTATGAGCTGCAGTGTCTGGAAGGGGAAATGTGTGAGATACAAATAAGGAAAGATTTGGCTCAGTCAGGGGAGATAAAGGAAGTTTTTTTTATTTATTTTTTTACTTTAGGAGGCTTCAGGTGGTAACAAGATTTGGTACATTTGTTTAGACAGTTCTAGAGGAACTTTTAGCTGTACTTTAAAGTGGACCTGTCAGCCATGTCTTAGATGTTTAACCACTTGTTAAGAAGCGACGTACTAGATTGGAAGGGTGATATCTCAGTCATGCAGATCATTTTTTTCAGCCGGCAATTCTGTAAGCTGGTAAAAATAATTTAATTTGACCTGCTGGATTACTTTTACAGGACGGAGGTCTGCCCACCATCACCCCCCCCCTTCATCACCGCCTTTACCAAGCGATTGGGGAGACGGCAAGGATGGGGCTGGCAGGATCCGGTTCCTGAGACACAGACAGTCATGCAGGAACTTTTAGCTGTACTTACTCTACGGTTCCTGAGACACTGATGTCATTTCTCCCACTGTGTGATGTCAGAAACTGGAAGTGACAAGGATGTCATCACTTCCGGTTTTGGTCTCATGTAAACAAGCCATTAACGGCTTGTATAGGCATCTGATCAAACCGATCTTGCTTTGATCTAATGCTTTAGAGGGCAGAGGAAAGATCTGGGGTCTAATAGACCCCAGATCTCTCCATAAAGAGGACCTGTCATTGCCTATGCTATCACAAGGGATAGAAATAAAAGTGATATAAAAAAAAAAAAAAAAAGAAAAAAAAAAGTTAGTGTAATATTGAAAGAAATTCAAATAAAATAAATAATAAAAAATGTAAAAAAAATGTAAAGCACCCCCATCGCAACATATTTGTGCACAAGGGTGAACGTATGCATTGGTCCCGCATGCATATCCCCTTGGCGCCGGCCGTAAGCAAATATGCGCCCTCTCGACGCCTGGTCTTCAGTGCCGAGGGGCTGCATATTTGCGTGAATTGCTGCCAATACGCCTGTGCTGAGAGCACAGCATGCTCCCGGCACAGTTACCATTGCCTAAACGAAAGCAAGGAGCGATCGGGGTTTTTGGGATCACGTGAGCGATATGACAGCCAATCATGGCGGACATGTGATCTTAAGCCCCGCCATGCCTCCCGGCATCATAAACCTTCTAAAGGGCCAGGTGGCACTGGTGCTAAGATGTAAAGGGTGCACCACACATGATGTATTACCACAAACGTTATAGCAAGAGCAATGATTCTAATTCCAGACCTCCTGTGTAACTCTAAACTGGTAACCTGTAAAGGCTTATAAAGGCTCGCCTATGGATATTTTTTTAATCATATTTTGGCGCCGTTCCACGAGCGTACACAATTTTAAAGCGTGACATGTTGGGCATCTATTTACTCTACGTAACATCATCTTTTAGCAAACAATTGGGTATTATATTGTGCTTTGTGCATTAAAATTCACTGAAGTGTATTTTTTTTTTTTTTTTTATTGTGTTTGAAAAAACACTGCACAAATATCGAATGACATAAAAAATTGCAACACCCATTGTTTTATTCTCTAGGGCCTGTGCTTAAAAAATATATATAATGTTTGGGGGTTCTAAGTAAGTTTCTAGCAAAAAAAAAATTACATGTAGGAGAGAAGTGTCAGAATAGGCCGATATTCTCTGCGCACATTTCAAAAAGTTTCAAAGAGTTTCCCTGAATTCAGTGCCAAGCTTCACCATTATCCATGGCTAAGCATAGTCACTTTAGACCCAGTCACAGTGTCTGCTGATATGCCACTCTCCCAGCAAGTTATACTCACCCCCGCATGCCCATCCTGCCAACCCCCCCCCCCCTTCTGCTCCATAAACGTCCTTGCTCTATTCTAAGTTATTCAGCCTTCCGGGTAGGAGAACACGTGACCTCCTCGATGGGACAGTACTTGGGCTAAGGATGAGCTCTGGCGTGTTTGCATGCTGCACGTGCCGAGCCCACCAGGAACTCGGCACTGCACAGCGCTAATTATAAGCAGTGAGACATTTCCCGATGTGCGGCTGCAGAGATCGGGAAATGTCTCACTGCCTGTGATTAGCGCAGCGCATTGCCGACTTCCTGGCGGGCTCGGCACGAGCAGCATGCAAACACGCCAGAGCTCATCCGTAAGTCTTGGGCCTAAGAAGCCAACTGACAGGCCCTAACACGGTCATTTGGAAAAGGGCAGTGACTTTACTCACTACAACACTGGAGCTTAATTAGAGCAAACTCCCGCAATGAAGAAGGTTCCAAGGAGTATGGACCGGTATGTAGATTTGTAAGGGTGTGGGCCATCAGCAGACACAGTCATGCTGCTCAGAGTAGATAAAGTAACAGTGTCTCTTTGAACCTTCTTCCAAGACAACTATCGAAGCATCACAACCACCTAAAAATGTAGGAAGGTGCGATAAGTAAGAAAATGCATAGTTGCCCGCATCCTCCACCAAAAAAAAAAAAAAAAAGAAGAGAAAATGCTTTGTAAAAGCCTAAAAATGCTAGTGAAAGTCAAAGGGCTACTTGATGTCACAAAAAAACCAAAAACATTTAATATTTTTTTACTTTCCTTGAGTTCCACCTTACAGTGAAACTTCAGCCAAATTGTTTTGGCCTAGTTTTGGATAGCGCTAGGAAGGGTTAAAGAGGTTAGGTTTTTTTTTAGGTTTGTGGCCCAGTGGGGAAGACGGACAATCACTTCTTGATCTGTAACCACAACAGGAAATGAGACCTAACAAAAATTAGGGGAAATCCCCCCCTTTGTTGGTTGTCACAAGAGCAGATGTCCTCACTGGAAAATTTCCCCCTCACCTCCTAATCCAGGGACAACTAAACAATTTCCCATAATGCACTGTTCTGCTGATAGCAATCACACACTCTGACCAAAATGGAAGGGGAGGATCACCCAAATCAAACAGAAATAGAAAACTTGACAAAATTCCTAGCAATTCCCTGCTCTATTAAAAATTAGCAAAAAAAAAATGCTTGGGCTGAAATTCTATATTTCTATACAGGGGATTGTGTGACAAAACTGGAAAGGTAAAAGTCAGCGCGCAGAGGATTCTACCAGTGGTGGTGTGTGGTGAGGACCGATGTCAGGTTCACTCCATGCTTCTTCACTGCATCAACAACCTGTTTGGAAAAGCACAAAACCAGATTTAATCTTATCAGGCCGTGTGTCAATGACTGCTGAGTTAATCATTCTGGATTTCTAAAACAATCATTAACTCAAGAAGTTCAAAGATACCGTCCTAAATTTGGGCACCCAAATATTTTTCTGTCCTAGTCTTAAGTCAGGGCAGAGCAGTGCACAGCATTATCAAATCTTTTGGTACCATGGTATCAATATAAGCATATAATCAATCATAACTTTATAAAAAATGTGTATATCAATGATCTATTTGATGGATTTGATTTGCTGAGCTATCGCTTTATTTGGACTCTGCAAAGATGATCGGCTGCATCTGAATTTTGTTGATCGCTTCTGATTGATCTAACAAATATCTGCATGTTTTAGGAGAACTGATCATATTTCGGATCGATTAGGCGATTGCTTACATTTACTGAATAACTGATAGATTGTATTTTTGATCAATATTGTTGATGGTCAAATGTGTTGTACAGTTTTATATGTTAAATAAATCTATGATAGATCGCTTGTTTGCAACTGCTCGAATCTGAATTGATCACATGTATGGCCGCCTTGATCTTGCCTAATGAACAGACAGTTGTCTAATTGCTCACATATTCTGCTTTAACTTATAATTTCTAATTTTATGTCATGTAAATCATATATATTGTTTTTCTATTTTGAATAGCATTACATTTTTCTGAACATACATCATATATATCAGTGATCGTCAATCTTTTGGACCTCACGGACCACTAAACTCACAATTTTGAATGCTGCAGAACACTAACATGAATTTACATGCCTTCTACACACATAATGCTCCGGCTCTCTGCCGCCCCCCCGCCCCTACCAATCTGCATCACATTGATGCCTTGCACAGACTCATCCTTGGGTCTCACCTCCTTATTCAGCCATGTGCTCGAGCTCTGTGCGCCCTCCCACAGTCTGTGATCAGCGCTGCTATTGGAAGTCCCTTCCTTCCTCACCTCCCACTCTCTGCACTACTCTCGGCGCCTCCCTCTGAGTTCACAGGAGCCGGAACTACGTGTATCAACGCACGCTGACAGTATTGACTGTTAGCGCGCATTGGGAACAACACTGGAAGCAACATTGGGCGGTGTACATCTGTCACAATGTTGATTTGTGGCAGAACCCCTGGGGACCACCAGAGTTTTTTCATGGGTCACTACATGGCGACCGCTGATATATATTGACTTGTACTTCCTTTAAAAAAATTATATATATATATATATATATATATATATATATAGCAATTGAAGCAGCTACACATTTTGAAATTACATAATGAAATTCTTGGGGGAAACACAAAAAACAAGAATATGGTGATGTTTTACTAAAACTGGAGAGTGCAAAATCAGGTGCAGCTGTGCATGGTAGCCAGCTTCTAACTTCAGCTTTTTAATAAAGTCTTTGACAAAAACATGGAAGCTGAAAGGTTTTATGCAGAGTTGTACCAGATTTTGCACTCTACAGTTTTAGTAAATCATCCCCTATGTTCAACTGTGTCTACCATGCACAGCAAAACATACAAGGCTTATCTTTCATAGTGTGAAGCATGTGCTTCCCATTACAACCGTTTCCAAGCTTTCATTTTCACTCTCAGCTGGGTATCCCTAGTATGGATGCTTTGGTTATAAATAGCTCTTTTTTTAAGACATTTCCAAAAATAACTTGTATAAAAGTGAAAGGTTGAGATCATCAATTCCATACAAGCGAATTCTCCCAGGACCGAAATGGAGCCCCACCTTACAGTAGCGAGCTCCACACTATAGCAATAATTTTATTTGTAACCTCCACTAAGCTTGGAGTCCAGCACTCCATCCTAATTCCAAGATTTCAAGGTTCCCCCTAATTCCACAATTGCCATATATAAGCCCTAAATGATCAGGTGCTGGAAGGAAAGGCGTGCAAACCTTTTCTATTTCATTGTTGCAGAAACCAAAGTAAACTATCAATCATTTAGCCTATAAACCATCTTACCAGTACAAAATTCAAGGCGCAAAGAGCAGTCTGTCTGGGAAAATCCTGTTATTCCTCCTGTGGCAGCACTGTGCCCTGCCAGCGTGTAAAAAGAGTTGTTGATGCAGGATACTTACCCAGGCAAGTCGAGGGGCTCCAGGGGTCTTTTGTCATTCCAAGGAAACTGGTCAATTATGGGACTTGAAACCTTGAGATTTCATAAGTGATCTGGGTGGTATGAAATCTCCAGTCCTAGGATCAGGTTTTGCAGAAAGCCAGCACACTGAGGGTGCAGGTGTGTGCTGGGTTTTTAGGAGATCTGGACTAGGGTTCTGGGCTCCACCCCAGCAGACAGAGGTCTCTGTCCAGGAGTACAGATGGGAGCCAGGTCAGCAAGGGGCTGTTATACGTATGGACCAAGCTTTTTTTTTCATAGTCTGTGGGACCAGGCCAGAGGCCAGGATGTCTAATGTTGGTTTTTGTTCTTTGGATGAAAGAGCAATGCTAAAATCCCCTTTTTTTTATTTCTGGAACTCTGTTCTGGAACTTTCTTTTAATAAAATTGGGCCAGAAAAGTCCCTTAAAGAAAGAAAAAAAAAAAGAAAGCGAGTGGTTGTGTCCTTAAAAGTTCTATCAGTTGGAGTTCTTACACCCCATAGGGTGCTATCATTTTGCCTCCCACCTGGTGCAGAGAAGATAAAGCCAGGCTGTCAATTAGAGCCTGCACATCAAAGATATCTCTATCCTTACTCAGACCGTAAAGCGTCACTACTCTCTAAATATGTCATTGGCCAGAAGGAGTGGTTAGAGATGGAGGTAAGGGCTTTGCTGATGACTTTTGACAAAATGTTAAAATATGCATTTCAGTAACAGTGTTTGATAATCTGCGCCTTTTGAGGAAAGAAGTGCATTTGAAACAACTACTGGAGCATATTATGAAGGTATAAACAATATGCACATGCTTGGGTAATGGACAGGTAACACTTTAAATAAAACTGGTACCAGTAAAAGATGTACCTTCTTTGGCTGTACTGGATCCACAATGGCGGCCTCCTTCGTCTCCTCATCAATCAGGAGGTACATGTAATTGTCCGTCAAGGCAGGAAGCAGCTCGATCTTCATGTTGCCCTGAGTAACCAGTTTGGATTTTCGAAAGTCAGACTCTTGTTGCTGAAAATGTAGGGTGCTGGTCCCCAAAATATGCAGAGCCTGAAAACTCAAACAGAAACCCAGCTTAGAATAGGAACCGCCCCATAAGGCTGTGTGCTAATAAGGTTGGGGTGCATTGGGTTAGAAATTCAGCCTTGCAACATCAAGGTGGTGGATTCACTAATGCTCTATCTGGGCTGATTTTGGAAGATCTACCTGGGCTTGTATGGGTGCTTCAGTGGCTTCCACAATTAACCTAAAGTAGAAGCTAAAACAAAAGTTGCCCAAGGAAAGCCTCCTTACTGGATGAAAGGATGACATATGGGTGGGAATAAGAAGGGAACACAAAGTAGCCTTTTCTGGGTAATAAACGTAACCATAGGCATCTTGCAATGTCTAATGTTAACGAGGGCTTTAGCCTTAAAAAGATTAAAAAAGCAGACAGGCTTACTTGAATGCGTAATACAATACTGAGTCCCTTCCCACCTCCAAAGTGTTCCTGCACGCGATTACAATAGATTTTTAAAATTGGCAGACTTATCAGATGTAAGCTTAAAAGCCTTTATCAACCAGGGTTCTGTAGAGTCCTAGCGTACCTCCTGAGGTTGCTAGGGGTTCTTTGAGCAACCACTGACACCATGATCTCTTTAGCTGTGGGGGGGGGGGGTTCTTCCCACCAACCACAAATGTAAGGAGCATTCTTCCCACTGACCATCATGCTAATAATTAGTGAGCTGCAGATATAGTAATTACTAGCAGGGGTTCCTCAAGACCAGAAAGTTACTTCAAGGGTTCCTCCATGTCAAAAAGGTTGAGAAAGGCTTAGAAGAATCCAATTTGTACTGGAAAAATGGCAGCTGTACATTTATTACACCTAGGTTTACCACTCACCTCTAACAGCTGATGTTGGTACTGATCTAGGTTTCAGCAACTGTCTGTGCTGCCAATGGCAAAACAACTAGATTCCAATTGGCAGTTTTGAACTGCAGGTTGAAAGGCTTAAAACTTAACATTTGCCTTTTAGATTTAGGAAACAAACTAATTTCTCTTTGCTTCAAATCCAGCATAGGTCACCAGTGTGTTCTGAACATAAATACTGTTTAACTTCAA